>CM056600.1:22097758-22405258 GCA_029721355.1 Tegillarca granosa
TACAGTGACTACCTCTATAAAGGGCTAGCAGTCTATACGAACATGTTACAGTGACTACCTCTATAATGGGATTACCAGTCATAAAACATGTTACAGTGACTACCTCTATAAAGAGATAACCAGTTATACAAACATGTTACTGGTGACTACCTTTATAAAGGGATACCAGTTATACAAACATGTTACTGTGACTACCTTTATAAAGGGATTAACCAGTTATACCAACATGTTACTGTGACTGCCTTTATAAAGGGATAACCAGTTATACAAACATGTTACTGACTACCTTATAAAGGGATACCCGTCTATACGAACATGTTGCAGAGACTACCTCTATAATGGGATTACCAGTCTATACGAACATTTTACAATGACTACCTTAAACAAGAGGCCCAAGATGGCCCTAATTTGCTCACCTGAGTTTAAATGTAACTGGTATGTCTTGATAATACCTGGTAATTCATAACATGTTGCCTCAATAGAAGTGGTTTCAGATAACCTAATTTTTATTGTTTTGGTTTTTAGCTATATAGGTCACTGTGACCTACTTTTAGTAGCCAAAGCTACCAGAAACACAAATGAGAATGGCAATAGTCTGAAGGTCTATTGACTAATATGAATGAAATGTGACCAGTAGTGTCTGAGAAGAAGTCTTTTGATGGATGTATGGATGGATGGCAGAGTTCCTATCCATAACAAAAGCTCACATGAGCAGTTTTCAGATCCGGATTAAAGACTTTACAGATTTGACACATTAATTCAAATATTTCAAAAAAAAAAAAGGTAAAATTCAACTGCAAATTATTTTAAAAAAAATTGTTCAATTAATTTAAATAATGTCACATAACAATGATTTTGTAAAACAAAACAAAAACAAAAAAACAAAAACAAAAAAAAAAAAAAAAACAAAAACAAAAAACAAAAAAAAATTCAAGGTTTTAGCTAAATCTTCATATCAGTATCACATGTATTTCAAAAATAATAATTCATTAAAAAAGTAAAAATTCATAACATCTCTTCCATGCACCATTGCATTGTAAGTCATAAAGTTCAGAATTAAAAAAAAAAATTAGCCTCAGTGGGATTTGAACCCTCCACCCTTGGGTTGCTAGAATTGAAAAAGAAAAAGGTAGAAAAAAGCAGAATTTCATGGAAATTGTTAAACATATGTTTCTTCACATAAGAAAATGATGTTTGGAAAAAGAGTTCACCTAAATTTATTAATATTGTAATTTTGGTAAAAAGTACATTTGTGTACTATTTACAATGTATAAAAAATAAATGCAAAAACACGTAACCTAATTTTTCACAAAATTGTTGGAATTCACAAACTTGGTTTAAAAGATGCTTTAGATGCCAAATATCAAATCAGATTTTATCTCAGTGAAGTGATTTTGGAGAAAAAATTTTTTTTAGGTTTTCAACTATTTAGGTCAATGTAGCTATGGCAACCTAAAAGTAAAAATTCAAAAATTTCTTCCATGCACCATTGTAAGTCATAAAAATTCAGAAAATTTAAAAAAAAAATTAAAAAATTAAAAAAAAAAAAAAGTGGCTCCACTGGGATTTGAACCCTTGACCCTTGGGTTGCAGTATCACATGTATTTCAAAAAAAAAAAAAAAAAAATTACACTAAAATTCATAAAATCTTTTCCATGCACCATTTTTAGTCAAAATATTCAGAAAATTTTTAAAAAAATTAAAAAATTAAAAAAAAAAAAAAAGTGGCTCCACTGGGATTTGAACCCTCATCCCTTGGGTTGCTAGAATTGAAAATGAAAAAGGCCGAAAAAAGCGACTTGTGCTTTACAGAATTTCATGAAAATTGTCAAACATATGTTTCTTCACATAGGAAAATGATGTTTGGGAAAAGAGTTCACCTAAATTTATTCATTATTGTAATTTTTGTAATAAAGTACTATTTACAAAATACAAAAAATAAACGCAAAAACGCGTAACCTAATTTTTCACAAAAACTATTGAAATTCACAAACTTGGTAAATAAGACGCCGTAGGTGCCAAATATCACATCAGATTTTATCTCAGTGAAGTGGTTTTGGAGAAGAAGATTTTTTTAAGTTTTTAACTATGTAGGTCATTGTGACCTACATTTGGTAGCTATGGCAACCAAAAACACAAATCTGAAAGACAATGTTCTATAGATGCTTTTGACCAAGTTTAAACAAAATGTGACCAGAGGTTTCTGAGAAGAAGTCATTTGAAGCAATTGTTGACAGACAGACGGATGGACGACGGACGACAGAGGGTCTGCCTCTATTGATACCAATAGCTCACATAAGCACTTTGTGCTCAGGTGAGCTAAAAAGGAATTACCAGTCTATACGAACATGTTACAATGACTTCCTTATAAAGGAATTACCAGTCTATACGAACATGTTACAGTGACCACCTCTATAATGGGATTACCAGTCTATACGAACATGTTACAATGACTACCTTAATAAAGGAATAACCAGTCTATACGAATATGTTATAGTGACTACCTCAATAAAGGGATAAACAGTTTATACAAACATGTTACAGTGACTACCTCTATAAAGGGATAACCAGTTTATACAAACATGTTACAGTGACTACCTTAATAAAGGAATTACCAGTCTATACGAATATGTTATAGTGACTACCTCTATAAAGGGATTACCAGTTTATACAAACATGTTACAATGACTTCCTTAATAAAGGAATTACCAGTCTATACGAATATGTTATAGTGACTACCTCTATAAAGGGATTACCAGTTTATACAAACATGTTACAGTGACTACCTCTATAAAGGGATAACCAGTTTATACAAACATGTTACAATGACTACCTTAATAAAGGGATTATCAGTCTATACGAACATGTTACAATGACTTTCTTAATAAAGATATTACCAGTTTATACAAACATGTTACAGTGACTAACTCTATCAAGGGATAACCAGTTTATACAAATATGATACAGTGACTACCTCTATAAAGGGATAACCAGTTTATACAAACATGTTACAATGACTTCCTTAATAAAGGGATTATCAGTCTATACGAACATGTTACAATGACTTCTTAATAAAGATATTACCAACTTATACAAATACGTTATAGTGACTACCTCTATAAAGAGATAACCAGTTTATACAAACATGTTACAGTGACTAACTCTATAAAGGAATTACCATTCTATAAGAACATGTTACAGTGACTACCTCTATAAAGGGATAACCAGTTTATACAAACATGTTACAGTGACTACCTCTATAAAGGGATTACCAGTTTATACAAATATGATACAGTGACTACCTCTATAAAGGGATAACCAGGTTATACAAACATGTTATAGTGACTACCTCTATAATGGGATAACCAGGTTATACAAACATGTTACAATGACTACCTTAATTAAGGGATTACCAGTCTTTACAAACATGTTACAATGACTTCCTTAATAAAGGAATAACCAGTCTATACAAACATGTTACAGTGACTACCTATATAAATGGATAACCAGTTCATACAAACATGTTACAGTGACTACCTCTATAAAGGGATAACCAGCTTATACAAATACATATGTTATAGTGACTACTTCTATAAAGGGATTACCAGTTTATATGAACATGTTACACTGACTACCTCCAAAAAGGGATTACCAGTTTATACCAACATGTTTCAAAGTTTACCTCTACAAAGGTATTACCAGTATATACCAACATGTTACAGTGACTACCTCTATAAAGGGATTACCAGTTTATACAAATATGATACAGTGACTACCTCTATAAAGGGATAACCAGTTTATACAAACAAGTTACAATGACTACCTTTATAAAGGTATTACCAGTTTATACCAACATGTTACAGAGACTACCTCTATAAAGGTATTACCAGTCTATACAGACATGTTACAGTGACTACCTCTATAAAGGGATAACCAGTTTATACGAACATGTTACAGAGACTACCTCTATAGAGGGATTACCAGTTTATACCAACATGTTACAGAGACTACCTCTATAAAGGTATTACCAGTCTATAAGAACATGTTACAGTGACTACCTCTATAAAGGGATAACCAGTTTATACCAACATGTTACAGAGACTACCTCTATAAAGGTATTACCAGTCTATACCAACATGTTACAGAGACTACCTCTATAAAGGTATTACCAGTCTATACGAACATGTTACTGTAACTACCTCTATATAGGGATAACCAGTCTATACGAACATGTTACAGAGACTACCTCTATAGAGGGATTACCAGTTTATACCAACATGTTACAGAGACTACCTCTATAGAGGGATTACCAGTCTATATGAAAATGTTACAGTGACTTCCTCCAAAAAGGGATTACCAGTTTATACCAACTTGTTTCAAAGTTTACCTCTATAAAGGTATTACCAGTCTATACCAACATGTTACAGTGACTACCTCTATAGAGGGATTACCAGTCTATATGAAAATGTTACAGTGACTTCCTCCAAAAAGGGATTACCAGTTTATACCAACATGTTTCAAAGTTTACCTCTATAAAGGTATTACCAGTCTATACCAACATGTTACAGTGACTACCTCTATAGAGGGATTACCAGTCTTTATGAAAATGTTACAGTGACTTCCTCCAAAAAGGGATTACCAGTTTATACCAACATGTTTCAAAGTTTACCTCTATAAAGGTATTACCAGTCTATACCAACATGTTACAGTGACTACCTCTATAAAGGGATAACCAGTTTATACAAACATGTTACAGTGACTACCTCTATAAAGGGATAACCAGCTTATACAAATATGTTATAGTGGCTACTTCTATAAAGGGATTACCAGTTTATATGAACATGTTACACTGACTACCTCCAAAAAGGGATTACCAGTTTATACCAACATGTTTCAAAGTTTACCTCTATAAAGGTATTACCAGTCTATACCAACATGTTACAGTGACTACCTCTATAAAGGGATTACCAGTTTATACAAATATGATACAATGACTACCTCTATAAAGGGATAACCAGTTTATACCAACATGTTACAGAGACTACCTCTATAAAGGTATTACCAGTTTATACCAACATGTTACAGAGACTACCTCTATAAAGGTATTACCAGTCTATACAGACATGTTACAGTAACTACCTCTATAAAGGGATAACCAGTTTATACCAACATGCATGTTACAGAGACTACCTCTATAAAGGTATTACCAGTCTATACGAACATGTTACAGTGACTACCTCTATAAAGGTATTACCAGTCTATACCAACATGTTACAGTGACTACCTCTATAAAGGGATAACCAGTTTATACCAACATGTTACAGAGACTACCTCTATAAAGGTATCACCAGTCTATACCAACATGTTACAGAGACTACTACCTCTATAGAGGGATTACCAGTCTATATGAAAATGTTACAGTGACTTCCTCCAAAATGGGATTACCAGTTTATACCAACATGTTTCAAAGTTTACCTCTATAAAGGTATTACCAGTCTATACCAACATGTTACAGTGACTACCTCTATAAAGGGATAACCAGTTTATACAAACATGTTACAGTGACTACCTCTATAAAGGGATTACCAGTCTATACGAACATGTTACAGTGACTACCTTTATAAAAGGATTACCAGTTTATACAAAAATGTTACACTGACTACCTCTATAAAGGTATTACCAGTCTATACAGACATGTTACAGTGACTACCTCTATAAAGGGATAACCAGTTTATACGAACATGTTACAGAGACTACCTCTATAGAGGGATTACCAGTTTATACCAACATGTTACAGAGACTACCTCTATAAAGGTATTACCAGTCTATAAGAACATGATACAGTGACTACCTCTATAAAGGGATAACCAGTTTATACCAACATGTTACAGAGACTACCTCTATAAAGGTATTACCAGTTTATACCAACATGTTACATTGACTACCTCTATAAAGGTATTACCAGTCTATACGAACATGTTACTGTAACTACCTCTATAAAGGGATAACCAGTCTATACGAACATGTTACAGAGACTACCTCTATAGAGGGATTACCAGTTTATACCAACATGTTACAGAGACTACCTCTATAGAGGGATTACCAGTCTATATGAAAATGTTACAGTGACTTCCTCCAAAAAGGGATTACCAGTTTATACCAACTTGTTTCAAAGTTTACCTCTATAAAGGTATTACCAGTCTATACCAACATGTTACAGTGACTACCTCTATAGAGGGATTACCAGTCTATATGAAAATGTTACAGTGACTTCCTCCAAAAAGGGATTACCAGTTTATACCAGCATGTTTCAAAGTTTACCTCTATAAAGGTATTACCAGTCTATACCAACATGTTACAGTGACTACCTCTATAGAGGGATTACCAGTCTATATGAAAATGTTACATTGACTTCCTCCAAAAAGGGATTACCAGTTTATACCAACATGTTTCAAAGTTTACCTCTATAAAGGTATTACCAGTCTATACCAACATGTTACAGTGACTACCTCTATAAAGGGATAACCAGTTTATACAAACATGTTACAGTGACTACCTCTATAAAGGGATAACCAGCTTATACAAATATGTTATAGTGGCTACTTCTATAAAGGGATTACCAGTTTATATGAACATGTTACACTGACTACCTCCAAAAAGGGATTACCAGTTTATACCAACATGTTTCAAAGTTTACCTCTATAAAGGTATTACCAGTCTATACCAACATGTTACAGTGACTACCTCTATAAAGGGATTACCAGTTTATACAAATATGATACAATGACTACCTCTATAAAGGGATAACCAGTTTATACCAACATGTTACAGAGACTACCTCTATAAAGGTATTACCAGTTTATACCAACATGTTACAGAGACTACCTCTATAAAGGTATTACCAGTCTATACAGACATGTTACAGTGACTACCTCTATAAAGGGATAACCAGTTTATACCAACATGCATGTTACAGAGACTACCTCTATAAAGGTATTACCAGTCTATACGAACATGTTACAGTGACTACCTCTATAAAGGTATTACCAGTCTATACCAACATGTTACAGTGACTACCTCTATAAAGGGATAACCAGTTTATACCAACATGTTACAGAGACTACCTCTATAAAGGTATCACCAGTCTATACCAACATGTTACAGAGACTACTACCTCTATAGAGGGATTACCAGTCTATATGAAAATGTTACAGTGACTTCCTCCAAAAAGGGATTACCAGTTTATACCAACATGTTTCAAAGTTTACCTCTATAAAGGTATTACCAGTCTATACCAACATGTTACAGTGACTACCTCTATAAAGGGATAACCAGTTTATACAAACATGTTACAGTGACTACCTCTATAAAGGGATTACCAGTTTATATGAACATGTTACACTGACTACCTCCAAAAAGGGATTACCAGTTTATACCAACATGTTTCAAAGTTTACCTCTATAAAGGTATTACCAGTCTATACCAACATGTTACAGTGACTACCTCTATAAAGGGATTACCAGTCTATTACGAACATGTTACAGTGACTACCTCTATAAAGGGATTACCACTTTATACAAATATGTTTCAGTGACTACCTCTATAAAGGGATAACCAGTTTTTTTAAACATGTTACAGTGACTAACTTTATAAAGGGATTAACGGTCTATACAACGAAACTTGTTATTAATGACCACTTCTGTAAAGAAACCACCCATCTGTACATTCAAACCTGTTACATCAGCCACCTCTATTGAAATCAACTTTCTTTACACTGAAACCTGTTAATAATGACCACCTCTATGTAGAGATCACATGTTTATAAAAACATGTTACAGCGACTACCTATATATGGAAATCACCTGACTATATATATTAAACTTGGTACAGTGACTACCTCTGTTTAGAGATTACCTGACAATACAGGGTCCACTTCTCTACTGATCTTGACTGTCTATACAGTAAAACTTGGATCGAATCCATGGCTCTGAAGCACATCAGAGGAATGGATAAAATGCAATCATTTTGGATTTAACCACAAAACCTTTCAACACAAAACTTTATCACCCATTTAACAATAATAATTTTTAATAAAACAGATCACAAACAATTAAAATATATTAACTTTTTACTTTTAAAAAGAAGTATAAAAATTCAAAAAATATAATCTTAATACCAAAATCCTATATTGTACAACAAATTTAAAAAATATCCACAGCATATATGACATGTAAATAAATTTACCCTAGTTCACAATTTTTCTTTATAATTTAACAAATTTTCTTGAAATTATCATCTTGCCAATTTTGAATCAATATATTATTGTTAGTTTTTAAGATACATGTAGTTTGTAATTTAGGGTGCCATTTAAAAGGGCACATTAAGTGCTTGCCAACTATATGATCGATATTATATTCATAGAAACAACAGTCTAATTAAGATCTTAATTACTCAACTGGCACTTAATTTGCAGTTGAATTCTTAACAGCCATGTCAGATATAATTTTGAATGGACATTTCACACCACATTTTGTTCTATTTAACCAACCAGTTGAATAGGAAATACATGTAATTCAATTTTACCATTTTCTCACATTCTGATTGGCTATAAAAGTTAGAGTTATTTCCTCATATATTGTTTTGACCACTGCCAGAACTACTTTTTTGTAAACAATGATGCAATAAATTCATGCCCACATCTCATTGTTGTCCACATTGAATTAATTTGTTTAATAAACATTAAATGTTTTCGAATCAACTTTGTTCTTTTAGTATTTTTAATTATGAAATTTAATTACAAGCATTGCCTTTAATTTATGTTTGTTCTATCAAGACTATTACGACTGTGCACGTTTTTGCCTAAATCCCACGTAGTTACGTAGTTTGATTTATGCAAAGTGCACAGTCTTCATTCAAGTTATTTTTCAATAGACAGAACAAAAATTAAAGGCAAATGCTTAAACAAATTCAAAGATTTTACATAAAATCACACATTATTTGCATCATTCCGAAAATGTAGGCCAACAAAAGAATCAATGATAAAAACTGTTAGATATATCAAATGGCTATATATCTATAATATCAAAAAATATTGCCAATGTTTGAAAAAACAAAGTTCAATGAAAAATCTTAATTAACTTAGGAATGATTGTTAAAATGAGGCCAGAACACGTATTGACTGTAATTACCGGTAATTCATAATGCATGCACATTTTTTTTTTTTTTTTTTTTGGAAGTGATTGAATTGGAAAGACTTTTTTATGGACATTATAACCAAGAAATTCAAATGCAAATGATGAATCCAAAACTGTAAAGCTTTTATATAATGCCCCTTAATAACTTCACCACCTCTGCTTATTGCCACAGTATTTTATTCTCAATGCCTTTTTGTTTGGTATTTTTTCTATTTACTCTGTTAATGATCTTTATATGAGTATGTAATTGATTGCACAACCTTTTTTTTATAATGCCAAAATTTGACTAACAAGATATCAACCATGATAACATCCCCACAAACTTCCCTAACTCTAATCCCCATCCCCGAAAAACTCAATAAAAACAATGGGAAAATAGAGAAAAGGCCACGAATTACCTGGAATAAAAAAAAAAAATTCTATTTCTATTTCATTAAATGAGATAGGTTTTATGGGAAACTTGAAAATCGTGCAATTCCATATCCATTTGATTAAACATTTTCATAAAATTGCTAAAGGGCAAAAGGATAACTTATATTACTACAATGAACCACATTAGAAACAAAATGGAATTCCAAGAGCATCACGTGGTACCTCATAACACTATTGCATGGGACAATTATTTCTCCTGAATCCAATAAAGTGACGTTTTCGTGCAATAATGTCATTTTTCGGTAATATATTAATAATTATATTTGATGTAAAAGTTATGCATTTCATTCCGCACAAAAGTTAAGAGGTATTGATCACGTGGTACTGTGGCAGGTTCCTTTGGAGAGAGGTATCACATGTCAAAATTTGACAAAGTCAAATAATTTTTGGCTAGATTTTTAAAAAATAGTGTATCAACAACCTTCCCAATTTCCATTATAAATAATATACATGTACATCCAGAAACAGCGAGTTTTGAGGGAAATGGAAAAAGTCAGAAATTTTCAATCACATTCAGTTGTTATACATAAAATCGTAAATATATACATGTTGTATATGTACATCAATTATTTTAAAACAATGTTAAAATACTGCATTTGTATTTCATAATATTTGTATCAATCTTAAAAATTTACTGTAACTTCCATTTTATTTGCACTGCCCTGTTCATTAAAGCAGAGTTTTCATGGTTATTTTAAAATGGTATTTCAACAACCGTTTCTTTATTTAAATTTTGTACCTCCTTTTTAAATAAGAATTTCATCCATACATTGCATTGAAACTGTACTTAAATAACATCATGTCATCCATAAATAACCCCGCTTTCTGTCTATTGAGATCCAATTTATTGAAGTGTAGAAATTTTCTTTTATATGAAGTTGGACCTTCCAATTAAATCATCAAGTTATCATGTACATTGTACATTAAAATAGCACCACATCTTGAGATATCCCCTCCATCTGTACATCAAAACAGAACCACTTTATCTTGAGATACCCCCTCCATTTGTACATCAAAATAGCACCACTTTATCTGGAGATATCCCCTCCGTTTGTACATCAAAACAGCACCATTTTATCATGAGATACCCCCTCTATTTGTACATCAAAATAGCACCACTTTATCTTGAGATACCCCCTCCATTTGTACATTAAAATAGCACCACTTTATCTTGAGATATCCCCTCCATTTGTACATCAAAACAGCGCCATTAACTGATTCCAGGTTAAATGAGTACATACATAATGAACATACATATCAAAATTCAACAGCGCCATCAAATCTGTAGTTCTTTATAAATTCAACAGTGCCATCAAATCTGTAGTTCTTTATCAATTCAACAGCGCTATCAAATCTGTAGTTCTTTATCATTTCAACATGTTGATTCAAGTTGTAGATTTCCTTCTCTGTGACCTTGAACCTGAATGTCATAAAAAAAAACACACAAGCATTATTCTTTTATTCAAAAACTGAGTATAATAAATCTTCTGTTACCAGCTGACCTTTGTCCAGTCAAATTTTTATCACTAAGGAGGGGGGGAGATGGGATGGTGTTTTATATCTAGTTCAGATTATTTTATTCATTGTAGATAGTTACAGAATGGTGGAGGAAACTGGAGTACCAGGAAAAAACTAACAAATTTTTTCACATTAGTATTTGTGTAATTCAGGATCAATGATTACGAGCCACTTTGACAACAAAGCAGGCACTTCAGACCAATATTCTATTACATACCCCCCTCCAGTCTTGTGAAGGTTTTTTTTTTTTAAAATAAATCAAAGAAAACGCACACCTAAACCTTTTGAGAATGGGGATGTAGTGGATTAACCAAGGATCAATAATTGGGTTTCCTGTACGCTGATTACATACAGTATTTCAGAAATGTAATTTTACCAGTATGTTACTTTCTGTTTCATACCAATCCTCAAATAAGATAAATGATCACCTGAGACATGTTTTTGTCACAGTGATTGACAGGTGATTAAATTTGCCCATTTCAACCACTTTTAGAAAAAGAAAAATATGGCTCAAAGGTCTAAACCATGCATTTACATTGCCTCTCATCGTCAAGATTCTAAATCCACTTGGCAAGATCCTGGTTGAGAATGTTTGAAGTTTGCTTGCTGAAAATTAGATGGTTTCCAGACTTCCTCAACCTTTCCTGAATTGTCCTTTAAATAAGTTAAAAAATCTTGAATGTGGCATAAAACATCATTGCTCTACTGAACTCAAACAAAAGTTTGAAATCATAATTTTATTACAGTATTCTTTCTTACCTTTCAGCTGTTTTGTTTTTGCTGTTTGAACTCCTCTCTTGGGTTTCCCATGAATTTTTTCTTTTTCTAATTCATCATTGTATACTAATTCTACTTTCACTTTGTCATTCTCAATCAAATCTCCATTTAATCTATTACAGTTTCTTTTTCTTCTTTTCACAAGTTCTGAAGCATTTTCGTACACAACAGATTCAACTTTATTTACCACTGTTTCCAGGGTAACATCAGTTGCTACTCTACGTTTCCGTCTATTTTTTAATTTCAAATTGCTATTAATTTTTTCTGTATTACTGTCATCAATCTTCTCTTTTTTCACATGGTTTAATCTTGAGTTCTTCTTTCCTGGCTGTTCCATTTTCTTTTCTGGCTGTTCTATTTTCTTTTTTGGCTGTTCCATTTTCTTTTCTTCCTGTTCTGTTTTATCTTCCTCCTTGATGGCCTTCTTTTTCCTTCCTCTTGTAACCTTTTCTGTTGGTAATTCTTTTTCAACAACCTCATCTTTAACTTTTTTACGAGTTATTGTCTTTGAAGTCTTGCCAGATTTTTCATCGTTTTCTTCAGATTTGTTCAACTGGAACACAAAGCAAATATATATATATATATATATATATATATATATATATATATATATATATATATATATATATATATATATATATAAACGATCACTGGTTTTTGATTAATAAAGATAACAATTTTTCATCAGTAAATTAGAATCGTAAGGAACAGTAGTAATGCTCATATACATGTAGTAGAACTTGATAAGCTTTGTGACTTTTTTCCAATATATAAATAATTACTTTATTATTGGTTCGAACATTTTTCTTTGTTAACATTTTTGGGGGCCTGGGAGGCTGAGTGGTCTAAAACATGCATTTATGGATCATAGCGCCTCTGAACACTTAGGATGGAATCCCACCCAGGCCCATCCGGGTGAGAAAAGTTTGTCAGTTAGCATGCCGAAGGTTGGTGGTTTCCATCATCATTATAAATATGTGTGATCTAACCTGGTTCTCCTGTTCATCTTTTGCTACTTTGTTTTTATAAACTTTAGAAGTTTTCTTCATTCTTTTGCTTTTTTGTTCTGAAAAAAAAATTAATAAAAATAAAGCTTTTTTTGTTCCTCAAGAACTTCTTTCTTTTGTACATTCTATATTGATGATCACAACAAGCATATGCCTGTTCAGTCCATAGCATTCACAATTTCAGAAAGTGTCTGTCATTTTGTATCATTTTGTTAAAGAACAAGGAACTGCATGGAAGATAATCAAATTTTACTCAATAATATATACAACTACTTTAATATAGCCATATCAATGTAAAATTAAATACTGGTCTTGTGACAAAATAAAATGCAAACCCAATGAAATTCCAGAGGAAAAAACCAAATTATTGTACAATATACTTATTCTTATTTTCATCTTAAATTTAAAATCAATTGTTGTATTTTTTATCATTACCTATGACTTGTGAATTACATACAGTAAGTAATTCTAAAAAATCCTATGCTTCAGTCATATCGAAAGCTATGTCAGTTTTTTGGTAAGATATAACAGACATAATTCTTTTTCTATTGTTGCTTTATCCAAGCCATGTTTAATATGGTCAGTAACAAACACTATTTCTCTATATCATGTATTTAACAGACTACAAGGTGCAGGTGATGGATGACATTGATGATGATGATGATGATGATGGCTTTAGCAACATACCTTTTGGTACCATTGGTCCTGGATTTCCAGCAAACCATATAGTTCTTTTATTGTGATCAGCCATGTTTTTCATGTCTGGATGATAGTAACACTGCAACCATTCCGAAAACTTTGAGTAATCTGGATCTCTGCCTTCAGGATCATATCCAGTCCCTCCTGTGATAAAAAGAGAAATTCTTTTCAAGGAAACAACTCATTGTTACCATTCTGAAAATTTTCAGTAATATGGATCTCTGCCCTTTAGACAATAATCATTTTCTTCTGTGATAGAAAGAAAATTTATATATGAGTGAGAAACTCACTTTAATCATTCTGAAAACTTTGAGTTATAAGGATCTCTGTCTTGAGGTATTTATAGCCTGTTTCTCCTTTGATAGAAAGTAAAAAATATATCAAAGGGGACAACTCACTCAGTGCTCTCTGTCTTCAGGACTATAACAAATTCCTCTTTAGATAAAAGTAAATTACATATAAATTACGGGTATTGCAACCATATGAAAACATTTTCTGCCTTTGTATATTTAAGTATTGTAACCATATGAAAACATTTTCTGCCTTTGCATATTTAAGTATTGTAACCATATGAAAACATTTTCTGCCTTTGCATATTTAAGTATTGTAACCATATGAAAACATTTTCTGCCTTTGCATATTTAAGTATTGTAACCATATGAAAACATTTTTCCTGCTTTTGCTTTTGTGATAGAGAAGCATTAAATATAGGTAAACAACCAAAGAGTATTATTATTAGTATACAGAGATGTAGTTAAAGGCCAAACATTTTACCATTATACATTTATATACATTTTTAACCACATGTTCCTACATATCATTCGATATTTATTTTTTATTTACTTCACCAGAAAGTAGACTTAAAAAAGCTTGACACCTTTTTTAATTCAGGCAATTGACACTGATTCTGTTCACAGGACAGGTTTTATTTTTTCTTTGGTTTCTTTCTTTTTTTTTTCTTTTTTTCTTACTTTTTTGGTTGGGTATCCTATTTACCCAGTAAGTCTATTTCGTTAGTAAAAAAGAAGAAGAAAATTTTAAATTCCTAAAAAGTAACTACCTAAATTAACCACTTCTAATGGTAAAATGTTACAGAGTTGAAGAACATCTGGTCCCTCCTGTTTTACTGTCACTTTTGATTTGTCGTCTTGTTTACTGTCCACTAATGTTTCCAAAACTGATCTTGCACTGACAAATGGTGGAATACCAGC
Source organism: Tegillarca granosa (assembly GCA_029721355.1). Lineage (NCBI taxonomy): Eukaryota > Metazoa > Mollusca > Bivalvia > Arcoida > Arcidae > Tegillarca > Tegillarca granosa. Next base: position 22,112,597 of record CM056600.1, read on the forward strand.
TCTAAAAATATGAAAAAATGAAGATCAAATAGAAAATATGAGAAAAAGAAGAAAAAAAAAAAACAAACAAACAGCTGCCATAATTCAGAAAAGATTTTTAGTCTAGTCAATCTATGGAAAAAAAGGGTCAAACCTGAAAGTAATTGCAACAGAAAATATTTTTATGTGATTGTTTTTAAGAATTTTGTTTTTATTCACCATAAAAAATGTACCAATTACAATGCAGTGGAATTTGGGTTTTTTGCCCATTGAAGTTACCAATAGCATTTTCTATAGAAAAGGGAGATAACTCTGTATTGTAATCCTAAATTTTACACAAAAATTTTCAAAAACTTCAAGTTTTCTCTGATACCATATGAAGAACAACCAGAAATTAGATGGAAATTTATACATAGACTTAAACAGATAATTTTAGACAATTTAGAATGTAATATGTAAATGGAATGTAAAAAAAATAAATAATTTTTTTAAAAGACTTTATGCAAAATGCTGATTAAGGGCATGTTGATGAGACAGAAAAAAGATTTTTTCACCTCAAATATGTTTTGTTATACACAAAAATGATAAAATAAGTATATCTCAGGTTAAAAGCATAACTTTTCTATACTTCTACTTCATTACTTTGAGTATTCTGTTATTAATTCCTCATCACTGTAGAAACATTAGACTGTAAAAGACTTAAAATAAAATGCAACTGAATGAAAATGGGCCAATGATTTCACTTTAAATGAAATCAGAAATGTTGAATATACATATGAAATCAATTATGATTGATTAATTCCAGAGACTTTGCTTTACTTTTTGTTAAAGTAGCAAAAAACATATGATAATATGGACAAAAACTTCACCTGTTTTACAGGAGTTATCTCCCTTGTCTATAGAAATCACCATGGCCTACTTCGATTGCAACAACTCGAGTGTGTAGAGTTGAATTTTTAGAACCCTTTGCGCATGCGCTTACTCTAAATGAATCGAACGAAAACTCTATAGGAAGGTTAGAATTTCAATATGGAAGTCTTTGTCTTTGTCACACCATCAATACTTATGCGTCTCATAGTGTTGCTTAACGTCGCTTCAGCAATTTTTCAGCTATTCGCGACGGAATCTAGTTTTATGATGTCAAGGATTAATCTATTCACAAAGTGCATTAGTTGTGCAGTGTTTTTGATCTGCTTTGTAGTAGGGCGTACTGATGGCGACCTTTGAGTGCTAGCACACTGGCGAACCACAATGTCGCTGATTAACATCGCAAACCACTCGGTCACATTACACTGACATCGAACCAACAAGTAAGGGCAAACGGCAAGGGAAATTCACTTTCTCACATGTGGCCTGACCGGGGATCGAACCCACAGAGATGAAAGTCCTTGAATTTGAAGACCAACTTCTTAACCACTCGGTCACTTGTGTCTCATGTGAAATTGATTATATACATGTAATCTTGTTTTTCGGGATTGACTGAGCAAAACGCAACGGTTAGTTGATGGTATGGGGCATCTCATACGGATTAGATTAGATTGAATGGTGCTTTCAGTCATATCGAGGTGACCCAACTTTGAATGGTTTAGGAACACCCAGGAACTTGAAACCCCGTAGAACCACTGACCGTTGGCAAGGAAAAGGGTTGATCTTTCTCGGACAAGGTCCGGCCTGGACTCGAACTCACAACTTCAGTGCCGAGAGACCATGTGATTGTTGGCGCGTTGCCACCGCGGACCCCTACTTCATACAGGTTTTGTCATTTACAGCAGTTATATAGTCAATGCAGCTATTATACCCGCCCCATAAACGAAGTTTAGATGGGATGTAGGAATCACTCTGTCTATCTGTGAAGCCGTCAGTCCCAAAATCGTGTCCGCTCCATAATTTCGATCTCTATGCCACCATGTGACAATGTGTCATGTCACATCAAGGTATAAGTCCGACTAAAACACGGAGGTAGGACCCATCCACCTCTGTGGAGCATTGTGGTCCCGTTATTGATATCCGTCAGGGTGCAAGTCATGAATATTCCTTGCGGAGTTGAAAATTCTGAGCTACAACCAAATCGGTATCGGATTGGCTGTGGAGACAAAAATTAAACAATGAATTTATTTTCAAAATATTTTATGTGAATCTTATGCTGTATCACAATGTAATATAATTTAAACCAAGGGTCGATTTGGTAAGCACATGTCGATCTGGTAATATCAGACATTATTCAACACAGTTTCAATACCCGGAAAAAAATTTTCAGATATATAGAACGGTAAATAACCTATTTTCATGCTTACTTCATAGCAGAAAAATAGAAAAATAATTTATCAAAAAAGTAAATATTCGAATTCCATTTATTTAGTCGCAAATGTTCCAATTTTCATACTTACACGTTTTCTTCTTTACAATTTGCCACCATATTTAACTCTATTAAACCTGCTACATAGGTGGGTTAAACTCTACTCGGTTCAATAGGTCAAAGTTATGACATTGCAGAGTATTTTTCCCTGTTTGATTGCAACTCGGGTTATTTGGGTTTCGCGAGTAGTTGCAATCAAAGTAGGCCCATAAGAAATTAACACTTCTCAAAAACTTGTTTCCTCTTGTCAGATTTTGGTAGACTTTTTACTATAAACATTTCATGTATTTGAAAGCATATTAGTAACAAAATTTGTTCTGTTTCAATTAGTTTGAGGTCAAACTGTAGATTGACTGGACTTGTATGCATGTATATTTACATGCATGCATACGTGTTTGTATACATGTACATGCATGCCTGTGCATGAGTGAAAATATGTATTTGAATGCATGCATGTGCATTTGTATTCTGCATGCATGTGTGTGCATGTGTGTGTATGTGCATCTTTCCCATTCTATAAATTATTTACATAACAATAGCTGTCAGAATAATAGATAATTTGTAACCACATCTTGTCCATTAAAAACTTTTTTCACAGCTTATGATGATAATCTTGACATAAGAGCATACCCTGACATAATCTTATTTGAACTTTGTAAAGGTGAACTTACAAGTAGATTTATAATGGGCATGTGTGTTAGTATGTATCAATTACCTGTACAAGATTTCAGCTCTCAAGTAGTTGCCAATGCCATTAAAGTATTTCTGATTTAGTAATGCTTCACATATAGGTTTGTTGAATGCTGAATCATCAATGTTGTTAATTACATTCTCTCTACAAAGACAAAGATATAAGAATACAAAATTACAATGATTATAAACAATAAAATTCTTCCAAGGGTTCATAGATAGTGGTTCTCTTATGGACCCTCAATTAAGTTGCAAATCTGGTTACAAAATACATCTCTGTCAAATTATTCATCATCATCATCATCATCATCATCATGTATGCATGCCAAATCATAATAATACAAATTACCAGTAAGCATTTTATCCAACAGGTAAGTATGCCACAAGAAAACCTACTTTAACTCCTACCTACTTTACCTGTTAGCTTTTGACTAAATTATTACAAGCCTTTAATGATATGTATACAAAACTGATTATTTATGAAAGTAGGAGGTTAAGATTCCATTTTCAGAGCCAAAAACAATGTTTAAAGGGTCACATGGAAGTCCTGTATGATTCTGTAAAATCAAACAATTTTTAAAAAAAAAAAAAAAAAAAAAAAAAAAAAAACTTTTACTATCCAACACGCTACACCAAAAGTGTTCCTAGGTATACAGGTGTTGGACAGTAATTAGTAAAGGTTTTTTTTTTAATTATGAGCTCATGTGATTTTTTTCAGGATTATTGATTTAATGAGTTACCTAAATCTATCATATTCATACATCACACAAGGTCCGCGTTCTTTAGACCAATCAGCACCTGGCTTCCAGCTACCAAATCGACGATAGTCAACGTAACTTAAGACCATTTTAGGATCATCATTTGTGAAAAAGTTTAAATGTGCATGTTTTTTCAATTCACTGGCCTCATAAAAATCAAATCTTCCCGACATTCCAAACTGAAACACAATATCAAGAAAATCCCCAACAGCACTAGATTTGGAGTCTGGTTTCTTTCCCTTTGTCTTTACACATTGCAAGGTCAGTTTCATTTCTTTTCCTCTGGATGTTGCCGTGATTGTGTAAGCCGGTTTGTTCCATTCTACTTCAACCTGCCTTGTACTGACGGCAGATTTTACAACTTTTCCTGTAAATATTCTTCCTTTGCAAACTAAATTTACAAATTTACTTGCAAGATGCAGTTCTGGTCCTTCCGGCATCTTGTTATGTTTCACAGCAAGAACAAACAAACTGTAAGAGAGAAAAGTTTATGTAAGCAATGACACACGTGCTACTGTTTACAAAAATGCATGCTGGGTAATTAAGGAAACCCGAAAATAAACTATGTGACCGTTTAAAGTCCTTCAATGCTTGATTCTTGCTTTGACTTCAGGAATTAATTAAATAGCATTGTAAACAAAGCGAACAAATTGTTTCCAAAAACAAAAAGCTAATTTTAAAACAATCACAATGTGGCTGCAAGTGTAGTTCTATGAAACAGACTATATTTTACGATGTCGTACCATGAATATTTCTTACCCCACTTCTGTAGACTACACTCTAGTTTATTTTCAATAATCATGCAATGATATTATCAAGGTCTTGTCTTGAAACTGATAATATGAATTAATTAAAATTAAACGATTTTGGACAAATTAAAATTAGTAAATGAAATGGAGTCACAATGCCATTTGTTAGATAAACAATTAATAAGCCTGATGCCTTTAAAATAGCAGAAAAGAATTTGTACCTTTTTTTTTTTTTGTTCAAAGATTAATGTATTTTTGAAGCCACAATGTTCCATACTGTTCTGCAAAAATATTGTTTACGGTCGGAAGAGAGTAAAATTATTTGAATACCTCAGACCATTTCCTTCAAAAAAATTATAGGGACCAGAATACAGTCATTCTTCTCTGGTGTTGATGAAATTCAAAAGGTATATCTATCTATCAATCAATTCAAGTTTCTTTAGTTTAAACAATATTTTATTTATATATCAATACAAGTACAAGTTTGAAACATACACAAAAATACAATTAAAGGATTCAGGAACAAGACATAGTGTCTTATATTAACCCGTCTCCTTTGTCAAAGCTGTTATATATACATTCAGTATAGGCCGAATTTAAAACATTGAAATCATATAATCTGATATATAAATGAATGAATAAGATACTTTGAAAAAAAAATCGAGAGAGAGAGAGAGAGAGAGAGAGAGTCATGAGAATCTTTTAGAGGCAATAATATAATTTTGTACTGCTAGAAAAATATCTCTATTTTGCAAATAAGTTAGTGAATCATCACCAAACAACAATAATTTTTCTTTCAATGAATTTGGCAATCTATATAAAGTATTGTTTCTAAGTTCATCATAAAACGGACAGTGCAATAAAAAATGATTAGTAGTTTCTATTTTACCACAACTACAAAGATTGTCATCAATAATGTTTTTGTTGTATAGATGACTTTTCAATACACTGCAGCCTAATCTTAATCTAGTATGTAAAATTTGTCTCAATCTTGATCCGTCATAAAAATATTTTGGAACTTTTGAAGAATGGTCAACGTATTTTTTAAAATGATATAAGGAAGGGTTATTTCTTATGTGAAGAGGAATATCGTTCCATTCTCGAACTGTTTCTTTATTTCTCATATTGCAATAAATACAAATTGAGAATATATAAACATGTGTATATATAACAAATAATGCATGAGTAACAGTATAACATAACTACATGTATACAACTACATTAATGTTAACCCGGAGGACCGGTAATACCGATTCTTTCATTAATAATTGTTATAAACTTAATTTAATTTGTAAAGATAAATTTGTATCATTAAATAATGAATAAAATTTTAAACTATTTGGTTTGACATAATACCATTTTGGAATATACATATTTCTTTCTTCGGACAAAGCAGTACAACACAAAATATAATGATATTCGTCACCTAAATCGGTGTTACAAAGTTCACATAATCTATTTTCTCTTGGGATATGTTTCCAACGTCCAACTTCAATGGGTAGTTTATGATTACTACATCTAAAATTAGTTAAATTAGTTTTATTTCTATAAGAGAGATCTGAAGTTAAATACGATTGTAGCTTAAGATCAAAACGAGTAAATAAATTATAAGAAATTCCTCTTGAAGAGGTACAATTTTTATACCAGCTTTGTAAAAATTGATCATATAATTTTTGTTTAACAGATTTTATTAACCAAGTACGGTTGCTATAATTATGAAATAACCATATATTATTCATACCACATTCTTGAAAAATTGTTTCAACTGAGCTTATCCACTTAGTTTTAACACCTTTGGAATAGTAATTATATAACAATTTTTGACCAGTAACTTATAATTCTTGTTTTGACATAATCATGTAATGGTACCCTGCCTAATTCGCCATAAACAATAAAACTTGGCGTATTCTTTCTAACTTTTAAAATTAGTAATATCTAATTTTTCAAAACCCCATATTTCTGAGCCATACAGCAAAATTGGTAAAACCATTTTATCAAACATATCTATTTGACAGTCAATTGATAAATTTAAAGTTCTAGCTTTCTTAATAATTCCATATAGCTTTACATAAAAATGATCCGTATCTACTAAAAAAAAAACCACACCTAAATATTTTATTTCCTTTACTATTTCTAAATCTACACCATCAATATGAAAAGACACATTATGTGGAATTTTACCTTTTGAAAAAAACCATAATTTTTGTTTTATTTATATTAACAGTTAATTTCCACATTTTACAATAAACAGAAATAAACAAATCAATCAAATATGCAACTGCTACTTGATTATCTATATATCACTTCTTTTATCTAATATTACCGTATGTATTTATCATACTTGTTACTTTTTTTTTTTTTACTTTTTGTTCATTTAATAAATAACAAATTCGAATTCATAAATTATTTTAATTCCGAAATTACTTTAGTCGTTGTTTATGTATTCCAAATGGTTATAATCCGGTTATCTTTTTTTAAGCTATTTTTAGCAGCGACATTTAAAATGTCGCTGTTTTTAGCAATTAGTTCGTTACCAGTGACATTTAAAACGGGCAGTTTTGATATATTGTAGAAAGATTTATCTTTGTAAACTGGCGGGATTCACAAATTAAAAGACTATCCCTCGGTAGAAAAAATACTTTCCACTAACTGTGTTTTTTTATGACTGGGGATTTTTACAAGCCAATACCATTCTTTGTCGGTACTTTAGCCTTCGATTTCATATTCTTGAAGCTCTCAATGCTATGGAACACAATCTACGTCATCAATGAAGTAGCGGGAAAGCTACGAGCGTTGTCGAAAATGACCGAGTATTAGCGGGGTTCGCTCAAGTAAGATTTATTCCCGGTTGTGGAAACATGCATATTGACAACTCAACCCAAAATTTATAATTGATATACCTTATGTGTCATTGGTCAGGCTTCTGTTGTAATTTAAAGATATAGGGAGACTGGTTAACATAAGAGCTTTGTTTTTGCTCATGTTCCAGAATCCTATGTACAAATTGTAATCATATTTGATGTTTAATATAGAATAAAATATTGTTTAAATTAAAAAATTAACTCAACCCAAAGAAATAGAATAGTAAAATAGCAACAAGGACGACGATTGGTGAACTTTAAAGACAAGTGATTGAATTTACTAGATCACCGTTGTGACTTGTCAAGTTATACATCTCGCAACAAATCTTTTTTCAGTTTTAAAACACCAAGATTTTTTAATTTAATTTAATTTAATTTAATTTAATGATTTTTTAATTTGATTTGATTGATTTGATTTGATTTGATTTGATTTGATTTGATTTGATTTGATTTGATTTGATTGATTTGATTTGATTTGATTTGATTTGATTTGATTTGATTTGATTTGATTTGATTTGATTTGATTTGATTTGATTTGATTTGATTTGATTTGATTTGATTTGATTTGATTTGATTTGATTTGATTTGATTTGATTTGATTTGATTTGATTTGATTTGATTTGATTTGATTTGATTTGATTTGATTTGATTTGATTTGATTTGATTTGATTTGATTTGATTTGATTTGATTTGATTTGATTTGATTTGATTTGATTTGATTTGATTTGATTTGATTTGATTTGATTTGATTTGATTTGATTTGATTTGATTTGATTTGATTTGATTTGATTTGATTTGATTTGATTTGATTTGATTTGATTGATTTGATTTGATTTGATTTGATTTGATTTGATTTGATTTGATTTGATTTGATTTGATTTGATTTGATTTGATTTGATTTGATTTGATTTGATTTGATTTGATTTGATTTGATTTGATTTGATTTGATTTGATTTGATTTGATTTGATTTGATTTGATTTGATTTGATTTGATTTGATTTGATTTGATTTGATTTGATTTGATTTGATTTGATTTGATTGATTTGATTTGATTTGATTTGATTTGATTTGATTTGATTTGATTTGATTTGATTTGATTTGATTTGATTTGATTTGATTTGATTTGATTTGATTTGATTTGATTTGATTTGATTGATTTGATTGATTTGATTTGATTTGATTTGATTTGATTTGATTTGATTTGATTTGATTTGATTTGATTCGATTCGATTCGATTCGATTCGATTCGATTCGATTCGATTCGATTCGATTCGATTCGATTCGATTCGATTCGATTCGATTCGATTCGATTCGATTCGATTCGATTCGATTCGATTCGATTCGATTCGATTCGATTCGATTCGATTCGATTCGATTCGATTCGATTCGATTCGATTCGATTCGATTCGATTCGATTCGATTCGATTCGATTCGATTCGATTCGATTCGATTCGATTCGATTCGATTCGATTCGATTCGATTCGATTCGATTCGATTCGATTCGATTCGATTCGATTCGATTCGATTCGATTCGATTCGATTCGATTCGATTCGATTCGATTCGATTCGATTCGATTCGATTCGATTCGATTCGATTCGATTCGATTCGATTCGATTCGATTCGATTCGATTCGATTCGATTCGATTCGATTCGATTCGATTCGATTCGATTCGATTCAATTCAATTCAATTCAATCTAATCTAATCTAATCTAATCTAATCTAATCTAATCTAATCTAATCTAATCTAATCTAATCTAATCTAATCTATTATTTAATTTTATTTTATTTTATTTTATTTTATTTTATTTTATTTTATTTTATTTTATTTTATTTTATTTTATTTTATTTTATTTTATTTATTTTATTTTATTTTATTTATTTTATTTTATTTTATTTTATTAACGAATGTTCAGTTTATTGAATTTAAAAGGTCCGACGATAACTTGTTAATTCGACCTATATACGGTGACAATGATGATTTATGTCAAAACTCAATCGACTGTTTTCTGCCTTATAATAAGCAATTTGTCAGTCAAATAGATACTTTGTTTAGATCATAAAGATGTTGCAGCAAATTGTGTGACACGTGTTTCACGTAAATTTTCACCATGACAAAGTTTTACAAGTTGAATGATATTTTTCTCAAGTGACGTTTTCTTCAGAACAACTGTAGAAACAGATATAGTAGAGATGTCATTTTACGTAAATTTTATGTCACTGGGATTTGGTTATCACAATTAAATAGTGAAAAAGTTCTTTAAAAAATAATAACACACACACACGCGTGCGCGCGCGCGCATGAATGTGTGTGTGTGTGTGTTACCTTTAATTTATCCGACTTTTGGAGAAAAAAAATCAGTCACGTGTATTTCGAATTTTTTTTCTTCTTTTTTTTATTTATTCATTCATTTATTATTACCGGTATTATTTTTATTTTTTGTAATAAAGATAAGTTACTGATAGTTCCCAATATGCAATTATGTGTCAAATGAATGCCCTATGACGTAAAAAATCAAGCAAAGCACCCCGGAAAACAAAACAGCGTTCATGGTGATTTTTAAACATGTGTCATTAGAGACATATACACGAAAAAAGGGCGCATTTCATAGTTTTTATCGGAAAACATTTCCACGCAGTTTTTTTTAAACTTAGTACCGTGATGCGAAATATATTGAAATAAACGTTATTCCACCAACTTTAAGCACAATCATGGTACATGTTGTATGGCCTGTGCTGAGTGTGGTACGAGTTGTCTTTATTATTCACGAATTCGAAAACATGAAATCTCGCTTTGTCTGAAATCTCGTTTAAGTCTCGTGGGGGGGGGGCAAAGCGAAGTTTTCGATTGCAATTTTGTTTATCTAGTGTACTGCGATATCGTTAGTTTTTCGTCAGTTTTAATGAAATTTATAGTTATATATTTTTAAAAAATTGTTAAATATGACTGAAATTAATAATAAAAAATCATTTAAATGAAAAATTAATTTATATTTAAAAAAGACATGTCGGTCCGCAAGCGTTCAAAATTAGTTAAAACTTTTTTTCAGTTGTATAAATGGCACTAGAGATGTGAAGGAAATTAAATTTATTAAATAATTTAAATGATTTTATAAAAATATTGCCAGATAAGGAAATGTAGATCTAAATCAATTTGAATTTACCAAAAGTATTTTTATTCCGCCAACCAGTCGGTTTTTCGATTAATAATTTCAAATTAATCTCAAATTAATTTATTTAAATTACATAATATAATTTACATTCGTTCTTCCCACACATTTTGTCAACATCTCAAAATATTTACAAACAGCATTTACTAGTTTATCTCTGTAAGGATACCTGTCAATCAATTTAGCAAATTGCAAGGTAAGATCCTGATGATTACAGGTGATGGAATGTGCCTAATAAACAGGATGTCCACCGACTTAGATTATTGATAATCTTTTAATTAGTCGCATGTTAGATTATTATGTGAATACATTCAATATAAAGAAAATATCAAAATTAAACTTTCTCATGAGAATTTTTTTCGACGAGTTGTTGCATAGATTTTGAAGATATCATTATTTCACCTATCAAAATGTTCTAATCAAAGCGATTTCTAATATGAGCACTTTTTATAATTATAATTATTATTTTTGTGTGTGAAAGACCTTAGGTTTGCAGACTTGCATCTTTACCACGTGGCCACCGCAGCCTCTAAATTTCATATTCTGAAACAAACTATCTTAATTTGTGAGACACTGTTCTTATGGGTATCAGATGTAAAAAGACAGTCCGAAAAATAAAAAAATCTTAACAAACAGTCAAATTTTCTAGAAAGATGAATAAAGAATATATCAAGCTTATAGCTACACTGTAAACATTTGCAATTAAATCCATATTTTTCTAAATTTGTTTGAGATACATTCGAAATTTTGAAGGAAAACAATAGATGTTTCAGAAATAAAATTTGCAACATGATGTTTATAAATTATCCTTTCCGTGGGAAATTATTTTATAAATTATCCTTTCAGTGGAAAACTTTAAATATGATCATACATGAATAACATATCAAATTTAAGTATGAAGATTGTCAATCTTTATTAATACAAATTGAAATGTCTATTTGATGTGAACAGCCTGGAACACTACAATTTCGGTAGGTATGAAGAGTAAACGGGAGTAAACGAGAGAAATAAAAGAAAATTTGATTAACATATTTTGCCTACAGTAGGTTCAGTAGACGCAGTTTAAAAATGAACAAATTAAAGAAATATGACTCTAGGATGATTTTTAATGAGTTTACGGCGAAAATATGTATGCATATGTACGATACTGTTCACCAATACATGTTAGACAGGAGTAAAAGGGAGAAAATATGGAGAAGTTAATTAAACATATTTGCCTACGGTGGTAAATCCAGTATGAAAAAAATTAACAAAATAAAAAAAGAATTATGGCTCGATTCACTTAATTATAACTCTTCACTGATAAAGTTGGAAAGATTCGCAAAAATGTATTTTTAAGCTAAACGCTTATTTATCATTACTGTGATGTGTGGTATATTGAAATGCAAGAGAAATACATCGTGTATTAAATTACAACTAACAGAAAAATATATATTTTTTTTTTTGAATTAGTAAATATAATATTCGATTAACACGATTCTTCTTAAAACCGGGATTTACATTTTATTTTTAATTGATCTTGATACATCTTCAAATGGTCAAGTACACATCCAGTTTAAATGTATTTGGTTTTCAATAAACATCGCGGTAGACGATTTCATATTCCACCACGGCAGAAATGTTCTTTGCGGTGGACCGCAGTGGGAATTTAACTTCCTTCTAGTCGGCAACTTCAAGTCTTTTTTTCCGATTTTAGATGTGGATAATAAAAAGAATGTCCAGTATTTTTCAGCCGATTAACGTATATTTTTCTACGTGGAATGAAGAAGTTGTATTTAGATTTCAAACTCTACAAGATACACAACTGGTCACAAAACATAATAATAATAATAAATGATAATAATAATAATTAAAATAAAAATTAAATAATAATAATAATAATAATAATAAAAACCCCAACTCAAAGCCAACAAGTACATAGGCTAAATGAGATTGGATTTCGATTGCCCCCCCAGCCTCGTTTTCAATCGTAAGAGTTACTTCCCCTGTCATGTTTTCGAATTGGTCAATGCCTTTTCTCTATGCATAAAAATGCAAATGATTCTTTATTATTAATGTGAAAAGTAAAAAAATAATTAGTGACAGCAATAATGTTTTTCATAATTATTGACAAGTAGGAAAATATCATCGATCAAAGCCTTTGTATTATTATAGAAAAAGACTATAGCCTGTACATTGAGTTGATTGGATAATATTTAGCGGTAGGCGGAGCCCTGAAATTGCGGGAAATATGTGTATATCAACAATCTGTCAACACCTCACCAACATCAAGCGCAATCAAATGTCAGTCTGAAGGAAAGTTGTAAATATTATCTAAGATCGTTTGAAAATGGAAGACACAACTGGAAAGCACGGGTTACACATTGACATGCTGGCAAATGAAATGGAACAGAATTTATCAACAGCACTTGAGGCATCAGTTGCTAAAATTGCAAACATGCCTCTTCCAATGTTGAGCATGTTGTATGGTGACCTGAATAGAAATGTTTTATGGAAATTAATGGTATACTGTTAACAGCTGGTTATTAATTTGTATTAAAATTCAGTTACATAGAATAACAATTTTTGTACGTGTACTTAGATCTTAAAATATTAGTATTATCAACATCATTATTTTATATTGCTGGCATACTTTTAGTTAAAGAAAATAGGAAATGAAAAATTTGATAATTTAAGGAATACTACATATAAAATCACATCCATCTGTATGTAATCTATCCATCTTCCTTTACATAAGGAACCAAGTAGTCTCAAGCATGTGCTTACGTATCACAGTGTCTCGGTGACAGAGGGGCATCAGTGGACAAGGTGGTTTGTTATCTTATAGACAAGGTGGTTTGTTATCTTATAAACAGGGGGATTGTTATCTGATGAACAAGGAGGTTATCTTATGGACAAGGTGGTTTTATGACTTATGGGCAAGGTAGTTTGTTATCTTATGGACAAGGTTGGTTTGATAACTTATTGACAACGTGGTTTGTTGTCTTATGGAAAAGATAGGTTGTTATCATATGGACAAGGTGGGTTTTTTATGAACAAGGTGGTTTGTTATCTTATGAATAAGGTGGTTTGATAACCTATTGACAAGGTGGTTTGATAACTTATTGACAAGGTGGTTTGATGACGCATGAGCAAGGTAGTTTGTTATCTTAAAGGATAAGGTGGTTTGTTATCTTAACAATAACTTGTCAATAAGATAACAAACCACCTTGTTCATAAGATAACTAACCTCGTCCATCAGATAAAAAAACAGGCTTTCAAGAAGTTATAAACCTACCTTGTAAATATGTGATCAACCAGTCTTGTTCATAAGATATCAAACCACCTTGTTCATGAGATAAATCAACTTGTTCATAAGTCATCAAACCACCTTGTTCATAAAGTAACAAACCGCTTTGTTCATAAAACAACTAACCTCCCTGTCCATAAGATAACAAACCACCTTGTCTATAAGATAACAAACCGCCTTGTCTAAAATCATCAAACCACCTTGTCCATATGATATTAAACCACATTGTTCATAAGATAAAAAACAACCTTGTCTTTAAGTCATCAAACCACTTTGCCCATAAGATAATGTACTACTTTGTCCAAAAGATGACAATCCACCTTCATATGATATTATACCACCTTGTTCATAAAGTAACAAATCACCTTGTTTATAAAATAACAAACCGCCTTGCCCATAAGTCATCAAACCCCCTTGTCAATAAGTTATCAAACCAGCTTGTCCATAAGTTATCAAGCAGCCTTGTCCATAAGATAACAAACCAGCCTTGTCCAGAAGATAACAAACCAGCCTTGTCCAGAAGATAACAAACCAGCCTTGTCCATAAGATAATAAACCACCTTGTCCATAAGATAATAAACCACCTTGTCCATAAGATAACAAACCAGCCTTGTCCAGAAGATAACAAACCAGCCTTGTCCATAAGATAATAAACCACCTTGTCCAGAAGATAACAAACCAGCCTTGTCCATAAGATAACAAACCAGCCTTGTCCATAAGATAACAAACCAGCCTTGTCCAGAAGATAACAAACCAGCCTTGTCCATAAGATAATAAACCACCTTGTCCATAAGATAACAAACCAGCCTTGTCCATAAGATAACAAACCAGCCTTGTCCAGAAGATAACAAACCAGCCTTGTCCATAAGATAACAAACCAGCCTTGTCCATAAGATAACAAACCAGCCTTGTCCATAAGATAACAAACCAGCCTTGTCCATAAGATAATAAACCACCTTGTCCATAAGATAACAAACCAGCCTTGTCCAGAAGATAACAAACCAGCCTTGTCCATAAGATAATAAACCACCTTGTCCATAAGATAACAAACCAGCCTTGTCCATAAGATAACAAACCAGCCTTGTCCAGAAGATAACAAACCAGCCTTGTCCATAAGATAATAAACCACCTTGTCCATAAGATAACAAACCAGCCTTGTCCAGAAGATAACAAACCAGCCTTGTCCATAAGATAATAAACCACCTTGTCCATAAGATAACAAACCAGCCTTGTCCATAAGATAACAAACCAGCCTTGTCCATAAGATAATAAACCACCTTGTCCATAAGATAACAAACCAGCCTTGTCCAGAAGATAACAAACCAGCCTTGTCCATAAGATAATAAACCACCTTGTCCATAAGATAACAAACCAGCCTTGTCCATAAGATAACAAACCAGCCTTGTCCAGAAGATAACAAACCAGCCTTGTCCATAAGATAATAAACCACCTTGTCCATAAGATAACAAACCAGCCTTGTCCAGAAGATAACAAACCAGCCTTGTCCATAAGATAATAAACCACCTTGTCCATAAGATAACAAACCAGCCTTGTCCAGAAGATAACAAACCAGCCTTGTCCATAAGATAACAAACCAGCCTTGTCCATAAGATAACAAACCAGCCTTGTCCATAAGATAATAAACCACCTTGTCCATAAGATAACAAACCAGCCTTGTCCATAAGATAACAAACCAGCCTTGTCCAGAAGATAACAAACCAGCCTTGTCCAGAAGATAACAAACCAGCCTTGTCCATAAGATAATAAACCACCTTGTCCATAAGATAACAAACCAGCCTTGTCCATAAGATAACAAACCAGCCTTGTCCAGAAGATAACAAACCAGCCTTGTCCATAAGATAACAAACCAGCCTTGTCCATAAGATAACAAACCAGCCTTGTCCATAAGATAACAAACCAGCCTTGTCCAGAAGATAACAAACCAGCCTTGTCCATAAGATAACAAACCAGCCTTGTCCATAAGATAACAAACCAGCCTTGTCCATAAGATAACAAACCAGCCTTGTCCATAAGATAACAAACCAGCCTTGTCCATAAGATAACAAACCAGCCTTGTCCATAAGATAATAAACCAGCCTTGTCCAGAAGATAACAAACCAGCCTTGTCCATAAGATAATAAACCGCCTTTTTCATTTGCCTTCAAACCACCATGTCCAAAACTTATCAACCCAACTTGTACAAAAGTAACAATGTATCATCCAGACCCGTCCATAACAAAAATTACCAGACAAGAAGTCTGACTGCCTTTTAATTTAATTTTATTTATTTATTTATTTTATGATTATTTTTTTAATGTATATTTATATTTATTACTTATTTTTAAAAAATAGCCATCGCAATTCATATTTGTAATTTCAGAGTTTAGTTTACAAGTCGCATAAGACAGAGGATAGTGTGACACTCCTGTGTTTGTTGACAGACTATATTTCAAGTGAGTGTTCTGCGATTGGTATGTCTGATATGGCTACTGAGATGTCAGCAAGGAGAAGAAATGATCCGACAAACTTCATCAAACAACTGGCAATCCTCTGGAACATAACTCTTATTAAGGCTAAAACAGGTTAACATTTTTACTTTTTTTTTATGATTTGAAAGTTGAGTTGCAGAAATTTTGCCTGTGCGTTGCGGTGATTGCATTATACAGCAGGGTTCTTTATCGTGCCATGCCTGCCATGACACGGGACCTCGTTTATTTTAAGTTCCCATCCGAAAGAACCACGACTTTCATTTCATAATGCCGAGTGCTTGGCGAAAAAATAGTCACTACCCACTTTCAAGTCTGGGTCAGACCCGGCCGGGGGTTTGAACCCATGACCTTCCACTTACGGAACGAGCACTTTTTAAGATTTCTGTTTTTACAATCACAGTGTTCATGGCGATGGTACCTGTATTAATTGCAGTGGGTAGGTTTCTTCAAACACCCCTGAACTGAGAGTCTCAGGAAGAGTTTTAGCATAAAACACCATTACTCCATGATATCTCAGTTTGTAGTGCTTGCTTAAACCAAAAGATGAATTTAATTCTTGGCTAGATTATAACAGAGAAGAAAGTTATTAGTGACTTATTCTTTCTTCATGTATTTTAATAAAGGTAAAACAGCCATTTGGTCTTTTGAATGAAGTCTTGTGTTGTGTGGCTGTGCATGAAAAAGAAGCATTGCTACTTCATCTTTTAGTGGTATTTCTCTTGAGACTATGTTTTTGATTTTGAGGAAATATCTTTACTCCTGATTTCCAGAAAGAATCAGTTGTGTGGATGTATATTATTTTCAGTTTTTTTTTTTTTTTTCAATTTTGAAGAATTTCAATGTAAAAGCCAATACACTCTTTTTTAAATAATATGTAAGAAATTGAAAATTCAGTAATTTATTTCTTTGTGACCAAAGATGAACTAAAGTTGGCAAAATACATTCACTTAATCAGAATTTTTTTGTATTTTTACAAGTTTTTGACAGATTTTGACACAAAACTCATGTATTCAATGCATTTGACAACTAGCTTTATGTTTTCACAGGATAAGTATGTTGTAAAAATGAATGTTTTTCTGATACATTTCATTGCATGTCCCATTTGCTTGTACATTAAATAGGTGAATAACAGAAAAATAAAAATATTAGAATGAATCATTAAAATTTTCATTCTTTTTTTTTAGGTCTTGAAGCCAGTCCATTTAATGGTCTTGTGAAAAATCTTGAAAGATATTCCCAGGCATTTAGCAGTCATGGTTTGGACAGATTCTTTAATAAAACTCTGGAAATGGCAAAGGCTTTGAACAAAATGAAACTTGGAGATAGTGACATTGACCCTAGCGATTTTAATTTAGATATAGACATCAGTCTACCTTCTTCCTCATGTATCCCTTATAAAACCATGTTAAAGATGTCATATGCTGATACAAACAAATATTGTCCACTGTATGACAAAGCATTTAGAGGAATGTCCACAAAACAGATCAAGAAGGAAGTAAGAATGATAAAATTAGATGACAAGTTGCAGTTCCCAGCTGTTAATATTAAAGGTAACGGTAATGAACTTGGACCTAGGTTCAAAGAATATTCAAGAAAGTTCTGACAGCAAGATGAAACAGGCCTCTGGAAATTCTTCCAATAACATTGTTAATTGTGACCCTGAGTTGACTCGGAAGATGATGGAAAGATCAGATAATAAACAGGTGAAAGATGGAAAAAACAAAACCAAGGAAATTTCATACATGTATCAGGGTAGCTGTCATCTACAAACAGACAGAGAAAATCAGAAAAGGAAGACTGCCTTTGCCAAAACTGGAAGAGAAAGAAAGCATGTCTGAATATTGCAATGATCAAAGTTGTAAAATGATGTATGTTTATGAAGACACTTTGAGAAGAAAAAAGAATGCATTTCAAGCACAATCTGTGAAAGAAAATGTACATGTTCATGGTCATCGTAATATGTTTGCCTGTTCGAAGCCATGCATGACCGACACAAAACAAGATGCAAAGATGTCAGAATTACATAGAGGAAGTTTAAAAGAACCAAGTTCAAAATTGTTGAAAACACACAAAGAAAACAAGGATCAAGATAAATATTTAGTAGGAAGTAGCCGACCAAACATGACACAGCAAAATGGTAGTTTACTGAGCAAAAACATTAAACATAATGATTTATTTACGGATAAAGGTCGTAAACATATATATGTAGCTGAACAAGAAGTGTCAATATCAGCTTCATCAGTTGGATCTTTTCCAAAATTTAGTAAAAACATTGACAAAAAACTACAGACATTATCAGAAGAGATGTGTAAGAAGAACAACGAAAATGGTGATCAGATACAAAAATTAGATGCTTCTGTGGATAAGACGAATTTTGATCTGCATAAAAAGCTTGATAAACTGGAAGTATGCAATTTGTAATTTGATGGAAACAATAGATGAAGATTGTGGGCTAAAAAGTCATAATTTACAGGGTAAGAATAGGGATACTTATAAACTTGTAGAAAAGGATGTTAATATTTGTCATCTTCAAACTGGCAAGTACGAGGGTGGAAAACCAGTGCTCTCTGCATCATCATCATTGACAAACATGTATCAAGAAAATTCCGCAATGACTGCTGGCATAATGACAGAAAGAAGAGATTGTAAAAATTCTGTAGAGTTAAAATTAGATGGAAATGTGAATAAGAAAAAAATTTCAAAAGAGAAAGACATCCGATGTTATTTTTCCACACCCTCGCCAAATGCAAAGAAAAGAAAGATAACTCCTGGTGAAGATAATTGTTCACCTGCAAAGTCATCTAGATACCACCTACCTTTTAGTTCAAGGTTTTAGCCAGAGCTATATTCATTTGTCCGATGTGGTTAAAAAAAATGAAATTGATAAATATTGAACATTTCTATAGTGTCTCCTAATAACTTCGAACAGTGGTGTCACTGGGGCCAAAATTTAGGCTGGAACCATTTAATGGCTCAGATATTTTAAGATATTACTTCATAGAAATGTTTAACTATTCCTTTTCTTGATATTTTTTGCCAGAAATTGGACTACCGGTATTTATAGTTCAAACGATATACACAGTACCAGATTTTAATTAGTGCTGTTTTATGGTTTTATGGATATTTTAAAATATTCTTCTATGGTTTTATGGATATTTTAAAATATTCTTCTATATCAATGTTTAAAGACTTAAAAGAACAATTTTCTTCTTCCGATTATTTGACTGAGGTTGTCACTTGTCTGATTGACCAAACATAGAACTAATTTCTGTTTTTATATATCCAGTCAAGACATTTTTTTTTTTTTTTTTTTTTTGCAATTTAGTCGCTGTTTTAGCTCTTAGGAAAAGGTAGGCAGTGTTTGTTATATAATATTACATTAATACCGTAGATTAGAGCTCGTAGTTTTAAGTTACAAACTGTGTAATCACTTTTTTGATATCTTCCTTAGATTATCATTAGTGCTCATAGTCTTTAGTTACGAACTGTGTAACAACGATTTTATTACCTTCTTTAGGTTAGTACTTGTAAATTTAGTTACAAACTGTGTAATACCAGTAACTATTTTATTACCTTCTTTAGGTTAGTACTTGTTGATTTAGTTTCAAATTGTTTTACCAGTATTACTTTTGGTTTTTCTTGGGTTAGTGCTCGTAGTCTTAAGTTACAAATTGTGTAATGATCTTTTTTCATTATCTTCCTTAAGTTAGTGCTTGTAGTTTTTACGTGTAGTTCCAAATTGTTTTATAACTCTTGTTGTCATTTTTTGTTTGTTTTTAATTTAGTTTCTTTATTCTGAACTTTTAAATGACATATTTCAAAATTTTTATTCAAAAACAATTTTATTTTAAGACCTAGCTGTTACTGGTTTAATTAGAACATTTATTATTAATTTATTTATAACCTCTCCTCGATGCCATTGACTCCATGATGTCACTTGTGATTTATTCTGGTTGCTAGAAAAAGAAACTTCATTATTTAAACCCAGATTTTATGTTTTCAGCATTAACAACATTTTATCTACTTCACATTCTGTCCCTGGCCTGTACAACTTCCACAAAACAAGATTTATGTACATTTATCAGAAATGGGGTAAGAAATTCAGTGCAATTTTTAACTTTTTTTTTTTAAATTTTTGAAATTAAGTAATTCCAATAGTTGGTTTGGAAAATTTGAAAATTTTTGTGAATAATAAACAAAAACAACATGATACATTTGGGGTGTAAATACATAACCGTTTCAACCTACTGTAGAGATTGTACAAGTGGTGTTTTAAATATACTTAATAAACACAATCTATGTATCAACTTGTAATGTATTTATTAACATAAATGTATTTGTAATAATGCAGAATTTGAATGTAAATTTAAGTATTTCTTCTGTTCATTGTACAAGAAAATGTACATTGAAAAATTCTGAAAAAAAAGCATAAAAATTTATATAAAAAATTGTCAATCTTTCAAAATACACTGTACATGGAATTTAAAGCTGCATTAAGTTTTCCAAAGAAAAAAAATAAAACGGTGCTAATCTAATTAATGATGTTCCTAATGAACAATGTTACATTTGGTTCAACAATAAAAGCTCGAATAAATACAGAAATTACAGTATTTACCCAGCGAGATGCAGCATTTGGGATCTAATATTAGAACATGGTTACGTCATCAAAACCCGGGTCATTGAAACACAACTTTCAAAATGTTGAAATACGATAAATTAAGCACAGAACTTCTTGAATTTGTCATTTGTGACTTAGTAAGGGAAAAATAACACCATTTCAAATACATCTGGATAAAAATGAAGGACAATTAATGCAATCTGTCATGTTTCACTTTCGATTCTAGGCCTTTCCGTACATCCGTGCGCATGCTCCAAGCTCATAATTACCATCGTAGAACACTGACCAACTGGTCAGAGGATTCTGTTTATTAACAGCTAAAAGAAATGAAATTTTAGAAAATGAATGTCATGGATCGTGGTCAGAAGATATCTACTTTTAAAAAAATATATTTTTAGAAAATCAAAAAAAATTCAGAAATTTGGTAAACTTAATGCAGCATTAAATGATGCTTCAAGAACATATTCAGATTGCTTAGAATAACCTTTAGCAGTTATTTAATGGGTTTTTCCATCTTGAACCATATAATTATCTTATATCAATAAAATGGTCTTATTTGTAGCACAATTTAATGTATTATTTTATGTTATTATGTTTCTGGTAGATTTTTTTGGGTAAAATACCTTTTTTTTATAAAAAAAATATTTTAAATCTAATTTTGTTCAATTACTGATGATATTTTCTTGGATATTTTGCAGATAAAAATTTTTAATTGAATCTTGAAATGTCTATTGCAATACATGTGTATATATCAATCAGAGGTAAGCTGATTATTCCAATTTGTCAGTTAATTGTGAAATTAGTGAAAGAAATCCTAATTCTATTTATCTAACTAAGTTCTTTAACATAATTTTGAACTGTTTCAAATCAATTACATAGCTTTTGTTTCCCTTCATTTTAATATACCATATATGTCATATGGTATTTGAAATTCATTGATTTTGTTAGTTACCATGTAATCAACATTTAAGATGTCATATTGAAGTTGATGTCTAAATTCTTTTATTGTTTAATTCAGTTTTATTAAAGATACCAATAAGAAATGACAAGTTTTGGTAAAATTAGTCATGAAAAATTGTAAAAATGGTCATAATTTCAATCTTTTTTTTAAAAAAAAATTTAATCCATTTATCAAAACTATGTCAACCTAAAAGCAAATAAAATTAATTACCAGTACCAGTATTGTATAATTTTGTTTTGTTATTATAACAACACTGCAAGTAGACTTTTTTATATTCAAAAACAATTATATGTATAAATACATACAGTAACTTGGGTTTTCCCAAATATACTGTGGTTATAGTAACCTGTAGTAACCAGTAATACATAGAAAGGGCCTTGGTAACCTCATAATCTGTAACAGATCACAGCAGCTCTCACAGTTATAACCCTTTTCAGATTTGGATTACATTTTAGCTCTATATTGAATTCATCAGAAAATTGTGTGGTTGATCAGTCATAAAATGTACTTTTTTTGTCCAATCAAATTAGCCCTTTTACCCTGTACAAAAGTACCCGGTACTTGTCCAATCAGATTGGTCCCATAGACACAACCTATCAATTACTGAACAAACATCTAATTAACCTTGGTAAAGCTTGAAACACTGATGCTATATGAGAACAAGCTTTTTCCTTTTGGCTCATGCAAAAATGATAATTAAAACTTTGAATAACTTCTTGTCATTGTGTGATTGCATGGAAATTGCTTTTGTTTATAGTATAAGTGACCTTGACTTTTGACCCAATGAGTTGAGTAATGAGAATTTTTTCCTGTGTGTTGCACTGATGGCATTATACAGCAGGGTTCTTAATCGTTCCACACCTACCATGACAAGGGACATTGTTTATTTTAAGTTTCCATCCGAAAGAACCACAATTTTCATTTGGCAATGTCGAGTGCTTGGAGAAAGAACAGTCAAAACCAACTTTCAAGTCTTGGGACAGACCCGGTCGGGGTTTGAACCCACAACCTCCCACTTATGGAGCAGGCACTCTAGCAACTAAGCTATTGCAGTGTTTTTGACCTAATGATCTTAAAATCAATTCCAAGAGAGGTACTGTCATAAGCAACAGGTTTGTGTTACAAGAAACTGAAAACCCTATCTGGAAGTTACTCCAAAGAAACTTATTCCCGACTTTTAATTTCCATGACCATTTAGTCCTAATGACCTGAAAATCAATCACAAGCAAGAACTTATAAGTTATGCTTGTATTAAGTTTCATTGAAAACACTCCATTGCTATTGAAGATATAATCTGCAAGTTGAACCCTACAGAAATTGCTTTTTCATGGTACATGGAAAGGTGTAGTTAAAAACTGTCAAATGACCAAAGCAACTGTTAACTTGGTGTAACTGACAGGAATGACCATCAAGGTACATAAGATTTATAATCAGAAACGATTTATTACCTGAGTAATAAACACACTGACCAAGTTTTGTCAAAATTTGATCAAAGTTACAGGAGTTATCATCTGGAAACCATTCACCAATTAGATTAGTGTTTGCTAATTAATAAGGTGTATGTGAGTGTTTTGTTACACATTAAAAGTTATCCAAGTATATAAATAATTATATTGACCTCTCAAGTTTCAAGATAAAATCAATATTAAAAGAAACCAATAAGGATGCAGATATTTTATAGATACAATATCTGCAAATTCTTGCAAGCAAAACTAAAAATTAAAACTATGCTACCATTTTTATAAATTTTATTTTCTTGAAAATTCAAAAGGTGAAATTTGACTTTCAACTGTAACATAAGTAAGTAACATAATTATTAAAAATAAATAAATAAAATTCCAAGCCAATATATGTTACATAAAAATGACTAATGAATTATTTAGCATGTAAAAATTTTGACTGGTCATTCAGATTTGAAGACTAAACAGGTCACACTAGAAACAATAATCTGCACACATGTTTTACAGTAATACACACTAATGTGTCAAAACATATATAATTATAGTTACAACTGGACTTCGATCAACCAATCAGATTGCAGTATGCTAATTTATTATGGATTGATCATGGTAAATGTTACTTTGGCTAAAGAATCATAAAAGTTAAGTACACTGAACAAAGGTTGGCAAATTCCAGTCAATATTTTATTAGACGCCCCCCCCCCCCCCCCCCCCCCCCCCCCCTGCTGTACAGAGTAGTAAGAAAATTTTAAAACTAAAACATGTTCATTTCTTAAATATCAATAAAAGCATTCTTTATCTATGTACCTTACAATTTGCAAATAAAATTACTAGTATACATGAAATTAAAACTATTTAAAATAAAAAAAAAAACCAAGATATTTTGTCATTCCGATTGCACAGTTAAACAGCCTCAAATGAAATTTTATCATCTATCGATTTAATGGCTTAAGCTATTGCAATATTAATAGTAATTATGCAAGGAATGGGTTCTGGAGAAGATTGAACCATGCCGAAGACTCCTGGAAAACATCAATGACAGGAAATTACGATTTTTGGGATGTGGCCAGAACTGACGGCGTAATAAAAGATCTGCTCTTTGGTAAAACACCTGGCAAAAGAGGATGTGGAAGACCAAAAACAAGAATGCCAGACAATGTGAAACATCGCAGATATCAGCATGGCTGAGTTGCTCAGAATGGCACAAAACCCGAGTCAATGGCGACAATTCGTGAAGATTGCCACGGCTGGTCAGTAATTATCATTCCGTCAAAGAGAGAGAGAGATGCTGCAAGTAATTTGTCAATGACAAAATTAACAACAAAGGTATATTAAAGATGAATACTTGACAAAATTTCTTCAAAGTCCATTCAATATTAGAAGATATACTGGTATCTTGAAACTTTTGAGCAAAGACCAATCAGATTGGAGTATGCTAATTACATGTAATTAGGCATGGATTATGTCACACATTGAGTTTGTTCAAATTATTTCAACAAAACAACTGTTAAAAAATTGTCTAAATCTGATCAATATTAGAGAAAAATTCTCATTCTGATGCCATTGAAAATCAGATTGCAATATGCTTATGGTTATATGAGAAATTTACAGCATGGTAGAACTTAACTGAGGTATTTTAACAAATACATACTTGTAAACACACTGATCAAGTTTCATCAAAATTAGATCAATATTACAAGAGTTTTCATTGGGAAACCATAAACCAATCAGAATGTAATATACTAATTCATTATACACAGATTTTGTATTACATCAAAATCAACCAAGGCTTTTAGAAAAAAAACACTGACCCTATTTAGTAGAAATTCAATCATCATTACATGGGGTATCCTCCGGAAATCATAGGTGATGTCAATGTCTTGATGCCATGGTTGTCATCTCATAACCTACAACTGGTTTTCTACTGTATGTCGTGCTTTTAGTTGATTTTTCAATTTCAGCAAAGTCAGCTGAAAGTGAATAGGTCAAAGTTTTACTGGTTTTTAATGGATCAAAAGTCATTTTGTCAAAATCCTATATAACAGTGATTATTATACAAAAACAATTGGGTACGTCAAGGCCTTAGTGATCCCTATATGGCATCTGCAACATACTTTCACCTTTTAGCTAAGGTTTAAAATGATTTTTAAGATTTTTTTGTAAAGTCAGCTGAAGGTGATTAGGTTAAAGTTTTCCTGGTGATGAAAGAGTCAAAAGTCATTTTGCCAAAATCTTATCAACATAACAGTGAACATCAAAAATAAAAACCATTTTTGATATTAAAACCTTGGCAATCCCTATTTGTCTGACATCTGCAACAGACTTTTGAGGATGATGAATAAGTTTACAATCACAGAGTATTCGAGGTGACTAATGATTTAAAACTCGTCAAATGAAAACTTTGATGATGATGAATAGTTCTCAAGTCATTAGTATGAGCTTTTGACGGTAATAGATCTTGTCATTATGAATAAATCTGCAAAACATATGAAACCTCTATCTGAAAGAGGACAGATAATATGACCACAGTTTACTTTGCGGAGACATAAAAACAGACAATATGGTTATTTTTGCACAAAACAATTCTTTAATTCCACTCTGAAAAATCATTGTTTTATAAGTGATCACTATTTATATAATTCATTAAAAATAATAATAATAATTAAATACATTTTATCAATTTTTCTTGGCCTTTTTATTCATTACTACTCTAGAATTAGTTTCGTGTTGCAAGGGTTTCTGCTGCTCGAAATTAAATCCCTTTAATTGTAAATCCATATTCAATGGCTCTAAAATCAAACCAGTTATAGTTGTAATCTGATTCTCGCGTATTGTAAACTGTGTCCCTTCCTTAAGAACCATAGGTTTTTTAAGTAATATGTCTACTGTTGCAGTATCACCTGGCATGACCATGTTCACATTTTCTGAAACAATGACATTACATCCAATAGTCCAATGTCTTGCAGTATATAAGCTGTTGATATCCATCTTTAATAGGTTTTGATCTTCCTCCCTCATCTTTTCTCAACACATAAATCTGTGCCTTAAAAGCATTGTATTGATTTTGTGATTTGGGTTCACATAAAAACATCCCTCTTGACACCAATTCTCTTTTCACTCCTCTCAAAAGGATTCCTACGTTTTCTCCTGCCTTACAGGAAGGTACTGACTTTTGAAAAACGTGGATGTCTGAAGCAACTGTTTTTATTGTGTTTCCGAATCCCAGAAGTTCAAGTGCACTCCCTTTTTTAATTTCTCCTTGTACAACTGTTCCAATACCCACAGTCCCTCGACCTGGAACAGTCACCGAGCTTTCAATTGGTAGATAAAAAGGCCCAGACAGATCTCTTTCAGGAACAGTTACATGTTTATCTATAGCATCTAACAATTTTAAAATTGACTGTTTACCAATTTCTTCATTTTCATCATTTAAAGCATTAAGTGCAGACCCACATATAACAGGTGCGCTTTCACCATCGAAGCCAAATTCTGTCAACAATTCTCGTATTTCAAGTTCCACAAGTTCCAACATTTCGTTGTCTACAACATCAGCTTTGTTTATATAAATAATAATGTTTTTAATACCTATTTGTTTGGCTAGCAACAAGTGCTCTCTGGTTTGTGGCATAGTTCCATCAGTTGCTGCAACTACAAGAATAGCACCATCCATCTGCGATGTTCCAATAATCATGTTTTTGATATAATCGATATGTCCAGGACAATCGGTATGTGCGTAATGACGTTTATCAGTTTCGTACTGGACATGGCATTGATTGATAGTAATTCCTCTCTTTTTTTCCTCTGGTGCTCGGTCAATATCATCATATTTTATATAATTTGCTTTGCCTTCATTAGCTAATACCTTTGTGATGGCTGCTGTCAGTGTTGTTTTACCGTGATCTACGTGACCAATCGTTCCAACATTACAGTGTTCCTTATCGAGCAAACATCTTGAGGTGCTTATTAAACGCCTGATTTTTGACCAGTTATCTATTTTACCATGAAGTAACAGTTTCCCATCAACTAATGGCAACCTGAAACAAGGAAATAATAGTTATTACCCTTGGCAAGGAAACAAGATGCCCAATAGGTGGCAGTATTCATTAAAAAAAGATTTAAATAAATATTAAAAGTATAAAAATAGAACACCAACATTTTCAATTCCCTGTTTCTTTTTGATTATTAACTATAACTGTCGAAATTTTGACCCTGGTGGTGGGTCTTCATCGGGACCTGATGATGTTGGTATTCTATTTTCATACTTTAATATTTATGTAACCACATCAGATCACCCGCATGCTAAGATCCATCTCTGATGATCTACAATCAGCAACCACAAATGTTACAATGCATGGAGACCAATTACTTTTTAGTTACTAAATGAAGATTTGAATAATTAAAATCATGTGAAAACCTTAGCTAGTTTCTCTATTAAGAAACCAGTAATATAAGAACAAGGTCATCTATACATGGATATATTTTGGATGAAACTGATGAAATTTACTAAACATGTGGCATCTTGCCTAAACAAAGCAAATACGGTAGAACTATTGGAATTATTAAAAGATCATTTGAGTACATGGATATTGATATGTTTTTATCACTGTACAAATCCCTTATAAGACCCCACCTAGAGTATACAAGTGCTATATGGAATTCTATACATAAAAAAGATATCATCACTATAGAAAATGTACACAGAAGAGCGACTCGCCTAGTTACTAAGTTCTTTAAAATGGATCTCAAGAAATCACCAGGGGTAATATGAAAAGAATTATAAAAGGATATTGCAGGTTGGAACTTGGACTGTAGAAAAAAAAAACTCATTTGCTAACAGGGTCATAATCCACTGGAATTCACTCTCTAACGATGCTGTAGAGTCAGGTACATTAAATGCATTTAAATCCAGATTGAACGAAGAGTGGAGGAATAAAGAGTTAAAGTTTAGTTCAGAATGACATTAAATTTTTCAAGTTTTTAATTTGTACATAGTCAGTATTCTAGTTAAGGTGGAAATACAGTTCCATTTTCCTGATATGAAACATTTTAATCAATAGTTATAAGAAAGATATAAGACATATCGCAATCCAGCAAGAGATAATTAAGAATTTAGGAATTAGAAATTTAAAATCCGGTCAATACAAGTGATAACACTTACAATAGACGGTGAATCCAGTAAGTTATCAAGTAAGCAAGTATACACAAGATATGTAAGTGTGTATTATTGTTTGCTTTGTAGGAACACACACTTAGGGCGACTTTGTGGTAAGGTGCTTACTCATGGAGTCAGAATGCTGCAGGCAAGCATACCATTCCCCCTGTCCATTATCCTGGCATTGGGTGAACCAGTCAATATTCTTAATGCCAAGTGCCAGATGAGGAAGCAGTATCTCTAGTCTTAAGTATGCCTGGTCAGTCAACTTTTATGAAAATTTTGTTAAAGCAAGATTTTAGTATGACAAATAAAGTATGTCCAAACCGAAAATCTTTACAGGTAATCTTCAATGATAAACCTTATTCATTTCAAGTTTCACACCAAACTAGCATCTTAATTTAGCACTGTAGTACTTGTGCCAAACAAATAACACTGTGCTATTTCTATGTGAACATAACTGGCGATATGTATAACGTGTCTGCTATGCACTAAGGCTAACATAAATAGTGAAGTATAAGATCACGTCCCTGTCAGGATTCAAACCCCTGACCCAATTAACTGGAATTTTAATCTGCAATTACGCATGCAATATCATGATTGAATGGGGAACCCATAGAGAAAGAGACACAATATCGCCAAAAAATCCCATATCATATAAAATATTTTCAATAAACAAGAAATCGCACCTGTATATTTTTCTTAGTATGGAGGCTGCCATTTTGAAAATGTTTTTGACCTCGCGTAGTAATTTTCAATCTTAATTCATCTAAACTTAGACTATTTTTTTTCAACTATACGCGTTTTTTTTTATATATATAAATATATGGACATTTGAATTTCATTCAAAATCACATTTTAATGCTAAATTTGTGTTTTAAAAGCCAACAGTAAAGAAATATTTTACGCCCATCAATATCCGATTTTGCCACTTTGCAAATTGGCCTACTTCCGTTGTAAATTTCGCAATCGACTTGCGGATGCTTGTGCAATAAGCAGCAGTCACTATATAAATACAGAGCTCTATAAGATCAATTTACAGAAGTCCAAGACTTCTTGGAGTCTTGCAGTGTTAATAGAAACTGTAAAGTTTCTTTCCTGTTTTGTCTTTAATTCTGTCAATAGCATTTTTGGAACTGAATTCAAAATTTATTTTAGTCTGCAAATTTTTCCAAAGAAATAATTCAAGAAAAGAAGTTTTTGAACAGAAAATAATTTACTACTCTGTCAAAATAAGTATTGCTGAAAATTGTTTGAAGCAAAGCTTGTGAATTATCAACCCTGTATCGGAAAGAAAATTCTGTTTTTAAGAGCAAAAGTTACCGGGTAATGTCAAAAAGTTCAATCTGTCATTATTTCAACAGTCCCAGAGGTTGCCACTTTGGGGAAAATTGTAAATTTCTACATACAATTCCATCTAAACCTTCATTTAAACAAAAATCTGACAGTTTTCCAAAAGATGGAGATGCAGTAAACAATTTAAACGAGGCTGCAGCTTATCCAAAGAGTAATACCAGATTTTCCAAAGAACCAGGAACAAATAACAACCATGATGGAAAAGAATTAACAAACCTGTGTTTCAATTTTAAGAAATTTGGAAATTGCAGATTTGGTGAAAAGTGTAGATTTCTGCATGAAAGGGAAACTGAATCTGTAACAGCAAAACCAGTTTATTCTTCATCACATTCAAGAACAAGAAATCAGAGTCAACATCATCATCATAAAAATCAAGGATTTCAAGAAAACAAAACAGTTTGTGAATTCTTTAAAGCTGGGAATTGTAGATGGGGTAGCAATTGTCGATATTTGCACCCGTGTGAAGATGATTTGATCGAGGAATCTGTGGATTCTAAGCCACAGAGATTTCAGAGGTATAATGTGCCATTTAAAAGAGGTACAGCTCCAGAAAATACATCATGGCGTCAACAGCCAACTACAACACCATATAAACCAAGTGTTGTACAGAAAGACCTGAAGAGAAGTGAAGCTTCAGATGAAGATATTGATAAATTAAGATCCCTGGAAATCCAGCAGTTGAAAAAGAGGTTCACAAAAAATCAGCTGAAAGAGGTTGATGAGGATGGAGAGGAAAAAATATACAGATTATCTTTTTCTTCAAGTGATCCTGATTGGGTATGTACCGTTTATCTCATCTGCATGCATCTGATTTCAAAGGTTGTGCTGCCATTCACTAATTTAGCCAATCGTTAATTTTAATTTCTAGCACTAAAAATAGATTTTGGCTAAAATTTTGCTCCAAAATATTGTCAATTTAATCATAAGGAAAACAAAAACAGATTGATTATTTGCAGGTATAGTACAATAACGCATGTTGTTGGCTAGCATTATTGATATAAGTTATTGTATTGTGCATGCGTACATGTAAATAAAGCCAGCCAACAACGTGTTATTCTACCATACATGTAAATAATGTTGACCAAACAAAAATCATTAAATAAATTGTTACACAGTATTTGAAAAAGCGATTTTTTTTTCTTTAAAAATTGATTTAGTATTATAAACTCTTGTTATCAACTACCCCCTAAATTTTAAGTTTGGCTTATTTTTAACTACTTTTCAAGAGCCAGGACTAACCCTGGATTTAGGGCTGAATTAAACATTTATTTGTATACTAGTATATGGGAAATGGCAGGTCAATAAGTAGGCCATATAATAGGAAAAAAAATTATACATGAGAAGCACAATTTTAATTCATACTTTTCAATCCAATACCAAATCTGGTATCCTCAGAAAATTTTGCAGAAAATAAGTGTTGTATTGCAGTATCTAAGTTCCTACATATTTTCGTAATTTATTTTGTTTTATATTATGCCCCTTTAAACCCCAACCCAATTGGATATACAGATTAGACGATGTTTTGATGAATAGATATGCAGATGAGTAACATAATTTTTCGGATGGCTTCTGTTCCCATGTGAATGTGTGTACCGGTACTTACTTTGTTATATTTAATTTATTTTCATTTTTATTTAAATATTAAAAGGTAGAATAATAATTTTTAAGTTACAATTTCCGTTTTAATAAATTTGAACTAATGAGACATGTATTTTTATTTCAGCCTTATGATGTAAAGATATTTGAACTCTTGGTGAAGTTTCCAAAACAGTACCCATTACAGGTAAAAATTTTACATACTATGTTAATAGCTGTACAGGGTTTTCAGATAAAGGATCAGTGTTCTAGGAAAATTTGTTAGCTCATACAAAATGTTAATTGTCAAGGATGAGTTGCTGGATAAATACTTAACTAAATATCTCGTCTAAACAAAATCAAATTCAGATTATCAATACTCCAACTAATTAGAGCCCGAGATCATCTGCAAGCTAATTTGTCAGACGACGGCACATTGTCCGAAAATTAGCTTGCCGTCAATCTCAGGCTCTAATTAGTTGGAATAAGATTATCAACTAAAATTGGTACAATAAAGTGACTTTCAAAAAAATAAAAAAAAAACAATAACAAAAAAAAAATTAGATCTGTTATTTCACAAAATTGCTAAAATATGTAAAATTTTTAAGCATTTCTACAAAATTGGAATCCATTTAATAACGGATTAAATTTTTAAGCTTTGTGATACCTATGTGAAAAACTCCTTCTTTAGTAAATCAGACCTCATCCATTGCCAGATTGCCAAAAAATATTGTCAAAATATCTTCAAAAATAACAAAGTTGATCTATATTTTGATAATTTATTTCATTGTAGATATTTGAGGTCACTCTACCTGTGGACCAGAACTTACCTGAAACAGTTCGTAGGTAAGCTTCTCATTTAATATTTATTTGTCGTCTTAATAAAGCGTAGAAAAACTTATGTCACACATCCCTCCCCTTTGATAAAAATTTTTTAGTGAGCTGTTTAATGAAAATGATAATACACACATGAGACATATAAAACAGTCTTTATTAGAAAATATAATTCATATTAATTGTATCTATTGAGTTAACTGGGTTTAAAGCTGCATCAAGTCTTTCAATTTTCTGCAATTTTTTTTTTAATTTCTAAAAATATATTTTATTTAAAATAGAAAACTCCTAATCAAAATTCATGAGATTCATTTTCTAAAATTTCATTCCTATTAGCTGTAATTAAACAGAATCCTTTAATGTGTTTAACGATGATTATTATTAGCTTGGAGCAGGCACACTGATGCACAGAGACTCGAATGAATCAAAAGGGGAAACCTGGCATTAATTGTCCATCATTAATATCCAAATGTTTTTGCAATGATGTTACTAATTATCCCTTACAAAGTCATAAATGACAAATTTAATGAAATTCTGTGTTTAATTTGTTGTATTTCACTGTTTTTTAAAGTTGTGTTTACATGATGCGGTCTTTTATGACGTAAGCATGTTCTAAAAGTAAATTTATACATTGACCAAAAAAAACAAGAACATTTAGACATGATTTCTTCTTAAACTACCATTATTGGAACATTCATACAAAGACCACCTGCTTATAAAGACCACTTTTACTGGTTCCCGTACTTAGGATGATTATTGTTGAGCCTGGCATTACCATAAGGTGAGACTTGTCTGGTTCGTCTTAGGCAGCGGTGTGTCAAATGTGAAAGTTTATGTAACAGTAATTTTTTTGATCAAAAACTAACCAGGCGAGGCATTTAAATCTGTGAAATTCTTGTTTTATAAAGTATAAATCTATTTTAATTTTTTTGTATTTTTTAGGTTTATAGAAATCAGTATTTGTGAATGGACAGACAAAAAGCAAAAAGACAATGAGGCTACAGATAAACTGGAGATGGACTTTAGACCTTTTATCAAATGGCTAGATAAAAATTTAGAAAACATTGTTACAGAGGGATTAAAACAGGTACATATAACATTACATGTGTGAGGGGCCTTATTGGCCAAGTGGTCTGAAGTGGATGCTTACAGGTCACTGTGCCTCTTACCATCTAGGCTCAAACCAGGCTCAAACAGAACCTAGTGAGAGAAATTTTCAAATTGTCTTTTCAATGCCAAAGGTTGGTGGTTTTCTCCAGGTACTCCCTTTTCCTCCACCATCCTAGAACTGAACTCCTTGATCAGTAAAAGAATCTTGACTGAGGCATTAAAACACTAGTATTCTACTCAAAATTACCTTTCAATATATTAATGAGTATAGGAGAGTTTGTACCATGATACTCCTGGCATTAAATGTTGTCATGCTGATGATATTTAAAAGGTTTTCGTCAAAGAATTTTGATAGAATAAACGTAATAGTAATAAGGTTTTAATGTTGGTGAAATATATGAAGAGTTAGATGTTAGGCAAATTTGACTTTCTTATTAAAAACTGAAATGTTCTTTATTATACATCATAACTGCCATTTTTAAGCACTTAATATGTTAAAGAACAACTCTCACATTTTCCTTGCGGCATAATTACTTAGGAAATATCTATTTGAGTTTTTGGTATTTATTGCAAAAACTTTAATTTTTTAAATTTGTAGTTAAAAACAATACTGAAGTTTAAAAAAAACAAACTTGTTGTGTCAGCCCCATTATTTAGTGTGGTTATATTATTTATATTTGTACCGTTTTACTGGGTAACTGATATTGTGTAAACTTTTTCAGTACATTGTCATATTTTTAATTTCTTGAACTTTATTTCTTTTTAATTTTTATTTTAATTTAGTTAAAACGTGAATTGGTAGCTCAGGCATCAGGACTTCAATTTATCCCTGCTAGTCAGCTTCAACAGAAATCAGCTGGTACTGATGATAGTGCAGATGAGGATTCTGAAGTTGACGATAGCGACGGTAGCAGCGACCATTCTGACCTTGAACCGGTGAAGATATACAGGAAAAATGATAGCGAGGAAGATGAGGTGTATACTGGACCTGAAAGAGATACTGAAAACACTGTTGAGGAAAATGAAAATTTACCACTTGAAGAATCAGATAATTTGATAAATGATGATAAAAAAGGTACAGAAATACGTCTGAGGGAATTACAGTTAAAGGAACAAGCATCAACTCTGACCATCAATGAAATAAAGATCACTCTTCAGTGTAGTCGTTGTAAACACAAATTTGATTTGATGACACCAGCTGGAAGAGTCAATCAAATGGTTTGTTCTAAATGCAGCAATATAGAATATTTGATATACAGACCAGTGTTGGCACATCAGTTCTCCTCTGTGATTGGCTATCTGGATGTTGAAGGATGTTTGCCCTTTGATCTTTTGCTCTCAGAATGTCCTGGACGTGTTGGCTGTTTAAATTGTTCAAAAGAAACTAAAATACAGGTATGTTGACCAATAGAAACTCATTAAATAGTTTACAATTTTCTTATTAACTAGAAAAACTAAATTTAGTGAATTTTTAAGTGCAAAAATACATGTACTTGTTTGTAAAATTATTTGGCGTTTTGGTTCTCTGATGAAAAAAATTGCATCTTGAAAAAATCAAAAGCTAGCCAGGTAAAAAGTCATGGACCAGTGAAAAAATGAATGCTTTTAGATATGGGACTGTAATTTTATACTCTTTGTATATAGATATAGAAAACTTCAATTAATCTCAAAAATCATTATACAGAGTATCACATTTTACACAGGGAAACACCATTTAGTTGTCATGAAAAAGTTCATTCCTACATTAGCAATGTTGCAACTGATTCTTTAACTAAAACTGTTTTTATTTTATATTTTCTAGGGTATGGCACCAGGTCAGTTACTGAATGTTTGGTGTCATAGTTGTCATTCTAAGTTAAGAGTTGCAGCAGAGTCTGTCAAATTTACATCACTTCAGCCATCAGGTGTTGACACAGGTAAATGATCTTTAAAAGTTTTGCCTCATTGATAATGACGTAGGTTACAGGTGTTACTTTTGTTTTGTTGTCAATGACATCTCAAATTTTATTTACACGACTATGGTAGCTTAGTTGGTAGAGTGCTCACTTTGTATGTAGGAGGTCAGGGTTCGAACCCCAACTGGGTCTGACCAAGACTTGACAATTGGTAGTGACTGTTCTTTCCCCAAGCATTCAGCATTTAGAATTAAAAGTCATAGTGTCCTTTTGGATGAGACCTTAAAAAATCTATGCCCTGTGTCACTGCAGGCATGGCACGCTAAAAACCCTCCCTACACATTGCCTTAAGTGCACTGCAAAGGTCAAAATTTCTGCCACTTCACACATAGCTCGTGTCGTAAAGGGAAATCTTCTTTACTGGGACTTAAAACCCAGAGTGTAATATCTTTATCAATATATATAAGAAAGTATCGGTCACGTCTCACATTTTGTTGAATGTAAACATCTCTTATTTTCATTTTACAGATGGAGGCAGTGTGCATTTTGTTAGTGTAAAGAAAAAGAAAATCCCAAAAGACCCAATGATAAAAGAAGGATTTCCACTACCTGATAATGGGACATGTAAACATTACAAGAAAAGTTATCGATGGTTTAGGTAAGATATTGACATCGAAGTGTTCTTTTACCGCCTGGGTTCGAATTCCACTTGGGACAGATCCTAGCGTAAGAAAGTTTGTCAGTTCACTTGCTGAAGGCCGGTGGTTTTCTCCTGGCACTCAGGTTTCCTCCACCATTCCAGAACTGACTGCCTCGAAATAAGTGAAAGATTCTTGACTGGAGCGTAAAACACAATTACTCCACTCCACTCCACTCAAAATTGTCAGTTACTAAAAAACAAATCGCTTTTTTTTTCATTTTAACAGTTTTTTTCAGCTCTGTAGGAAGTACTTTTCCCCTAAACCAGGCTTTACAAATTATGTTTTTATTTATTTTCATTTATTTATTAATACATAATCACTTCTTCAGTTGAATGACAGGTATCAAGCATTCAAAGCATATTTAACTTATGGCTTAAAATTATTATTCAGAACCTTTTTATGTCATTTATCCAAGTTCCACTAATGAAATAAATATTTGAATACAAGAGATTGATTGTTTGATTGATTGATTGATTGATTGATTTATTTGTTTATTTATTTATTTATTTATTTATTTATTTATTTTTATTTATCAATTTATTGTTGTTTGTCCGAAATTATTTTTAAATTTATAAAAACAAGCATTTTCAGAATTATTTAAATATACAAACATTTGAATACAAGAGTTTTTAAGCATGATAGAGAGTGACTCAAAATACATGTATATTTATTTTAATAGGTTTCCTTGTTGTGGCAAGTGTTACCCATGCGATGTCTGTCATGAAGAAAATGAAATGGACCATGAGATGATTTTTGCCACTCGGATGATTTGTGGATATTGTTGTAAAGAACAGGTAATTTAATCATATCACATCATAATAATGCATGCAAGAGTGTCTCATTTAACAATGTAAAACAATTTCAATTTCACAAATCTTTAACAAAAATCAGCTGAAAACATGAAATTGTGGCATTATTATAATTATAATTCTCCGCAACTTTCCACTTTTGTAATATTATTTTTTCAGCAACTTTTTTATTTTATTTTTTTTTTTGGGGGGGGGGGGATTTCTTATTGAATCAGAATCACTTGCTTATTATAGCAGTTTATTTTTGCAGGGTGCAAATTTTGGCATATTTTTGTAGTACTTTTAAAATTGCCTAAGAATTCATTAAAAAAAATTTTTGTAGACAATTTAACCATGAGGGAGTTGTTTCGGATCGCCAAAATAAATGCACTTAAATTTTCAACTGACTTTTTCTTGTCTAAATCACCAAAATTTAGCCCATTTATAACAACCAGTTATATGGAATTATACTACCAGTAAATTTTGAACTTTACTGTACAAAGTGAGTTAATGTTATGTCATTCCATAGCTTGTTCATAGCTTTCAGTATCGATACTTTATTTCCTTTTTTTGCGACTTGATTTGCAAGTGAGTCACTAAATTTTTTTCTTTTTCTCTTGACAAATACTGGGCATAGTCATGTAGATAACAAATAATAGCTTTGGTGGCTTTCTGGTACAGTACAATGTTTAATAATTGTGTGAATATCTCCATAACCTCTCTTTCATTTTCATTTAAGCCCTATGCACCTGAAAAACCATGCATATTATGTCAACATGCAATGACCAGAGGAAAAACGGCCCACTGGGAAGGAGGAAAAGGTTGCAGAGATAAAGTTAAAATGAGCAAGTAAGTTTACACAAATAAGTTTTGGTCAAGGATTTTATGTAAAAATTTGAGCCGACCAATTGTCCTGTATGAATGCACAAAGTTGATAAAAAAAAAAAAATTCCTATATTTTATTACATTTAAACTAAACTTTTTTTTGTAAAATATTTATCTTAAAACTATGAAATGTTTAGAAATTTCTCTAACCTTTCCCAAACATTTTACAAATAGACTCCACCTGTCTTTTGGAACCTCAGTGGCCAAGTGGTCTAAAGGGTGCGGTTATGGATCACAATGTCTCTAAGTTGTGGCCTAGGTTCGAATCTCACTCAGGGCAGATAATAGTGTGATGAAGTTAGTCAGTTTGCTTGCAAAAGGTAAATGGTTTTCTCAAGGCACTGTGGTTTCCTCCACCATACCAAAACTGACCGCCTTGACATGAGTGAAAGAATCTTGACCAGGGCATAAATCACCATTGCTCCTAATCCAATCCACCTGTCTTGAGCCATCATGTAACTTGATTATATCTATTCTAATGGACACTTGGTCTCAAAGACAATGTATGGAAAAAGTGGGATTGTAAGTATTATAACATATAATTAGAAAAATGTTATATTTAAAAATAACTTTTTATTTATTTATTTTTTTTTTTTTAGAAATGACTAAGAGTAAATATTCAAACCAAAGTAAAACTGTCTCGAGAAAAGCTCAAGAAAAAGCCAAGCCTGTTGGAAAGAAAAATGATAAACTACGTCATGTCAGTGCTTGATATCAGTGGTGGTGCTATTCATAATGACATGGAAATGTTAAAGACGATTGTTTTTTTTTTCTTATCATTCTTGTTTGGATTAAGAATTATATTAGTTCTTTTTTCATAAATTCTATTTTATACATTACTTTCCCTTGTAGGCAAGATTTAGGGAAATTATTTTCAATAACATACAGATCAATTTATTGAACAAATCAAAACAGAGAGCAGTTAAAGGGAGATAACTATTTCTTTTACGATAATAATGTATAATAATTTCAGCAGCAAAATATATTGTTTAGAAATTAAATAATTGTAAAATTGTTAATTTGAAAATCATTGGGTGCCATAATCACTAAGACTTGATAAAAATTGACAAGATATTAGCCATATTTGGTTTACTCGATGCTAGTCTAAGAATTACTAGTAAGAATGATTTGAATGAAAATCAAATTTTTGTAGTATTATCAGCTATCCTGAAGTTAAACAGTGAATTTTACATCTGAAATTGGTGCTAGAATTATAATCAGAAATTACAAATCAGAATTTGTAATTTTAATAATCCATGTTTAACAGAAATAGGGCTATATATAATTGTTGCCATATACATGTACATATAATTAATTTGATAATTTTTTGAAAGTATTTTTTAAAAAGGTAAAAATCATGAATAATTTGTATTTGTGTTATTTGTTTTTCTTTGCAAATTATAATTTTAAATTGCATGTTATAAGCCAATTTCAAGCTTGAATAAACCTAAAACACTTCAAAATGAGTGATCGGTCAGCATTTTGAAAGGGAAAACACAGGTTCATCTGATAAGACCCTTTGAACCAGAGATTTATGTAACTTCACTAATATTTGGCTATACATGTACTTAATAAACCTGTAGGTGAAGTCATCGTAGTTTGGAGATAAAAACCAATTTTACTTGCTAAAAAAAAAAAAGAAAAAAAAACCAAAAAAACAAAAAGCGAAAGTTTGTCAATTCGCTTGATAAAGGTATGTAGTCTTCCGGGTACTCTGGTTTCCTCCATCATTTCAAAAACTGGCTGTATTGATATTAGTGAAAGATTCTTGACTAGGATGTAAAACAACATTCTTCAATAAATAAATAAAACAAACAAATACAAGCTCTAAGTAAGTGTTATATACAAATTTATTACACTGTAACAATTTACAGGTTCTCATTATCATCGTAACATTCATACATTGTATATAGATACAAATAAACAATTTTTACAAATTCCATTCATAATAAATACTCTTTTACATAAATTATACAAATATTTGTAAACAAAAAATGTACAATCTTAAAATCTGATCACTGATCATTTAAAGATTTTATCCATAAGTA
Organism: Tegillarca granosa; assembly: GCA_029721355.1. NCBI lineage: Eukaryota > Metazoa > Mollusca > Bivalvia > Arcoida > Arcidae > Tegillarca > Tegillarca granosa. The sequence goes on from CM056600.1 coordinate 22,152,320, forward strand.
AAGTTAAGATAAATGAAATGAAAGATTTAATTCTTCAACTGCACATAAAACAGTTTAATGGAAAACATACATTTAAATACCATATGTTATGGAAAATTAAAAAATTTACATATGGGAAACGTCGTCTTTGCATACCAAGATTTGAGGCTGCAAGCTTCCTTAAACCCAATGATAGAGAGAAATTAATGTGAATCAACCATAGATCACAGGCAATGGGGAAATGTGCATTTTAAATTACAAGTGTGTTGAAAAATGTGTTTTGACAACCATACGAGAAACTGACTAACTCCTGCTCTAACATTAGTATGAGCATCAAGCATTTTTCATATGGTTAAAAATAGGGACTTAGTGACTGGAAACTCTAAAGTGCATGCTTATGGATCAGTTTCTATCATCACCTAGGTTAAAATTCCATTTAGACACATCCTTGCTTGAAAAATTACGTCAGTTCATTTTCCCTTGGCTGGTGGTTTTCTCTTAAGAACTCCGATTTTCTACCCATCAAGAACTGAATACCTAAACATACTGAAAGTGAAAGAATTTTGACTTGGGAAGGGGGGGAGGGAGAGGAAGGGTAACAAACTTTCACTTAAGTCATATGTTGACAATACATGCATATGTTTCCACATGATGTCCTCCACATAAATTTCATGTTGATATACGATTTGCATTATACAATGTACTACCTATAAAGAGAAAATCTCCCAAGTTTTTCTCCCAATTTCAATAACACACCATTAAAATTAATGATCCTGCATTTTTGTTTTTTGTGGTTACCTGAACAATGTTTAATCACAAAAACAATTCCTTTCTGTAATACTGTTAAAATTAAGTTTTTTAGTCATGCTAGACCAAAAATTAATCAACCATAATGTCAAATAATGCCTAAGGTTAATGAAAAAGTACAAGAATTGCCCTAACACCTTGCCAAATAAATTCCACAACACGTGAAAAAGGTTAAATTATAGATGGTGTTTCAGACATTGTTAATACAGTTAAAACAGAAATGGAACAAATGTTTTAAATTTCAGTCACTTCTGGGTTATTATTAACCAATCAGATCAAAACATGTAGAACAAAAGAGAAGCATTAAAACAACAAATTTTAGCACCTTCTAATTAATTGCAGAACTAAAAAGCAGAATAAAAAGTTTTTAAAGAAAGAAAATGGGCATCTTTGATCTGTAATGAAGTTTACCAGTGCAACAGGCAATGTCCCAGAGCATCGGTGTGAAACAATCTTTTTCCACAGTGAAACTGGTTTATATGAGGAAGTTTGCCAGTGTAACAAGTGATGTTTCTGAGCATCTGTGTGGAACAATTATGTCCATTCCAGAACTGTTTAATTCAGGGAGACCAGTTTATATGATTCTCAATCTTGTGCTGGAATCTCTTATTTGTGAACTTGCAAATTTTCCAGTATTTACTTTAGTATTTTATTGAAATAAAACTCATTGTTTCCATTGATTGGAATTGTATCTGTTAAGGTTCTTCCATAAAAATGATGCCATTCAAAGAATTTGCGAAAGGGATATTAATCACACAGTATGCTGGCAAACTCCATTGATGAAGAAAACACTTAAAGCTAACCCATATCATATTCAATGTTCAACAAAAATACAATGTATAATGATGCTGTACATCTTATACATAAATGTTGTCAATTTTTTTTATCTTTTGTCCAATCATATTTTTTGTTTTATTAAATTTTACATGTACATAGCTAACCAAAGTTACAACAGAGATCAATGGCATGTGTTAAAAAATCCCAAACAATCAAACAGCAATAAAATTTGTCAGAAACTTGATCTGCAGCACTTGTGTCGTAGTCTAATCAAAAGTTTAAAAATGAGTCATACTAAATGTTTCCACAGTCATACCTAACTTGAGTATGGGTAGGGGAGATGGGTGGACAAGTGAGTATTTTGAAAGATCTTTGTTGCAAAATTAAATTGATCTTTTAGTTTGAGAGGAAATGGCCTTTAAATGGAGGTGGGATAACTTATCATTTTAAAATAAGTAATAAAATGAGTTATAAGTCAGTCTTGCAGTCAAGCACTTCAAATTTTAACTTAAGATAGTAAATTACTAGTCACTACAAAAGTTACATGTAGAATTATCAGAAAATTGAAAAGGAATGTTTAAAGGGAATGAATAAATGAAAGAATAATAACTTCAATTTCAAAATATAAGAGGGTGATAAAATAACAAAATTGTGAAATGTTAAGTGAAATGCACAAAAACACCAAAGAAAAACCAACCAAAAAACAAAATAAAATTGACTAGAGTGAAAGTTGTAAAAAGTGAACATATTTCATATTATACATCAATCTAGCTACTTTAGGAAATGAGAGATTTATTAGGGCCTTTGATGGTTCATCTGGTTGTAACAACTGTGGTTTAATGTCTATATATTTGTCCACCTATTAAGTATCTAAAAATGTTATAATTGATAACTGCAACAATTGTCCACTAAAACAAACTGTACACTTGGTTAGTAATTTACTCCGCTGATATACAGAAACTTGATTGACAGTAGCAAGATAATTAACCTACTGTTACATAAAATCTGATTAAGGTAATATGTATACTGTTTATATATCAAATAGTTATACATACTGTACATTTCTATACAAGAAAAATTAAAGTCAAGTTGTTCAAAGCTTCATTAGCTTAAAGAGTTGGTTTGCAAAAATTTGCATTGGGTGTGATAGTCAATATTTTTGATTTTTCTGTTAAAAAATACTTAAAGTTGTAATTATCATACAGATACAATTTAAGTAAAAATTCTCTATAATATATGCATTTAAAATTAATAACATTTGAATTTTCAATTATGATTTGGTTAAACTAACGAAACTTTGAACAACTAGACCCCTAAATCTTTGTGTCAAAAGAATCAAAATGTTACAGTTCAGGTAAAGTGAAGTCAACTAAACAATATTTTAAGAAATAAACAGAATATTCCAAACATTTATTTCCATGGTGATGAACTATCTTTAAACATGTAGAGTGTTTCAAAAATTTTTAAAAAAAAAAAAAAAATATCAACAGGTAGTTCACGTAAATATGTTACCAAAATATCAAATACTATGATTGCCTTTTACATATCTATTTTCTTTTTACCTGTGGTGGCAATTGTCAACTTTAACTTTGTTTTAAGGTTTTCATTTAAATTTTCCAAGATCTAGTTGAAGAAAAGGTGGGAAAATAAAACACTTACCGGTAAATAATTAAGAGTTTAAAAATTACTCATCAATCTTAATATAAAGCATAATTCTGGGCTTTTCTTTCAGCTGTTTGCAAGAAAAGGAAAAAAAAAAAGAAGACATTATTGCACAACATTTTTCATGGATTTACCTACAAGAAAACAAAAACATCATCTTTATCATGTAATAACTAACAAACATCACTACAAATTTACATTTCTACTTCAACCAAACAACAAAAATAATCATCTACACAGTATGTACTCAAAGTTATGATGAAGCAAGACCAGGCTGGCATGAGCAAGTCAAAGTTTACTAAATGAAAAAATTCCATAACCAAAATGATAAATGATTACCATGGTAACCTAACAGAAAATAAAGAAAATATTTTGTGCAGATTATGTGATCATCAAATTTAAAAAAAAAAAAAAAGTACCAGCAACATTCAAATAATAACAGGCCTTTTTATTTTTTTTTTTTAAAAAAATAATAAAATTTGACACTGGTTAATGTATAGTTTTCCAACTTACTTTAACATTTAGTGAATTGTGAATTTTTCTTTATCTAAAATTTTAAGACTCCTTCACACACTGTAAACACACACACACACACACACACACACACACACACACACACACACACACACACCTCATAAAATAACCACTAAGTACAGTTGTAAAAATAAATTTAGGTACACAAGATAACATTAACAATCAAGTTTAAGTTACAATAAAAACTCTTCAACCAAAGGTTTCCTAGCGGAATATTTATAAAATCTTACTTCTTGTATTAGGTATTGTAGTTAAACATCGACACATTATACTTTAATAATGATATTATAACAATATTAATATTTTTTTTTTTATACATTTACAATCTAGAACACTGAATAAAGAGACCCACTGTTTGTGTCACTGTGTTTGTAATGGTAAATTATGCCAAATTTTCATAGAAAAATAAATAAACTTGAATTAAGTTTGGTATTTTTCACTTACGTGAGTCTAGTACATGTAGTAACTAAAATTAGCTATGCACATCCACAATTATCAGAGACAATATTTGTAGAAAAGAAACTGTTGCTGCTACTGGGATTTTACAAAAATAGTGATGTTTACACCAAAAGTGATGTTTTTGGTCATGTTTAACATCGTATGCACAAAAGAATTCACCATTTACTTTGTTTTTTTAACATCTAAAATACCCATAGCAGCAACAATTTCCTTTCTACAGATATAATTTTTGAATACATAGTCCATTGTGCAAATGGGTATCTACAGACAACAGATGGAATTCCAATCCGAAGTCTTGCCCAAATTTACGAAATTTTTGTGCACAGTGATATCCTTTCTTCAAAATGGGTGATCACGACAATTGTTGTTTTATGAACTTAATTCAAGTTTCTTGGATTTTTTATAAAAATTTTGCATAATTCACTGTCTCAAACACAGTGACACAAACAGTAGAGTAGGTATTTACATTTACACCAAATGGCATATATATTGTTAAACAGGAAATTTTTGCATTTTAGTTCTGTATAAATTTGCATTAAGAAAAAGGCATGAAAATAAAAGTTCCTCTGACCATCATTCAATGACGCTAAAATGAAAGTACCCAATAATCTTGAAATAACCATAATAAAATGATTTGGAAGTACATGTATCATAACAGTAGATAAATGTTTGTGAAAAATCTAAATTCCTCTGTCTATGGAAAACACTTTACTGCAAAATTTACAGGAAAATTTTGTAAATTCCATTTCCAGTGGAAATAATGGTTCCATATTGAATAAAGCAAATCATGCTGAACAATTATTTCCATAGAGACAGACACATTTCCACACAGACTCTGTTATACATAGAATGTACAGTTGATTTTGACAATAAAAGTCAGCGTTTATGTTCAACTACAGACATTTGAAAAAACATGCAATAACTAATACTGAAAATAAGTTTTAAAATATAAAACTTAACAATGTGAAGAAAACAAAGGCACTTAAATTAATTTAAATATTTATCACAACAACAGATCAAAACAAAAATGAGGACAACAACAACAACAAGAAGAAGATTACCGGTATCTGGGCAAATGAAAATTTGAGAAAAATGATAAAATCCAAAAAAGTCATGGATGGCTGAATGTACCTGATAAATGACTTCACTAAATGCAAGAGTTAGGGTATTTTTGTAAAAGCAGGACTTATCTTTGGTACCAAGTGTTGTAAGAAGATGGTATATTTTTTCTGATCATCAACAATCTTTCACAAAGGACACCTATTCTGGTGATACTTGTGGTATGTAATAAGACTGTAGCTACATCTGTACTAAAATCATGGATCAACTTTTAACATTACTTAAAGTAGAGTCTACATCAACTGTTTCTTTGCATTATCATAGTGTGCCAGTTTATTTCCAAAAGTTTACTATTTTCTCTGGGTACTCCAGTTTTCTCCACCACCCCAAAAAAGATCACTTCAATAAAAGGGAAAGAATCTTGACTGGGTAACAAAAACACTATTTCTTTGCTTTATTTTCATTAATGTTCTTACTGACACTGACGCTAGTACCGTAAGATTAAAGGGGAAGTGGTGGAGATTATTAATTTCATTGTAAAAGTGGACACAAAGTTATCTAAAGAAATGTGTTTCTAACTACTAAAGCTGTAGATATAACTGAAATACATGAAAATACAAATACAGTTCAAGTTTAGGGAAAAAACATAAAACTTAGTCAAAAATATCAAAAATTAAAAGAATATCAACGGTCAGGCTGTGTTAAATACTGTAGCCGCAAGTAAGAGGGTAGCCATAACTTTTTTTTTGTTAGCAAATAATATCATTCTACAAAACATACCTTGTGACTGTCATGATTATCATTATAAGACAATCACATAAGTAAATTTATTGTGAAAAGCCAAAGTCTACAAGTTCCTTGCTGTAATAATTAAACTCTGTTGACAGATTTAGATATGATCAAATACCATCAGTCCGAAACCTTTTGTTCATGAAAATTTTTGACCAAATATTGGGCAATTAAAACGGCAAAGGCCAGAATTTTAAAAAACTTATTCAGCAGAATAGGACTATTTATAAAGCAAATTGATAAAGTAAAGGTACAGGTAATCAGGTAGCTACAGTATAGTTAATCACCCTGACCTATAAAGAGTTTGCTAAAAATGAGTTCAGTTTCTTAAGCTGCATTGATACAATACATACATCCAACTACAAACAACATGAATAAGTTAGCAGAAATTGAATAGTTTATAAAGTCAATGTTATCACAGAAAATTGAATATACACTACATGAGGATGATCATCATTTGTTCGGCTTGTTAAATGTCAAAATCACAGAAGATATAACAATTAAGTAATAATGGATTCTGATTACTTTGAAATAAAATATAGTTCTAGCCATCAGAACCTTATCAAAATCCAATTTGCTCAAGGGGCAAATTTTCACCATCATTGTGACAATTTTAGGTACTTGCTCATATTAGTTAGTCACATGATCTCATTGTCAGAACGGGGTGTCCAATGAAGTCACAGAGAAGGTAGTGAGAAATTGTACCCTGAGCAAATTGGATAATTCGAGTTTTCTTTACAATGCCCAGTCTGTTTTAATAGGTTCTATTTGTCTCGCTGTAAGTCTTGTCATGTGACCGTGAGAATTTATGATTTTCCAATATATAAACAATAGCTAAGAATAAAAAACTGCTTTGAATGATGTCAAGAAACAAATCATCATTTGGTGTAACATCAGTTCTCTGATGTCAACTGTGGAAAACACTTTCACATTCAAGGAACATTTTCAAAGATTTCACACATGACAGACAAACCCCATCTCTGCAGCATCCAGTGAGTGAAAATATATTTAATTTCAAATACTAAGATGACAGGTCCAAGGATGACATTTCTTAAAGATTCTAATGATAAGTTTGTAATGATGACTGTATTAACTTGCAGTAGGTGTAGTCAAGTGGTAAGAAAATCCAGCGCTTTGTCTCGGTCCATATCATTGGATATTAAAGCTTCTTTTATCCTATCTCGACTAAATCCTAGTTCTTGAAATTGTTTACTTAAATCTAAGTATGTTCTTGCCTAAAAAAAAATAAATAAAAAACATGTGAATAAGTCTAACAAATTGTCATATCTGAGATTTAAATAGTAATGGTCCTAGTCAAAATAATATCACTTATATTTAGATGTAACCAGCTATAGATAAATTATATCGGAGATTGAAATGGAGTGGAGTGGAGTGGAGTGGAGTGGAGTAATGGTGTTTTCTGGCCCAGTCAAGAATCTTTCACTTATTTCATTTGAAATGGGGTTTTACGTCTAAACCAAGAAAATAATACTTATATCTAGGTGTAATCAGCTATTGACAAACCATTAGAATTTTTAAATCTGCACAATGTACTTATGTTTTTGTTTTTGTTTTTTTTAAATTTTTTTCCCCATGAGTGGATGAATTAGTGTTTAAAGCTGCATCAGCACTATTTCAGCAATTTGTGACTAGAAATGACTAAAAGGATCAATAAAAATATTAACTTATATAAAAAATATAAAATTATGACACTAATTCTAAACTAATAAGAACCATATATATCATAGATAAGTGTATTTTTTATTTCATTATGCATTCACCAATTACAAAACCTATTAAACGAACCCGTTTCAGGAAATCATTACACTTACCTTTTGTGAATCATTTTCAAACAACAACAAAGCTAATTCTGACTGATATGGATCATACCCTTCCTCTGATAATTTGTTTACCAAACACAAATGTTCTATTACCTAAAAATAAAAGAAAATTTATCATATGTTTGTTTCAAAAATACATATATCTAGTTGCTGATATCTCAGTTACATAATGCATCATATATCGCAGACCATTACACCATTCAAATCCCACCCCCACACAATAATAATAATAAATGCATCCCCATCTGGAGCCCCTTTTTCATTACCCAGAAGTTAAAGCCCTCATTCCAATGTTGGGGTCACAGGTCAATATGGCATCTGATGTTAAATTCACCATGCTTTATTTTCTGTGTAAATAAATACATGTATATAAAAGTACAAATAAATACACTAAAAACAAGGATTACACATGATTACGGTCTTAATCACACCTTGATGGTAACATATGGTTACCATAACTTGAAAACTTAATAACGAACTTCATAATAAAATAATGTTATGAGCCTACTTAATCCTAACAAGTTTTCTATCAAACAAATGTAATAAAAATATTAATTTTTTTCTCCATGAGAAAGTTTATTTATTTTCTCTACCAAGCAACTTTTACAAAAATTCTTGGTCGAAAAAAAAACTTGTGTCAAGCATGAGATGGTTAGTTTTAAAAATTGACATTGATATCCAATAAGAATAGTCTATGCTTCGTTTTTTCATACCTTCATTGTGGGTATTTGTACGTGTAGTTGGCAACTAAGGATTCTCCTAAGCCCTAACAGATGATTAAACTTGAGTGGAATAATGGCAAATTTAGCCCAGTCAAGATGTGTTCACTAATATTAAGATGACAGTTAGTTATGGGATGGTGGAGGAAACCAGAGTGCCCAAAGAAAATCATTAATTTTCAGCAAGTGAGCTGACAAACCTTCTAACACAAGGATCTTTCCTGAGCGAGATTAAAAATTAGGGAGTGAGAGTTTCTGTGATCCATGAAAACACTATAACTCTACAGAGGTGCCTGTCAGTATCCAAACTCAGCTACTCAACCTTACTTAATTACAAGAAAAGTTACAGAATCTGATAGTTAAAATTTTGAACCTCTCACTCTTAACAGGTTATATGACATCAGATGAGCCACACAAACCTCTACAATTACTTACTTCTTTGTCTTGTCCCAATTTCTGCATTGCCCTTGCAGCTCTTGGTCTGGAAAATCCCATGTCTACCAGACCATCAACAGACTTCTGAGCTTCTTTAGACAGAAGTGTATATGGGTCTATCTCCGACGGACTTGTCAGGTCACCACTACTGCTGCTGCTGCCAGGAGATAATGGACTAAATGCTGACGGTGTTGGTGGGAGGGGACTGTAACGATTCCATGACTACAAAAACAAGTAAAGAACACTGTTAAGTTTCTTTCCAGTTTATTTAACTACAATGTAATAATGGATTAAATGCTGACAATGTTGGTGGGAGGAGGCTGTAACAATTCCATGACTACAAAAACAAGAATACTGTAAACTCAAGACTCCATTATTCAAACTCAGACTGGAACCATTGTCCTTGAAACTTTTAACATAAATAGTGGTACATCTATCTGCAATATTTTGGTTAAGATTTTGTTCAAAATCACAAAAAATTAATCTAATGACTTTGATCTTTAGGAAATAACAATGTTTTTAGAACAGAAAATTCAATTTCAAAAGTATGGGTTATATAAAATCTGATATACATTTGTAAAGTGATTTAGCGTGTTTTGTAGACAAAGAAATGAAACAAGACCATGAAAACATTCAGGTAATTAACAGTTGCATGTATACTAACTACTGTCAAACTTTGCAGGGTTACACACAACATTTTCATTCAGGGTACACATTGCATTTTTATCAAGGGTACACACTGCATTTTATCAATGGTACACACATAAAATTTTTATCAAGGGTACACACATAGCATTTTTATCAAGTGTACACATTGCATTTTTATCAAGAATACACATAGCATTTTTATCAAGGGTACACAAAGCATTTTTATCTAGGGTACAAATAGCATTTTTATCAAGGGCACACATAGCATTGAGATAATAACTGTAACCAAATCATTTGTGTTTTTTATTCAACAAACTTACTGTATAGAATATATACAAAATATACAAATGCTGTAATCTAAGCCCTGAAGATTATGTACAGTAAAACCTCATTATAATGTTCCTTGATAACATTATTATAAATCTCACTTCTTGAAAGAGTATTTTCAAGTCTGCAAATGTCTCTTATCTTTTTTTAATTTTCTCTTAATTTATTGAAAAAACTTTTTTATAATGCTAAAACCAAATCTGACTGAACAAATGATGACAATAGAATGAGGTTTTACTGTGTATATATAGATAAGTGAGATGTATATATAGATAAGTAAGATACATGGTCTGTTTAAATTGTATAAGTATACTACAGTAAATCGGGAAGTTTTCGCAATCCTTTAATTTTCACGCTATTTTACGAGCATTTTAGCCGCAAAAATAAAACTATTGCTATTTTAAAAAGTTAATATTTATTATGCTGGCAGTCACCAGATTAGGGGAAACAAAATGTTGTCGTTTGAGAATATAAACTGATGCGAAAATTTCCCTTTTTACAGTATATTATAGTCTATTTCATAATTATGATTTTTAAACATCTTAATTAGAACTATTTTATAGCAATTTTTCTTGAAAGCATATAAAAGTTATTGCTATAAGTCTTGTAATAATACATGTATATGTATCATGACAATTATTCTTGTAAGACAAACTGCAAAAGCATTGCATTAGGAAATAGATAGTGGTAAAATATTCTTCAGGGAAATTTACATTTTCTGTTTTATAAAAGCAAATCATTAGGATTTCCTTTTAAGCAAGAGGATCATGGGTCTTGTTGCTCATCTGAGGACATGCCTGTTAACTGTAGTATTTTAATAGAAATTTTTTTTTATAAAATTAAGATTTTCCAAAACTTTTAAGTCCTTAGATTTCCCAATTTATGCCCAAATACCAAGATTTATGCAATACTGTATATCACTTGTCAAAAGAATGCTACATCTGAAATATCAAAGGTCTAGCTATTATACATGTAAATAGATGATTTAATAACGTCTTTGTTCCCCTATACATGTATATAGTTTCTCTATTTAGGGCCCAGCCAAGACCTGTGCAAACTGAATGTTATTTGTCCCAATAAACTACATCTAAAGCATCTAGGGTAAAAAAAAATATATTCTTAATTTTCGAAATGAAAAATTTCCCCTAAATTTCCCCTCAGTTTTCACATTTAGGGCTCACCAATCAAGACTTTATATGCAAATAAATACCCTTGTCATAAAGATGCTACATCTAAAATATAAAAGGTTTAGCTGTAGTACATTTTTAGAGATCAATTTTAAAAATCATCTTTGGAACCTATATAGTTTTCTTATTTCCCTCCAACAAAGACTTGTGCATATTGAATATTGTTTAACCCAATTAACTACAACTAAAACAGCTAAGGTCAAGATTTGTTATTTGTTATCAAAGAGGATTATAAATAATTTCTAGTGCCCCTCTACAGTCTCAGCATTTTTGACCAAAAGGAAGATAAATACAAAATAAATACATGTACTACAATAGTACTGCTATATTTTTACATCTAAGGTCTAGTTATGGTATACTGTACATGCACTCATAATAAGGAATTTTTATATTATTTTGTACAGTACCTCGACAGTTTCTAGTTAACTTTTTGATCTAAGGATGCTTCATCTTACTTATATAAAACATTTTTTCGAAATTTTTAAAAGGACTAATCAACAGTTTCTTGATTTGAAATCACACAGCTAATATTTTTGCAAATTAAATACTACTTGTCTTACGGATGCTACATCTAAAATATCTGAATTTAGTTTTGCCATTGTATGCTCACGCAAAAATATTTTGGAAATTTTAAAAATAAGGGCATAACTACAGTTTCCACATTTTGAACAGCCAAGATTTGTGCAAATTCTAAACTACATGTATATACAAATAAAGATGATGGATTTGCAAGATCGAAGGTGTAGCACCTAAAATTTTCTAACAAGTAAACTTTTTAAATTTATACTTCTTCTTCACTTTATGGTTCCCAAAAGGGACATAACTCTTTTCATTATACAAATCCTTAAATCCTTCATCTAGATAAAATGATTGCCAAATATAATCTTTTTTTTTTTAAATTTGAAATATTTTTATTGTCCCAGGTAAAGTTAAAGGGCGGATGATGCCAGAGTTGGGGTTCTGGGCTCACTATCCATGTAACAATATTGACCACATACTTTATAACTATAGGGGAGGTAATTCAGCATTTTCAATTTTTGGCTTTTTATCTCAGAAGGAAAATTGAAATAAACTAATTTGTCATTTCTTTTAAATATATAGTAGATAAAGATTTTATTTCATCTCAATATAATCTTATATAACATATATATAATTTTATTTGTAGTGTATAGAAAGAATATAGAACATATACATAATCCACGGCAGATGGCAGACAATATCTCAGGTGAACTTCAAATCCAATAAACAGAATTGTGAATGCTGAAAGACAGACGAGATATTGGTTAAGAGACAAACCCATGTTAATAGGACTTGAAACAATACAGCAGTTCTCAACATACCATTACCTGATGGGTAAATAATTTTAATTGGTCACATAGAGAAATGAGGCATACCAGAATCCCACATAATACCAATAAAATATGTGCAGACAAATTTTTTCTGAAGGAACAGTTATAAGGGATGTTGCATATTTCTGAAACCATACCCTTTTTGGGAAAACATCAAATTATGGTATTTCATCCCAAATTTATTTTTCCACACAAATATTAAGTGGTACATTTCATGTGGTTTCCTGTAAAACCCCATATTCAATATAACTTCTTACCAAATAGAAAATTTATCAGAATAGCAAATAAATTATGAATTTAACATGTAGCACAACTGTTCAACTAACTCCTGATAGAAAGTCAAAATTTCTATTTATTGAAAAGGAAATAATGATTTTTTACATTATAAATTCAAGTGACTGTGCATCAGATAATGGTATATTAAGAACAGCTGTAAATGAGACATCAACATAAAGGGGAAAGGGAAAAGAACTTCTTGTCACATATAGGGGAATATATCCAGGAAATTATAATTAATAGCTAGGACATCTTATAAAATCAGAAACTGACATGCTTTAAAGTTTGCAGCTAACATTTACAGCACTTTTTGTTAAATATGTTTTTGTTTTTATATAGGAATTTAATGAGAACGACTTTGACAAATCTGTTTGACCAATTTTCACAACATATATTTAATTTTTTTACACCTGTCAATAGAGGTCATCAGAAAGAGAAATTAAAATTTTATTTTATAGTCAGGTTTAAATAACATACTGTTTTATTTACTCTCTAGGCTTTTTAAATTACCGGTACCTTATTTCTAGGTTGGTGGTTATATCTAGGCACTCTGGTTTCCCCCACCATCTCAAACTGACCACCTTAATACAGGTAAAAGAATCTTGACAGAGTTCGAAAACACCATTACTTCAGTCCACTGTTTAGTTACACCCAGTTGTTATTGAAAGTTGTTATTCATTAAATTTTGGTTTATCGTTTAAGCTGTTTCTAGGCCAATCAGTATCATGTGCTTCATGATGACTTCCTTTATGTCTAGCGGCAGATCACAAATAAGCACAATGACATTATCTTAAAAGTGAATTCATCTACAGTTGTTTTACAGTTGTTTAAGAGTTGAGTGGAGCAATGGTGTTTTTCGCCCCAGTAAAGATTCTTTCACTTATTTCGAGGCAGTCAGTCCCAGGAAGGAGGAGGAAACCAGATTGCCCATAGAAAACCACTGACCCTCTGCAAACGAACTGACAAACTTTCTTACATTAGGATAAATCCCGAATGAGATTCGAACCCAGGCAGTGAGAGGTGCTGTGATCCGTAAGTGTGTGCTTTAGCCCACTCGGCCCCAGAGGCCCCTAGTAGTTTAAGAAGAATATTTTATACTAAAATCCTTAGAGACAGGTTCAACTGTATTTCAATCATTTAATACATGTATAACCATAGAAACAAGAATTGCTCAAAGCTAAATTTCCTGCCATCTCAACTTTGATCAGATGTAAAGATATGGTCAGAAATAGAATCTAAATGTTGATAATTATGATGTCATACACATGAATCTTACTAGAAAATAGATGTCAGTATAAATCAATATTTTAAATGGTCAATCAGACAGACAAAGTTGTTCAACTGTGGTAAAACTCTTGATAACTTGATAGTTGTTTTCATTAAAAATAAATCAATAAACCATTATTGGTACATGTACATATATTACTCTTGGTGTCACTGTGTTTGTGACAGTCAATTATGCAAAACTTTCATAGGATTAAGTTTCGTATTTTTCACTTACTTAAGACTAGTCATATATGGAAATTGTTATGCACATTCATGATTACCAGAGAATATATATGCAGAAGGGAAATTATTGCTTTTATGGGGATTTAACATATTGAAAATGGGAACATCAAAACCACAAGTGATGGTCTTGGTAACACAGTACATCGCACATGGAAAAGATTCCAATATTTGTCTTATTTTTCAACATGTAAATTCCCCTGGATTTAACATGTTGAAAATGGGAACATCAAAACCGCAAGTAATGGCTCTTGGTAACAGAGTACATCGCATATGGAAAAGATTCCACTATTTGTCTTATTTTTCAACATGTAAATTCCCCGTAAGTGGCAACTTTTACCTATGTGCAGAAATATTCCATGGTAATCACAGATGTGCAATTACATTTTTCTGTTATGACTAGACCCAAGTAATTGAAAAATACAAAACTTAATTCCAGCTTTTTAGATTTTTTATGATAATTAAACATAATTCAGTGTCACAAACACAGTGACTCAAACAGTAACTCCAAACTGATTCACTCTGTCATCTTGACTCGATAGTCCATAATTAAACTCCAGTATACTCCCAAGTTATCAAAGTTCTAATTTATGACAGGGACCAATGTGAGACTACTTGTTATATATATATATTGGTGTAGCTGTACTTACACTAATAATATCTTTTGGGATTTCCTGTATAAGATATATATAGAACAAGAAACATAACAGTTTATTTATATACTCATTAAAAAGCATCTTTTTAAAAAAATGCGTAACCATGGTGATTACTAAATTTATGTAAGAAAAGAAAAAGTGCTATGTTCTTTTTTTTTTTTTTTTGAAAGGTTCTTTTTTCATAAGTGTTTGAAGGAAAGGAACACAATGAAAGCCTCAAACTTCTATTGCTGTTGTTAAGACTATTATATTTTGATATTGTCAATATTTTTAGTTAGACAAAAATATAATACAAGGACCTTTGAATCTTCTAACAACCACCATGGTCTCATGGAAACACAAAAACAAAAATCAAGCTTTAAAAAAGACACACACAAAAAAAAATAAAATAAATAAATAATACAATAAAAATAATAAAAAAAATAAATAAATAAATAAATAAATAAATAAGCTTACAAAAAATCCAACAAGTATAGTAATAAAAAAAAGAGATTTATATAAGATAAATAAATAAATAAATAAAATAAATAATTAATTAAATAAATAAATAATAATGTTTATGACAATTAATTTCATGTTATCAAAAAGTCAAATGTTAGTGCTCTGTCAATCATTCCAATCACATGTAAACAGACATAGTATCGAATCATATCAAACCAACGATCTCATCTCTAATGCAATCTGAATCATGTGTTTTCTCACTACTGTATATTTGTATTACATATGTATCAAATATAAGCCACATTGCCACATAAAACACTGATTCAATAAGTGATTTTTGATTGTAACTTAAGCTTCTTTAAAAAAAAAAACAGGTCAGAATGTTGTTTTCATTTCCCAGCTGTGAAGTTTCATTACTGATATACCAGTATTAAAATGCAACAAATCAAAATATTGTGCTTGCTTGAGAAGACATTGGTGTAAATTTGCAGCCAATGTTTTAAAAAGTTAAAAATTTTAATTTACATAAAATTCCAGAAAAATTTTGTTAAATAAAAATAAAATTAAAAAAAAAATGATTCCATGATAAAACTATAACACAAATATCTCAAGCAATATAACACAAGACTTTCATGCCAAACAATAAATTATTGTTAGTTCAAAACTGAAAAAATAAAACTAATTAATACATGTACATTGTACACCAAAAATCACATAAGCCTAACAGATTCAGATAAGCAATATATAGATAGAGAATTTAAATTTGGGTATCACACATAAATAAGTCTAAAAAAAAAAACATTTTTTCTTCAATTTCTCTTAATGAGACTTTTCCAGTTAAAAAATTAATGATAGATTTTCTATCTTAAACTCCTGATGCAGCTAACTTCCATTTCTAATATCTTTCACAACCCCATGTCATGATGTGCAACAAAAACTACATGATTTCCGTCAAATATGATGAGAGTTTGATTGTGCACTGTCAATGTAGGTACTCTTATATACGACTAGATCTGGTCATGTTTAATATATCAACGGCACTGAATAATCAAATTTTTCACCTACGAGAAAGTATGATAACACTGGAAAACTTAATCAATAATTCAAAACATTAAATTACAAACAATTTGCACATATAGAAAAAAGTCTTGCTTTTCATTTTTACAAAGACATTAGTGCCTTATTTCAAATTTTGAATTTCCAAATTTTGTATCTTATTCGATAAACTGACCTATCAACATGACCAAATTAAGTCATTTGTAAAGGTGCATGCTACAGTAGCACTGTCCCTACTAAATTGACTAAGCTATATATCCAATTTTCTAAAAAAATGTATTAATTAAGGTATGTTTCACAGAATTTTTCTGTGCATAGAAATTAATTTCAGTAATCATTACTACCAACCTGCTTGTGATGAAGGTCTCTCTGGAGGAGTTTTAGACAAGATAAATGGTGATGTATATTTGGTGTTATCAAAGTCCAAAAAATTGTTCGCTGTACTAGTCGACACATCTGGTGAACTTTTATAACTTTTTATGGCCGAGTTCCCCATATCAACAGGGGGTGTGACAGGAGCTACATTAACATAATTACTACGAGGTTTAGTCTTTGGTTTTATATGTACAAACTCCGGTCTCGGAGGAACTTTTGGTTTTTGTTTCACATTTGATGATGCCGAGTCTGATTTAGCAAAACTCACCACACCATTTTGCTGAACATTTACATTCTCATAGTCAGGTGCAGGCTCACTGTTTGTTTTTAAATTCAATGGATCAAAAACATCCTCTGCAAAAGGATTATTGGATGAAGAACTAGCAAAAGGATTACTCGATGAACTAGCCCCTATAGGAGGTAAAGGAGGATTTGTACCCACCAAAAACTTCCTATCTGGCACGGGGGGTAGTTTACTTAAGTCTATTTGTGGTGGTTGATCAACCTGTTGCGTTTGTTTTAATGGTTTATGAACAAGTTCTACATTTTCGTAAATATGACTGTCATCTACTTTTGTAACAATACCATTCGGTATATGCTCATTTTCATCCTTTGCTTTTACAGAAATGTTTGTATTTTCATAAGTCACTTCATTATTACGACGCACAACTGAAGATAGAGTTTCGGTTGTAGCAAAAACACTTTTAAGTTCTTCTAAATCATTTAATGTTGCTCTTTCAAATCTATCAAATGGATCTTCTTCTTTTTCAAACAAAGAAACATCAACAGAATTATCTGTCCTTTGTTGAATGTCATTATTCTGTGCTGGACTTATCTGAATCGGTGTCAAAAGTGTATTTGATAAACCAGCTTTAAGCGGTTCTGGAAGAGAGTTTGTTGTAGTTGTTTGTGTTTTTGTAACAGTTCTATTGACTGTTGTGTTAATTTGTCCTGATTCTAACCATGGATCCTCATCAGAATCATCCGACGATGAACTTCGAGTTCTCCTGTTAGCTAATCTCTCCTCTTCTGCTCGGCGCTGTGCTTGTATCTGTTTTTCACGCTCTTCAGCCCATTGTAAAACACCTTTTTCTACCTCAAAATCATACTGAAATGCAAACAGAAATATTTGAAGGTCAAATGTCGAGAGAAAATTTTATTAATAGCTCACATTGGAAACAACAATCATGACTTGAATTCAATGACCAAGTGGTATAAGCACATGCATACAAATCATAGCACCTCTCCACCAAGTTTAAATCCCATGTGAGCTGATCCTAGTTTGAGAAAGTTTGAGGTTTACTCGAAAAGGAAGACAATTTTCATCACACACTCCTATTACCTCCTCATTCCTTAACCGATTATTTCAAAATGTAAAAAATCTTGACTTGGGCATAAAACACCATTAATCAAATCCAATCCTATTTTACTGCTCTAAAATTTTTAATTTTCATGACATCAAAAAGCATTCAAAATTCAGCAACACAGAAGAAAAATATATATGAATGAATGCAAAATTCAATTTTAAAAAGTCAAGCTATTATCCATTATCTCCCTTGGTGGAGTTCTTTTGTTTGGAAAACTAAAATGTTAAAAATAACAAGTGACTGTGGGTATAAAGTTAACATTACTGAGAAGGATGACCAAGTAAAATGCAACTTAATTATGTTGACTTTAAAATTTCTGCTTTACTTTTACTTCATGTTCTGTCCTCCTAAAAAATGTTAATGAGAAATTCCTCAAATAAAGAATATGTATGATGTGTATAAAAAATCTTACCTCTAAATTTGTAGCTCTGGTCACACTCGGCAGGTTTAAATCAGAAGAAAGCAAAATCTACAATACAAAATTTAAAAACAAAATTAGAAAAAGTAAAACGAAGAAGTGAATTTGTTTTAATCATAAGTGAATCTTAAATTTGTCATTATTTTTTTTTTAAATCCCAGTGAAGTATATACATGAACATTATTTTACTTACATCAAGTTGGCTACACAGGGTTCGTACAGATATTTGGACTCCAATTTTAAGGACTTTTTAGGGTTTTTTCAGGGTCTTATTTGCAAATTTAAGGCCTAATCAGAGGGACAATTTTTGCCTTGAGCGTACTGTTTTTAGCCACAAAGGCGTCCATAGTAACGGCACTTGAAGTGGAAGTTGAAGTTGTTGGGCATTCGGGAGGGGCAGATACCTTTAAATCGGTCATTTCATTGTCAGTTTTACAAGTTTCTGACACTTCTGTCCGTTTAAAATCTTCGTGTTAAACTGGCACTAATCTATACTTGGCCGTTTTTAAAAAAGTGTTGCGTATCGTAACACTTTGCATTCAGCCATGTTTGTCACTAGAAGCGTGCGAAACTAATTTTCCCAAGTTCTATTATTTTCGAACACCATGTGCAATAAGCTTTGTTTTTGTCACTTTTGACTTCAGACAGCCATTTATATTTTGGTATCCACTATCTGTTAAACACACATTTCCCTAGCATGCAGACAGTTCAACTAGCCACCTTTAATATGTCACACCACACTATATGGCCCATAATCATTGAGCGAACAGGTAACCAGGCGAAATACTAAAATCTAAATAGGTTTCGAGACATACCCAATATCCGTGCCTTGTTTTGTTATTTAAAATACGATCGGAAAACTTATTAATTGATTGATTTCTTTATTTTTATCAGTCTATTCACAACCACTTAATATCGAAATACAGACACCCAATTAGCCAAATTCAAGGGTTTTTTTTAGGGCCTTCAGGATAAATTCAAGGGCTTTTTAGGGTGACATGTTTTTAGGGTCTTTTTAGGGCAAACCTCAAAAGGAGACAGTACGATAAACGGCATATTCGGCCCCAAAAATTTGCAAAAATCAAAATGCGACATAAACTTGTAATATTTATGTTAAAACACAACCTTGATATGGACTGTTGATTTTAAGTTTAATTTTTGTCAAAGGATGTCTGATGACGTCACGGCGACGTTACTAATGGTGACGTAATGGCGCATTTAACATTTATTTGCCGTATTTTAAAAACTTTTCCCAAAATTTTATACCCAGCGCACGCAACAACCAGAAAGATATTTTCAAAATAGATGCATTTTAGAAACACCTCCAGCATATATAAATATGGTTTTGGTTGTTGCATGCGCTCGGTATGAAAAAAAGAAAAATTAGACAGAAAACTGGGATACTAAAAACCAGTTTCTTAACTTCTAGAGCTCTATATATAGAAAACTTTAAAATTAAAACGCTGTCTTATAAAACAAAGTGTTATTTTAAATGGAATGCAAGTCACATGAGATGCAATATACCTTATTCATTGCCTATAATATATTTTTTCTTTAAATTATTTTTAGATATATCTAAATATCTTAATAGAACTACTTGGTTTAGTTTCGTGTTGCTTGGCACAGACAGCGGACTTTTCATATTAGAGAATTGTTTTCACCATTCACATTTTAATTATCGATATCAATTGAGGGTTGTTTTAATCCACTACGGAAAATTGAATTCCAAATACTGCACTGAAAGTTTCAGAACTTAACGCCCGAAATACGGATTCTTCGCGATTACGCAACGGAACAGTACAGACTTTTAGAATATACTACTTCCGTGGATACTGTTGTCAACGAAGCTTTTCATTGCACCAAAAGATCCAGAGATAACAGAAAATGTGACGAACAACACTAAAATAGGTAAATAATATTGATCAAAAAATAATAAATTATTGATAGAAATGTGTGTAGATTTTAGTCAATTTGTATAGTCGTTATACTTGCGGATTCACTTTCATCATGTACACAAAAGTTTGCTGTGTACAACTTCACTGTCACTGACTATCTACAGTAGTTATTTATATTCACGAACACATTTCTGTTTTCATTTTTAAAAGTTTATAATTAAACAAATACCAATATGAAAAGGGTATCGTCATCGACTTGCTTTGTGATTGACGTCCAACTCTTTCTCAGTCGGATCATTTTAAATCTTGAAATAAATATTTTCTATGTCTAAATTCATCCATTTTACATTACATCTGAAGTCAAAACATATTTCGTGTATAAATTGTACGACCAAACAGACGATCCTACCATTTCACGTTAGATGTGAATACTTATTATACACTGTTTCGGATAAATAAATATGCAATCGTGGTTAGCCGCGGTCGCACGCAAGTGTGCCTGCAATATTTTCCTTGTCGTATGGTTGGGTTCGAATCCCACCCGGTGCTTTTTTTTTTTTTGTTAAATTTAATTTTATTTATTTTATTATTTTGGTTTGAGTAGTACATGGATGCATAGACAAATAAACAATTAATATCACGACTGCGATAATTTTTTACATGTTTCATTTTACATTAGAAATTCCTTGTTTGTCTTTGACTGGGAAAGACATGGTCAGCTTTCTCACACTTGACCAGTTGCATTTTTTCCAGAACAACAAAGCTGCAATAAATTTTTTAATTTTCTGAATTTTTTTCTATTTTCTAAAAATATTTTTTTGTAAATAAAAAATAGATAACTACTAATTACGATCCGTGAGATTTCTAGAATTCCATGCCTATTGGCTGTAAATAAATGGAATCCTCTAACGTGTTCATATTTAACGAGGATTATTATTAGCTTGTAGCATATGCGCACTTATGGACAGAGACTCAATGAATCAATGGGAAACCATGATATAAATTACATTACTTGTCCGTTATTAATATCCAAATGAATTTGCACTGATATTATTTATCCATTACAACGTCACAATTGACAAATTAAATAAAATTCTGTGTTTAATTTATCGTATCCCACCGGTTTTTAATTTGCGATTACATGATCTGTTTTTTTATTACATGTTCTAAAATGTAGATCCTGAAGGTCTACATCTCGATGGAAAATTTATCTATATTTATTCGAGCTTTGTCGTTAGTAAATATATAACAAATACCTTAGTTAGTTCTTTTCTAAAGTGCGGTTACGTCTTTGCCAAGTTTTCAAAAATACTGAACACTTTGCATTAGAACATGCATCAATTTCAAGTATGGTCAGACGTGATCGGGATTTGTACATTAACCCGCGACATGAGTCTATTTAAAATGCAGATGCTTTGTTATACTAATGAATCGTGATTGATATGAAAAAAATATCATATAATTAAACAGGACAGATGTACCTTTCATAATTCGAAAATCCAAAAGAACTAGATAAACATTTTTTGTCACCGCTGATCACATTTTATCTACAAATAATGTGTACGGTTGTAGAACAGTAACTAAAATAGAATTAGACCGCCCAGGTGGCTCAGTGGTAGAGCGTTTGCCTCGAGAGCGGGAGGTCGTGGGTTTGAACTCCCGGCCGGGTCATACATAAGACTTTAAAGTTTGAGATACTTCTTCCTGGTCTGGCGCTCTGCATTGAGAGGACAGGGTATTGACTGGTTCACCTGGTACCAGGATAATGTTCTTGAGGGAGTGGTATGCTTGTCTCCGACATTACTGACTCGGTGAGCTAACAACCTTAACAAAAAGACGCCCTGAGTGCGCGCTAGTACAAGGCAGATCATAATATACACACGCACATCTCACGCATACGTAAACTTGTTCTTAAGATTAATAAAACTTGCTCGTTGTGAAAAGTTGAAAAATTGCTCATGCGACGTTACACAACATTACAACAACCAACCATCTGAATCATGTAAGATCTGAGTGTTTAAAGTCTATAGGTTTTATGAGACTTTAGAATCAATGGTTATTTGCAGTTTTTATTTTAATTACAATTTTGATTTAATATCAATCTCCATGTAAAATAAACGTAATATTACAGTTGTAGTGTCCAATATAACACGATTATGTGATTATGGTGTCGTGCTAATTCATGAAAACTAGCGCTTTATTTCATAAAATTATCACATGACAATGTTATTACATGTTTTCTACTAAAGTTTATTAACTTAATGAACGGTAGTGTGTTAGCAAGTTTAAATAACATACACATTTGACATAAGTGAAATTTCGTTATTTTTCAAAATTCCAGTTCGCTTTGTAAGTTCACGCACTGCGTTATGTTAAGTCACGGAATCCACTCAAATCAATGGAAGTGTGTTACTTATCAATGATACAGTCGTATTAAACTTAAGCAAAGGGAAAATCAAATATTATGATGACTTTAAAGTGATTGCATTTGGATTCACGATCGCAGATTAACATTTATTTTGAACAAAATGGTTACTAAATTAAACGTATATTGAGCTGACTAGTCTCGTGATTGACAAAATGTCCTTTTACTGTACGAATTTTATGTAGAACTTATGACTTTCAGACATCTCCTATTTGACCGCTTAATCTCTAATGAAGTTTGAAACAGGTAAATAATGTGATTCTGTTTCTTTTTCTTTTTTTGCTTTAGATCCGATGGAAGCTGTAAAGGCATACTGCTGTGTCTTATGTTCTAAAAGAACAAAGCCAAATGATAGAAGGAAATTACATGGAGCTAATAATGAAAATATCAGAAAGTATTTATATAAGACATTTTGCATGAGTGTGAATGAATCTCATGTTCTATGCAACAAATGTAGACAGTTATATTATACTGATGATAGAAAACGTCTCTTAGAAAACAAGATTGAAAGTAGTAAGCCTGATGATAATGGTGATTCCAGTGATCCTACCTACCTACCACCTACTACAAAGAAAAGAAAATCAGAAGTGGGATCGCCATCATCCATTGCTCTCCCAATTCAGTCAGTAGGAGGAGGCCACTCACAGTGTTTTGTTTGTAAAAGAAGAGGTCCAAAGTTAATAGTGGTATCAATTAATTGCTGATACAATTTATTTTTGGAGAAAATGATAGTTATTCCTGCTGGTTCTAGATGCTGTCCCGGTCATATTGAAGATGATACGTTTACACCAGAATCGTATGACAAAATATCAGACACCAGAGATTATTCCAATTTTAA
The DNA here is from genome assembly GCA_029721355.1 of Tegillarca granosa. NCBI lineage: Eukaryota > Metazoa > Mollusca > Bivalvia > Arcoida > Arcidae > Tegillarca > Tegillarca granosa. The sequence goes on from CM056600.1 coordinate 22,176,145, forward strand.
TCGCACAGGAATTCTTGATCTCATTAAGTCTATCAGAGACATCGCACTCAGAAACGCCCAGACAAGAATAGATTTTGATAACCCACAAGGCCTACAGAAACATGAATACAGAAACCTAACCGGTCTTACATCAGAACAATTCAACGATCTTTGCAGCCATTTGAAAACAATCAGAGACACCAAAGTTAGAACAATTCGAACATGCCTAGGAATATTTTTAACGAAATTGAAAGGTGGAATGTCAAACAAAGTCCTTTCGACACTTTTTAATATCAGTAAAGATGCTGTCAAACGTGCTGTTACATCTGCAAGAAAAGCTCTCCAGGAATTTTTTGTCAATGATAACGTTGGGTTTAATCATATTAAAAGATTAGATATTATTCAGAAGCATACTCGTACATTGGCGCAAACATTATTTTGCAGTGTTGCAGAATCACCTGCAATTTTAGTCTTAGATGGAACGTATATATATATTCAAAAGAGTAATCAATTCCAATTTCAGAGAAAATCATTCTCTATGCATAAGCACAGGCCGTTACTGAAGGCAATGGTAGTTGTATCGACAGCAGGATATATAGTCAGCATTCTTGGACCATAATATAGTGACTGTAAAAACAACGACTCTGCAATTTTGAAACATATGATATGGAACAACGTCGAAGAAATAAAGAAGTGGATACAGGAAGATGATATCTTTGTTGTTGATCGGGGTTTCAGGGATTCGTTGGATATGCTGGAGAATATTGGAATCAAAGCTAAAATGCCACACTTCTTGTCCAAAGGTCAAAAGCAGCATTCAACATCAGAAGCAAATGCAACAAGACTTGTAACTAAAGTCAGATGGGTGGTTGAATCTGTGAACGGTAAAATCAAGCAATGGCGTTATTTTGATCGTGTTTTACCAAATACGCAAATACCGAATATTGGTAATGATCTAAGATTCATATGTGCGCTGTTAAACAAGTACTTTCCGCCGTTAAGCACAGGAGATGCACAAGAAGACCAGACAATTGCAGCTAGGATGCTTTATTTGTCAAAGGAGAGTAATACTTTGATGGAGAAAATCCAGAATGAAGGTCTTGATAAAATGAGTGTCAAATGGAAAAAAGTGGAAGCTAGCAATATACAAGTAGTTCCTAATTTCCCAGTGTTGTCAGAAGAACTCCGCACAATGACACTTGGTGTTTATCAACTGAAATTGGCTAGTTCTTATACAAGTGAACATTTAAATGACTCGGGTGAATACGAAGTTCATATAAACGATGATCAGACAGACATTATCCGTGTGAAATTTCAAAGTCGCCATGTAGGATCAAAATGTTACAACGCATGGATTCAATTCAACGAAATTACAGTTCTCTCATGGTTTTGCAATTGTAGAGCTGGGTCAAGGGTAGTAGGCACATGTTCCCACATTGCTTCTGTTTTATGGTTCCTAGGATTGGCAAGGCATACAGATAAAATAAAGTAAATAAAACAGTGGAGTGACTTTGTTGCTGATGCACGAGATTTACAAGAAGTGGAGCCAATAGATGCCAGTGATGACAATGACATAGTTACAGAAGAATAAACCTGATCCACTGCATATCTACATAAATATAGTAACTGATAATAGTTGTTTATTCGTGTGCAGAAACGCATTTAAATCAAACTGACCTTAATTAAAACAAATGACTACTTGACGATTTTTATTATTTCATGTGTATATAGTGACTAGTAACGTAATGCGATAAAGAGATTTTAGTCACTAAATTATTTGTGTACAGTCTGAAGTTTTCAATTCAAAATCTGTCAAGAGTTTAGTATCAGGGTTTTGTGTGTCATATTTTTTTCTGATTATCTATAAGCATGGATATTTTTTGTTATTTTTCCTGGACGTTCACTGTTTCATACAGGAGCAAATCAGTACCAGCCTAGAAATATATATTATCTTACATAAACTTTAGAAATGGGTTTTTTTTTTAAATTTCATTCGTTAACAGCCACAGGAAGTGTTTATCATTGTTTATACATTCAAACTGTCTATAACGACCACTAAAGAGAACCTGTGGAATCTGTCTTTATGAACAGATGATTTTCACATACATGTTAAATAATCAGACTTGACATGAAACTAAATGTCCCTGGGCTTTTCGTGCAGGTGATCTTTAAATGAGGGGTAGTCTTTATGGCAAGTTCGACTGTGCACATAATGAACATAAAGCATCATCCCCCCACCCCTTCCAAAAAAATGACAGTCTTGATAAAAGTTAAGTATCAAATGGACCGTAAAGCTCCATTTTTTAAAACCTACCAGCTAAACAACAATACTGAACAATATGTTGCCATTATAATATTTTAAGTCTTCATTAACACTAAAAGGAGGTCGAGTGATCTCATAGACAGGATAACTGTTCAAACTCGCGATCGTTGGTTCGAACCCCGACCAAGACTGACCCAAGACTCGAAAGTGGGTAGTGACTGTTCTTTCGCCAAGCACTCGGCATTACGAAATGAAACTAAAAATTAACGAGGTCCCGTGTTACGGTAGGCGTGGCACAATAAAGAACCTTGCTGTATAATGCCGTCAGCGCAACGCACAGGTAAAATTTCTACACTTTCGCCTATAGTTGGCGACGTCTTGATATAAGTAAAATAATCGTGACTTGGGAAGTTAAACAAAATTACTTAATTCAATTCACTGTTCAAACGCCGACTTCTTACCGGCTGGGTTTGAATCTCTTTTTTATCGTATGATATTGCTAAAGTTTGCTGTCAAAGTCGGTTTTCTCCGGGTAACTAAGTTTTCTCATTTATCTCTCAAATGAATTTATCGATTTAAGTGAAATTAATTTGACTGGTCATGGAGTGTAAAGCATTACATATTCAACCAACAGCACCAATAAACCATGCAACTGGACACGATTGTCATTTTTCCAGTTTTCGTCTAAAGTAAACATTCTTGTAATTGGTGGTCTTAACAAACACGATTACCGTTTAATGTTAAAGTCATTGTTGTTCAGTGTGGAATTTGTAGCTTGATTTTTAAGTACAGTTTCTCCAGCTACAATTTTCTTAAATTCTGTGTTATTCAACCTGCTGTCATGTACTTCTTTTGAATTTTTATGAAATATTATTATTCAAAATAGCACATGAAGCTGTCGAATCAATTTTGCAATAAAGTTATCACAAAATCATTCATTTTCTAAAGGATCAATATCTTTGATATTTCATCGAAAGCTGCTGAAATAAGTTAAACATTATCGACAAACCAACTTTAATTTCAAACAATGAATCGATCGCTAATACAAAGAAAAAAATGAATGCCTCTTCAGATGCGTGAAAATAACTTATAGAGTTAGAATCTAGAACATTTACCCACCCAAATTTTTTTCAAGTCCCTCCCTCCCTCAATTGAGACTTGTCCTTTTTACTGATCACAATTGACAGTGCACTTCTTCACTAATATTAGAAAAATATTAAAACTGAAAGTAAACAAATGAATTTTAGCAATCTACAGTATTATTATAGTAACAATTTGCTTACGTTTCTATTGTATTTCTTTCTTATTTAACGATAAAACAAGGGGAAAAAATCTGTTTTTGCAGTAAATAAGTGCCCCCTTTTAGAGCCCCGCGATTATCCTCTATGACGTCATAATATTTGAAATGAACTGTTTTTGATTAAAGTAATAAGTGGTCTTTAGAAATATTAAAATATTAATGAAATAAGAGATGGGGCCGAAATCGACCCTTATCCTCCCAACCCCTTTAAGGACTTTTCCAGGCCTGTACGAACCCTGCTACAGCTACAGATACATTTGCATAAATTAATTTCTTGAAGCAGAAAAAATTCTTTTCCTTGCTATTTTTCTAGCAATGTTTCTGCCAAGGACTCATGGACTTCACTTATAAATGTTGCCTGCTTACCATAAGAAATGTCTAGGATCTGATCCAGACAAGAATCAAACCCCATACACGCACTTGACTTTTGGAACAAGCACTTTACCAACTGTACTATGGTGAGTAAAGTGTGGAACAGAACACATACATACCTCATTGGGTGGTTTAAAATTCTGTCCAATTTTAAAAGGAATACCATCAAGCACAGATATACTGGATGAGTAAACTACAAAGATACAAAAATTACTCCAGTAATTAAGATAAATAATACAAAAATAGCAAGGTAAAAAAGAAGGATGTTATTTTGATCTTTAATCTCATTATAAATCTTTTTTTTTTTTTTTTTTGTTTTAAAAAAAAAAAGGTATAACACTGAAAACGCCATGTGATTATCTTTAATAATAAAAAATCTAAAGCTACAATAGCACTTTTTAGGAAAAAAAAAATTGACACAAAAATGTGCTACTTGACAAAATGATAAAACATTAAATTTAACCCTACAGAACCCAAAAACATCATAAGATTTTATTCCAATTAAACCCCTTAAATTAAAAAAAGGAAGGGAGAAAGATCAAGGTGAAAAAGTAGGCTGTGATTTTGACCTAGATTGTTTGCAAGAAAGTGGAAGAACTTTGAATATCCCATATGGATCATACAAAATAAATAAATAAGATATGCCAATCAACAGCTATTATTAAAGTGTTTTTTAAATTTAAACAAATATGCATAAAAAAGTTTTAAGAAATTTTCAAAGAAAATTCTTGAAATAATCAATATAAAGACTTAAGACTGAAATGATTCAAATATCACATCAGATGTTAATTGCCACAATCATCTGCTTTAATGGAACAATTTTTTTTTTTTTTTTTTTTTTTTTTTGGTCAGAGTAAACATCATAACATCTACTTAGAAAATTGTGATACAAACTTGAGCTAGACATTTTCTCATAAAGCTATGTATCAAATTTAAAAATTCTATTCAAATTTATATTCTCTAGTACTTGGAATACAACTGTCCAGGGATAGACAGACAGGCATAGCAGTAACACGACAAAACAATTTTTCAAACAAAGATATTTTGTATTTTTCAGTTTGTGAAAAAAGAAGGGAGGAATGTAGCAGACTGGGTTTGATAGGTGACTGCGAAGCTCAGTCGGTAGAGTGTCCTGCTTGCATTGGGAAGGTCAAAGGTACATTCTCAAATTTATCTCTCAATGATTACCACTTCAAATTTAGCATGTTCTACAAAATACACTACATGATCTTATGCTAATATTTAACCTTATTTCTTTTTATAATTTAGAACACTGCAGTACAGGATGGATATCTAGGTTCTGTTCACTGAGTATCACTGGTCATTGAGCCTCAGGTAGACCAAAACTGACCTGGGATGACCTTTTGAAACAGGAGTGTAAGTCCTTAAGAATGGGTGTTTTAACCAACTGGATGGAGGGTGAGACTTCGTTCTCGACTAGACAGCCAGGCCTTTCCCTTGTAAAAGGAATAATCAAAGGCCTGAATAATCATAAACTGAATAGATGATGATGATTTCTTTAAACAACGTAAAAAGCAATCCTTGATATAGAAGCAAAATGAATATAACTTACCAACTGAAGAATTTTGTCTATGCAAGTTTCTGTAATCCATATTTATCTGAAAATATATAAATATATATACAATTCTCATATATTACTGAATCTTGTAACTGAATTGATTATATTTTGTAGATGCTAGCAGGGCTCTCTTTTATTCTTTTTTGGAGTTATGATCAAGGCCCTTAAAAATTGGAAAAAATACGAAAATGAATTTTAAGGATCTAAAATTTTGAAAGCATACCTTCATGAACAAAAAGACAACAGGAGTTTACACTTTTACCCACACACATGCACTGCTGTATCAAAAATGGGTGAGAAACCAGAGTGCCTAAAAGAAAATTCACTGACCTTTAGCAAGCCAATTGACAAGTTTTCCCTTAAGTATTGAAGAATCTGTCAAAATGAGAATCAAACCTAGGTTGCAAGATGTTTGAGACCACTTAGTGAGAGGCCCCACCAATGATTATGTGTAGTGGGGCTGAGCTACCTGTGGTGTTGATGTTTTGTATATAATATATATAATAAAGTGATTTACTGCCAGACTCTCTGTCAGGATTTTTTAGCCTTGTGGTAGAGTGCTCTCTTATTGCCCTCGGCCGGGGCACTCAGTGAAGATGTGTTCCCCCCCCCCCCCCCCAAGTATTTCCTTCCCCCGTTACAAATGTTTCACAATGCCCAGAACTGTGCCCTGCCCTCCTGTCCTACACAAGGAAGAAAGACATACAAAGACAGTGACCATATAAACAACAAAACCTACCTGTGATAATAACCCGAATTATAAAGACACTTATATCTAAACGCACGCGCTATCTTAAAATGGCTCGAGTAAATTGTACCAGAATGTGAAATCAAGTCAAAGATCGTAACAAGCATCATTAAGAAAACTAGATCTATTTTCATTTTCACCTGATGAGTCAACTGAGACAGTCAACTCAGTTGTTTGTTTTTAAGTTTGGATTATGTTTATACCGTCGTCAGAGTTAATTTGCGTTCTACCTTGTAACTGTTAAACTAATATTCTTTTACGGATCTTCTGCTATCATTTCTGGTGATATTATTTCAATGCTAGCCAGTATTACGGCTTATTATTCATTCTCAGCTGAGCACCTTGTCTATCCGTCATCCATGTTTGTTTATGATGTCATAACAGGGGAGAAAACTCTTGTTCACATCAATGTGTATTGCCATAAAATAAGACCTCGTTGTTCAGTCATTAATAATTGAATAAAAAATATTAGGCGATTCCATAATTAACTTAAAATCTAATGATGATTAAAGTTATTTTAATCTAAAATTATTGATATTTTATCTTAATTTAAACAGGTGAATAAACTTGCAATATAATTTTTTTTTAAATCCTTTGTAAAGAATTAAAAAATCAGTATTGAATGTATGTATTTAAAACGATAGATAAATGATGTAGAAATCTGATTCAGATAGAAAAAGATTAATTTAAAATATTTTTGAATTATTTTTTAAAAATTTATAGAAATATTCAACTTTTTAGCTGCAAGTAATATTTTATTTCAGGTTCATGATATTGAAGTTTCTATAAACTTAGATAAATGTGCATAATTTTGTTTTAAAAATTCGTCAGTTTGAATGCTTATTTGGTAGAATGATTAACTTTGTTACTAAAAAAATGTTAGGTTTCTCAGTAAATAGGCTAGCTAGACCAGACTTGTTAATAGGCAGTGTCTTATAATTCACTAAGTAGTTTGAGTCAGGTCTGTGACTAAAGACAGTGGTTCTTTGGGTTGATTCAGGCTTTATTTACAAACTGATATTTATCAATGAAATAAATAAATAAAGAGCATAAATCTGATATAAATTCTGTAATATCAAATGTAAGTGAAACTTGAACTTAATTTAAAACTTGTTTCCTTGCTTCCAATTTTTCTGGTAGATAATCTATAATCTATTCTTCAGACATTTACAAACCTGTCAAGTCACACACATTTTGGGTGTAAATCACGCTTACATGCTAAACTTTCACAAACACATGCACACATAATCAAACTATCCAGAAAAAAAACTGACAACATAGATTTATTATTATAAGTTTGATAACATTTTCAGCGACCTGAATACTAAACTTGTCGATATGGTCTTATATACCGATCCGGTAATATTTGGTTTCTTGTTGCATGTTTTGTAGATTCCGCCGATGTTGTAGATGTCTCAAATTGCAGGAGAATGAACAATTTTATATAATTCTTTCCCCATTATTTCCGAGAATGCCTCGGCCTTCGGGTTGTCATGCGCTTTACTTTGAAAACCCTTGACAGCTATGTATTTACATGCTTGTCAGTGTCAGGAAGTACCTAGTTATACTATCAAATGGATATAAAAGTAATATATACAATAGTGAAAATATGAAGTGATAAATTAAGTAAAATACATGGATTGTGCAGGTGAGCTAATTGGTTTGATTACATTACAACAAAACTTTGAATGATGAGCCTATATAACTAAGCCACCTCATTCCGTACTAAATTCTATTCCTAGTTTCTTTTGAAGTCTGCTTAACATTTATACCAAACAAGTTTTCTCTCTATAATATCAAAATGTGACGGAATGAGCAAGCTGTAGTAGTAAATCTAGGTTTTAAGTGGATCAAAATATGTGGCTCAGCTACTGACAGTTGACAGTACATGTTACAACCCACAAGCCAAGATGACACAGGTGCAAATTACAGCAGAGACATGTAGGAGTGACACAGGTGCAAATTACAGCAGAGACATGTAGGAGTGACACAGGTGCAAATTACAGCAGAGACATGTAAAAATACATTTATCATCAGTTAAGCTGTCTTTAACATTTCTGGTGTTTGGAAAACAATCTGTTTTAAAGGGTACCTGTAAGGATTTTCAGTTTTGACATATTTTATTCGTCGTACTTAAATATGGCTGTAGCAAAAATTCCATAAAATTCCATTCAATAAGGTAGATATTGGTGATTTTCTAATACATCAGGTTCAAGTCCCAGTTAAGCTGCATTTTACTGGCATGCAGATAGTCCTGATACACAGGTTAATGATGTTCCAGATTAGCATTGCAAATAAGTTTGGTCACACATCTAATCAGAGACATACGATGTTTATAACAGAAAAAGAAAAAAAGAAAAAAAAAAAGGATCCTTCTGATTAGACGACTTAATTATGGAGTAGTACAGGATCCAGCCCAAAGCAGCCCCAGGTTTTTAGGTTGAAGACTAAAATCTTAATCTCTATGTCAGTGCAGTCTCATTTAACAGAGATGGTGCAATAGAATCCTGATTGATTTTACAATAAGATAAAATGTTCTTAAAAAGGTTGACGACCATTACTTAAATAAAAACTGGAGTCAGCATTTTCAATAATAATCTTTTTACCAATTAAGATGCTATTTATAAAACACCTTTTTATTTATAAAATGTATATTTAATTTTCAAGAGACTTTATACCATATTAGTACACAATTTAAAAATCTGCCTTAAATGAACTAAAAGAAAATATAGTCCAGAAGTAATTTTTAAAATGTTTCACTTTTCAACTAAGTCTTATTTTGCATCGTGTTGATGTCGAGCGGGCTATCAGTGGCCAAGTGGTTTAAGTGCATGCTTACGGATCACAGTGCCGTTTTACTGCCTAGGTTGAAATCTTGCTTGGGCGAGAAAGTTTGTCAATTTACTTGAACAGGTTGGAGCTCAGGTTTTCTAAGGGTACTCCAGCTTTTCCTACCATTCCAGAACTATCCACCTAGATACATGTAAAATGAAAGAATTTTGATTTGGGCATTAAGCATCATTACCCAACTCTTGATGACATTGTTTTATTGGTGGATGGTTAAATGCAACATCAGAAAGAAGAGATAGGTGGATAATGTCACTGAGTAGACAGACCTGAAGCTAAGTGAGTTGGTGAGATTGGCAGGAGGACAGGAAGGGGTCGAGAAGACTGGTTGCAGCACCCTGGCAACCTTTGCCATGGGGTAGATAACAATGAGAAAGTATCTTACTTGCTTGATAAAAATGAAATGTATTGGTACACTTTAAGGGAGTTTAAGTGTAAATTTGTAAGAGTAACATTAAAAATACAACTTTTATATAACATTTAATATATTTAATTTTCTTTCAAGTTGCAAATTATTTGCGCACTTTTAATTGCACTGACTATCACCCAACTACATGAAAATAAAAGGAAGCAGATAATTTTTAATGTTACTTTTTGCATGAACTATCTGGTATGAGTTTCAGTAATTCACAGAATATTTATGGACAATAAATTACAATCTGGTTGACTTGGTACAAATGCCATGTATTAAATTATGTGCAAGGGTACTACTATCTGATGTTTGCCATCAAGCTCATAACAGCAGCCAGAATTTAACTAACAAATGTATCTTATATATACATTTTGATATGGAGCTAGAAGACTGGTGCTGTTTTTGAAATTGAAGCACCATGTATAGGTTCATGGTGATTTTGAGTGCTATTACACTTTTTCATGATGTTGCATAAAAACAATACCAGCCAGACTACAAAGCTAACAGCTACCCCCCCCCCCCCCCAAAAAAAAAGCCTCTTTTGCTAATAATTTTGTTGTGCTGACACCTTTAAAGTCAGCTACAGAGCAGAATGATGAAATCTAAATTGGTCTCAGAAGGGATACGAATTTGTCACTATCACAGCTTTACAGGTTTTTCAAGGTTCTTCTACACATGCAGTGAAATGGGGTTAAACCCAAAACAGTAACATGTTGTGGGTTTGAAGGCTATATCTTTAACCTCTCTGTCATCATGGCCTACAAGGTTTTATAAGCAATGAGTTGAGTTGAGTAATGGTGTTTAACGTCTCAGTCAAGAATATTTCACTTATATCACGACGTCGCCAGTGCAGGCGAAAGTGCAGAAATTTTGCCTGTGCGTTGTGCTGATGGCATTATACAGCAGGGTTCTTTATTGTGCCATCCTACCATGACACGGGACCTCGTTTATTTTAAGTTCCCATCCGAAAGAACCGTGACTTTCATTTCGTAATGCAAAGTGCTTGGCGAAAGAACAGCCACTACCCCCTTTCAAGTCTTCCGTCAGACCCGGTCGGGGTTGGAATCCACGACCTCCCACTTACGGAGCAAGCACTCTACCAATTTCATAAGCAATGGAATGGAAATGAATGAAATAAACAAAGAAAACAAAAGCCGAATTTGTTTTTATTTTTATAAATTTATCTGATTTTTTGACTAGTTTTATCTTTAATAATGTCTTTATTTGATGATGTAGATGCATGTCGGATATGAAAATTAACCACATATTCTGCATTTGTCCTCTGTACACTAATGGCAAACGGCTCACTAGGGTGAAATGTAAAGGCTACAAGACGTCTTGCTGTGGGTGGAGGATTTCTACCTAGTACACCAGCGTAGATTTTGAACTTCAGCAGCGCAGAGTCTCGTGCATAAAATCTGAAATGTATAAATGAGAATTTACATGAACAAGAGCAACATATAAAGGTACCTTATACACAATGTATACTTGCTGACATGTTTGTCCACATGTATTTTTCACTATTTACCGTATCAGTTTACTGTCATACCTTTGTGGGTGCATGCACGCAGAACAAAATACATATGGATAACTCTGTCTCTCGCTGTCTAGGTTTCAAACCCAACCTCTACAATCCTAGTGTGTGAATGTTTGTCAATCCAACTGTGATTTTCTCTGGATTTGTTGGTTTCTGATTTTCTCTGGATTTGTTGGTTTCCTTTGCCATCCAGAACTGGACTGCCTTGATATTAGTAAGAGAAATTTGACTGGGGTGTAAAATGCTGTTACTTCACAATCCATTTGATTTCACTTTTAAACTTTGGCCCTATATAATAAAAGATAGAAATACAACTCGCCCATCAAATCTGACAGAAGAAAAGGTAACTCTTTTTTTTAAAAAAGTGACTTCAATTTCTAACTCAGGCTGAAAAACATTGACTACAATTTGTGACTTAGGTTATAAGGAGAGCATTTTAGTTTGATTGAACAGCAAGTTCATTAAAATACTTAAACATCTGATATAGCCACACCAAGTTACTTTTTTTTTTAGCTAAAAACTGATTTCAAAGGGGGATGATCCCCTAAATTAATTGGTCCCAAATTGAAACTCTGCTTAGGTATTTTTTAGAAGCTGCATAGCACCACAGTAAATACACACCTAATGGGATGGTCTCCACATGCCTTGGGTCGTTCCATCATGGATACCCATTTGTCATCGTAACTGAATAAAGCCAGGTCCAAGTAAGGGCTACTACTGTATGACTGAGAATGAATTGGTAATTGAGCTAACAGTCGCTTAACTGCTTCTGTATGACCTCCAAATTTAGCGTTAATAATAGTGTGTTTAAATCGCTGTTGTATTTGTCTAGCATGGATGTTACTTGATGCCGAACATGTGAATTGGGCCTCACTGTGTAGAGTGGCATTTCTGAACAAGTCACAAAAATTTTCAAACAATTCTAGCAATTCTTCCGAAGTATTCTCATACACGGCTAAAACTTCTGTAGTCACCATATTGTACACCACAAAAAAAGATGGCTGAGAATTAGGATCAGATATTTGTAATGTCACTACTCCTTCACTAGCATATTTAATTAACAAATGGTTATCATCCAGTAACTGCATTTTCCACATTCTTAGTGCCTTAAACTGATCAAAATATTGATAAAATTTACGTAATGCATATGGTGTTCCTTCATTTATTGCCCGTTTATACAGAAACACCATCAATCTATGTTTTAATGAATTTATAGTATATTCAATGTATGGTCGATGAACTTGACCCTGGACTGTTTCTAGACCTAAATGAAAATATAATAAGTCGTCTTCATAACAAAATCTTCCAATACTCCTAACATCAACAAAGTTACCACTTGGCGTGACATGAAATATATGTATAGTCTGCTGTTGTACAGAGAGTACCGCCAGAGTGTCTTTGTATAGATAAAGACCTTGGTTATGAGATAAAACAATCTTATCACATTTAAATTGTCTTGTATCACATAATCTTCCAGTTTCTAAGTCTACTAAATGTAAAGAATAATCTTCCAAAGGTGAACGAGGATTTGGTGTCACTGATTCGTTATTACGATACATATCCCAGAATAAAGGATGTGGATCTTCAGGCATATACATTGCCGAGCCAACAATTACAAAATTTCCATCATCTGTAAAAAGACTACATTCCCGATTTAAATGTTCTCCATGATTAGCAACATGAGTCACATGATGAAGTTTGAAAAATCTGTCAAAAAGTCTACTACGGATGTTTATTGACTCTTGGTCATTTCCAAAAGGAGCAAAATCTCCGGAAATATTTTGCAACAAGTCTTCTGCTGCTGCAGATCCTTGAAACGTGTAAATTTCCAATGAGGTCTGATCAGATGAAAATGCTATAAAACATTTTCCATCAGGTGAGAATTTCCGAAGAAAACATGGAGGTTTTTCTACATTCACTACAGTAAAATTAGGAAATACATTTGTATAAAATTTTCTTGCAACATGGAATTGTGTTCCTGGATATGATTGGTGTGTTTCTCTTTTAAATAGTCTGTAAACAACATTTTGATTGGGTATTTTCCGCTGTTTAATTTCTAGACCTTCGTAATCCATCTCTGTTCAGCAAATCCTGGCATCTTTTTCTTTACTTCAAATTAACATTTCACCTTCTGAAAACATAAAAGATATTTTAATGTGTATAAACAAATTTTAAATATTTAAATATCATAAACTATTATCAAGTCCCCGCTTTAACAATCCTTTGTTAGTGTTAGTTTCCTTTGTCAAAAGGCAAAGATATCAAACCGTCACAATCTAACAATGATTATCTTGATACCATTAATGCTGTACAGCTGGTGCCGTTTTACTCTCCGAGTCAATTTTACCAGAAAATTCTACTTCCTACTTCTTCTACCAGTTAACGACCACCTTCAACAAGCTAAAGTTTATGTCGTTGTGGTGCACACACACTGGATAAAAAATACATGTAATAAAATTTTTTTTTTTTTAGATTTTTAACTATAAGATAAAATAACGAATTTATTTATGTTGTGGTGGCACGATAGCATTGGATGGTGGATTTAAATAAATCAAGACTGCCACATGTCACAATGCTATTGGGAAGACTGTTCCAGTAACAAATGGTCTTAGGAAAAAATGATTCCTTCCTGTATGAGGTTTTTGAAGAATGAGAGAAGGGAGAAGGAATCCTTCACAGTTGAGATGTCTGGATTTCCTTCATGCTGGAATTAGTAAGTCCTGTTTGCTGACGGCCACAAGCTGATGGTGAATTTTATACAGCATACTCAGTCTGGCGTCAATACGCCTACTTTGTAGGGATTTTCAGTCCAAGTGCTGGAGCATGTCACCGACGCCAGCAGTATGTCTGTACTTGTTCAGTACAAAACGAGCAGCTCTCCTCTGCACTGACTCAAGTTTAATGATGTCCTTTTTTAAATGGGGATCCCAGACTGAGCAGGCATATTCTAATTGTGGTCTTACTAGTGATTTGTATGCCTGATCTTTAATTGATGTTGAGCTAATACTGAGATTCCTCTTGAGGAAATTCAGGGTGTTATTAGCCTTGTTGGTGATACTGGCTATATGATTTTCCCATTTCAAGTCAGATATTATTGTGACACCTAGATATTTTGCAGATGCTACATGTTCTAGAATATGCCCATGTAACGTGTCATTATGCCTAACAGGAGTTTTATTCCGTGTTATGGAAAGGACGTTACATTTGTCAGGATGAAAGGCCATTTTCCACTTGGTTTCCCATTGTGATAACATGTCTAAATTGTTTTGTAATCAAGTAGCATCACTGTTAGATTTTATTGTTAAATAAGCAATTGTGTTCGTCAGAAAACAGACAAACAGTTGAATCCAGTCCACATGCCATGTCATTAATGTAGAACAAAAAAAGCTTGGGCCCAATACAGAGCCCTGTGGTACTCCAGATTCAACTGGGACATAATTAGATTTTTCACCCTCTACAACTACGGCCTGTTTTCTGTTAATAAGAAAATTTTTAATCCATGTGTTTATGTTACCAAGGATGCCATAATAATTTAATTTGTGTGTAAGTAATGTGGGGCTTACTTTGTCAATGGCTTTGGAAAAATCCATTACTAACACATCTGTTTGAATTCCTTTCTCCAAGATTTGTGTAAATCATTGATAAATCCAATGAGTTGGGTTTCACAAGATCTTGATCTGCAAAGCCCATGCTGGAGAGGGTAAAGTATGTTATGTGCATCAACATGTGTCATAATTTGTTTGACAACAATATGCTCCAAGAGTTTACAACATATACATGTAAGAGAGATTGGCCTATAGTTTTCTGGAATATGTTTTTTACCTTTTTTGTATATAGGTGAGACATGTGCTGTTTTCCAGTCATCAGGTACCATTCCCGACAGGATAGACTCTTGGAAAATAAGGGTCAATATAGGTGAAATTTCCGTAGCAAGTTGTTTTAAGACAAATGGTTTTTATATCATCTGGACCAGCTGCTTTACCTGGCTTTAAATTTAATAGAAGTTTTAAAATACCATTTTCTGTTATGTTAAGTGGCTGGATGTCAGGAAATGGGCTGTCTGAAGTGTTCACATAGTGTTTCAAGGAACTTCATTCAAATCTTTGAAATGTATACTTTTTAGAATATTAATTAATGTTCCAAAATTTTGCTAATAAAACATTTTTTTTTTTTGCATACACATCAGCAGGGCATCACTTCTGACCCATATTCAAGTCTCAAATCAACATCCAAAAGTCTGATAGCAGAAACTTTTATCAATCACTCTACATATATATTCTTCTAATCAAGGATAAACAATGACAGCTGATACAATCCCAAACTTTTTTTCATTTTATAATACACTGCAAAAGTCTGATGATTGGGTAAATCTGTTTAGTTTTCATACAACTTCATTTGGCTGATAATGACATTTGAAATATATTTTGAACAGTCAATTTTGTGTATTCATTTGATAACATTTTGAATTTGAGATGTATGCTGTAATTCCCTTGCACCGAAATGATCAAATTTTGTCTTAGTGTAATTTTATTTGTATTTCAAAGATTTTTTAAAGCTGCATTAAGATTTCCTATGCATATTAAAAGCTGTATTTATGCCTTTCATGTAAAATGTAATACTGTCATGCTGCATGATAAAACTCTTATTTATTTATTACTTTTTATTTTATAATCAAAATCTGACAGATCTGTAGAGATCCAACATAAAACAAAATATGAGGACTGGGTTATGCTTAATGTTAACGTGTACATTGGTTCACAATGCAGAATATTCAAATCATTTGTCAACAATTATTTACCTCTCGGAAAAGGATTTCATATACATTTAGAACAAGCTCCAGTTGAAGCCATTTTCATTCATTTTGCCCACATGACTAATAGAAACTGATCACGTGACACCCTTCCATTTGCAGGTTACCGTTATTGTCGTACAAATCACAGAAAAAATAGAAACATTCCGAATGCTAAATAACCCACGCGGTCGCCATTTTTGAGAGAGCAGCAGGTTGGAATCACGAATTCCTCCATCAAACAGGTAAATTACCAATTAATTTGTATATGAGCACGCACCGTACACATACAATATATTTACTACATATTTTATTTACTTATTTCTATATGTTATAAATTTCTTACAATAAATCTTCATGCATTTATTTCTTGTAACGTGCCCAACCACGTTTTGATTTCAAGCAGGATCATGCTTGGCTGCAACTGACATTTAGTTATAGCCGTATTTTTGTATAGAAGATATGGTTTTTGGTTCAAATGAAAGAAATTTGCCATCCATAATTGTGTTTGTGTGATTTAAAACAGTATCTAGATTTAGCATTGAAACTATACAATTGTTGGAAGCAGGAAGTAATTGCGAGAAACAAAGAAATACATGAACAAATAATTTGCGAAACACAGGGCCTTCCTTATGGTTACTAGGTCTAGATGATTTGCCTAACAATTTCCGATTGCCCATGGCATTTTATTTGTATCATTTTGATTAATATAAAGTCAAATATAGTATTTGGTATAGGGCTGTGATGGGAAGAGAATTCTGTACCCGGGTACTCGTAATCTTGCACCCGACCAGGTACTGAGTACCTGATGCTTTTCAACTTTCACATATTTCAATTAAGAATCTATTTCATAAACCATGAATAAATAACCAGAATAAACAGATATTATTAAGTAAATGATTATTAATCTATATAGATGGTTTTACACTAAACAAATGCTGTAAATTGCAGATTAATCCGCAGAAATCGGCATATTGTATGTATATCCATAGTAACCTACCGTGAATCCCGCCTCTCTGATGAAACCTTAAATACACATTCACAATGCTCATATGAGTTACAACGCATAGGTTTTGTCTTGCAAGGTTAAACAGAATCAATAGCTTTCATTGTTTTGTATATTATATTTAATAAAGTAACAAAATATTTAAAATAGTAAGTGTATGAAATCTGCTTGAAGCAACTATCAAATGGCTCCCTGATAATAGGAGGGATATTCCCGGAGTATCAACATCGTCGTTTAGAACTGTAGTTTGTATTACTGGGTAAAAATGTAGTTACTCAAGGTGTTCCGATACTTACCTCATGTGTGATATATACAATGTTCACGATTACTGAATGCCAAGTGTCATTTTGAATGAAATTCAAGAGTTTAATTGAACTTGTATACATTTTATTTTAGGTCAACAACAATGATACATGCTTTAACAGGTAACGTGTAAACGATTTGCTACCCGGGTACAGTCATTACCCTAACTGTTAACGGGTGCCCGGGTACTCGTCACAGTACTAATTTGGTATTTCTTATATCATTCACACAGTGAATCGACCCAGGATGTTTTCAATGGTTTTAAAATGTTTCCTTAAAAATGAACATTGAAAAAATCATTTGTCTTGTATCCTCTAAATGAATGGACATGCATGAAACTGGTCACAAGAGACCCACAACATTCATACCAGTATTTATGCAATTATATTTCAACCAATTTTTTTCCATTATTGTATTTTTTTACTTGTATCAAAATTGAGGAAAATTATGAATCATTACCGTAATATATCAATGCTATATTACCCGCTTATGTACCTTAAAATACTTTGTAACTCAGGGCTCACGTTGCCGTTCGCTTTTTTCGCAAAATGAGGAAAAAAAATAAATTTGGCGATAAAAAATAAACAGCTAAAGTCATGTCATGGCGAAAAAAATGTTAACAGGTTCACTGTGCTTCACGGACATGAGCAGAGAGTCGTTAAAGCAACAGGTTTCCGTCTCTGTCTACGTGTTTTATCAAAGCATAGATCTAGAGAGTTCCGAATGAGTGTTAAATTGGGTCACCGAAGCCATGTAAATGATGTTGATTAAACAAAATTCCACGTGTTAAGGTGTTAATTACAGGTGGAATTATCATTTATGAGATTAATTACCGATGTAAGCGATTGATTACCAAGCCGCGTTTAAGGATAATCACAGGTTATTGCTAAATTATATTGAGATTATCAATTATCGGCTGTAGATCTTTGAAAGTAGTAAAAATTAAATTTGTGCTTTTGACGGTTTTGTTTACAGTTTACTTATTACTTTTTATGAATAAAAGAAATAAAACAAGAAAACTGTTGTTGTTCTTCATGTCATCAGACATGCATTTTATAAGCCAATTTATTTCTATTAAATTTTCGCCAGAAATTACAATTAGACCAGAAAATACCTTTGGCCCATACAAATTGTATTTGGCGAAAAAAAAAAATTCTGGCGAAAATTTTGGAGAAAATAAATTGAAGTCAGGGTGACCCCTGCAACTGCTGCATTGAAGCAAACTGAAGACTGCTTCACTATCTGAAAATTTTCCCCCCTTTTCATCATTATTTTTCTTCAGAGGTTTCTTTTTTTTTTTTTTTTTTACATGATTTTATAAATGACATAACTCGAAACTGAATGTGTGTCTTAATTTTGCAGATTGAAATTGTTTTTTTTTTATATGAAAAAAATAATAAAAGGGTGTGCAAAAGTTTGAAGTAGAATTTCAAGACTACACAGATTCTGTTCATTTTATTTTGTACCATAACTTTTTCATGCCATGTACCACAGTTATGACTGTGCTTTTATTTTCATGGTAAGTTCTCTGTAATTTAAATCTCTTAAAGGCTTATATTTACTTGTAAAACTTATATGGTACACATACTACAAGCATGAGTTCTGTTAAGTAATTATAATGAAATAATGTCGAAATTGAAACAGCAATTTTTTCAAGACCTGTATGCCCCTGGCTTTGAGGTATTGGCCACAGGCTTTGTAAATTGATGCCAAGCTAGGTTTATCCAAACAACTGAGACACGATTTTAATAAAAACGAGCTTAACAAATATCCATGGTTGTCATAAACCTTTTCTTTATTAAAAAGTCAAATAATAAAAAATTGATGAAAAATAATAAGAAGTCATTTCATTATCCCTTAAACTGAAAAATGATCCTTTCAGGATAGTGTGTCATCTATGATCCCCTGTTTGTAAAAGCTGGAGAAATCAGTTTCATTTCACTATCTCAGAATTTATTTGTCTCATTCAATGATCACAAAAAAACAGGAAAAAAATATCTACAGTGTAATGTTGCCTGTTATACCAGGGCTCAAAATAAGGACGAAGTTTGGTGTTAACTTTGCCCTGTTTAAAAAAACTTCGCCCTTATTTCCGAAAAAGCGAAGTCGAAGTCACCCTTATTTTTTAACCAATTATCGGGAACTCTTGTTGTGTAGTTAACTAATCTAACGATAAAGCCCGAGATAATGGGCCACTGACAACAAGAAGTGATTTACAGGTGTCATGATGCATGTTAATTATCCTGATTGGTTGAGTAATAAGCGGATTTACACTTCACGAAAGGACTTCCTTCTACACACCTAAGATGATAGGTAGTTAATCAAAGATGTTTTACAGCCCTGTAATTTTTCATTGAAAATGAAAGTGATTAAAAACAACTGTGATATTAAAAAAGATAGCTTATTTTCAAAATAAAGTCATTGTAAAAGCTTTTACACAAGTATACATACTAAAATGAGACATCGCCGGTCAATTTGTTTACAATGCGACCATTTCCATTTGACCGACATATAAATTCGACATTTGGTCAGGTCGGAGTTGATCAAAATGATGCTTTTGGAATGTAAGGTGGTTCTTATCTTTTCATAGATCCCGACAGGACAACAGACGTGAATTGTGTCATGCAAAAACTTCTCCCTGTTTTGAAAAACTTCTTAACTTTGGCTGAGGGAGAAATTTTTAAAATCTAATTTGAGCCCTGTGATACTTCAGTATGTTTACTGGAAATATTGCCTTTTGTCATTACATTATTCCCATAAACTTTTTTAAGTGATATATATATATATATATATATATATATATATATATATATATATATATATATATATATATATATATATCAGGGCTCAGGAAAACTTTGACTGAGGTGTCGGACATTTTTTCAAAGCAACTGTACCACAGACGATGCAGTGAAAAAAAAAAAAACGTTGTTACTGACTATGTATTAAAAGATTTTTAAAAAGGGGTGTTTACGAAGTTATTTAAATATATATGGTCAGACTTATATGTCCACATTAGTGTTGATTTTGAACTGTTGGCGTTGACGACACATGGTTTGACGGCCATCTTTGTTTATTGACAATCGCGCATTTTCGTTTTCCCAAAGTTACACGAACTTTACTGAACCTCATTTTGAGACCTCTGATTTTATTTAGACTTTTCAAAATTATTTATTTATAACTAAACAGTTTGCCAAGACCGTACTATGCGCACTGTATTATTATTGAACATCCCGCGTAGAACCTCTTTGAAATAGTCCAACGACCATGACCTTCAGTTAACAGGTACGCAGGTGTTTATGGCTTCCGTCAAGTGGTGTGATTACTTAATAAACAACTTATCAACAAAAGTAATGGTGATTCGGACGATGAAACAAAAGCCTCTTGCTTAAGTTCAGGTACAGTGTCTGTGTTTTCTTGTTACTGAAATTAATTGTTACCGTAATACAGTTTAGATGGGATAATTTTTATGATGTTGCTTTATTTCTATTCTGCACTTTAGTTTCAGTTTATTTACTTTCCATCACCAAGGCATTCAAATGCATTTGGTGACTGTTCTTCTCAGCAACGCAGATAGACCAATTTGCGTCAAACATTGGTTGTCCAATCTTTTTTTTACATCTACATGTATCCTTAACTGGTACTTATAGCTATATATAATTGCCTTTATCTGCAGCAGTGACAGCTAATACAGGAAAACATGTTTTGAGTGGGTGGATTGATTCAAATTAAGATTTAGTCTTTCATATACAGTTAAAGAACTTTTGAATTTTCATGTTCATTGCATTATCTTTATTTTCTGAAATTTCGTACTGTTTATATTTTAAGAGATCTTAGAAGTTAAAATTTCACAATTAATTAAAAGATAGTCAGGAATGTCACATGATGATGCTGATTGTGACCAAAATTGGCTGTTTTGTCCAAAAAGTCCTGGTTATTTCCACTGACTAACCAATTATACTTACAGTTAGTTACAAGTAAAATAAATTTCACCTTAAAATTCAACTAAAATGCATTGAGTTGATTTACTTGGAAATGATCAGATTTTTGAAACAGATTTTAAAAATTTAAAAAATTGATATGTAAATAAGTCAATAAATATTTCTAAAAAATATTGGTGATCATTTTTTATCTCAAATATGCATTGTCTAAATTTAAATGCACATCCGATAGAACCTTGTTATCCTCGAATTTGAGATTTGATTTGTCAAATCTAAACACATGGTATTGTATTAACATACCGGTATATTAATTTAGCAATGATAAAATTTGAGTATATTTATCAAGGTTATTTTTTATGCCGCTACATAAAGTGTCTCAATTTAAGCTCAAACCTGTGATAAATCAGTTTAGGTTAAAAGCTTGATCCATATCAATTATATCATGAATTCATAACAAGAGAATTCTTGTATATCTACTGTGTTACCAAACCTATTGGTAGCTTACATTTCCCTGTGCTTTTGAGACTTCGTTAAAACATATTGTTATGTGACTGGTGAAAAAGATTGCCATGGAGATAGCTTTGATTATTTCTAATGGCTGTTATAAACACTTTGTTTGCTACAATGACCATTTCTGTTTTGGTTAATATTGTTGTTTGTGTATAGTGTTAGCTGTATATACAACATTCTATATAGACAAATCTTCTTCCTATTATGGTACAGTTGCCATGGAAACCAGGTAAAACCCATCCTCAAATATATATATGTATATATATATATATATATATATATATATATATATATATATATATATATATATTCGTTTTACAATATTAAATACTAGTATTTAATAGGTAAACGTTGTTAAACAAATTAAGTATGTTCATTTTACACACCAAGAATAAAACAAGAAAATGTTAGGGGTGAAACATGTTCATGATACATACATGTACAAGTTGTATTCATTGTTGTCAAAAATAAACTATTTTATCAATTTTATATATTGGAAGATTCATATTGTTGATAAGACTAGTTTTATTTTGACTTGTTAACACTTAATTTAATTTAGTTAATTAATTTTTTTTTTATTGTATTTTCAATAATTTCTGATTAACTCTTAGTTGTACTTCAATTGTTATTAGAAAAAATTCCTTGGTGTTCAAAAATTTTTTTTGTTTGAAATGGATGGAGACATTTTCTCATAAACACACAATTGAAAGTTTTGATGGGTCATTATAGCATTAACAGATTGACATTGGGGATTTTATTTTTATTTTTCCTGATAATATTATGTTACGATACATGGTTTATAATCCTTTCTTAGAGTATCATTAGCTTGTGTGTGTATGAGCAATATTTTCTGCAGCCAGTAATTCCCTCTATCCAACCAGAAGCCTTAACAAAGGACATGTTGTCAGATCAATGTGTTATTGAATTGTATTGTGTTCCTTCTCAATGCTTTCATTTGAAATTCAATAAAAATTCCTGATAAAATGCCGGTGGATCAATCCTCAGAAATTTATGTTTCATGTTGGGACAAAAGCCCATGGGAGTTTCAGCAGCTTTAGAATCTTATGTGTTCTTTTGCCTGAATGGGTATATCTTTGCATAATTCATGAGTTTGTTTTAGGTGTGCATAAAAGAAATATACCTTTACAGGTAAAACATGTTCAGCTTCTACCAGACAGAATATTTGTTGAACATTAAAAGGTGTTGCTGCAGCTATTTTTCTCTATTGGCTATAGCTATATCATAAATATCATTGATTTTATCAAGCTATTACTTTATATGTGGCTTTGATCAATCCTGAATAATTCACCATTTTCTTTTCAAATTTCAAAGACACAGACCTGTAATTTGGAAATATTTGTATTATAGTAATCATTATCACTGATTATTATATTATATAAGCTATTATTAATGTAAAAGATATTGCAATTACAATTTTCGTTGTAATTACGCTTGTGTCATTATATAAGTTTCGAAGCGTTCATTGTGAAAATGACATATTACAATTAAAAGAAATTTTTGTCATTTTCATAGCTTTTTCATAGATAGGAATTCTTTATTCTTAATTTCAACATTGGTTTGGTGGAAAGCAGGTACTGGAATTGAATGAAAAAGTTTTCATATTAAATTTTACTACTCCAATGTTCGGTCAAGGAGGTGCCATTGCGCCATAGTCCCCATTAAAATGATAATCATGGGTCAAGCTTCACCCATCTTTTCAATCTGGATTGCAGTTCAGTAATTCTGGTTCTTGTTTTTATTTTTGCCTTTGATGCACCAATTAACAATAAAAAATGAATCCAGTCATGTTGAGTGTTGACTTTTTATGCCCCTCTCTCTCTCTCTCTCTCTCTCTCTCTCTCTCTCTCTCTCTCTCTGTCTCTCTCATGTATGTGCATGCAGTAATTGAGGTATGCTATGATTAATACATGTTTTGTATCAAAAGTGGAAAATGTGGGATTGTGAAACTTTAGACTTTGAAAATGCAAATTTATAGGATCTTATTACAAATCAGTGTATAGTGTAGATGTACTAACTGCATTATTGACAATTTTCAAGCTTGAAATATGACTGTCTAATGCACATGATTGATAAATTTCATTGTACTTCATATATTTTACTAATAAAGAATTTTTTATCCCACGGTTGAAAAGTACATGCTTGGTTTAGATTATATGAATTTATAATAGATGATGCAGATATTTGAGATCAATTTTGTAATAACATGTCATAATGTTATTTATGGGTACATGTTGATTTTGTATGGCGAATGCTTGTTGTATTCCCCGTTTTAAGTTTATAACCCATTGTCATCATTGTTGTGTTAATTTTGTCATAATTTATCTCGCTCCCCTGTCATATTGATTCTCATTGTATGTTCCGGTTTACTCTCTAAACTGTTCGATCAAAGATATATGTATCCCGATATTGTTCAGAAGTGAAGCCAATAACGGCAACAAAAGATATGCCATTATGTTTTGTGGATCTACCAGTATTTGTACAATTAAGAACAAAACTTGTGTCAACAGAGGAAAAGTAGCTGTAATATAGATTACCAATATCCAACAATTAAAATTAGAAACTTTTAAACAATAACTTCATAGTTCATAGTTCTCTATTTATTTTTCTCTCATTCTCATATTGATCTGCTTATTTTCCACACCATCTTTTAAATTTGGCCAGTTCCATGTTACCTTTAAAATTTTTATCATTTTTTTTTTTTAAAGACAAAAATTAATTTCCTGAGAAGGTATTTCCCATTGCCTGATTTGGGGTTAATTTGCTAAAATAATGAATATATTAATGAAAATATTATGGAATTTTTATCCATATGTTTTAATAATTTCTGTTGTGCAAGTTTTGTTTTGTTTGCTAAATGGTTAGAATTTAATTAAATGACAAAGGGAAAAGATCAATATTAACTTTTATTGAGTAATGAAAACGATTTCATCTTGTCCGTAAATTCCTATTGGTTTTCTAATAATCAGGTTAAATCAAGTGTCAGTAACATGAATAATTAAGTCAACACAAATGGTCCGGGTTGACTAGAAGAACATATGGTAGGTGACCAGGACTGGTTAATGTTAAGGTTACGTCTGACTTGATATAAATGTCATAATAAAATATTAAAAAGCCTTGAAAGCGACATTTTGAGATATGCAGTGTGCGATATCTGACTCGGAATTATTTAATACAAATTGCTTTTCTCCATATAACTCCTCAATAATAACATAGATTTCTTTCATTTGGAATTGGGAGTGCCCCGGAAAAAAATAATAAAAAGGATACTGATAAACTGTTCAACAAGGCAGTTTCTACATGCAGAGTGAAAAATCTTGACTACATCAACATGTATGTAATGTAGATCATTCGTTGTTTTTTCTTTGTACTCTGGTTTTTCCACCAAATGCGAACTGATTATTTACATTTATGCATATATTGGGCTAATGGAACCATTACTCCCCTCAAGTACATGTATACATACACTTTATATAAAAAGATTTGACAGTTCTTTGTTATTGACCAAGAGCTTTAGTTAAATCTCAGATTATTGTGAATTTGGTTTTAATTGTCGGGTTTTATTTTCATTTTACTTCTCAAGTGTGTCTTAAAATTTTACGGTAAGTGCATGACACTTGGTTGTTATTGTATATATGAATAATATCTATATTATAGATTTTTCATTTATGTGTAGTTGGCATATTATCAATAATTAATATAGTTCTCATTACATATGCATATCAAATTTGCTCAAGGGTTACACATGTTGTTTTCCCTATGATGCATTAGTGTAGTTATTTCCTATTTATAGATTGTTAACTACCATAATTGCTTTGGTCAGGTGGTCTCCTTTGATGTTTCTTCCTCTTTGTTCTTAATTTTTTCTTAACAGTTTTGTAAGTTCAGCAGGTCATCAGTTTTCTCTTGTCTGAAATCTTTCTGTTCATATTGAAGGGGAAGTGCACTTTGTGAGTTTGATAGTGGCATGTGTATATACATGTTTTGGCTACTTCACAATAGAAACCATTAATGCCAAGTGTCGCAAATCTGTATATCACAACTAAGATACAATGTTTGACAAGTTTGTCTAGCTTAACATGTTATAAATAATACAATTTGTAATGTAATTTTGTTTTTGTTTACAGTCTTAAAAAGACCCAGACACTAATCCATATTCCAATTTTATTACAATTTTGTGAAGATCTAAAGAAAAAAGAAACAGCCATGGAAGATGATGGTAAGTGCTTGTGTCCTTAATTATCAGAACTTTGAGTACTGTATATATTGCAGTATCTGTAGCCGCTACAAATACAGTGAAACCAATAAAACCCCACCTCAAGTAAACCTACAGGTCTCAACAAATCTTTGTAATAATTACATATCATTTATGTTGTTAACAAGTGTAAAACCAGTACAATTTATATGTACAAGATGTGTGGTTTATTTATTAAAGTGATTTAGATGAATTTGGTAATCTCATCTTTCTTCACCCCATTATTCCCTAGTTTGGGCATCGATTATGTCTAGATCGAATATGTAAAACATCGTGCAGTAAATGTTCCCATCTTAAAATTTTGCAGTGGACGTGCTACAGAATCAGTTGTGCTGCTTTGGCGATTGCCATTTATGTGACACGTTATTTTGACTTTTTTGTGAGGCTGCAAAATAAATTTGGGCGATAGTGTATAATAAGTTTTGTTTGTTCTTTTCTTACAACTGCGATATGTCTGTACTTTCTGCTGCCTATATTACAAAAGTTTTGGTAGACACAAATGTGTAGAAATTAAGCTTGAAGCCATTATAAAATCTTGAAATTTGATGCTAAATTGTTCACAGTCATGAACAAAAGGTGTTAATCACAATAAACACTGTAAAAAGGTTTAGGCTGATGTGACCTTATTAAAAGCAAAGCCTTAAAAATGGCTATTTTGTTTGTATACAGTTGTTAATCAGGTATAGTGATGGCCAGTCTGATTGTCATTGTGTGGTATAAATGACAGAATTGTGCAATGAACAGGACATTGTAATCAATATCAAACAGACCAGGTGTGTTGTCTTTGTTTGACAGGTAAAAATGAACATCTGCTTTGTATATTATATTTGTATACAATGGTAGAAGATAAATCTTGTGATATAGATCTCTGGTATAATCCTTGGCTATTATCGTTACCTCTACTGGTAGTATGTATGTAAAAAACAATATGCAACACAATCCACATGTTGGCCAAGGATACAACTTTTCTTTTTGTTTTTTTAAATTACACAGATTATTTAAATTATTATTATTTCTCAAATGTCAAATTTTTAGAAATATACAACAGCTTGTCATTGAAAGGAGCATAATTCCTTGTACACTTACCATTTGATTAAACACTATTTAATGCTTTTTGTCAATTTTAAGTTTTTCTTTTTGTGTAATTTTGTAAATCTTACTTTGTTAAAGAAATGCATTGTCAAGATTTGGAAGGGCTTTCAATTATATTCCACTCTAAAATTATAATTTTAATTGAAAAACTCTAAAAATGACGGAATCAAGCTGTGAAAATTAAAAAATATATATTTTGTATAAAATACAGAGGAGTTGAAAATAAGGAAATCTTACAAAAATCATTATTTTTCAAAATATTCTATTTAACACTGTTGATTGAGATGGATATACTTTGTACCATTTTGAAATTTTGTTAAAGTAAGGCATTTAAGATAGTTAAAATATTTGTGAAAAATTACTTTCTAATTTCTATCAGAAGTATGGGAAATTGATTATACATGTAAGGTGAGATTTCCAACCATAAATACTATAAATATAGAAGGACAATACAAGCATCAAATACAGAGAATTGTTCCAAGTTTTTATGTCTGCAACAGTGATTCCAGAAACATTATTAATTGTCACCCTGCAAGGTGTAAATGTGTCAATGATTTTAATCATATTGACCATTGGGCATTTGTTAATTTTAATGTGAATTAGAAACTAGTGGTATATTTCTGCTGTGTATGATTACAAATTGATTTGTATTAACTTGAATGTGTTAGAGATATTGATAATAATGTATAATGGCAGGGCTGAATCACTTAAGTGCTGCTGCTATGGCTGGATTAAATGCTACCTCAGCAGCAATATGGCCTACTTGTGTTGGCAGAATCCCATTGGCTGTTGCTAGGTAACATGTCAACAAAGCAGTTAAGAAACAGATTCACATTGATCAGGTTGTAATAAGTATAGGAATATACCTGAATGTTGTGTCATGTGCTAGTTAGATGGCAGTGGAGTGTGGGCGTAGCAAGAGCTGTGCTTCTTAGTATTTTTTATGGCGATCTTGTCGATATATGATGTATTTTGAGATGGCAAAGTAATTTGAAATGTCATGCAGATTTTGGACAAGAATTTTTGCTGCAGATTTGCTTGATAAAGCATGAGGCTTCTTCTCTTGATAGACAGGTGAGTTTGATAATGGAAGCAAATCATTTGATATTTTTAATGATTTGTCTTGTGCAGAATTTATTTATGTTTTGAAATAATGTTACAATTAACACATTGATATTTTCAGTTAATTATTTTTTAATCCTTTAAACATTTTCTCAACATTTTTCCAATTATAAATTTTTGATTTTTTTTTTTTCATTTAAAAATTCTCAAAAATATTGAAAAATAATATTATCAATAATCTTGTAAACTCTTTCGGTCTTATATTGCAAGATATGGATTTATTATTGAAAGTCAATTTTTTATGCTTTTAACATATAAATTATTTAAAACTCAATACATGCAGTATAAATAAATTATTCTGTGACAAGTTAAACATTGCAACAATATGCTTCTTTCTTTCATCTGTCTTATTTATTGATTTGAAAGTTTAAAATTGTAAATCCATAATATTGTCAAAGCATTTGTTTGTTTTACTATGAAAGGGGTTTTATTTGAAGAACGGACTAGTTGTAGCTTGTTGAATTCTGTAGAATATTGTTTTCTGTTTGTTATTACGTATTAAAAATGATGACAAATTTGTTTATGTACTATAAAAATGATATAATTTTTTTTTATGAATTGTGAAAAAAAGATTTGTTTATGTAGTGTAAAAATTATGTCAATTTTTTTTACGAGTTGTGAAAAAGATGACAAATATGTTTACAGTATGTACTGTTATACTGTACATCTTTATTACAGTACTACCATCAATTTGTAAAAATATTTCTTGTACCATTTTATTGACATTTCACCCCCTGGTATTTTCTTTGCATTCACATGGCTCAATCTACATCATGTAACTTTTCTTTAGGGACATATTTTTCAGTACTTGTGGAAAGAAGTTATAATTTGTCCTGATTAAAATCACAATTTTTAGCTTATGTGCATTTATTTGTCTGTTTTACATATAATTTATGATACAAGTTAGAGTTTACAAGGTTCCCTCTTCTGATGAATATGTTTAAAATTTTGTCAGTGCTCCTCCCCCACCGAATCCTCTTTTTTTTTAATTCATAAAATATCAAACATAATGGGAATATAGTTACTCATTAGTTGATAAATTATTTTGATCTTTTGACTATGGTTGTTTTATATTATTGATTGTTAATCAGAGCTCATTAATGTTTAACCAAGTTAACCTGTTTTATAATAGCTTTGGTGGCTTTTAGCTTTATGAAGAAGCTCTGTATATATCAAAAACATTTTCATTAAACTTTTGGTTAGGCTTGAGTGAGAAAGGGCAAAAAAATACCTTTATATGGGTTTTGCCATGTAAAATGATTTTACAGAAGCAAAGGGATAGATCAATTTATTTAAGAGTATGTCAAAGTTTCAAGAGCTATGCTAGTTGGTGAGCAAAAAATTTGATCTCGTGTTTAAGTTAATAATTTTGAAATTTCAGTTAAAGTTATTGCATACAATTGTTATTAGCAAACAGAAACAAATTAATTCCAAATAATACATGTGCTTAATTTCAACAGCTTGAGTTTCAACTTGGTTAGTTTAGCTGAAGAAGCTTTGAACAACTGGGTCCAGATATGTTTGGTATGAATTTATTCTTAATTATGTGTGTCATTTCTGTATAGATTAATGATGTACTGATAATGTTGCACATACTGTATACCTTATTAACTGGATAAAAAAAAAAATAAATGAATAAATAAATAAATAAACGTCACTATCTATCGATTAAAAAAAAAAGTAGAATTTTAAAGATATTTTTGTATTTGATATTTTAGGTAGCATGAAAAGACCTCTTGATGAACAATACGATGATGGAGATGACTATAGTCAGCCAAAGAGAAGACGAGGTGGAGATTATGGTGGAAAAATTGATTTAAGATTTCTCTTAGCTAGCAAGGTGATTTATTTGTTTTTTTATAGTAGTACTGTACAGAGTTTGATTTGATATTGCATTCAGAGGTTATTCTTTCACAAAACTTGGTATGCAAAATACCTGATAGGTTAATTTTTTGGACCAACTTTGGCCTTTTATCTTTATTGATAGATTCAATCTTGCGAGTTGCAAGTGCACAGTAAAAGGTTGAACTTAACCAGTCATTACATGAAAATCTATATTGCAAAGAGATTTTCCTTTGACATTAGTTTTAAGCGAGACTTCAAAATACTGTAAAATATTGTATTATTTGGAAAATTAAACTTAAAGGACAAAATTTGCTTGATTTCTTTTCTAAAAAAATTATCTTTGTTAAATTTATCATGAAACTAGGGTGTTTGTGTCTTCATAACAAGTGCAGTATTGTAATTGTAGCTACAAGTGTTAATGGATTGTCATATGTTAATGTGTGAAATAAAATTCTGTCAAAAGTTGCAGGTGTAATTCTTAATATTGCAACGTAATGTTGAATGATATCATCATCAATCCACAACCATTCATGCTTGGTGGAGGCATCATATAACAAAAAAAACAATGGAGTTGATTTTTTCTTAAGACTAGTAAATCATTTGTTATTTTTAAAAAAATTATTTTAATAAAGTTTCTACATTTTAGAATTTGGCAGACTTTTAAATATCATGTTTATCATTTTGTTTAAGAAGCTGGTCTCTAAATTCTGAAACTTGTACCTCTCACTCCTGGGTTCGAATCCTGCATGGGCAGATCCTAGGGGTTTGTTTTAGACACTCTAATTTCTTCTGCCATCTCAGAACCGTCTCTATATATGTGAACGAATCTTGACTGGGGCCTAAAAACATCATTACTCCTCGCCACTCAAAGTCTCTAAGACCTTGTTATTTTGCAGTGATCAAGGCTTTTTAAAACACATTGTCAGTGTGTCCTCTGTACAGGCAGATTCAAAAATAAAAACTGAAGCAGTTACAAAATTGTCAAACTAGTTTTGTTTTATGTAATTCTCATTAAGAATTTATCAACAATGTTACCTATTTATGGAGCCTAATTATCTGCTAATTTTCATATTGAATTGTTTTTAGAATGCCGGAGCTATTATTGGCAAAGGTGGAAGTAACATCAAAAGATTGAGACAAGATGTAAGTATAAGACTGACAGCAGATGACAAACCTAAGTAACAAAAAGTAAATACAAAAAAAAAAAAAAAATTAAAAATTCCAAAAAAAAAAGTGAATAAAAAGAGAAATACTTTCAAAATGCTCTTTTTAAATGAATTAGCTATTCAAATTAGCTATTTCTTGGAAGTATTCTAACATTTATCTTTGCGGCATAAAATTATATTGATCTTTTTTTCCTTCCATCGCCTAAAAAGGACCAAAACAATTTTGATCTTGATAATACCTTCCATGATATATAAATATGGTCCTGGTTAATTGGGTGAAATCTTACCCAATTACAGTGGTTTTGTTTTGAGCATTTGATGATAACCTTTGTACCCGGTCTGGTCTGTACCAGGGGGACTATTGGCACATTTAAAACAAATCAGAAAATCTACAGAAAATTAGATTTGTCATTTCATCTATCACTGTAATTTATATATTGCTATTCCATGATATGTTCATATGATATGATATGTTGATCTCTTTCTATATGCCTTTAATAGAATTTGTTGTAGAGTGATTTGATCTTGGAATGTGAATATAGATATTGTGTCATTTGGTTGATAAGTTGTATGAATTCATTGAAACAGTTCCTTAAAAACACTGAAGTTTGTGCAATTTTAGGAACAATGACTCGAAGATCATGTAGAAATTCAATAAATTCTCGCAACTTAAGCAGCTGATTTATACGATGTTGATAGACACACTTGAGATCAAAATGCTCTAAATGATCTGATAACGTCTCAATTTTATATACATGCATATGATTTAGATTAGAATTCAAGTTCATGTTTTTAAGACTTGTTTATCTTATTGTCATGGTTACTTGATATTGAGTAAAGTTAATGTTACCTGTTCATGTTAAATGAAGTTTTTGATAACTGTTTTTCAAAGATAAATGTTTTAAGATTTTGTAATTTCATGCATATCAAATCCAGTTTACATTTAATTTAGAGAAAAAAGTAAAGTAAACTTAATTTATTTGATAATGTGTTTCTAATGTTGTTTAATGTTTACATGCCCAATTATGCATAATTCTAAAGAAGTTGTTCCAATTTTTTTCCATTTCTCCATATCTGGCCTATCCCTACTCCTCGCCCTACCCTGAATCTCTACGTACAATGGCCTTGCCCTGACCCATGGGATGTCTCGACCCGAATGATCCAAAATCTACAACGTTGCAGTACAAAGCAAGTGTCACAGTTCCCGATAGCACCAGTCCTGAACGGTATGAACCAGAATTATATTTTATCTCATTTTCTTCATTTCACCCTAGCCATGGGGTGGGGTTTGCAAAACTACTACAGTCTTGACCCTTTGCTCCCTTTTATGTTAATACTGCATTGTGTGAGGTGTAACTTTAGTACATAACATACATGTAAAAATGGTCCAATGACCCACAAAAGAAAGATAACCCATGTTGACTTCTTCTGGCTCAAGACTTTTCATGACCCAAAATTATGATGGTCTTTTTACCCATCACCTATGAGAAAAAAAATTCTCAAAACTTTGGCTTTTCAAAAAAAGAAAGAAAAAAACAAAAACAAAAATTAAAAATTCTGTTTTGACTCTCCTCACACTAGAATGTAGTAAAGGGTCGGTGTGTTATAGCAAGCACTAATACATAATCTCATAATTTATCACTGCTTATTCTATTCTTCATCATTGTTAAAGTAGTCTTGTTTGATTGATGTCTTCTGTACATAATTTTTTTAAAAAAAATTGCTCTTTTATTTTAATGTAGTTTATTTGATAAATAAATCTTTAAATGATCAAAATTTTAGTAGTGTTAATTAAAATAATTTTTAAAGTTTTAAAGAATAAATATATTGATATTAAGATCTCAGTGTATTATTGTGATAATTGTAGTATTCAATATAGAAAACATGGTTTGGTATCTTTTGTTGTTTCTCATTCTGTGACTACTAATTACAATTGTAACTTAATGATTTTAATCAAAGTTTTGCTTTGGATGAACTCTAATACGATGAACTCTAATACTTTTGTTTAACTTTCATAAAAACAAATTTTCAATAAATTTGTAACAAATAAATTGATTTAATTTTAGTTATAATATGGATTTAAATCTATTTTGTACAGAGTTTTGACAATCGGAGCAGATTTGGGTACAGCATTAGATTGTTTATTGGACATTATTCCCAAACTTGAAGATGTGAGTATTGTCATTCTATTTTTTCCAGTATATTGTCTCACTTGGCTTAAAATGACTACAGATATTGAAACATTTTAGAAAACATTCTTTTTAAGTTTATAATAATAGTTAAAACTTTCTTTTTAATTTTTTGCTCATTTACGAAATAGTACAAAGATCTGAACAAGTTATTGATAGACTGTAACATATAATTGTAAACATGCAATAAGTTAAAAAAAAAATGAGCATGTTTTCCCAAATTTTAGATAGTGGCAAGTCAGAAAAAAAATTGTAAATGGTAAAATGAAACTGAAAAAAAAAACTTTCCTAGAAAAATATATAAGCAATTAGTCTTCTGAAACTTTTTTTGAACCTTTTTTGTTAAACAAATAATTTTTTGTTAGGTTGTGTAAATATAGTTGTTGTTTTTTATGTTTTGCAGTACAAAAATTTCAAAGATGATGATTTTGACTGTGAAATGCGTTTGTTGGTTCACCAGAGTCAAGCTGGATGTATCATTGGTCGTGCAGGTTTTAAAATCAAAGAGTTGAGAGAGGTAATTAATTTAATGAACTACTTCTATACTGAAATATTTATTTAAAAGTTGTTTATAAATGTCAGACCGAATCAGATTTTGTGTAAATAAGGATGAACCAACTTATCTGAAATGTGGAATTTCAATTTTTTTGTAACGGAATGGTTTTATACAAAAAGTTGGGTATTTGTAAGAAAGTGTATTGTCTCTTGTTTTATGTCACCTCTTTGGTTGTGGCTAGTGATGGTACAAGCTTGAAACTAATGTCATTGTAATAGAAATTTAAATAGTAGACATTTAATTTTGTAGAAAACTGGAGCCCAGATCAAAGTTTATTCTCAGTGTTGTCCAGAATCCACAGAAAGAGTTGTTGCCATTGGTGGAAAACCAAGAACAGTTGTGGAATGCATAGAAACAATCCATGAACTCCTTAAAACAGTAAGTGTTTTATATATATATATATTTATATATATATATATATATATATATATATATATATATATAAACACACACACACACACACACACACACACACACACACACACACACACACATTATAAAGGCTTACAGAAGCTACATACACAAATCATGTCATTACATAAATTAAAATAGCTGCTATGTTCTGGATTTTCCTTATTTTTTATTCATAATTTAATTTTGATGATATTTTTCACAAATGAAAAAAAATTCATATTTTAAATCAGTTAATTGAACACAGTTACAAAATATTACATGAAATCTTATATTATATGAAATGTTACAGATGTTTGAACAAAATCCTAGGCTTTATACATATTTTGTGTATCAAAAATAAAAGTGTTTTTTAAATAAAAATTGACAATAGATAACTTTAAACTGCTTTTACAATTTAAAAAAAATCTAATTTCATAATTTTATTTTGATTTGCTTGGTTGCTACTAAAGGGGGAGGGGAGGTTTGCCTCACAAATTTCTATACCTAAAAACTTGCTTGGTTGAAAAAAAGTCACTTCATGTTACTAGTTTATTGATGTTAACAGCTTTCTTGCCATCTTGAATTTATATAATTTTATCATGTGGATATAAACTAAAATCAATTTGCCCTCCCTTCTTTTGAGAGATGACATTTTAGCAGTTGTACAGTTGTTCGAAATGTGTGTTTACTTATAAATATCATTTTGTAGGCACCACCAAAAGGACCAAATCAGCCTTATGATCCACTCTACTGGGATGAATATATGGTAGCTGATTATGGAGGTTATACAGTAGCTGAAGGTGGCAGAGGAAAGGGTGGACCAAGGGGAGCACCTCCACCGCCTAGAGGAATGGGAATGAGAGGAAGGTTTGTTGTCTGCTGAATTAAACTGCTACTTTAGCACGATTGGTGTCACATAAGTCCCTTCATCTTTTATTGTTTAAAAAACGTTATTTCTAAAGAAAACTTTCAGATCTGTCTTTCTTTTTTTTTTTTTGGTGGGGGGGGTTAAATAGTACCAATTTAATAAACTTTGATTTTTGTATATATTTATTGCTCTGACGTGACCTTCATGTATTTACTTTATTTCAGAGGAGACATGATGGGTGGTGGTATGAGAGGTGGACGTGGCATGGGCAGTCGTGGAATGGGAGGCCGTGGTGGAGGAGGAATGGGTGGACGCGGTGGATTCGGAGGAAGAAGTGGCGGAGGAATGATGGGAGGTGGCGGTATGGGTGGAGGCATGGGAGGAGGAATGGGAAACAGAAGTGGTGGTAACAGAATGGGGTATGTATTAAAATAATGGGAAAAAAATGTGGGATTTCTAGCATGTGATGCATTCGAAAACACTTGATGATATAATGACAAAAATTGTGGGGATAAGTTACTACAATACTTTATGGAAAAAATTAAAATTGCTGTCAGTTAAATATTTTTTGACCATAATATTTTATCTTGATAGATGAAAGTTTGAAATCAAGTTTTTGAAAGATTTTTTCAGAATGTTTTGTTACATACACTAGAAGCACAGGCAAGCTATGCTGACATATAACCTGTAATGAATGAGCTTAACAATTGTTTTGACAGCAACACTGGCACATCTACATGTATATTTTTGGGCTGTGCACTGAATCATACCAGTTGTGTCATGAAAGTGTAATTGCATAAACTAGTTTTTAAAAACAATGTTACTGGTATATAACTTTTTCTTTTGGCATCCCAGTTCTATATTTTTGTGTAAATAGCTCATACACATGTATATCTTTGACAAAAAAAACATAGCATTAATATTGTTACAAACTTGCTTTTTATTTCAGAAGAGGAGGAATGGGCGGCGGCATGGGCGGAGGAATGGGCAGTGGCATGGGAGGAGGAATGGGCGGCAGCATGGGAGGAGGAATGGGTGGCGGCATGGGCGGTGGCATGGGAGGTAACCAAGGAATGCAAGACTATGAAGACCAATATAACTATGAGCGCCAAGGCTATTATTAAATGCCAAAAACCATTTTAATATGTTTCTATGTTTTGTAAAGTTTTTTTTTTTTTTACTTTGTGATATGTTAGTGTCAATGTGGATCTGAGATCAAATGTAGAAGATTATAATTTAGTGATGGACCTGTCGTGATAAGTGTTTATCATTACTCATGTCGCTGGACATTTTTGTGTGCCAATTATTTATCTTATAGAGATTATAATTTTTGGCAGATTTTTGTGTTTTTAGAAGATTTTTAATCGCAAAAAATGTGGTCGCCGCCGATGGTTTTTAT
Organism: Tegillarca granosa; assembly: GCA_029721355.1. NCBI lineage: Eukaryota > Metazoa > Mollusca > Bivalvia > Arcoida > Arcidae > Tegillarca > Tegillarca granosa. The sequence goes on from CM056600.1 coordinate 22,212,634, forward strand.
GGTCAAGATCTGAATTTGTCAGAAAGTGACATTGCTTTTAATTAGTAACTTTGATGTTGTTAGACGCCAAATAACTTTACAGTACAAAGACTCAATGATATAAATCATTACATCCTATTATCATCCAGTATAAGATGAGAGGCTACATTTTTTTTATCATACATAGAAATCATGTTTACGTTCATTTATTTATAACAGTGTTTAATGTTATGTCAATTAGGAATATAATGATTAAAAAAAATTCCTTTATCAAGAAGGAAGTTTACTGAATAAATAAAACATCACATTTGTTTGCTCCGGTGTTTGTTTCCTACATACATTGTGTTGGTAAATTGAAATAAATATTTAACATAAATTTAAGGCAAGTGACCTTTTTTGGGGCTGGTTTCTGGTCTACAAAAATTACTTTCACAATCCCTTGTCATTTCAGTTTATTTTCAGCATCCAAACAGCTTCTTATAAGTGCTGACCAGGTATTAATTTAAGAAAGTGACAATTTTTTTTTTTTTGTGCAGGCCTGAATAAATGATCTTGTCACAGTAACTTTGGATATTGAATCCTTAAGTTACTATAGTCATACACTGATAGCTTAAAGGATTGGTGCCTTTTAAGCTCTCTACAACAGTGCAAGAACATCAAGATCAAAGTGAAGTATTGTTGACTGAGATAATTGGTCATTTACCTGTTAATTATCCAGAAGATTTTTGTTGTCATGACTGCAACATTAAAGTTAACTGGAAATGGCAAAATTTAATATTTCGAATCATTTATGACATTTCATGTGCAGTGTTGTTCCTTACCAGCAGTGTTTCCGGTTGGTCAAGCATAACAACTTTGCCATTTATAAGAATAACCAACTGTTGGGCAGACAATGGATTTGTTATTGCAATTTGAATTAATTACTGTCGACTCTTCTTTTGCATTTACAAATGATATATCAGATTGGAATGGCCTGACCTAAAGACTTTGATATCCCCTTATTGTACAAATGCCTTTAAAATCCTGCCTAATAATTCTGTTGTAATGTTCTTGTTCCTACATTATACTCAAATTCATCAAATTTCAAATAAAATTTTTTTTGTAAATGTGATATTTGTTGAGGTAAATTTTAGCATATTGTGGCTTACGTCACATTGGAAGATGGGGTATGGAGTCCCAAGAAGCAGTTTGCCAAGTGTTTACAGCAACCATCTAGAATAAGAAATTGATGTCTGATGCAAATATTGTTCCAAGTTTCTAAAATAATTCTTTTTATGAAGATTTAATTTATAAAGTAGAAAATTTTTTGGCCTTTCTCTAAAGATGAGAATTTTTCAAATAAGTTCTGGTAATACGATTTTTCTGATCTAAAAATATCACGGTAAATATATACATACAAATACTAATGTATATTTTGATTATTAAAACTTGTTTTTGAATTTATTTTTGAATATTAGATTTTTTTGTCAGAGAAAGCTAAATTTTACCTGTGTTTAACATTGTGTAAACAAAAACATTTATGTTAATTTGTGCATCGGCAAACATTTCTGGTTCCAAGATGAGTTCAAAGCAACATGAAATGACTAGTGGAATTATGCCAAAGAATCTGAAAAATCAGTTGAGGAGGATTTGGATGTTGACAACGAATGGACTTCCAGGCGGCCAGTCTATAAAAGTGTTGGTAGGCACATGCCCTGCCCTGCCCCTCCCCTGCCCGCCCTCCCCACCGCCTGGATGTCGGGGACCTGCAACTTTACTATTTGAAGGAAAAAAATTAATAAATTGCCCCTTTTTCTGAAAAAAAATCTAACTTTTTGCTTTACATTTTCAAGACTTCCATCTGAAGAAAATTGTGCCCAATATAAGTACATGACTCTTGACTGTTCTATTATATTTAAAGCAGCTATATTTAAAGCCCTGAAAGAATCAAATCATCATCTGGCTTTTTAACTTAATGGCCCATTTTGCTCATTTAAGTAAATTTTTTGTCCATGGGTCTTAAAATTGTATGTCCTTTGGTCTAAAACAATTCCAGACATTTTTATTTTAATCTAGCCTTTATAAGATCTCAGCCATCTGTGCAATTTAAATTTAGGATTGATCCAGATAACTAATTCTCTACCCTACAAATAATAAATTGTTAAATTTAATTTTTTTAAAGAAATTTAGAATAGACATAGAGGTTTCTTTGTAGTTTAGAAATTTAAGATTAATCCTTTTATAAATTCAAAAAAAAAAAAAAAAAAATCCTTTTTTATTAGTATCATTTAATGAACTGTTGTTATATAAAATATCATGGTTTTCATGATCTATTCTGCATACTTGTAGGTGGTGGATTTAGTGACAATTATGGAGGAGACCAGTATGGTGGGGGTAACGATGGTGGTGGATACGATGAGGGAGGATATGACAATTACGGAGGATTGCAGAACTTTGCCCAAGACAACACGGTAAATATACAAATTTTTTAATAAGAAATTTTTATTAATATGTTTGCTTCTGTCTCATTGTTCAAGAATTGTTTTAGTATGTACATTGAATACTACTATCCAATAAAAAAGTTTTGTAATGTAGAAGTTTAAGACAAAAGTTGAATTCTGCAAGTTGGGGTTATTTTACATTTAATATCATACTTGACAAGGATGAGAAATTCATAGTTTCATCTTTTAAGAGATTTAGCTTAAATTATTTTTATTTTTGGACATGTAGCAAAGTTTAAATACAGGTACGTGCAAATTTATTGGATTACTTTTTGGATAAAGATACATGTAAAAGTCTGTGTGGTATTATATTTTTCAGGGAGGAATGGGTCAGATGTTTGGAGATGCTGGAACCCAGTCAACTCAAGTCACCATCCCAAAAGATGTAAGAACTTTTTAATTTCAGATTGTCATTAGAATTTCTGAAAATTAAATACCTCCTTTTATAAAATTTACCGAGAAAGAAACTTGTGCATCAATAGAATTTCTGAAAATTAAATACCTCCTTTTATAAAATTTACCGAGAAAGAAACTTGTGCATCAATAGAATTTCTGAAAATTAAATACCTCCTTTTACAAAATTGACCGAGAAGGAAACTTGTGCATCAAAATTTTTAATGGTGCACAAAAACTTGATTTACCGGTAGTCAGTTTTAGATTTCTTAAAAGAATTGTTAAAGGAACATTTCTACAATTAGAGTAGATTGTTAGAAATCTGAAACCACATATGCTACAGTTGACATATTGGAGACAATTTGGAACACAGGAAATTTGTGAAATTATTGAAAATTGTCATGAGCAAAATATAAACTTGACTTTTGTTTAAAATTGTTCAGATTTTAATATGCAGATGTTAAATATTTGTAACATTGTAAAAAATATTCATTAGGGGACTTTAAATTAACTATTGTTTGAAGTTGTGACTTTTATTATGTAGTGTTTTAATTATCATTTCTTTGTTAATTAGCTTGCTGGTGCAATAATTGGTAAAGGTGGTAACCGTATACAACAAATCCGAGGTGAATCAAATGCACAAATTGTGATTGATGAACCACTGCCAGGATCTAACGACAGAATTATAACCATCACTGGCACTGAGGAACAAATACAGAATGCACAGTATTTATTACAGATGAGGTAAAGCTCATGAATATTGCTTCTTCTGCTGCTGCTATCTGCATGCTTTTAGTTGCCTATTAAGCTTTATTTAATTTAGAATTTTTCGCTGACTTTAGTTTTAACATTTTAACAATTTTGCATGCAATTTTAAACGCTTAGTTTTTAGACGATTTCATTTTGTGACATTTTTGAAAAGTTGCAACTTCTGAAATACCAACTGTAAGTAAACAACTGTTAAAGAAACAATAAAGCTTTTTGCTATAAATAAATGTTCTTTTTTTCTTTTTGAGACAATTAAAAAAAAGTTTTTGGTACAACTTTTAGAAAAATAACATATATACTCTTTCAACATCTTTTGTTTTGTTTCTCTTTGTGTATTTAGTTCACTTTCTGCTTAGGTGCAAGTTTCTTTAACTGAAAAAAGGGATAAATGTAAATTGTTCCAATTTAGTTTTTATGTTCAAATTTGAAAAATTGCCTGTCTCATTAGATGTTGTTAACTAAATGTTTATTTTATGGAATTTTTTTGCTTTGATAGCTTATATAATGTTTTGGAAATCACTTGACTTGTTTTATTTGGTGATCTTTTGTTTATTATTTATTTTTGCTTTGATTTTCCTTTTAATCTACTGTACATATAAAATTAATGAGCAAGAAAAAAATATGTTTCATATGAACATACGTATATATGTTGAGTACTTATTCGTAATTGGAAAAAAACTTAATTAGATGAAAGTTTCGTCATTCCTATTATCCTTCTGAATGTAAAAAGAAGAATATTTCTATTTGTATATATCATGTAAACATACAGTGATTTGAAAAATTTGATTTGAACTTTTAAAGTAAATTATCTGTCGACTTGTAGCTTGAACAATTTTATTAAGGACTGAAGCTTGAATTTTTCAATAATTTCATTTCAATACCAATTATAAAAAGTTATTAAAATAATTTTCCATTTTGCATTTTGTATTAAAATTGAAAACAACAAGTGTTTAATGTCTTTGTTACAGTTGATCTAAATGACAGTTTGTTCTTGATTAAATGCTCATAGTTACTTTTGCATGCTTTTCCTGGAAAATGTATATGGGAATTATGTATTCATATAATTGGCTTGCATAATACTAGCTAAATAAACATTCGACATGGTTCTACATACTAGATTGCATCAAAATGGTGATGGTAAACAATGTGTTATCTCCCTTTACTTACAAGGTGCTTGCATTTATAAGCTAGTTTATTAATCCACTTCAGTGCTTTCTGATTCATTAACTTGTTCTGATCTTGGATGGCATATTTAATCCTTTCCTATATTTATATATTATGGTGATGGAATGCTTTTATTAACCTTTGCAGTTATGATTTGGAAGACTAGTGATTTTGTTGTTTTGTTTATATTTGTATAACAATAAATCACTATCTTCTCTGATTATGATTGTATGTAGCAGCTTACTAACTCGTATAAACCATAACATCTCTTATTATTATGTATAGACAGATGGCCTTGGTTTCCAAATGTATAATATAGCTGTAGCTAGAATATATAGACATTCTCATTACTTTACCCTTGTATATGCCTGCTAGGTTTTATGGCTAGTGAATTAAAATATGACTCAAAAGTGATGATTCTGGATAGATGGATTTTTTTTGGCCCTGGTTGAATTGATTTCTATATATTTAAGCAAAATGGGGGATTTGGAATTAGCATGTTATATGTGTAGTATGAAATTGTCAGTCTTGAATACATATTGGGTAAAAATGTTTAAGTAGTATTAACCAGCAGAATGTTTACTAGGTGTTAGTTAAAAGAATTGGGGAAAAATGTAGTGGTAGTTTTGCCATGAGAATGTTTCGGTAGTTGTTGTTCTTGTTTAGAGTAATTTGTTGTGCCAAAATTTAAATCAAACTTATCACTAAAAATCTTGATTCAGATTTGAATGAAAAGTATGACTTGTGTAATTTTTTTGGTACCTCCTATTGGTTCTGCTATGGTTTATTAAGTTAACTTTGAGTTGATTTTGTTTCTTTAAAAGATTGTCTCCAGTGAACATTTGGGAGATAGAATTATATTATTATTGTAATATTGATGAGGTTCGTATAATAATCTTATAGGTTATAGGAAGTTGATTTATAGTAGAACTACCGTAGTTGTAAGTATTACCCATATAAGAATGATATGTTGGGATCTTCTGGAGCCATTGTTTTGTTTTTGTAAGAATTATATCAGAAAATGCTTACCAGTATTATGTTTGAGATAAGATAGAGATATTTGATTCAGTTGATGAAGAAGGTAAAATAAAGCAATTTCTGTTTACAAAGTAATCTTATGTGTGTGTGTGTGTGTGTGTGTGTATGTATATATATGGATGGATAGATAGATAGATAGGTACGTAGATCTTTATATATACATATATCTGTTTGATAGAATATGTTGCTAATCTTATTTTGTGGTACTTTTATATTTCAGCGTGAAGAGATATGGAAATTCCTATTAGAGGGACCGACTCGGAAGTAACTACATGTATATCATCATTGTGTATAGACATCAATTTTTGTTTGTTAAGTTTGTTTGTTATTTTATACATTTGAAGTCTTTTCATTTTTGAAATTCCAAGTGCATACGGCTTCAAACCAACAGATACCTATGATTAAGGTCCAAGAATTATGCTTCTAAATTACAATACAGATATGTCTGATCAAGGTCCAGAAATTACTTCTTACAATATACAGATGATAATTGTATTCAGATCCTTTCAAATTAAAAAGACAATTAGGAGTATTAAGATACAGAAGGATATATAATGGTGCAAACAGTATTTTCCAAGTCCTTTTCATACCACTATGATGACAGAAGAGAGATAATTCATAATTAAGCATGATCATGTTATACAGATGTTTTCATTCATTCATTTTCCTTTAAAGTAGATAACTTTTTATTTTTGACATGTATGTAATGATTATTGAAGAACAAAAATCATTTGTTCATTTCCTACTTTTGAACAAGTTTATTATCATCATGAATAATAGTCATATTGTGGTTTTTTGATGTGAACATATTGTTTTTATTATTAGAATATTTGATGTAATAAATTGTTCTTAAAGTACAACTATTTTAGTTTTGGTTCTGTATACAAAATATAGTTTTGGCAGCTTTTTTTCTTAGTAAGGCAAGCTGACATTTGATAATAACTGTACTTTGAAAATGACATTGATATAATACAAATGTATTTCATTAATTACTGTGAAAAACTTAATGGATGAAACAAATCTGAGTGCCTTTGAAATATTGGTACCGTATTTGGTTTCATTTAAACACCTTTGCCAAATAAAAAAAAAAGGTTTAAAAAATGCTTTGTTCAGGAAAATCATCCTTCGCACAGAGATTGACTAGTGTTAAAATGATGCCTCGATGATGGCTCAGTTTATACTCGATGATGGCTCAGTTTATAGAAAGATTATTACATAGTTAAAAATTAAAAATTCCTGGGTAGGCTGGGCTGGACCCAAAATTGTATGTTTGTTATTGACTTAATTCAGAAATCATACATAAGTTAAGTTCCTGAATGAATGTATTGTGCCAGAGGAAACCACCGACCTTTGGCAAGCGAACTGACAAACTTTCTACACTAGGATCTGTCCCGAATAGGATTCGAACCCAGGCGCTGAGAGGCACTGTGATCTGTAAGCACACACTTTAGACCACTCGGCCACTGAGGCCCCTGTTAATATCAAGTGAGAAAGATCATAGGCCTTTATTTATTAGCTTGATACAAGTATAATGGACTGAGTGACATCATGGCTGAGAAGTGAGTCTAGCGTTCTAAAAGCAATCATTAGTGCACACTGGTACAAAGCAGATCAGGCCCCAGTTTTACAATCATTCACTCAATTGAGTGTACACTCAACTCGATTTTTAAATATTGGTGAGAGAAAAATGAGAATATTTGTGTTGAGTGAACACTCAATTAGTGAATGATAGTAAAAACACTTGTATTAAACTCCAAACCAAATGAACTTGTGTTAAGCTCAACAGCCCTGAGATTAGTGAGAAAAAGTTGTGTTGCCACAAATAGCTGAAAAAAAGCTGATGTGGCATAAATCAACATAAAACCAACAAACCAGCCGTCTTTGTGAAAGCCACCTAAAAATAAAAACACAAAATTAAAATTTAATATCTCTACTTTTATTTACTGGTAATTATGTTGGAAGAATGAGTGTAAATAATCGCAGTCAGGAACATGGAATGTTGATAAAGTGCAATAAAATAACCAGTGAATCTGAATAGAAAACTATGGTAACAGAAAAACAGAAACCTAACAAAAACCATCTACTCCCTAAACAGATCATTAATAACAAACACAAAATAATTGATATAAACGAAATACAAAACATTATATATATATAAAAAACTAGTAGTAACAGAATTAAATTCAAAAACATTTCAAAGAGTGTAAAATGCATACAAGGGAAAGCATAGACCTTTGAGAAATGGACAATTGACAATTGGAAACTTGCTGAAAATGGTATGGAAAAATTTCATTATGCTGAAAATACATGTCCATGTTTTCCATATGGTTTATAGCACATGTCCAGACATTTTTCATATAATACCAGCAATACACAAAGTCCAAAAGTACCGGAAAACATACTTTTACTGTATAATAAAAACCTATGATTTCTGTATAATGCCAGAAACATGTTTCCATAAAATGCTAAATATAGATGTCTTTCATACATTGCCAGAAAGAAATGTTTTCCATATAATCAATGCCAGAAACAATTTTTTTTTCAGTTTACAATTTCAGACACATATGTTTTTCATATGATGCCAGACACAACGTTTTCCATAAGGTGCCAGACACATATGTTTTCCATAAGATGCCAAACACATATGTTTACCATATGATGCCAGAAAACAAATGTTTACCATATGATGCCAGAAACAAATGTTATCAATATGCAAGAAACAAATGTTTACCATATGATGCCAGAAACAAATGTTTACCATATGATGCCAGAAACAAATGTTTATCATATGATGCAAGAAACAATTTTTTTCCCCATATGGTGGAAATCTAGCCTGCAAATATCTTATCTATTCTTTATATATACATAATCTTTGTTTTTCGAAGATCTTGGTTAAGTAAATTATTTTACAAATGAATATATACAAATTATACACATCTTACAGAAATATCTATAGCTAAACTAATAGCCATTTAAAAATAATCTTTTAAGTGCTACCTTAGAAAGAAAATCATTTAACTATTACGGTAAAAATGAAAATTAAAAAAAAAATACCCATACTCTAATAATAAATAAATATAATATGATCACAAACTATTGAGCAGTGCATTAATGACTGATGAAAGCAATATGTATGCAATAAAATCAGTCTCTATATTCAATATAACTTAACGATATTTTTTGTATGTAAAAATCTGTTCCTAAATTATTCAGTAATTGCCTTGTTATGTTAAATATAAATTCCCTTTTTCTCAGTCTACGAGTTCAGTGCATGCAATAACACAATTACTAGTATTTCTGAATTTCAGTAAATATCCCATCATCATTAATTTTTTTTTATTTTAGGTAAATATTCTATCAATCATTAATTTTTTTTATCTTAACATTTTTATACATTCAAAGTACCTCAGATTTCAATATCTGAAAGATAAATAATGTTGTTAATTCAGGTATAAAAATATGACTGGAAATGAACAGAAAAATATGACTGGAAATGAACAGATATAAAAAGTTTTCCTGTAAATGAAAGATTACGTTTTCATTGTGTTAACACTTTCAAATCAGAATCGCGTGTTTTGTAGGATTGTATTTCAGGTATAACTTGTTTGAGAGCACCAGAAAATATATTGATCAGTTTGATTATTTTTGTGATTCTGATAAGCTTTCTGTGGTTTTATCTCATCAGTTTTTAGTTAAATATTCTGCCAAATTCTGCGGTGATGTTTGAAATAGACATCGCTGTTATTTACAAAAATGATGTTTCTTGTATATAGTACATATAATAATTTTACACAGTTTTAACAGTCTCTTATAATTCTTTAAAGAATGGTATATATGCTTTTTTTATCTATATGTTTTATTGTTATTGCATGATTTTACTGATGTATATATAATTAGACTTCAATAGATACTTGTATTTGTATAAAATATGTTTATGTAAACCAGCAGTGCAAGATGATGATGCTTTAAATACATTGTATCTACTTATATATATATAAAAAATATAATATTTTAAAAATGATACAGGATTTGGCTCGGACATTAAACACTAATAAATCACCAGGTTTTATATTCAAAATACTTATAATACGTATCAATTATACGCAACCCATTACAAAATATAACAATATGCACCAATAATGATATTTTATTTTTAAAAAGTATTACTTATAATTTTTTTTTTAATTTTATCTATTTAATAATTATTATTTTTTATTTATTTACCATGGTTAAAGATTACATAATAAATTCAATTTCCATCCAAACACCATTTTTGGCTATCCATTAGTTTTCTAAAATACCACATTAATTATCCCTAAAAATTGTTACAATTTTGGCTGTCATTAAACATTAAAACAATGAGAAGATTACTTTGCATGTAAACAGCAATATTTTTATTTTAACATACAGCATATTTTGGGCACTACATTTCAAGCAAATCTGATATTACTTTTTCATAGTTGTTTTAAACATGTAGTGAGAAATTAAAAAAAAAAAAAAAAAAAAAAAAAAAAAAATTATATATGACCTCAAACAAATTTGCTTTTGTACAAATCACATTCACTTCTTTACTGAATCAATTTTTTATTGGTTACATAGTCATATTACCCATTCATTGCTTGGACATGCCTGAAAAGTAGGCAACTCTTTGATTGGTTACACATTCTGACAAATAAACCAACAATAGAAATGCTACTTTTTCTTTCAAAAGCCTCTCATTAATTGATCAAATAGTCATGCATAAATCATTAACATCTGTAAGCATAATAATGATTTGCTTACTGAATATCTTTATAAAAAATATGGACGGAAGTTACAATATGTGTACATTTATATATTTTTTTGTAAAATTATGTCACCTACAGACAATAATCACAAATTAAAAAATAAAATAAAATGGGCGGTTTTCTAACAGCTAATGGGAAGACAAACATATGGCAAATAATATATATGTGGAAGATAATATTAGATATACCTAATATACCTATCTAATCTTTTGGTTAACAACATTACCGACTTTTTAATCATTTTAAAATTATTTATTCCAAGACTAGTTAAAAACATATTTGTTTGCTAAATGTTTTGTGATGAAAAAAATAAATACATGTTACAAGAAAGTTGTTTTTTATTAGAAAAATAAACCACAAATATTGTTTTGTTTGTATTCATCCTAAAGAAGCAGTTTACAGCAGTGACTGACCTTTCAATGACCTTCAATAAAGGTGAAGGTTTTGTTTGTACATGAATGTCAAAGGTCAGTTGTATATACAAGAAAATCTTAGTTAAAGTTTACAGCTTTTAGAAATACTGGTACAATGAATTTCCTTCCGCAAAGGTACTGTTCTGACATTCACTTTATCAGCCATAGTTAAGACTGGACAAAATATATCTATAGTTATTTAGTAACAAAAAATTACATTAATGATTATTCACAGGTCAGTAATGGTAAAAATATAAGCTACCAAAGCCAAAAGTGAATGAGATGTATTATGTGAAGTGTTTATATTCTCTATACAATACTGCTATTCTAATCCTTAAAAAATAGAATTTAAAAGCAAAGCAAGATGAATATAATTTTGATTTCAATGACTAGATGTTTTATGTTCATTTCTATGAAATATAATGAAAAAAAAATGAAGGACAGACATGGAACTGGTCATTAATTTAGGAATGTTCATTTCATTTTAATGTACCAAGTCATTATCTAGGAATGCACTTCTTTTAAATGAAACTGTCATAATTTAGAAATGTCCACTTCATCGAAATGGAACTGGTCATTATTTAGGAATGTCCACTTCATGAAAATGGAACTGGTCATTATTTAAGATTGTTCACTTTTTTAATAGAGTTGGTTGTTATTTAGGAACATAGCTTCGATTACTTTAGGTGAAATAAATTTAAAAATTCAAAATTTTTGCAATGTCTAAACTTTACAATTTTGGGGAAAAAAACACAGAGGAATACTGTTTTGATCAAAATTTGATTTAGAGCTATCTACAGTGTTCAAGAGATTGACATTCTAGTTACTGTATTTGGGTTCTGCCATGCATAATTATATCAACAAATCAGATTTAAGTTTAGAAGTTTTTGCTTTTCAAAAATATAGTTTACCCACTTACTGTGGTCATTTTTTTTGGTGGCTGTATTTTAATGCTAATAAATTTGACAATAACAAAACCAAACATATCATTAAAAATGGAAACTCAAACATTTCTGAGACTTTGTCGTACAGTAAAAATATCACATTTGAATCATATACCACAGCTATACTGTACAATTTAGAATTTGGCAAAAGTATGGCAATCTGATAATAAAATATTTTATCAATGAATCAAAATATCGAACTTTGGAAGCCTGGTACAGATTTTAAATTTAAAAAAAAAAAAAAAAAAAAAAAAAAAAAAAAAAAAAAAAAAAAAGTTATAATATCTCATAACAGAAAATGTTGAAACGAAATAACAAAAAAAAAAAAAAAAAAAATTGTCATAAACAATCAAACAGACAAACATTAAAACCAATTGTTCCAATGATCAGAAGTTTCTTAGTTAAGATTTTTCATTTGAAATATGAAATATCAATATTCTTAATTATGAATGTAGAACAAGTAAAGTAACCAGCACAGTCAATTCAACTTATGGGTGAGATGAAGAAAATTGAAAGACTTTGCAGATTATCATCAAATATCAATTTACTCCATATTGATTTACCAATGTTTATCAATGATTATGTAATAAATTATACTAAAATTTAAGGTTCTTAAAAAAAGGGATTTTCAGATATTATCTGTAATACAAAATGATTCACATAATCTGTCACATGACCCTTATTAAATGACCAAGATTTAAAAATTTTGTCAAAATTCCATAGGTGACCTTGACACTGATAAATTGATAATGAAATACATATCTAGTACATGATATCAAGGGAGGTAACTTTTTACAACATAAATTTTATTAATGTTTCATCATCATACACTAGGACGACCATCTTTCGGATTTGACTAATGTCTTTCCTGAGCTGATCTTCTAGTAATTTACGTTTTCCTTCCATGACTGTTTTCATGTTACTGATGCTTTCATGTACTGTCGCAAATCCTTCTCTGCATTCCCGTTTTAACTTTGAAAATTCATCGTGTTGCTGTCTTATATGTACATCTAATCTATTCATTAATTTATTTTCAATTTGCTGTAAAATAAAATGATGACAACAAGAATTACTCATGTTTAAATGTCTCCATATTTATGGTTAATCTATGGTAAAACATTTCACTTAACACTGATGTTGACCCTAAAAGGTTCTATAATAAAAAACCTAAAAATTGCGAAATGCTTTCAATCATATGCAGCCATGTATGTAAATAAGTTTAAAGGTCAAAAGGTCATACCTCAAAGGTCAAAAGGTTCATACCTCAAAGCCCTGAAATAGGTTAAATCAAGTCATCAGGTCAAACATCTTAGCTCTAAAAGTAAGGTTTAAGGTCAATGGGTTGAACATTTTAGTTCTGAAAGAAGTTAAAGGTCATAGTTATCATGTCAAACATTAAAGTAGAAAGTAGGTTAAAGGTCAAAGAATACAATTGCTAAATATAAAAGTCCAAGCAATGGATGATGATGGAAGGTTAAGATGACAGATGGGTTTGGACAAAAAAGAAAACCCAACAAATGATTTTATCATTTTGGGCCTTTGATATCAGGTTCAAGTTTCACAATAATTCACTCAACTGATTGTACACTCAACTCAAATTAGCAAATGTTTCAATGTCAATTTTTAAGACATTACACAGTTAAAATTGAATATCTAATGTTATATTTAAATTGTTTAGTGTAGGTTTGTTGAACAAAATGAAACATTGTCTCATAAAAATTAAAAATTTTAAAATACTGACTGAGAGAAAGATGGGTTGAAATATTTGAGTTGAGTATACACTTAATTGTGAGAATGATTGTTAAACTGGGGGCCAGGTGATTTGAGATTTGAAATACACAACAAAACATTAAGATTTCTTGGTTATTTGACTACATAAAGGAAGTTGGCCTAGTGGTTCAAAGTATAGGCTTACAGATCACAGTGCCTCTAATCACCTAGGTTTGAATCCTGCTAAGACAGATCCTAGTTTGAAAAATGTTTGTCAGTTTGCTTGCCAAAGGTCAGTGGTTTTCTCTGGACACTCCAGTCTCCTCCACCATCCCAGGAAGGACAACCTCGATATAAGTGAAAGAATGTTGACTGGAAGCATTAAAACACCTTTGCTCAACCCAACTCTACCTAGTAATAGGAATAAAACTTCAAGAAATGAATCCTAGTAATAAATTAGAGACCTGAACATTTATCCAGAAATTGTCTCTTTGTGTCAAGTTAATCGTGTGTGTGTGTGTGTGTGTGTGTGTGTGTGTGTGTGTGTGTGTTTCTACATTTCTTTACATTTTGTAATTCACTAATCCTGGCTCTTTCCTTCTATGATAGCTTCTTCCAGTTTCTGTAATCTGGCATCAGTCACATAGTGGTTCTCATCCATTTTTCTTTCAACTTTATCCTTTTAAATGAAAAAAAAAAATTTAGACATTAATTGCTGAATAAGTGTCAGTCTTTACCAAAATTGTAACATAATTCAATTTTTTGAAACCACTTTAAAATACATTATAAGGTATTATGCTTGTGCACTAGTGATCCATTTAAAAAGGACAAAAATCACTTTTTTGTCGTAAAGTGCACAAAAAGGAACCATATGTATTGAAAATAATAATGAGACCATCTAAAAGATATCAGTTCAAATTTGAAATTGAGAAATTTAAAAGATATTACTTATGAAAATCAGGGCCTCGTGATCTAAGTTGAATGTTAAAGGATCACAGTGCCTCTCATTGCTTTGGTGGCTGAGTCATCTAAAGTGTGCATTTATGGACCAAAGTGCCTCTTACTGCATCACTTTGGCAGATCCCAGTGTGAAAAAGTGTGAAAATTTGCTTGCCAAAGGTTGGTAGTTTTCCTGGATATTCCTATTTCCTCCACCATCTCAGAACCAACTGCTTTGATATAAGTGAACAAATATTGACTGAAGTGAAAAAACTCCCTTATGAAAATCCTAGATTTTATTACTTCGTTATGTACAATGTACACCTTTAAATAATATGTCTCCATTTTGTGGTTGCTGAGTAGGGTAAGTGCTTACAGAACAATATTTCTGCCATATTATTCACAAAGCTCAGTATGACATCTAAAATTTGATTTTAACTGATTACTACTCAAAGCAATCACAAGTACAGTTGATAAATATCATAGGTTTTCTTTCCATTTATTGTTGTCAGAGAAAATTTTCTTACAGAAATTTGAACTGTTTGTGGTCATAATTATTCTGGTTGCCATAACAACCACTATATCATACAGTAATTATAATAATGATACATGTATATAATTTCAAAAGAGATATACAACCCTGTATATTAACAGAATAAAAGAGATATACTGTATGTAGAAGTTTGGTTTCAATTTCTAGCCTTTGTTCCATCTAATCAACAATGAAGAGCAAACAATCACGGTTCATCCACTCAACATTTTAAATTGAAGGTCACAGGTCCTTTGGAATGGACTTGATATGTATGCATCTATTTATATCCTGATAAATATACAGGGGCGTTGCTTACTATGAGGCAACAGAGGCAACTGCCTCGGTAAAAATCAGATCAAATTTATTTTTTAAATCTCGTTTTACAGGTACACTAAGAAAATAGAAAAGGATAAAAATAATTTATTGTGAGCGAATTATAAAACTTTTGTCCTTCGTAGTACAGAATTGATTATTCAGAAAATCTTAACAAATATCAGGTTCAGGTGTAGCCATGAATGCACTGTTTAAAACCATTTTTTTTCACTGGGAAGCTAACCCCAGGACCCGCAGATTTGAATCACCTTTGCTGCTTCTATTTTTTACCTCGGTAATATCTATGCCTCTGATATACCATGATAAAGAATCCTTATTTCAAATGGACCTAAAGAAATTTCAAATTTTTCAAATTTTGCCACTTTACATAAAGCTGGTGATGTCTTGATATAAGCAGAAAAGAGATACTTACTATAGCATTGTCTTTTGCCTGAGATAATTTGTCTAAATTGCTAGTGTATTCTTGCTTCTAATTTTTCTCTCTCCGAATCTGACTGAGCTTGGAAGACATGAACAGTGTTTTTCAGGTCATCTATCAAACTGCGAGTTCTGTTATCGAGACCAGCGATATTCTGTCCCGTGTCACTCTCAAGATGGGTCATCTTCATCTTCTGTTCACTATTTACCTCTCTCTTGTTGATTTGAAACGGCCACAATCTAAAAAATATAAAATTCCCAATAATAAAATATGAAATTCCCAATGTCTCTTCATTTATTTTTCTCTAAAACTGATAATTATTTTGTAAAACTAAATTATGCTACATTTATTTGTATATTGTATAGTGGGATTCAAACTTAGGTAGTGAGAAGCAGTGTGATCTGTAAGAACACTCAACCATTGAGGTGCATTGATAAGTGTATCTTGAAAAGTATAACACTTAACAAATATTTCATTGGGTTGCAGGCCATATCA
Source organism: Tegillarca granosa (assembly GCA_029721355.1). Classification (NCBI taxonomy): domain Eukaryota; kingdom Metazoa; phylum Mollusca; class Bivalvia; order Arcoida; family Arcidae; genus Tegillarca; species Tegillarca granosa. Next base: position 22,229,027 of record CM056600.1, read on the forward strand.
CAATTTATGTACCGGACAGGCACCCTAAAAATATGATATGGACTGAAGCGGAGCCGAGGTCCATATTGCATTTTTTGGGGTGCCTGCCCAGTTCATAAATTGTGATATGGCCTGCAACCCAATAAAATACACATGTATTTGCTTTATTATACCCAATAGATACCATCTTAAAATAGATACCAGCATTATTCTGAAATCAATTAGATCCAATTAAGATGATGATTTTCTATGTATTATATTTGTAGTTCCTGACTGTAATTTTGAATTTGTGTTAATCTGCTGATTAAATTATTCAAGTTAAGATGTTCTTATATTTAAGTATAATATTACATCATCAAGGATTATCATGTGATGTAAGCAAACTTAATACAGACCCGATTCAGTCTGCATTGCAAAATATGGCCCAGAGTAAAAATCAATGCATTTATTAGAAAACAAATTAACTAGGTATAATATATAATTCACCTACTAGTATGGCAGTTATAGGCCTTCATGTTTCCAACTTATGCGATAACTAACCTTTTGACATTAAAATCATCTACATAATAACGATCCTGTCAATTTTATTTTTTAATTTGATATTATCGCATAAGACAATAACATAGCCCTAAAAATTAATAGTATTTATTCAATATGATAAAGACCAAAAATTTTAGATATGATATCGCACAAAAGAAATAAATAGGAAATACTTTGATGAAAAACAGACCATATTATGGCATGTTATTGTCACCAAATGAAAAGCAAAGGATGAGACATACAAAAAATTGTTAGACAGAGACTAATTAAAAAAATATGATACCGATTTATTGAACCGAGAACTCATGAAAAATACAATTAAATACTCTGTCGTTTTTATGTACAAAAAGAAATCAATTAAGCAATAATTAAAGCTGGAATGCAATAATAAACAAATTAAAATGCAAGTCGTTTTTTTAATTTCACAAGCTGATATTAAAATCAGCTTTGTTGCTAATCACTCAGATGACACAAGGCATTGAATGATTTCTAAATAAATTTTCTCAATTTTCTTTTCTTGTTTTATGCTTAAATTTGAGAATTTTTTCTTATTTTAAAAAAATATATAATTGGTTTTCTTTTCACATGATTCAATTGGCTTTATCTGCACCATTCATAAATAATAATGTACTTGTAAATTCATTAAGTGTAATTTCAGGCACAATCCTGATTAGCAGAATCGTTTACTAAGACCAAACTTCAGGAATAACTGTTTGTAACTAAAGCCTCTAGTACTTTTGATCAAATAATTGTTTTTTGAAAGATGAACATAGCATTAATTCTAGATAATATGCTCTCAGGCTTAAAATATCAGATCCAAAGCTTACCTTAATAGTAAGTAAGAAACCAATTTCACAATTATTTTCTTCTTTCTTTCCTTTTTTTGTTCGTTACATTATTATTTCTTTTTATGGATTTAATCAGTATACAAGAAATTAAGGACTGCATGTTGTAAATTATTAGAAATGGTTTGCAGTCTTAATCATAAGGACTTTAACCACAATACTGTAAATCTGGAATTTTTCAGGATAATTATTTTTGCATGAATTCACAAGTAAACCAGAAGCAAAAATTAAACTACTACTAATATTAAAAATTATTAATTTACAGTATATGACATCATTTTGTCATTCTATTTGCCACTCCAAATTTAGGAATTTATTATTGTTAGTTATCTAGCTCCAAACAGATTTTTAAGGATTAGAAAAGCTTGGAAAGTGTAACTAGCTTTGTAATATTTATTTAATATTTTCTTTGAGCCTTAAGTCCAGTCCCATGGTGCTTCAAGGGAGTCACAGTGGCCAAGAGGTTAAGGTGTTAACCATCAGATTTAATGACCTCACTGCTGTGGGATTGATGCCAGTCAACCACCAGAAAGAAAGATTTTTTCATGTTCTAGGCCCTTTACTGGTTGAATGGGTACAGGTATAATGGACTGAGTGGTCTGATTTTTATCTTCAACATTATGGGTAAGTGTATTAGCACTTGAAAGGTGGCAATAAGTGGCACTAGTACAATGTTGATCAGAAACACTTGTTCACTCATGCACCATATGTACTTGTGTTAAGATTAATATAGGCATTTCATATTGAAAAAAAATTCTTATCATGAATAGCTAAAGAAAAATTGATAATGTGAAGTGCTCCTTCTACTTCTTTGTTTAAGGGCGTCAAGGTCACATTACCATATCTACTTCTTTTTTAGGGTTGTCGAGGTCACACTTCCATAACCTATCCTTTTTTGGAGGTGTAAAAGCCACCTTACCATACCCAAATTGATTTTTAGTGCAGAAAATTATAACAAGTCAGGCCCATGGGCCTTAACAGTCACCTGAGCCAAATTCATTTGCAAAATACATAAAATATTCTAATATACATGCCTTTACAAAAAGTTAATAGACTTCAAGATAATTAACAATTTGAGTCTTCTTATGCATCTATGACCTTGACCTCTGAATGTACAATCTTAAATCTTTTATCAGAATGATCGCCATATCAATTCCTACAATATTCCAATATACATGCCAATACAAAATGTTAATAGTTTCCAAGATAATTAACAATTTCAGTCTTTTTATGCACCTATGACCTTGACCTTTGAATGTATGACCTTGAGCCATATATCAAAATGATCGTCATGTCAATATCTACAATATTCTAGTATATATGCCTATGCAAAAAGTTAATAGTTTTCAAGATAACTGACAATTTGAGTCTACTTGTGCATCTATGACCTTGATCTTTGAACGTATGACCTTGAGCCATATATCAAAATGATCATCATATCAATACCTACAATATTCTTAAAAATATTCCTATGCAAAAATGTAATAGTTTTTAGCTAATGAACAATTTTTATTTTTATAAGCAAAAAAAAATATTTCAGGAGCAACCACTCCTACATGCATTATGATATAGTTACGAAACTTCGAACCTTTTAAAATTTTGTCATGCTGAACATTTTAACAATGTTTTGATATCTCTTAAAATTTTGAAGAAAATAGCCTAAAACTGCAAAATTACAAACTAGGTCATGACCTTGAACTTTGAGCTTGACCCCATTTTGAAGGTTATTTCAAGAAAAAGTCAAAACTGAAAACCCCATGTCAATATCTGTTCAAATAGTCAAGTTATAATAATTTGAAGCCATTTTAAAATTTAATTTTAGAGTTAAACGCAAAAACGCGTAACCCATTTTTCAACCAAATTTCACAAAATGAACAAACTATAGGCCTAAGACCCTGAAAGAAGCCAAATATCACATCAGATTTTTCCTCCAATCATCGGTTTCGGAGAAGAAGATTTTTTAAGATTTTTGGACCCCTTAGGTCACCTTGACCTAGTTTTAGTAGCCATGGCAATGCCATGAACAAACCTGAATTGCACCAGGCCCCTATTTGCTTCTGACCAAGTATCATTGAAATCTATTTCAGCAGTTTTGGAAGAGAAGTTGAAAATAGGTGTTAATGATGCACACACACACACATGCATGCATGCACACACACATGCACATACACATGCCATGCACTGCCATAAGCTCACATGACCTTACGGTCAGGTGAGCTAAAAAATTAGCAATTGATAAATTGGCAAATAGCAGAGCAACCACTGAAATCTCAACATTTTAAATGGACAATGGACAATAGGCAATGTATTGTGCTAAAAGCTGACTTACCCTGGCTTCTAATCCATGCATTTTCTCTGTCATTTTATTTTGTAAATCTCCTATTTGTTGCACGATGGTCCTGACAGAGTCTGCAGCAGACCGTAGATCCGTTGAAAGTTTGGCTATAGATGTATCACATCGGACAATTCTACCTCGTAGATCAGTTAATGAAGCTACATGATGAACTTCAAGATTTTTGACAGCTTGATTAGTTCCCACAGTAGCCGAATCCCTGGATCTCAGTTGTTCATCTACCATCTGTGGATAAAAAAAATCATAATAACTAATTATAAAAAGTGATTAAGACTAAATGACATAATGGTAATAACCTGGTAATTAAAACATAAACACGATCATATTCTCCCCTTTTTCAGTAGCACCACTCCTTTACAAAACTTTAAAGAAACTGTAGTGAACTGAAGTAGAGTAATTGTGCTTTATGTTCATTATAAATTATTTCACTTGTATCAAGATGGTGGAGAGAAAAAAAAAGGAGTACCCAAAGGGTACCCAGAGGATGACAGTGTGTCTCTCTTTTAACAAGACTACAGATTCTTCCCCATCCAAGAACTAACTGTTTTGACACCAGTGAAAGAATCTTGACTGGGGTACAAAACAACAATACTTCACTTCCTTTGAGTTCTAACTGATAACAATACTCATCATATTTAGATTTCCTTAATGGCTCAGGGGTAAATCATGTGCCTTGTGATTGGAGGTACAGGGTTCAACCCCTGGTTGCATCATATATAAGACTTTAAAATATGTGATACTGTTTTCTCCCTTGCTGCAAAGCATTAAGAGGACTAGTTCACTCAGTGTCAGAATTATGTGACAGGGGAGTGGTGTGTTTATCTACAGAAACTGACTCTGTGAGCTAGAATGGTAAGGACAATCCGGGTGTGCATTAATTTAATACATAGGAAACAATGAAACATTCTCGCACTTCTCAGATTTGTTTTTAGAATTGACCTTATAGATTAACAACCTCACTCTCATCATAAATAGCTGAAAAATTGCTGATGCTATTTTTAACACAATTATAACCAACCAACAAATCAAACAATCATAATAATCATGTGATTCTATTATCGGTACTTACAGCTATATCACTATTTAGTTTATTGACGACAGCAGTAATAGTTCTGATGTGTTCCTGTAACATTGTCCGTGAGTGTTTCTCTTCCTGCCATGTTCCATGAGTAAAATTCAAACTGTCAATCACATCTTCTTTAATTTTAAATGCTCTGTCTATCAATGCCTGAGTGTTACGTTCTTGTTGAGCTAGACGTTCTTCTAAGATATCTAACCTAGATGGATTCCGAAATGCTTCCCGATGTGTAAGTAAATCTAACTGTCTTGGACTTCCTCTGAAATTGTTGTAATCATTATCGTCAGTCCCGTACGGGGCACGTAAAGCTCTTTGTCCTCTCTGAGCCATGACTTTAAAAGAAATATGTCACTTAGTCTTATTTTCTGTGTTTTACAAATTCCTGAAAAAACAGAAAGTTATTGAATATATTTATTAAATTAGGATAATATTTCCCTTATTCATTTATTATGAGATATCATTGGTCACTTGAAATAAGGGAACAGGATTAGGTTTTTAAGATAGCATTTAGAAAAATTTTTTAATGCCAATTCAGTGCTTGCTAAGAGCAATCACTATTCATTGCAAACTGCAAGTGTAACTTGTCTGAGAATCAAACCCCCTCTAAAGCAAATAACAGAAAGCACAAAGTTTGGTCATTGAAGAAAGTCGTGTAATTTAAAAAAAGACAGGATCGTCATTCCAAATTTGAATTTGTGTTTAACAGGAATTTTACATATATTTACAGGAATTACATTTTTCATAGTAAACCTCAATAGCATGAACGACATGAGATTTCAACTTCAACTTAGTTGTTCAGAGTTTGAAGTTTTAAATTTGAATAATTAACAAATAAAAAACCTGTAAAACTATGACTTAGCTAAACTTAGGATATTTGAGAAAAAGAAATTTAAATGATCATAGTTCTGTCTTCAGTTTAATAGGTACAAGAGCATTTTCTACATAGCAGTGAATTAAACACCCATGAAATATGAACAGAAACCCCAAATTATATAATGTTCTGCTTATCATAACCTTGACCTTTGACCTGGACCTCTATAAATTGCTCTCTGCACATCTGCTGAATATGACAATCATTCATTGCAAGTTTATTTGCATATAAGAGTTATGAAGCGAACAGGAAAAGGTCATGGCATACAGTTTTTCTATATCCATATACAAAGGGTTTTAATAACAGAAAAGATACAAGCACTGAAAATGGACTTAACAGAATGAAAGGTCAAGGTCATACCTGCATAAGAAGATTGAAAACTATAAACTTTTTGCATAGGAATGTTATTTGAAATTTTGTAGAGACTGTCAATAAAAAATCAGTGCATGTGCACTGGATTGTTTTAGATGTTTATTTCACTGATAAATAAACATGTTTATAAGTTAAATATTTAATTCATGATGTCATATTTTAAAACTTCTCTTTGTTTCATTTTTTTTTTGATAAATAAACATTTGTAAAATATTTGATTTATAATGTAATATTTTTAAAAGTTTGTCTTTGATTTTTTTAATTTTTACAAACAAGGTAAAAAACAAAACAAACTTATCAATCAAGCTTTGTATTAGTAATGTGTATTAAGTAAACTGTTTTCTTGTTTACCTGTAACATAGGTTACAAGAATTTTAATAAACTCAAACAGATCGATGAGGCACTAAAACAAGTCTTCTCAACAATTAAAACTTCCTTTCAGCAATTAAATTGTCTTTATATGTACTTCATCTTTAAATCATTAAACATCTATAACTCATCTCAATTTTTAATTGATAAATTGATTTTTAGTTTTCATGGAGCTATCTGACGTCAACAAAATGGAAGCTGTGTGATGTCTAAGCTACCTACAGTGTGTCCAAGAATGTAAAGTTCCTTGTCAAATAAACTCTGTGCATGTGTGTGTGTGTGTGTGTGTGTGTGTGTGTGTGTGTGTGTGTGTGTGTGAAAAGAGAGAGAGAGAGAGAGAGAGAGAGAGAGAGAGAGAGAGAGAGAGAGAGAGATTTTTTTCCATTCTTTATTTTTTTCAACTGTTATAGACATAATGATGATTATTTTGGACTAAAAAACTTGAATTAATTGTGTTAATATTATATTAATATTATGTTGATAAATTTGTTAAATGTTAATGGATTTGTAAATACTTTATAATGGATTTGTTAACGCTTTGTTAATTGATTTATTTACACTTAGTTAATGGATATGGATTTAACATTTTGTTAATGGATTTGTTAACACTTTGTTAATGAATTTTCTAACACTTTTTTCCAGCAGATTTCATAACAATGTTAACAAATATGTAAACAGATTTGTTAATGGATTTGTTAAAGGATTTGTTAACACTTTGTTAATGAATCTGTTATCACTTTGTTAATGAATTTGTTAACACTGTTAAAGGATTTGTTAATATAAAACTGAATTTGTTAATGGATTTAATGTTGATGAATTTGTTTTAATGTTGATCAATTCTTAATGTTATGATAAATTTAACATTACATGAATTTTAAACAATGTCCTCAAACTTGTTTATTGGATCTCAGTGGCTAAGAGGTCTAAAGCGTGTGACTACGAATCACACTGCCTAGGTTTGAATCCTGCTCGGGCAGATCCTAGTGTGAGAAAGTTTGTCAGTTCACTTGCTAAGGGCTGGTGGTTTTCTATAGGTACTCTGGTTTCCTCCAGCATGAGAAAGTTTGTCAGTTTCATTGCTGAGGGCTGGTGGTTTTCTACAGGTACTCTGGTTTCCTCCAGCATCTCAGAACCGACTTTCATGATATAGTAAAGGGATCTTGATTGGGGCAATGAACACCATTACTCCTACCCACACTCCAATCAACTCATCTCAAAACTGGTTTGTTTATTGGAATAAATTTTAGTTTCGTGTAACATGTACTCTTATGGTCTTGTTTATCAGTATGTTTACATCTTAAAATATAAGATCAATAAGTAATATAAAAGGTCTACCAGAGCGAAGATTATATTATTTAGTTTTTTTAAGAACCTGATCAAGTGATGCTAATATCATAACATAGGAGTGACTAAATGGATAGTATAAACAGAATGATTGCCAAGAAACATACTACATAAATATTAAAACATGAATATATATATATATATATATAGTCTAATATGTTAATTCATATATACGTCACAGTTGATAAATGAATTGATTTTAATGTTCTGAAAATTTGAAGCACCCTAAATCCTTTTTTTTCCATTTTGTTTGATTATTTTGGCATAAAATTTTAAAATTTTTATTGAGATTGAATTTCATGTGTTTAATGAAGTGTAACAATCATATTTCTGTGATCAGAATTATAAAGATTTAGTATAGGGGTTTATTAAAGGGATGTCTGAATGTCTTATATTATGGTAGGTATGAAAACTCAGTGCATGATTCATAAGTACAAGAACCCAACTCTGTAGAGAGATTTTAGTGAGAGAAATTTGTCAGTTCACTTGCTGAAGGTATGCATTTTTTTGAGGAGCATTTGGCTTTCCTCCATGATCTGACTGCATCTATTCTTGACTGTGGCATTACAGGGACCAGCCAGGCAATCCCCATATAATTTTAAGGTTTTTATTATTACTGTTCTAGGCTAGCAATTAAAACTTCCGCTATTGAATAAAGTCTCATGACAGGTCTTCATGGCCGGGGGAGTTTTGTTACCTCCCCTCCACCTGCTTGTGTTAATTTGCCTGTATCTGGCTAAAAAGCAGGTGTACATTCATGACTGGACAAAATCATAACAAAACATAAATTCAAATCCAATGAATTTGGGAAAAAATTGTATATCACTGCCAGATTGAAAGTCCAACAGTGTGTAGCCTGCAAACATGGAAAAAATCTGTAAACACTGTCATGAAGTCAAAAATTGTTTTATGGTGCTTTAATGCTACTGTTAGTATTAATTGATTATATGTTTTACTTAGTTTTAAATCTCAGTCAAATTAAATTATTTCACTTACATTGAGCCATCACCATCTATGAAAACTCCTACACATGCATAACTAAGCATCTACAACAATAAGTGTGTTAGTACCGTATACATAAAGAGCACTATGGTTACCATCTGGTGACATGGTGTAATTAATTTTTGTAATAACTTGAAACTGGGAACCTGTCACATAATAACTTGAAACTGGGAACCTGTCACATTTTAAAAACAACTAGCTTGACAAAGGAATAAATATCAAGAAATTTTGGGAACCTGTCACATTTTAAAAACAACTAGCTTGACAAAGGAATAAATATCAAGAAATTTTGGGAACCTGTCACATTTTAAAAACAACTAGCTTGACAAAGGAATAAATATCAAGAAATTTTGGGAACCTGTCACATTTTAAAAACAACTAGCTTGACAAAGGAATAAATATCAAGAAATTTTGGGAACCTGTCACATTTTAAAAACAACTAGCTTGACAAAGGAATAAATATCAAGAAATTTTGGGAACCTGTCACATTTTAAAAACAACTAGCTTGACAAAGGAATAAATATCAAGAAATTTTGGGAACCTGTCACATTTTAAAAACAACTAGCTTGACAAAGGAATAAATATCAAGAAATTTTGGGAACCTGTCACATTTTAAAAACAACTAGCTTGACAAAGGAATAAATATCAAGAAATTTTGGGAACCTGTCACATTTTAAAAACAACTAGCTTGACAAAGGAATAAATATCAAGAAATTTTGGGAACCTGTCACATTTTAAAAACAACTAGCTTGACAAAGGAATAAATATCAAGAAATTTTGGGAACCTGTCACATTTTAAAAACAACTAGCTTGACAAAGGAATAAATATCAAGAAATTTTGGGAACCTGTCACATTTTAAAAACAACTAGCTTGACAAAGGAATAAATATCAAGAAATTTTGGGAACCTGTCACATTTTAAAAACAACTAGCTTGACAAAGGAATAAATATCAAGAAATTTTGGGAACCTGTCACATTTTAAAAACAACTAGCTTGACAAAGGAATAAATATCAAGAAATTTTCACATTAGATGCTGACATTCAAAACAGGATCACACATAAGACTCTTAACAACTTCATGCAATCAAGCATACAAGACAAATTTTAAGGGCTTTAAAAATGGACCAGTTCATCTTAATTACCACGGTGGTACATCTCAAGTATCATTATGTGAATTACCGTATCTAGATTGAAGTACTGATATAAAGTACTTATTTAGTACTTTGCATTTACTTGCATTTACTTCTCATTAAATCATTTATCTAAATGAGGAGCTTGAAAAAAAATATAAATTTGAAAATTATGAAAGACAGCATTGGCTCCTTGAAACATAAATTCAAAAAAATTAAATTATAAAAGAAAATCCTTGAATAAAATGCAAATGATTTAAAAAAAAATTAAAAGAAGGCATATAGAGACCCTTTGAAAAATGAAAATGTAAATATGAATTCTTTTTATAAAATGTCAATTAATAATGATTAAAAATTCACCTGCTTAAATAATGACTATCTTCTTCAAAGTTAGTAATTTTCTTTTAAAATTAAGACCTTGGTTTAACAAAAGATTGACAAAAGAAAAAAGAATAAATTTGATATCAAACATATATACATGTATATTTAATATTTAAAAAATGATTTAAGTGAACTTGTCAATTCGGTTTGAGAATGAAGGAAATAAATTCTATAGTCCATTTTATGAAATCTTTGTGAATCATTGTCTACTGTCGGTGGATTTCAAACAAAATTTGGGGAACCTTTACAGTACCTTATGAATTCAAATATCAATACAGTTTGTTCAATAGTAAATAGTCGTTTTTTGACAATGAAAATTTTACATCCTGACTTACAAGAATATACCTGTTATACAGTATGAGCAATCAAGTTAAACAAATTCAAAGCTATATATTTATGCATAATTCAATGATATTGAAAACATCATATATAATGTCGCTGAATAGATGGTGTAAATGATATTTACCCTCCCAGAATAATAGTCCAATATCATGGGGTTTAAGAGGTGAAAACTATTTTTCTTTTTATCAGATAAATACTATTCACCATTGTGAATTAAAATAAAGTTTTTTTTATATATTTTAATTAAAAAAAAACAACATTAAAATGAAATAAGACGAAACATGTTTTATGGTTTTTTTTTTAAATTATTTAAAATATTATAGGTAGATATGTTTTGAAAAAAATTATGAATTTTTAAAGTAACAAAACTTGGAAAAATCAGGGTCCTAATACGACCCTCATATGTCAAAATAAATACCAATATAAAGCCTAATTGAATTTTTTGGATATTGGGACCCTACCTGCTTGAATAGTTATAAACATCGGGATCGTTTTTACAGGTAGATAAGTTATTACTTATGGTTTCTAAGGAATTCAGGTAGCTTCTTGTGGTGGTAGATGTTACAATATCACCAACTGACTTATAGCTAAATCATAATCAATAACCCAAATATCATGTAAGTATTACAATTTATATATTTATATAAGTTTTAATTTCAAAATAATAATTTTAATTTTTTTTTTTTGTAACAAATTAAAAATTTTGGGTATGAAAATTTTTGTAAACTTTAAAAACACATTTAGTTTCTTGAAACACCTCTAAAAACTTCAATGAATTCCACCTGAAGTTTTTTTTTCTCTATTATATTTCCATTTGATACAATATATTGATTTTGTATCAGATTTTAAATCTTTAATATTTTCTGATCTATAGCATATTGGTGTATTATCTCTTTATAATGACGGACTGTAAATATATATTGATTCTGGATGAGCCATTATCATTATAGTCTAAAGAATCACTTTTAAACACAAATGTACATAAAAAAAATTGGGATAATTGTTGATAATATTTCACTGTTTTCAAAAGGCCTAGTATCTTAACACTTAATTACAGACAATTATTACATAAGTCTTAATTAGTCTATCAGTGATTAATATCTTAATTACAGCTTAATTAACCTAATTTTTATTAGGCTGTGATGGGTTGTTGTACCATAAAAATTGACTTAGAAAATCATTCTGTTCCACTGTGGACATTTTTTGTCTTATTTACCTCTAGCCTCAGGGGGAGGGGATTTGGGTAGAATGCCCCCAGTCAAAATTATTTTAATCACATTGAAGTGATCAGTTTTGAAATGGTGGAGGAAACTGAAGAACCAAGAGAAAATAAAAAATCTTCAGTGAGTAAACTGATAAATTTTCTCGCACCAAAAACTTGCTGAAATGGGATTCCAAAATGAGAGGCATGGTGATTTGTGAGCTGGCATGTGAAATCACTTGACCACTGGTAATCCCTTTATGATCCACAGGGTACATATCAAAATAGATAAATAACAGTTAAGTGATATAAGGTGTCGTGGAGGAAATAATAACTACCTTGATCAACATTGGATATTTTTATTTTCATAGATTTTGTTACAATTCACTTGGTTTTTGTTTGAACAATTACCTCAAGGTTTTCTATATTATGGAAGTCCTTCTTTTTTAATAACTGAGGAAATAAAAAAACGGTACGGATCTTTAATCTGACAACATAAAATCATTATTTTCGCAAAATTTGTGACATACGGCATTTATGTTATGCAAACAGATTGGTTTGAAATATGACATCTTAACACTCATGATAAATTGACATGATAAAATATTTTTTATTAATTTATGATGTAAATCTGTAAGGTGCAGATCTTACCAGTACTCCATCTTGAATTTTTGAGTTTGGAATACTCTTGTGTTGGAGGTAAAAAATGATGTAATCACTTTGTCTTTTTGAAACATGTGTGATATATACTGCTTTAAAAAAGTCATATTTACAACCAATTTTATGTATAAAAATAAACAAGATCATGCTTTACAAGCTAAGAAATATAATGTGTTGAGTCATATGTACCATTTTTATCTAAGGATAAAGATGATTTAGCTTGTTATCTATGTTGAAAAAAAGTAATACCGGTATGTGTAATTTTACATTTTCAAATCTAGTAAGAGAAGCAACTCCTTTAAAAGGGAACGCAATGTAAATGAAGGAGTCTTCTTAGTGATTGAATAGTTGAATCTGGTTTTACATTTTCTGCTATCTATTAAGAAAATGAATTAAAAAGAAAACAGCAATCCAAAATACGTTGAAAAATTGAAATATCATAAAAGTAATTAGATCAGAGTTTCACAAATTAACACAAAAAGAATCAAACTTTCAATAAGTTCAAAGGTCAAGATCAAAATTGCTGGTACAATCTGGTGTGGCCATGTTTTTATTCATGTCTGATCATTAAGACAAGAGAGCCCTCTATGACTGTCTTTATGGTTAAGCCACTGACTATAAAACATATCTTTTGAACATAAAGATCACTGAACTGACATTTAAATCATTCTGATAAATAAATATTCTTTTTAATTCAACGACTGGTGATTAATTTATAAAAAAAAAAAACAAAACAAAACATAACCCAATTTTAAAGAAAAAAAAAATTGCTAAGTTTTTCATGTTCTGAAAAGCTTATGTGCTGAATTTGGATTTAGATGGTAATCCCACTGGGCAATATTAATTACAGAACATAACTTATATGATGTTTTTCATATGTGGATACTCTTGAGACCATACTCTTACGTCATACAACCACACAAAACATGCCAGCCAGAATCAGAAAAATCTGAGAGGTTTTCTTCAGGAACTATTATACATAATTTATTGGCTAGCTATTTTCGGATTCTGACTTGATTAATAAGACAACTGATATTCTCACATCACTCATATAGAATAAACTCTTTCTTATGTCAGACATGGTCATTGCATACATCATTGGCTTTTTAGGGTAAGTTCAATATACTGTAAATCAATTTAACTTTGCAGGGAGCCTAAGTGGCCAGGTGGACCAAAGTGTTGGCTCATGGATCATGCCTGGGTCAATTTCTACTTGGGACAGATTCTAATGTGAGAAAGTACCAGTATGTCTATTTGTTTGCCAAAAGTCAACAGTTTTCTCTCAACATATTTCAGCTTCTTCCACCAATCAAAAAATGACTGCCTTGATATATGGATTTATTTTTGTCAAAATGACACAAACTTTTTCAATGAAAAAACACTAATGACATTGATATAGCATCACAGAAATGAGTATAAAGCTTGACATATGAATTTAGGTTCTTTTTGTTCATTCATGTATTTTTTTTACCCAGAAAATATAAGTGATTTTTTTTTTTTTTTTTTTTTTTTTTTTTTTTTTTTTTATACATCCCAGTGAGGAATCTATATCGAAATAGTCAGTGTAGTGCCAAGTAAAACCACAGACCTATTTTAGCAAGTAGACTGACAATTTTCTCTCATAGGAATTTATATAAGAAGATTTATGCTGGAGCAGAAGGGGTTCTATGATCCAAAGTGTTTAAGCTTGCTTGTACTTTAGACTGCTCAGCCCCCAGGGGAAGTATGAAAATGAACTTAGAATTTTTGTATATTGGTTATGGATTATGACACACAAATCTCAAAAAAAATATAAAGTTTGTTTTTGCCTGCACTAAGATTTTAAATAAGTGCAAAAAATGCCAAATATGCCAAAAATGCCTAAAATGACATAAAAGCAGACCTAAAATAAGCATCATCAATGCTCAACATTTTATTTGAAAAGTATCCATTAAACTTGTTACCTTAAGGATCACTTAAACTCATTCCTGTTATTATTTACGGTATTCTTCAAAGATAAAAGTTTGATACCATCCCCAAATTTTAAAGCGAATAGGGGACCTTTTCACATATACTCATTTGTGCTAAAACTCTTTTACAATATTAAACTATGATGCTATAACTTGCCATTAACAACATAAACTTTATTTTACTGCCCGTATTCCTTATTTTTGGGATACATACATGTATATATTTGTCTGTGCTCATAAATGAGGTGATTTCTGTGATTTTTAGAATGACATGCAGCTTCAAAATACTGATTGCCTTTAACAAGAACAACAGGCCTACATATTGCAAAAAAAAAAAAAAACAAAAAAAAAACAACAACAACAACTTTTGAGATTTGTTTTGAGTTGAGAATATTTCAATACATGTAGATATAGAAAATTCATTTAAGATTGTTTTGACAAGACTGATATAGTACTACCCCACCCATTCATTCCCTCTTGCAGTACATAGCCAGTCATCTCTGGGGTCCAAAGGTCGAGTGGTCTAAAGTGAGTGCTTACAGATCACTGCGTCACTATGTCTGTCACTGTTTGAATCCTGATCAGGCAGATCCTAGTATAAAAGGTTTGCTTGTCAAAGGTGGGTGGTTTTCTCTGGGCACTCTGGTTTCCTCCACCATCCCAGAAATGACTACCTTGATATAAGTAAAGAATCTTGACTGTGGTTTAAAAAACCCTTCATTTCTCCGCATCCAATCCATGTGCCTGTGCATGCAAGTATCTGATGTTCGATATCAATAAACATTACATTCTAGAATTGTTAACACCTTTTTCTTTTTTTTTTTTTTTTAAATTTTTCTATTCATTTATTTATTTTTATTTATTTATTTTTTTTGACATATCAAACTTCAAAATTTAAAGTGTATTAAATAAAATACACTTGTTATCAATTCTAACTTATAGAATTACAAAAACTAATCCATTTAATAGCATATAAAAGCTATTTAAATTCTCTTGTTGCTGGTATTTTATTTCAAGAAAGCATATTCAATCTTTTTTTTTCACAAACTAAGTACACTTTTATTATGTTTAACAGTAATATCAAGTATTTTTCAAAAACACTTTATACAGGTGTAATGCTCATTAATCACCAGGTAGATTTATTCATTCAATTTTAATGTAAAATATAGGTATATTAAAATTTTCAATGTGCAACACATGTAGACCTTAGTCATTTTATGAATTTTTATTGAAAATTTTGCATAAACATTTAAAGATATGATGTCTGCCTTATACAGACATTTAGACATATGAAATAAAACCTCTTAAAATGTTTGTCATTCTGGTTTAAATGATATACTTTAATACAGTTTTCAAGAACTTTATTGGTCCAAGATTTTGTCCTTGGACCAGTGAATAGGGTCTGCTACTGAACCAAAGACCAGTAAATTGTAAGCATAATGGACCAAAAGACTGGTAAATTGTGAGCATAATGGACCAAAAGACAAGTAAATTGTGAGCATAATGGACCAAAAGACTGGTAAATTGTGAGCATAATGGACCAAAAGACTGGCAAATTGTCTGAACAATGGGCCAAAAGACCAGTAAATTGTCTGAACAATGGACCAAATTTAAAGACCATTAATTGTGTGCAAAATGCAAATTTTTATATTCATTTTCATACTGACTTTAAAGCAGTCTTTTGGAAGATAAAATATCCCCCTCCCCAACATAATCTTTTAAGTTCAAACCTAAGATTTGACCTCCTGACCTTGATCTTTGACACTTAATGAGAAAACAATATTGGGATGACAGGACTTAGAGGTTTCTATTATTACTAACAATTGTTTACAGAGGGTAAAGAAGTTATAGAGCAATTGTGATATTGAGACAGATAGATGAACAAACAGGGTTGGGGGGTGGGTGTGGGTGTTCCTATATACCCCCTTACTTTATTTTCTGGGTATATAAAAAGAGAAATCCAGACTGACTAGTACTGAAACAAAACATTTCTATGCTAGATCAGTCATTTCAAATTAATATCCAAGAACAACAGTAAGTTGAAATTTTCTTCGGGTCCAGTTTGAAGTTTTGCATTGTAACATTATACGAACCCAAGTTTAAATTCTTTACTATTTTACAGCAATATAAAGATTGAAAAGAGAGAGAGAAGACATTTTCATCATGACCTCAAGAACAAATGTGGTGTTTCCAACAATACGAGATGCCAGTCGCCGTAGTTACGAGGTCTATGATCAGGATTTTAATGCTCTGACAGTGGACAATCCTAAAACTAGAGTAGTGAATTATAATGATAGAAGAAATCCACAACAGCATCATTATGAGGATCGAAGAAGTCCAAATGTACCAGTATACATAACTGAAAAAGACCCTAGACTTAATGAACTTGAAAATAAAGTAAGCATGGCAATAAGCCAACAAAACAAAGTATTGGCACAACAAGAACAAGTAACAAATGCTTTACATCAACAGCAGCAACTAACACAAGGTTTAATTCAAAAAGCATTCCAAAACAAAGATGAGTTTATTGAAAACTTAAGTGAACAAAATGACAATTTAGCACTGGCCACTCGTCGTCTGCTACAGGATCACATCAAATATATCACAGCCATTGTACAAGGACTGAATCATGACATATCTGTAAGTATAAACTTTACCAGTACTACTTTCTATATTTATCATCATCATCATCATCATTATTAAATTTTCTATGAATATTTTGCACCCAAGCTTTCTCAAATTGGAATGAATTGATTGGTTTATTGTTTTTTTTTCAAGATTTTTCACTTACATTGAGGCTGTCTACACAAAACAACTGACATTTGGCAAGCCAACTGAAAAACTTTCTCACAATATGATATATCAGAGTGGAATTCAAATCTAGGTGAATTGAGGCATTGTAATTTGTAGTGGGCACTTTAGACCACTGCAAGGCCACCTCAAACTAGAACCAACACTAGTGAAGTGAAATGAGAGTACTGTAATATTGTTTAGGTTCTGTCAAGTTTCCTTCACTTACCGGTATATCAACACAGTCAGTTCTTCTATGGTAGTATGGATCACAGTGCCTCTCACCGCCTGGGTTCGAATCCCACTCAGGACAGATCCTGGTGTGAGAAAGTTTGTCAGTTTGCTTGCTGAAGGTCGGTGGTTTACTCCGGGTACTCCGGTTTCCTCCACCATCCCAGAACTGACTGCCTCAAAATAAGTGAAAAAATCTTGACCGGGCAGAAAACACCATTACTCCACTCCACTCTTCTATGATAGTGGAAACCAGAGTGGCAGGAGAGAAACCTCTAGTGAGCAATCTATCAAACTTTTGTTTTTACTTTTTGGATCTGCCCCAGTGGGGTTCAGACCTTGGCAATGAAAGCCACTGTGGTGCAAAGCATGTGTTTTATAAAACTCAACCACAGAGGCCTATAACGTCTCGATATAAGTGAAATATTCTTGACTGGGATGTAAAACCCCATTTTATCAAAATCAAAATCACAGAGGCCTATAAGAGTTTGAACCAAAATCAAAAGTTTAAAAACCTGTTGGTTCATGTAGACATATTAATTAATGTTGAGGTGTATTATAAAAACACTATTAAATTATGACAATGAACACGAGAAACACCTCTTAAACAACATATCAAATTAAAAAATTAAAATCAATTATATTGACACAGTATTATTATCTCTCTCTCTCTCTCTCTCTCTCTCTCTCTCTCTCTCTCTCTCTCTCTCTCTCTCTCTATATATATATATATTTGAACAAAAATTTTTTATATACCCTTGACACAAATGAGTATTTAAAAACATTATGAAATTAAGCTGCATATAATCATGGGAATGTTAAAACTATAATATGAGGGAGGAAAAAATAATACTGATATTTATTTTTCAGAAAAGATTAGTCCAAGCATAATGAATAGAAATCATCAATACCGATTGTTTTAAATTAAAATGAAAATCAATCATGTATATTCTAATTTAACATTAAATGGTAAAAAATCATTATTATTCATCATCGTGACAGTCCTATTATAAAAGTGTATCAATCCAAACATTTTCATGATTAAAATCATGGTCAAGCATAAAATCAGGGTTGAAAACATTGTTTTTATTCTGTGTTGGAAGAGCAGAGAGGAGTGGAGCAGAGAGGAGTGGAGCAGAGTGGAATGGAGTGGAGTGGAGTGGAGTAATGGTGTTTAATGCCCCAGTAACAATTCTTTCACATAAATCAACAATAACCATTCTTATAATTATTTCCAGATGTGATGTTAATTGTAAAATAGGGACAATTGCAAAAATTACAAAAGTCTTAAAGCTGATGTATCTGGAAAAAATAACAAGAACATGTTGATCTTGTGTTTTTTGTAGATATTTAAAAATCTCTTAATCAATGAATCAAATTTCCTCTAATCTTGCCCAAAAGGACTGGGACATGTCAATCTTGTCGAGGTGTCTGCCTTGTTTTTTTTTATTTTGGCTCAAGTTGTTTTGTAAATGTAATTAAGACTCTCAAGGGGGAAAAAATCTTTGGCAAGCCGCTATGATCTTAATGAGCATAAAACGTGAGAGACAATGTGATCTATTAGTGTGTGCTTCAGACCACTTGGCAACTGAGACCTAATTGTTACATGACATCATTTAAACAAGGTTGCTAATCAAGCATGTTGTTCTAGTACCCAGAATTCCCAAATTTTTGTTGGTCACATGACGAAACTTTCAGAACCTAATGCTCTCAAATACATTCTAAAGTTCTCAGGGTTGTAACAATTCATCACAATACAACTGTATCACAACTTTTCCCCTCATGATATAATGTACTTATCTTTTAAAAGAGTTAAGAACCATCCGAATACCTCTATAATTCCACAACAACAACAAAAACAACAACAAAACCTTATTACAAAGCTTTTATCTAAGTACCACAATGCAATGTATATAAAAGTTAAACAATTCCCTACCTATAAATTGTGATACAAATGAAACAATTTTAGACAATGAAATTTAATAATTTTATGTAAAAATTTTCTTTTAATAGCTTATAGAAGAACATATAAAACAAAGAGACTCAGCAGTTATTGGTACCAATTCTGCCGTTAATAAACTGGAGGTACATCATGTTACCATGTTACAGGATCTCCGTAGTAGGATCGTCCGGTGTGATACAGCGCTAACTAAACATACAGTGGACATTAAATCAGTTAATGGTGAAATACAACAAATAGCCAGAAATCAGCAAGCACAGAAAGATGAATTAGTAGAAAAAATACACAGATTAGAGGCTGAGGTATGCTGATGAGAGAGAGAAAGATAGATAGATATACACACAGAGAGAGAGAGAGAGAGAGAGAGAGAGAGAGAGAGAGAGAGAGAGAGAGAGAGAGAGAGAGAGAGAGAGAGAGAGAGATTTATTTCAGGTTTCATAGATTAATAATGAAAAAAGGAAAAAAAACAGGATAAGTATTTCTATACGCCGAGACAACTGAGAGAGAGAGAGAGAGAGAGAAAGAGAGAGAGAGAGAGAGAGAGAGAGAGAGAGAGAGAGAGAGAGAGAGAGAGAGAGAGAGAGAGAGAGAGAGTTTATTTATGCATTTATTTCATATCTATTGGGTTTTGTTATTACAATTCAGATGCTGACAATGACTGGTGAACTGGAGAGGTTACACGGTGATCAATATAAAGAGTTAGCGCACATGAAAAAAGATACAAGTAAAGAATTAAGTTTGTTGGATGAACGTAATAACACGGCAGTTACAGGAGTAAAAAATGCTCTAGCTTTATATAAATCTAATGTAGATGTGGAAATGGAACAAATAGAAAAACGTCTCCTAGCAACAGTAGAAAAAACACAACATAATTGGAATGTATTTGTGGTAAGTTAAATTTGATAACATTGTATATAATGCAAAATTGTTTGTCTGCAGTAAGGGAGACAACTCTCATTAAATTTTGTCTTCAAGAAATAGAATATTACTTTTCAATATTACACTGAAGCCACCTAAAACTATGTCAAATTCAAAGCAATTTACTAATGAAAATGTAATGAAAGTACAGTGCAGTGGAACTTATAAAACAACCTTAGTAAACCCAAAATATGTCTATAAATAGAACAACTTAGAAAGTATCATTAATTTTGTTAGTTATGAAAATAAATTACCGTAAACAAAAATATTTGTCAGGAAAGGTGTTTAGAAAAAACTGGTTTCACTAAAATATATTAATTTTATTCAAAGTTACATTTTGTATAAAAACAGCATTTTATACTCATAATCAAATGTCTGACACATAATACAAATATAATCATTGCTACTAACTTCATGAAAATTTGATTTTACTTTATAGAGATGTATCTTTTCAGATATTATAATTTGGTTTGCTTCTGAATATTAAATTATTACAATAGTCAGGTTCACATCTGGTTCCAAACCACTATGGTTGCTTAGTTGGTAGAGTGCTCACTTCGTATTTGGTAGGTTTGGGTTTGAATCCTGGCCTTATCTGACCAAGACTTGAAAATTGGTAGTGACTGTACTTTCGCCAAGCACTCCCCATTAAGAAATGAAAATCATGGGGTCCTTCTGAGGATACCTCAACAACCAATGCCCCATGTCATGGTGGTATGACATGCTAAAGAACCCTCCATGCACAATTCCCTAAGTGCACTGCAAAAAGTAAAAATTTCTGCCACATCACCTATAGCTGGTGACATCTCGATATAAGTGAAATATTCTTATCTGGTATGTAAAACCTCATTAAATCAATCCATCCCTGCCTCCAATTGTTTTAATCTCAGCAATTTTGGCATAAGTTAATTTTTTGTCTTAAGTTTGTAAATTCTAATGCAAAAAACTCCCATTTGAGTCTTTTTTTTTTTTGTATGATTAGCCCAATATTCTATGCCCAAATAATTACCAAAAGCCAAATTTTGTTATCAGCTATTTTTAAAAAATTGCAATTGGTAACACTAGTGATGCCAAGAGCTAATGCTGAACTGTGGTAAATTGTACATTTTTAAACATAAATTTTTAGGAACAGCTTGATGGTAAAGTTGAAGACAGAGTTCAGTTAATGGAAGCTCGACTAAGAAGACTTGAGGAGGGACTTAATGCTGATAGAATGGCAATAAGACAAATACAGAATGTAAGTGGCATGTATACATACGGTAACAAGTAAAATATTGTAGCCATGGAAACCAGGGTAAACAAAACAAAATTGATGTACTTGGTATGTACCAAAAAATAGTTATCATGTCTGTAAAATACTGTAGCCATGGATGCCAGGGTAAACAAAGTCATAAGAAAATACCATACTTATAATAATGTTCGGCAGACTTGATGTGAATTGTAAAAAAGGAACAATTGAAAAACTTTACATAAATCTTAAGTTTCATGGTCTGAGGTCATCGTCTGTTAAAAACAACTTCATATCAGAGACTCCAATTAACGGTAGATTAAGTTAATTGATTAAGAAATAACTTTGTGGTAAGGCACATGATTGGATTTTTTTTCATTTGCATTTCATTAATGGAGTGTACAAAAATAGAAAAAAAATTGCTGGGTAAAATCTGGGCAGTGGTATTTTTAAACAGAGGCCTTTTGTATCCCTCCCATATATGATGTCAGATTATGGAATGAACTTTCTTTTTTTTCCACGAGTAAATTAAGTCTAAATATTAACAAAAAAATGTTAAACAATAATATTTTTTATTAGATGTAAAAAATAATAATCTTCAGAAAATCTTTCTCTCTCTCTCTCTCTCTCTCTCAATCTTTTGATCTATGTGACAAATCAATGCAAGCACATTATTAACCAAATGAAAGGCAAGAGTCACAGGCTTTTTTTATTGCTCATAAACAACAAATTGATCAAAGCTTTGCATTAGATAATTAATTTTTCTTTATTAAAACTCAAATCTTAAGCACAACAGCTTTCAAGTATATCAAATCAATTTAATATAGGAAACTAAATTCCACATAAATTTTTCTGTTTTATTATCAGATACTGGTAAGCCATTATCAGGTACCCTAAGTCATTTTTGTGATCTTAATATACACAGTGTTAAGTGATTACCAGGCCAAATCCCCATTAGTTGCCATATTATGTTGCTATTAGGCCAATTCAATTTAAATAGTAGATTCTCATCCAGGTGGGACAAAAATTTTGGGGCGGGTGGGAGGGTTTTTTTTTTTTTTTTATTTTGTACAAAACTAGCACTCTCACATGGTTGACATCTACATCGGCAATAGGGCCCTTTTTGTCTATATCGCCGCTTATTAAATTATTGTACACGGTACACCTCCACTGAATGTTGAGTGTCTGCTATATTTGCCCCGTACCATGCCTGTAATAATTTCAGACCACCGGTGAGATGCAAAATTTAGAAAATCATGCTCTATCTGTAACATGTATGAAGCTACTTTCAATTTTAACCTCGGAATTCTGGTTTTTACGGGAGTGCTAAAAACCCTTTTCTGAAATGCCACAGACTCGACATAACTCCGGAACAGACTTTGAATATGCCCGGGATGGGAAACAAAAATAAAATGACTTGGGGCGGCACATTTTTGGTGAGGCGGGCGGGATGAGAATCTACCAATTAAGATGAATTGGCCTTATTATTGTTATGTTGTTCACATCACATCAGCAATGTTTCAGCTCTTTCCACTGAGAGCAAGGTTATTAATCACTGAACACTGAATTAATTATTAATTCAAGAAGAAATACCTGTATGTGTGAGACGTGCAAGTGTGTATTATGGTCTGCTGTGTACTAGCGTGCACTTAGGGTAACTTTTGGTTAAGGTGCTAGGTCACTATGCTACTGACAAGTGTACTCCTCCCCAAGTCCATTATTCCAATCCCAGGTCAACCAGTCAATGCTCTGTCCTCTTATTGTCCTGCACTAGGTGAAAAAGCATTACCGGTATCTTAAATTTTAAAGTCTTATTTAAGCCAGAGTTTAAACCCACCACCTCCTGCTCTTGAAATGGATGCTCTACAAGGTGGTCTGAGCAATTTTTAGCAAAGTTTTGAAATTTTTACCCATCAGTTAAAAATTAATGGTGTTTGGCTAAGAAAACTAGAAACACAGAGACATCAACAATCACATTGTAACCAACCCATACAAAAAAATTGATTCTCTTGATTTCTTTTTCATCTTGACATGAAATTGATTAGTCACTTATTTACCATACTGTAACTAAGAAACAACCAAGGAGCAAACATGCCGTTGTCAACAATATCTCTTTATTCTCTAATATATCATATGTTAGGATATTTATACTTTTCATGAAGAGTATTTTCAATATCTTTATTTTTATCACAATACACTTTAAATTATCTATAATACAATGGTAAGAATTGGAAGTGATTGGTACTTGAAGATTTTTAAAGTCAGTTTGTTTAAAAAATCAATACATGTACATGTATATGTAAGTGAGGTGTGTATAAAGACAAGACAATGTTTTGAAACAATACTAAGGAACAAGGGAGACAATCACATAAATTCTCTATATGACCTTAGTAAATTGTCTAGATTTTATGTCATAATCCAATAATACATTACATTTTCTTTTTTGTTTTGTTTTGTGTTTTTTTTTTTTTTGTTTTTTTTTTTTTTTTGTTGTTGTTGTTTTTGTTTTTTTTTTTTGATTTTTTTTTTTTTGGGGGTGGGGAGTTGGGGGGGGTGGGGTTCGGGGTGGGGTCGGGGGTGTGGGTGGTGAGTGTTTTCTTTTTAAATTTCAAAATTTTAAATTCCAATTATAAAGCCAAAATTGTAAATTCCAACTTCAAGAGCTGTAGTAAAAATGAAATCATGTTTTATCATTAGCATACAGTAAATCCTATCTAGACTGAGTTAAGATGGCATATTTACGTATGATTAAGAAACGTCTGGTTTAAAGGTTAAGAGAAGGTTTGTTAAAGCACAGGCAGCTGTATGTTGTTTAGAGGTGCTGGAATTATGTAGGATTTATCATGCAAGTTTCAAATTCAAACATAAATTTGAATAATATCAAAAAGGTACTTTCTGATGTGATAACTTGTTATCATCTGTGATAATTCGTTATCATTTGTATAACTCATTATCATTTGTAAAGAACTTTTTGAAATGCATTCTGTTGCAAATTCACAGCAAGCTGTATTTCTATACAAAACTATGCCATTCTATACCCCAATATAAATTATTTGGAGACTCAACAGACAAAGTTGTACAAATTAAAACCTATGCATTGCACATATGATGAAAAAATCAGTGAGGAATCACTATATCATAAACCAAGATTGATCGATTCCTTTTCCATTATTGCAATAGTTTGGGAGAAGTTAGGGAGAGTTACATTGTATCTTTCATCAAGTTTGGTTAATGACTGAGCTGGTTTAGATTCTTTCCAACTTACAAAATGAGCATTATCCCATATGCCAGTAGGTAAGGTTTCAGCGTAGGACCTGCTTCTTTGAAAGTAGACATATAAAAGAAAGCCTAGCATTTCAGTCTGTCTGAATCTTCTATTTTCAGGTGATAGAATCTCGTCTTTTACAAACAATTGATAAACATACCAGATATAACCAAGATGAAATAGGGAAAGCTAAACGTGAATTCCGTGAAGGCTTTACCGAAGTCCATGAGAGTATCAGTAATGCAAAACGGGTGTTAGAAGGAAAAAATAAACTACTGGAAGAAAACCTTAGGAAAGAGATAAGACAACTCCGGAAACTAATTGTGTTTGAATAGCTCAATTCTAACTGGTATCTTGTGAACATTTTTATACCATTATTCGTAAATTAAAAATTCTGAAAATATGTGGAATGATTTCATATGCCATTATGTCATATCTGTGTACAGAGAGGAAAAGTGTGGAGATAGTTTGACAGAGAGTCTGAAAGATATGGTGGTCTGAAAATTGAAAATAAAGTGGAAGAAGCCTGTATATGTGTATTATAAAACTGGAAATGATTTTTTGGATTGTTTTAAAATTGTGTTTGCACTGATTGTTACCTAATGGTGCAAGAATTTAAAAATATTTATTTAAATGAAAAAAAAATGTATATACTATTATGTTCAAAATTTACAGAAATTACAGAATATTGAAATAGTCATTACCGGTATATAAAGATTTATCAAAAAGAAAAGGTAAAAATGAAAAAAATATCATACCTGTAATTAGAGACAGCCAGAATATCCTAGTGATCTAAGCACTGGAAACAAACAATATGAATGCATTGAAATAAACAACACCAGTTTGAGGATTACTTGAAACATGAATATTTCATAACAGCACACCTGATATTTTATGTGTTGAACCCTTCATAAAAATTTTTGAATTCAAAATCAATAATGTGAAGTTGAACATGGAGAGTAAAACAAAAGTAAAACTAACATTTAAATTCTTATGTGGCTATAAATTCAGAAACTTGTGCTTTCTTTATTTTCTTGTATTGTTCTGTATTTGTTCATATCATTAATAAATGAACAGATCATAACTAAATCACACTGTTAGGAGAGAATGAAATATGAAATACAAAAATAGAAGATATATGTATGTATAATTTATACTTATATACATGTTAGAATATGGTAATTCCAAACAGAATTTTATCAGTTGTTATTTAAATCATAAGGCCAAATTATTCATTTATATTATTTATTTATTTATCTATTTATTTATGTTAACCTCTGTTTATATGTATATGTATTTTTATAAATGTAATGGTGCTAGTCAGATCTTCCACAGAAAAAAAAGAAACACACTGTATACTGTATTGTAAATATCCCAATAATTCAAGCACTTGAGTTGAGTCGAGTTGAGTTGAGTAATGATGTTTAATGGCCCAGTCAACTTTTTTTCACGTATATCTAGGTTGTGG
Organism: Tegillarca granosa; assembly: GCA_029721355.1. Classification (NCBI taxonomy): domain Eukaryota; kingdom Metazoa; phylum Mollusca; class Bivalvia; order Arcoida; family Arcidae; genus Tegillarca; species Tegillarca granosa. The sequence continues at coordinate 22,255,303 of CM056600.1, forward strand.
GTTCTGTATAAGTGTAGGAAACCAGAGTGCCCAAAGAAAACCATAACCATCGTCAAGCGAACTGACAAACTTCGCCAAACTAGCATTCCGCCTGAGTGGGATTTCAACCTAATCGAAGAAAGGCTGTATGGTCTGTAAGCATGTGCTTTTTATACTTGGCCACCAAGGCCCCCTAAAGTACTTAAGTTTTGTAACACTTAAAGCGGGGTTTAGAGAAAAGCATTTTTTTGCATAGAGTTACTAATTCTGCATACCTGCATACTGAAGAAGTTGGGTAATTTAAAAACCATAATTATTTGGCCCAAATGATCAAAGTTATCCCTAATATTCTGAAACTAAGGGATACATATCCTAAAAGTTGACAAATAAAATGTTTCAGTTAAAGTTTTAAATGTAATTTTTAGCATGAGATATCAATAACAACTAGCCATTTATGATATAATTGTGTAAAAATGCTAGTTTTTGTGTGTAAGCCTAAAGTAAGCCCTGACCAAATTTTTGTTGTAAATTTTCTAACTACAACAAAACCAATGAAGAAAAATCAATGACCTTTGTATTTTTAATTATCAAGGTTATCGGTATTAACAATAGGTGTAACATCAAACTTAGGAATATCTTTTAGATATTATCAATAATATTTGACCTTGTGACCTTGACCTTTTACCTACACATCTAAATTTAGTCTGTGACACATTATCTGAAGCTGGTATACATTTGTACCAAGATTGATAGAAATCCATCCATAGATGTTAAAGTAATGAAGCAGAGACAATTATGACAAAGATAGACAAAGTGATTTAAATATATATCAACTAAAGTTCATTTACAGGGGTATAATAATAATAATTTTTAAGTATGACTTTTTAAGTGCTTGAAATATTAGGATGTAATATACACAAACATAATACAAATGTGACATTCATGTATGTTAATAATAATTTGATGTAGACCAGCATTTTTAAAATATTGATAAAATAAAATGTCATTGACTGTAAATGTAGAGATTTTTCTGTTGCAAACTTTGAAAAGAAACTATACAATGTAGACTACTGACTGTGGCCTCCCAGTTATGCCAAAAGAAATGATGTCATATTTATGGTTGGTTAGTTGAATATTGTTCTACATCACATTGAATTTTTTTTTCTTTTTGCAATGATAATATAGACATGTATTTGTGATAGTTTGACTTCATCTTCTTTTACACCATTGTATGTTATAGTTCATGTAAAAAAAGTTAAAAAAAAATAATAATACAGAAGTAACATGATGATGAATTGCTTCCTAACTATAATTACTATAAATAGTATGAATGTCCATTTTTTTTTTAAAAAAACAATTTCCATTTATTTCATGATTTGCAAATAATCCAACATCCACAACATTTGGGAATTCATGTTTTAGCTAGTTATAAAATCAGTATAATTTCATTACGTTTGCATGTCTTTCTACCTAAATGAAAACCCCCCAATAAACAATAGTTTCTTTAACGTGTATGTATTACTTACATGTACATTTGTTATTACTTATCTGGTTCTGGTCAATCAGAAAATTTTCATTGCGTTTTTTTATATATGAGATTACATGTAATGTCAAAAACTGTGATACATTTGTTTTAACAACTATGTTAGTTTTATATATAATGTTTTTAAACATGTTTACCATTTATATTATGTGATACATGTATATAGTAACCAAACATTTTGATACGTGAAACAAGGAAAACCACATTCAATACCCATATATAGATAAACTTCCAAGTTCATTTTTGTATTTTCCATTCATATTACAGTCAATTACTACATTTCATCATTCATGAACATGTTCATGATACATTTTCTACTACATGCATTTTGGAGATTATTTTAGTGAAATATTTTAGAAATTTTTTAATTAAGTATTTAACAAAGATAAGAATAATGACATCTAAAGAATATGTGGATTATACAATGTAAGTCTAATGTTACTGGAATGTGTATACATTTGAATGAAAAAACTGAAACTATCATGAATGGAAAAGTTTCATATGTTAAAAAGCTATGCAATATCTTTATATTAAAATTATAATGGAAATGTTTAATTTTTAGTTGTTATTTTTTATATAATTCTATATTCTTAATGTGTAAAAAAATTTTTTTGCGGGAAACAGTTCTATAAAAGGTAACTGAAGAGACATACACAATAACCGTAAAAATATTGTGAAAAAATAAAAATGATGATTTGTTTATATTGTACACATAGTTGTCGTCACTCATAATACAATCCAAAATTTATGTGCCATCACTGCCATATATTAATGCATATGTGCACATATGAATCCTAGATACTATTGTCAGACTAGGTTTGAACAGGTGGTCAGACAGTTTAGTTGGCTATTTAGAAGGTGCTAGGTTTAAATCCATGACTCGCTTTTCCAAAAATCAAATCAACTTATTAGAAAGAAATGGAAATTCATAAACTAAATACATGCATAAACCATAATACTTGAGAAGAATGTGTGGTTTTCATCCATCAACTTTCAAAGATCATAATGATAGGGAAAAACTTAAATTCTACTAGGTTAAGAAAACTGAAAATGAAGAATGTGTAGAAAAAAGTGGAGCTTTTTAGTCCCAAAATGCCTATCAAACATATTGAGGTCTGATATGCCATCAATTGCCTCTAAAATGTATCTGTGAGATAAGTCAGATATACTCAATTAAATCTGTTATTTGCTGCATTAATTATGTTAATATGAATTGCTTTTAAAAAGAAAGTTTTTTTAATCTTGGAATCAATTTCAAGATTTATTGCAACCATGACTGACCATGTCCAGGCTTGTGGTCAAGATTCGTAAATGTTTATTTCAGAGGAAACAACCGGAAAAATCCTTTCAACGACGGTAAAATTATGTGATGTCTCACTAATTATGAATTATAAAATATAATAAGCTAATTTTCCATGTTTAAAAAGTTTTGTAAATCATAAAAATATCCCTTTGCCGTCTTGGCAACGCACCAACAGGTTCCCTTTGCTATTTAAATTCCAGTAGTTTCAGCAAATAATTTATAAGTCATGCTTGAAAATATATCTATATTTATTTTCATGCATTATTTGCTCCTTTCAATAGAATAAAACTTTTATAAAATCAACTGGTGTTATCATATTGATCGTTTACCTGTTGCATGTATGGAAGACTTACTGCTTGGTCGCCATTTGTAAACAACGTGTCTGTGCTGCACTCTAGTAGCAATGAAGCAAACAAGAGGTCAGAAGTCAAAGGTCAAAGACATAGTCCCACAATTCCCGCGAAAATTGTTTTTAAATGATCATCCGGTGCCGCCTTCGTTGACGTGAAGTAATATTGTACACAACAAAAGTTACGGCAAGTAGCAGGTGCCCGCACACAGATAAAGTAAAATTAACTTTAATGTGTTGACAGAAAATACTGGAAGGTTTGACATAACAAATGGAATTAATTGTTTAATATTTTCTGGATATCTTTTCAAAAGTTTTAAAAATAAGAGAATTTTAATAACGTGAAGTGTCATTTATCGAATCTACAGTCATTTAACAGTATGCTCAACCAAGCAAATCCAAGGAAGTTATATTTTTGTTAAAAAGTGAATTATATATTTTTTTATTTTAATTTAAAATTGTGTTAATATGGCAGAATTGGAAAGTGAACCCGCTGGTTCAAGGAGGAGTTTTAGAAGTGAGTTAAGATAAAATTTTAATAAACTTTTTTTTTATTTTTAATTAATTTTTTTAATTATTATTTCTTTATTTATCTGTCATTTCTTTCAAACTAGCATTTTTTTTTGTTTCTGAAATTTATTGCTTTAAATTAAATGTTTTTAAACTTGTTACAAATTAAAAAAAATCAACTGACATGTTTTGAAAATTTTCTTTATAGATAATGAATTATAAATTTGTAATTTTCTAAATGAATAATACATGTACTTAATAATTATAAAAAATAATTTTTCTAGTACTAAAAATTATTATTTTGATATTATTTTTCCTCTACTATGATGTTTTTATGTTTATCAAAATAACTTACAATATGGTCTGTTGAATCATTAAAAAAACATCACGTTGTCACATGGCTGAAATGTAAACAAAATGTTTTTAAAAAAATACAGCTTTTGGTTTGTTGGTTGAACTTTAACTTTTTATTGACATATTAAAATAGTTAACACCTGTATGAATAACTGGGTTGTTGTGTAGCAGTCTAGTTAGAGGTGCATTTGCCTACCATGCTGGTGGTCCAAGGATCAGTACCCAGTCTGACCCTGCATTATTTCCACATCATCATATAGTTTGACATGAATATAAAATCAACCTGACTAGATATATTTTGGCCATGTAACAGTCAGAGGAAATTGCCTCAAAACCTGGTCTGACCTTGCACTTTTTCCCATCCTGTTACAATTTTATCTAGCAGTGCCTTTTCTGACCTTTTGTTACTGTGATCAGAGCCATGATTTTGGGAACACATGTATTCCACAAAAAAATCCATGCCCATGCAAATTTGGAAATTCAAAATAAAAAATCAAGCTGTCACTTTATTTAAATAAATGCATATTTACATAATCCCATGTGTGTAAATAAAAGAGTGCAATTTTGAAATGAGTAAATACCATATAAGTTTAAATTAGTAGTTTTGGTGAATAAAACTGAAAAAAAAAAGATTTAAAAAAAAAATTGAAATTTGGAAAATATAGATTTTTTTTCTCTTTTGATATAGCTAAATTTTATGCTATGGGAACCTTCCTGGGTATGTAAAAAACAACAACAACAAAACAAAAAATAATAATAATTAAAAAAATAAATAAATAAACAAATTAAGAAAAATTTAATTGAAAAATACTACCGGTACAAGAAAACTTTGATAACTTGAACAGTATTGGGGTTAAATTTTAGAAAAATTTAATTTTTGTACCCTCAACTAAAAAAAGCCACATGTATCTAAGCATATCAAATCCTTTCACTTGCATTATTGCAGCCATGTATTAAAAGTCCATATTTGAGAATTTGGAAATAGCAGGAAAGGAGTAATGTAGCAGTCTGGGTTGTTAGATACAACTAATCTTTATCCATGTAGTGATGGAAATAGGTCATATTGTTACAACTTTATTTATATACCATGATTATTTAAGCTAGACTAAACCTCATTTACGTGTATGCATCATTTTCCCAATATTGTTTTTATTGTGATAATTAATTTTGTTAAAAACTAAATGACATTGCTCCAATTATTGGTAATTTCCGCTTGATGTAAAAAGTGGTATTTTTATAAAATATGTTTTAGATTGTTATCAATTTTTATAATTCATTTCATCAGTGGCCTAATTTCTCACTCAATGACTAATTTTTAGGATTGGTCATCAGCCCTGTTATGATGATATATATATATTTATCTTGATTGATGGATGAAATTTACGTCTATTTACTAGTAAAAATAAAATTTGAAAACATCTGAACGATGCTGAATGCATCTTGATTAACATATTTTAGCAATCTTCTAAAACCCCAAAGTCTTTATGAAGTCAACATTTTTAACCACCTTTTAGGGAATGTTTCATGGTTTTTACTTTGTACTTTGTTGTTGTTGTTGTTGTATTTTTTTATTTCTTTCTTTTTTTTTTTTTTTTTTTTTTTGGGGGGGGGGGGGTTTGTGATTTGAAAATTTGTATTGGATTATTTAGTTTACCTTATCAAATGTTTTGTCAGCTGTTACCATGATGATGTATGAAGTATGTCATCAATATTTTTTTCCTTTAAACATTTTTTTTTCAAAACCAATGAACTGATGGTTGACATTGAAACTATGTATTTATAAATGAACCAAGTCCTTCCAAGTTGAAAATGGTTTATCTTGACTTTCAATTAAGGATACAGTATTTCTGTGACATCCTAAGACACCCAAATTTAACCTGTCATAAGCTTTACAACTAAGAAACTTGGTGTTATGCTAAAACAATGCAAATAAGCAATACAGCTTGCCGTTATGCTAAAACAATGCAAACAAGCAATACAGCTTGATATTATGCTAAAGCAATTCAAACAAGCGATGTGGCTTGATGTTATGCTAAAACAATGCAGACAGGCAAAGTGGCTTGATGTTATGCTCAAACAATGTAAACAGGCAAAGTGGCTTGATGTTATGCTCAAACAATATAAACAAGCAATACAGCTTGGTGTTATGCTAAACAATTCAAACAAGCAATGTGGTTTGGTGTTATGCTGATACCATTCGAACAAGCAATGTGGCTTGATGTCATGCTAAAACAATGCAAACAAGCAATACAGCTTGGTGTTATGCTACAACAATTCAAACAAGCAATGTCGCTTGGTATTATGCTAAAGCAATTGAAACAATCAATGTGGGTTGATGTTATGCTAAGACAATCAAAACAAGCAATGTGGCTTGGTGTTATGCCAAAACAATTCAAACAAGCAATGTTGCTTGGTGTTGTGGCTAAAACATTTCAAACAAACAGCATGGCTTGTTATGCTAAAAAACACAAACAAGCAATGTGGCTTGGTATTATGCTAAAACATTTCAAACAAGCAATATGGCTTGTTATGCTAAAACAATTCAAACAAGCAATGTGGCTTGGTATTATGCTAAACATTTTAAACTAGCAATGTTGCTTGGTGTTATGCTAAAACAATTCAAACAAGCAATGCAGCTTGGTATAATGCTAAAACAGTTCAAACAAGCAATGTGGCTTGGTGTTATGCTAAAACATTTCAAACAAGCAATGTGGATGGGTGTTATGCTAGAAAAATTCAAACAAGCAATGTGGCTTGGTGTTATGCTAAAACAATTCAAACTAGCAATGTTGCTTGGTGTTATGCTAAAACAATTCAAACAAGCAATGTGGCTTGGTGTTATGCTCAAACAATTCAAACAAGCACTGTGGCTTGGTGTTATGCTTAAACATTTCAAACAAGCAATGTGGATGGTGTTATGCTAGAAAAATTCAAACAAGCAATGTGGCTTGGTGTTATGCTAAAACAATTCAAACAAGCAATGTGGCTTGGTGTTATGCTAGAAAACAATTCAAACAAGCAATGTCGCTAGTTGTTATGCTTAAACAATTCAAACAAGCAATGTCAACCTGGGAAAGGAAGGTTGTCATTTTGTTTGCTAAAGCTTGGTAACTTGGTGGCAGAAAGCTTGTCATTTTGCTTGCTAAAGCTTGGTAACCTGGTGGCAAGAAGTTTGTCATTTTGATTGATAAATGTTGGTAACCTGGTGACAGAAAGATTGTCATTTTGCTTGCTAAAAGTTAGTAACTTGGTGGGAGGAAGGATGTCATTTTGCTTGATAAAGCTTGGTTACCCGATGACAGGAATCTTGTCATTTTGCTTGATAAAGCTTGGTAACATGGTGGCAGGAATCTTGTCATTTTGCTTGATAAAGCTTGGTAACCTGGTGGCAGGAATCTTGTCATTTTGCTTGATAAAGGTTGGAACTTGGAAGTCTTCTTCCGGTACACTTTTCTTCCATGATCCCCAAACTGCCACTGTAATGCAAGTGACAGAATCTTGACTTGACCATAAAAACCTGTTAAATCCTGATTTAGGATCACATGGATGCTTTTAGTTTTCGTATCTCTAGTTTTACAAGAAACATATGCAGGTACATGTAATTGCTTATGACTAACTCTGTTATTTGATAGGCAGCATCACTATTATTATTTATTTCATTTTCAGATTCAATGTCAGGGATGGATCGGCTTACGGCTGAAGAGATGGATGAGAAACGTAAGCAGAACATTGCTTACGAGTATCTCTGTCATTTAGAAGAAGCTAAAGTGTAAGTCTTTTTATATTGTTATATATATATAACAATACCAATATACCAACTTTTTACCTGTCTTAAAAGTTATTTTTATTCGTCTCGGCAATAAGACTACACTACCAAAATAATTGTCAAGTTTCATTGGATTTTTTGGGCTTACAGAGATACATATATATACCACTGAAGGCTCCATTAGACTTTAGCTTGAATTTGTTGTGCCCTTTATTTCCAAGTAACATAATTGTTATATTTTATATTATTTTTATTCAATTTCTTATTTATTTATTTATCTATCTATTTATTTTTTTATTTATTTATTTATTTATTTATTTATTTATTTATTATTATTTTTTTAAAATTTTTTTTTTATAGTAGTAGTAGTTGTAGAAGTTGTATATAGGGTGAACTTTCTAAAGACAACTTCAAATTACAAAATTTTCCACAATTTTCATCTCTTTTTTTGTTTGTAGTTTCCTCTCATTTATGCAACAAAAAAAAAAAAAAAAAAAAAAAAAAGAACAACAAAAAAAAAAAAAAAACAAGACTATATCCTGTTAGTTTGTTTACCCCCCCCCCCCCAAATTAAAAAACAAAACAACAATGATGATGGCTAGCTCATAGCAGTGAATTACATTGATTTATCTTGACCATACTTGGTTTATTTCCTTATACTGTACTGTAACAGATAGTCTGGGATTTTTTTTATAGGGACATTTATATGTGTTGTTTTTGTGTGTAAACAGTTGAGTATTCACTAATAAGGTGTTGTAATGTTTTATTTATCGGTTGTGGTCTATGAGTTTTCTCCATGAAAACAGGAAAATAAGAACAAATTATTGATAATGTTTACCATATACATGTATATAAGTTATATGCTATATAAATATATGTGTATATTTTTTTTATAGCAGGCCTTGACGAAAGTCAACAATACTTTGTATCAGCATGGCAGTTTTGAACTCTGAATAAATAACTTATAGACTATTCTTATTATATCATATGGCGTTAAGTTCAGATTTCAAGGTATTCTGAATTAATTAATTAGTCCTTAATTAGGCTAGGTTAAATTCTGTAACCTCTTAAGTCAGAACAAGAATATTGGATTCTGTAGGATACTGATTAAAACCCAGAAATACAGCCATTTTTGTCCAAGGTTAAAATATGTTTTTTTTTGTCTAAAATTAAGATGGAATTTAAATTCTAACCAGCTCAAATTTTCAATGTGTTTTCTGTAAGAGGCTACACAATATTTCAGGTCCTGTTAAAAAGTTAAAGGTACCAGGCTGACCGAGGCTGATTGCAGAAAATCTTAAACACTAAAGACTCACCGACATGCATTTTGCTTATGTCTGACAGTTTTCAACCTTAAAAAATTCATGTTTTTTTTTTTTTTTAATTTTATCTTATTTTACGTTTCTTATTTGGCACATTACAAAATCCTGATGACAAAATGATTTTAATTTTTTATATGCTTTCATTGTCCTTATGACCTTGGACTTATTTTATATGTGCTTTACCAATTTGTGTCTCCTTTGTAATAGTAGTTCACCTGTACAAAGTTTCCATAGAAAAGTTCATGCCATATATTCTGATTGGATGGATTGGATTGGATTAGGATTGATGTTTTTACATCCCAGTCAATAATGTTTCACTCGGCAGTAAGTTTAGAAATCGTAAAGGAAATTGGAGTACTCAGATTAAACCACTGACCACCAGCAAGCAAACTGACATACTTTCTCAAACTAGGGTTTTCCCCAAGTGGGCTTCGTACCTAAGCGGTGGGAGGTGCTGTGATATGTAAGCGCTTGCTATAGACCACTAGGTCACCAATTGACTATGGATTTGTTGTTACAGGGTTTTTACCTGGCACACAAATACGTTCTGTGTTTTGATGCAATTTTATTATAAATGTCCTGTAAAATATTATCAAATGGCCAATGATGGCGTGATCCTGATCAAACAGAAGATCTGGAAATATTCTGCACTAGTTTGTTTTTCGAAGCGGAAGTGTTACTCTAGTGCTCTAGGTGAGGTAATTGTATTTTTAAAGCGATTTCAGCGATCGTCTGCACAAATTACTCTCATTACTTTGAAAAAAATTATTCAGTATTTTTTACCAAAATTCACACAAATGTAAGGCTAGTGACAACTCTGATGGTGAAAAATCAGTTCTGAAACTGCTGCCGGTTCGTCTTACCCACTGTTTCTGGCCAGTTCTACTTCCTTTTGCTTTTAACAACTGCTTTTAAAATCAACATTGATTTATGTTTGTGATTTTGTCCCCGAAAAATTTTATTTGTCCTTTAAAATTTTATGGTGAAGGGGACATTTGTCCCTAAATTTAAAACACTGAGGAAAAACACCGCACTGTTATTCTGACAACTCCTGTTCAAATCCACAATTGGAATTTTTATGAACAATAATATGAAGTCTTACATAATATCTGCAGTCTGAAATTCTACCTGTATTAATAATATTTCAAAAAACAACTAGAACACCTGTTGCGATAATGGGTCGCTATTATGGAGGAAAATTATTGATTTCAATTAAGTTTAAATGTGACAGATTAGTTATACAGCTATAGGCATCCAATAGGACAGTTAATATCAACAACTTAACTGGATAAAATAAATGAATATGGCCGACCTGTTTTAAGAATTAACTGGCTTATAAGATTATAAAATCAGTTTCAAGGTTTCCCATTGTTTTGTTTTTTTTTATTTTATATTTTGATGTATTAGCTTTTACAAAACATTACCTATTTAAGACATTAAATTAAAATGGTTTCAGTGTTTGACAATTTGTCAACTTATAAATATCACAAAGTTTGGGGTGGCACAGCAGGTATTTAGAAAAATAATACATTATGTAGGAATTACTTTGATAGTCTGTTAATTTCTGTCTGTAAATTGATTTGTTGGTCTGTATTGCTTTTTATGGTTTTAAGACAGAACTCCCATACTTTTAAGGGACTGATGGCTGTGTAGTTAGGGCATAAGCCATCAAACTCAAGGCATCTCTGGGTTTAACCTGTTGACAGCAAGTATTATAGGTCCTTACTGGTTAGATCAGTACCAGTATGATAGAATGGATGGTCTGCGATATTTATTTGCAACATAGTGAGCAAATGTATTGGCATTCTTAAGGTGGCTATAAGTATGTACAAGTACAATGCAGATCAGAAACATGCATTCTCATTCAAATGTCGAGTCAACCAGGGACAATATTTCACAATATTTGTTCAATAACCCTATTGTATTAAATGCATGCATGTAAAATACAATGTAATTCATTATCATATGGTTTTAAATCATTTTATAACTGTGTTCATAAAATGGTTATATATATGTTGACTTTAACATTTAATTTTACTTATATCTTCTGATATTTTAAGTATTTTATGGATCAGTAAATCCAATATTATGACAAATATATATGTATATAAAATAATCTGATCTGGTTCATTGAAGTGTAAAAGTCTATCATCATGAATCAGTGAAACGTCATACTTCAGTGATCTAGTGAAATTTTATTGAAGTGCAATACACATTCTCCATGGTTCCCATTCTCCATGAATCTACTTTTCAATGTATACATAGGTGTATAATAGTGTGTTTTCAGACAGTTTAATATACCTGTGCAACGTTATGTAATAAATATAATAATTTTGCATGTATTTGGGCTTGTGGATAATTGTTGATGTTTCGTCGGTTTCTAAACACATTTGAAATGTGTTTATAAGTATGGAAAGTTTTGCATATTTATTATGATTTAATCATGATAGACTTATGGCAGTGTGCATGTAGGCCTTGCAGATTTAATAGTTTTCATTTTTTTATATACTTATATATACATTAAAATCAAGGAAGAACCATTAATTAATACCTTCCACCAAAATTTTCAATTTGGATGAAGGAGGCCAAACATTTTGAAAATTTTTCGTAATTTTTATTTATTAATTTTTTTTTTTACATATTCAAAGGGGAGGGTTTTTAATGTCATACCAAGTGAAATGAAAAACAGACATTAACTTGCATACATGTAAATACTGAAAACTTAAAGTACAATCTTTTCTTTTTGTTATTTTTCATGTGATAGATTTGTGTTTAAAAGATAAAGTTTGCAACTTTTTTTAACTTGTTCAACTTTTTCTGAATATTAAGTAAGAAGTATTAAAATAATATTTATGTTTTGAAACTGAAATTAATAAATATCGAAAAAGTGGTGAAAAGGGAAATTTTTAGGCAAGGTGATATTTTTTTTGAGAAAAAGTATTGTAAGAATGAAAAATTTGTGGCAAGGTGCTTTTGGGTAACAAACAAGTAATTAATAAAAATTTGAAATGAACTGGGCATCACATTTATATATTAGCCCAGTTTTGACTTCAGTAACTTGATTTATCTTCAGAATAAATTTGGAAATTTGTCAAGAAAATGACATCTTTAGTTATGTCATAAAGTAATGGTTCTTTAATTAATGTTTAAAACCTTGGAATATAGAGTTAATTCCCCCTGATGAGCCTTTGTCAGACACATAGAATTGACAGGAAGTTTGTTATGAAGTACAGGAAGTTCTATAAGTGGATTTGTACAACGGTCTTATTTTAATGTGTTATATATTAATATTTTTGTTGCCTTTTGGGAAAAACCATCTCAGTCTTGCCAAAATATTATTGCAACAAATAAGATGAAATTTTATGATATTTGTGGAAAAATTGATTACATCAGTGGTGACCATTAATAAAAAATTACGGTATATATATTATATATATATATATATATATATATATATATATATATATATAGTGTGTGTGTGTGTGTGTGTGTTTGTGTGTGTGTAATGTGTGAGTCTCTTGCCTCCCTTGTTTAAAAGCTAATCGAGCAGATAGTATTTACTCTCGAAACTCTGGTTTCCCATACTGTCCAAAAATTGATTACTGGGTCAGTTTATGTGATTCAGGATTTATTTGTTTGTTAAAAAACAAAATGGTGGGGATATGTGTATTGAAATTCTTTCTTAAAAATGTTATTTTATTTGTTAGTATTTATCATTATCAAGAGGGGAGCAAAGATTGTTAGCATTATACAATACAAGTATCAAGGAGAATAAAAACAGTAATGGAATTGTGGTACTGTTGTTCAGCATTAGCAATCACTTTTTCTACTAAGTTTTATTTTACAGAAGTGTTGTCAGATTAAGAAACAAATATATAAACCAGGGAGAAACACAGTCTTTGCAAATGAAAAAAAAAAGAAAAAGAAAAAGAAAAAAAAAAAAAACGTTTTTATGAATTTAATTTGAGAATAGTTTTGATATAAATCAACAGGAAGTCAAAATCAAGGGAGTTTCCATATTAATGAGTTTTCCTAGGAAATGTACAATCTTTACATGTTCATTTCTTCCTTGTTTGTCGAAAGGACTTAAAACATCCAATAAATTATATCCAGTGCAGTCAGGAGTGTCCCCTGCACTCACTGGGGTTTGGGGGATCCTTGACTGCTTGGCAACTTAAGGATTATGTTGTCTCTCATTCTCCATGTACTCTGGTTTCTTTTACCATTTTAGAACTAGCCACCTTGATGAAAATGACAGATTCTTTCTTTTATTGGATGCAAAACATTATTACTCTTTTCCAAATACAGTTTATCCCTTAGAAAGCCTAAGAAATATAAACTTCATAGAAAAATTGTCTTTTAAAAAGCATATTTTGTTTAAATTTAAAGCAAAAAACCCTTAAAAATGGGTCTAAATATGAAGATCGTCTTTATATAGAAGTGGTAACTAATGCAGGATTTCAACCACTACAGTAGTTTAGTTGTTAGAATGCTTTCTAAATATGTGGGAGGTCAGGGTTTGAACCCTGTCTGGGTCTTGTATACTGTATTTTCTCACACTTTATAGAAACAATTGATTTTTTCCCCATTTTTTTTTTCTTGGGGAAATAGAAGATAAATCTGTATACTAATAAGATTTGAAAAATTGCAGGTAAAATGAATCACCTGTCTTGGTAATAAACATTGTGTATTAACTTTTAAGGTCAAAGTTAATTTTTAATTTTTTTGTTTTATTTAACAATATTTCTAAGTTTATTTTGATATGTGGGAATTGTCTTTTATTAAATGTAAAACCTAATTTTTGATGGAAGAGACATTAGATTTCTTTGTTGTACTGGTTGCTTTTTGTATCTGTTATGAAACCATTGATGCATGCAGAATGGAATGAAAAACACCCTCTCTCTCTCTCTCTCTCTCTCTCTCTCTCTCTCTCTCTCTCTCTCTCTCTCTCTCTCTCTCTCTTTATTTCTTTCTCTCTCTCTCTCTCTCTCTCACACACACACACACACACACACACACACACACACACACACACACACACACACACACACACACATCTCCCTCCACATACACACATGGATAATGGACAAGGAACAGCCTTGTGATCAAGTGGTCTTAGGCATACAACTATATATCACAACATTTCTTACTGAATGAGTTAGAAACCCATTTTTGCAAAACTTCTTGTGAGAAAGGTTGTCAGTTTGCTTGCAGTTATTTTGTTAACTGATGTGATTTTCTTAGTTTACACAGTTGCTTTTACCATTCTTAAACTGACTACATTGGCATAAGTGAAAAAATCGTAATCGTGGCATAAAACACCATTACTACACTCCAGTGACATAAAAGTTATTATTGACAACCCATTATAAATGAAATCTTTGATAAACATGACATGCAGGCTAGCTACACTGTCAGTTCCAATTTAACTCCATTTATCAATATTATAGATTTTATAATGAACGTTTTATTTTTATTTTCTTCGCCTTTGATGCAAAAATTTGTGCAATAAAGCTAAATTCAGTTTCAAAGCTACAAATTCTCTTGAAAGTACAGAAGATAAAAGTTTACGTGTTTTTGTCACTTAACATGTTCAAGTGTGAAAATTTAAATATTCTCTATGATTCTAGGCAGGGTGTTTACGAATCATACATTTACAATCTACAACCTACAAAAGTTAAAGATACCGAGTTTCCTGAAATGGATAAACGAGACATCCTGTTACAGGAAACCGAAGCGGTGTCATTGTTCTCAACAGTAAATACTGTATATACATCAAGTATTAAGATACAGCAGTGTTAAACTAACTGGTTAAATATTGATGTCTATTTATTGACTGAGTTTGTTGGTTTATTTGATTAATATTTTATCATATCTCTCTTAACTAAGAGATAAGGCAGTTTGACATCTTTTATTCATCAATCAATTTTTACAAAGTTGATCTTAACGGAAAGGGTACTTATCATTTTTAAAGCTTGAATCCTAGTCAAGAAGTTGGTCTTAACAGATCATGATACGTTTCATTTTAAAAAGCATGAATTCTACTCATGAAGTTGGTCTTAATGGATCACAATATTTTTCATTTTAAAAGCTGCTTGAATCCCCCTGCTCATGAAGTTGGTCTTAAGAGGTCATGGTACGTTTCATTTTTAAAAAAGCTTGTCCTACTCATGAAGTTGTTTTTAACAGATCATGATACTTTTTATTTTAAAAGCTTGAGTCCTACTCATTATGCCATATTTCCCAAATGTGAATGTGACAATCGATGCCGGCCATAATATCTTAGCATTTATTGTTTTTTGTTTTTTTTGTCAGCTCTTCATTGGTACTGTATGTTTAAAAAAGGATCCCAATGGCCTAAAGACATCAGTTTCAGATCTCTGCAACCCTCAGTGCCTCTGTTCAAATCCTACTTCGAGGGACCTTAGTGTGAGAATGTTTGTGAGTTTGCTTGCTGAAGGTCAAGTGTTCAACGCTTTGCATGCTTGTTTCTTCATCCATCTTTGAACTGAATGCATCAATACAAATAACAGAAATATAAAATAAAATTCTATTAAGGATATGAAAATATCCTATTGGTAATAAAACTACATTTGCCAAAGGTGCTACATGATTAAGATGTGAATTTTTGTGACTATTAATCTTCCAGAAATCACTGATCAATACCATACAGGTGTTAATGAGTTGATTGATCGTTATATACCTGTACTGCCATTTTTTGTTTTTAGCTAGCATTAGGTACCCGTTAGCAAAATATATACCTATTAGGAAAGCATTTTGGCAGTTTTTTGAATGGCAGAAAAAATACCCTAGATTTACTAGACATGCCAACGGGCAATAGAACTTGTAGCAGAAAAAATTGAACTAACTGAACTACAGGATATAATGTTGAGCCAATTTGTCTTAAACTTTAGTAATGTTTGTTGCATATCTTGTCGGGCCAGTGAAGAGAAGTAATTTCCATATAAAATTCAAAATGTCAAATAAAATGTAGCATGCTACCAATAGGAACCTGTGCAGTTGCATTCATTGTTAACTTGAGCTTTATTCTCCTGTGTTGATAAGCCTCAGTTTAATTCCAGTGTTTATTTTCAAATATTAAATTTATCTTTGCTTTACTTTTTCAGTGTTAATAAACACAAGCTATACTCTACAGTGTTATTAACCCTTACCTGTGTTTTCCAGTGTTAATTAACCCCTGTTGTATTATTCTCCAGTGTTAATTAACCCCTGTTGTATTATTCTCCAGTGTTAATTTAGCCTATCTGTATTCGTCAGTGTTAATAAACCCCAGCTGTATTCTTCAGTGTTAATTAACCCCAGCTGTTTTCTCTTTTGTTTATTAACCCCAGCTGTATTCTCTAGTGTTAATTAACCCCAGCTGTATTTACCAGTGTTAATTAACCCCAGCTGTATTATTCAGTGTAAATTAACCCCAGCTGTATTCTCCAGTGTTAATTAACCCCAGCTGTATTCTCCAGTGTTAATTAACCCTATCTGTATTCACCAGTGTTAATTAACCCCAGCTGTATTTACCAGTGTTAATTAACCTCAGCTGTATTATTCAGTGTTAATTAACCCCAGCTGTATTCTCCAGTGTTAATTTACCCTATCTGTATTCTTCAGTGTTAATTAACCCCAGTTGTATTCTCCAGTGTTAATTAACCCCAGCTGTATTTTCCAGTGTTGAATTAACTCCAGGTGTATTCTTCTGTCTGAATTAACCCCAGCTGTTTTCTCCTTTGTTTATTAACCCCAGCTGTATTCTCTAGTGTTAATTAACCCTAGCTGTATTCACCAGTGTTAGTTAACCTCAGCTTAAATTTCTAGTGTTGAATAAATCTCATTCAGTACTAAAAGTCAGGTTTAAAGGAGACCTTAAAATCAAGGACTGGTGTCATGGCAGGCATGGCACTCTAAAGAACCTTTCCTGCACATTGGCCTTAGCACGCTGCAACTTTACCTATAGCTGGTGACGTCTCAATATAAGTAAAATATTTTTGACTCGGACGAAAAACCCCGTTGGATCAATCAATCAATTTAAATAGAGAAAAATGACCCTGGTAACTTGGCATAGAGTACATTTTAAAAGGAAAGAGGGGGTGTATTTACAAGATCTGATTAAATGCTGCACATTCTTTGATATCTTAATCAGCCAAAATTTTCCTGTTTTTTTGGGTGGATCATTTCTGAGTTAAAAAGTTTTTGTTTTTGTGTTCAGACAGTTTGTTTAAGTTGCGATGTAATTTTGATTATTAGTGTATAAGGTGCTTGCTTTTTCTATATGTTAAAGATGCACCATTAAGTTTTACAAAATTACTGTCACAAATTACTGGGTTTGCTGTAAAATTGCTCTTTTTCCTAATGTTTTAGATACATTGAAATATTGAACTTGGTATACATAGTAACTTAATATACAAAATACCAGTATTGTAGATCACACACTATTTCATGTAAGATTTTTTTTATCCAGTAATTTTACTAAAATGAATAGGACCAACATTGGCTATGTGGTCCAAAGTGCACATTTAAATATCACAGTGCTGAAACACACCTAGATTCAGTCGTATTCGAGCAGATCCTAGGGTGAGAGTTTGTCAGTTTGCTTGCCGATGGTTAGTGGTTCTATCTGGGTACTCTGGTTTCCTCCACCATCTAAGAACTGACTGTGCCTTGATATTAATGATAGAATATTGACTTGGGCTTTAAATACCATTCCTCCACTCCATTCCAAATTTCAAGAATTAATGACAAAATTTAGAAAAAAAGATGCTGAAATTTTCAAGGTCTACAATATTAGTATTTGTTAATTAAGCCTCAACTGACTGAGACACAGAATATTGCCAGAGGTCGGTGGTTTTCACTGGGCACACTGGTTTCCTCCACCATCCCAGAACTAACCACCTTGATGTAAGTATAACGTCATAACTCCACTCAGCTACACTTCATGACAGGAAATTTACTTTCAGTGAAAATAATGTGAACTACTGGAACATCATTTACTTATTGGACCAAAGCAGTTTTTTCCCATTTACATGTACCGGTAGTTATAAAACTTGGCTTGCTAACCTGGCTAACTTTGAAGTTAAAATTAGGTTAAGATTTCAATTTGTAACACCCCCCCCCCAACACACACACACACACACACACTAAATTCTTTGTTAAAATTTTTGAAAAATATATTGCACAGAAATTTCTTCATTTTAGGTCATTTTAGTCTTACCTATAGCTGGTGATGTCTGGATATAAGTGAAATATTCTTGGCTGGGATGTAAAACCATGTTAAATCAATCAGTCAATCAGTCTCACCAGCATTTGTAAGCAAATTTTATTGGAGGGTACAAAAAGAATTTTTTTTTTCCAAAATTTAACCTCAATGCTGTTCAAAGTTTTGTTGTAATATGTTTTTTCTTTCTTGTGTTGTCCATTGTTGACAAGAGATTGTCATTACAGAACATTACTACACATGTTTATTTATAGTACACAAGTATAAATTTGTATTTAATTACAGTGAAGTCTTCTTAAGGTAATTACCTACACACATACAGTACAGGTGATAGATGTTAAAAATTGTCAGTAACAGCCTGTTGACAAGAGTTTATACACCTTGTAGATGTATGATTCATCTCAGGTATATGTGGTGAAATAACCTGTTGACAGGTGCAAAATAACATACTAGATAGTCAAATCTTCATTAATAATTATTTCTGCGGAAAACTTACTTTTAACAGGTTTAGCCTGATAAGGGGTTGGAGGGGTTAATTTGTTTTGACCAACGTTTTCGTAGTTCAGTCTTGGTAAATGATTTTAAAAATTCTAAAATGTCACCTGATGAAAAAGATTCAAAATTAGTTTGACCTAGCGGTCAAGAATTTTTCCCATGTCATTTCTGTGTGAAAATACCTCTTTCTTTCTTTCTTTTTTTTGGTCCCAAAGTGTCAAAATGTCAAGTCAACTAGGACTGAATGGAAAAAATGTTGTGTTATTTATTTATTTATTTTAATTATTTTATTATTCTTTTTATTTTAACTTAAAACTCTTTAGATGAATGTTTTGTAAACACTAGCTTAATAGGACCTCCTCTCTCTCTCTCTCTCTCTCTCTCTCTCTCTCTTTCTCTCTCTCCTCCCTCCCTCCCTCCCTCTCTCCCTCCCTTTCTCGATAGCAATATTAGTTGTTCATCTCTCTTATATGATGACCGTCATTTAAGGAAAAAATTTCTCATGACGCTTACTTCAAATGAATTATCATCACATTAAAATTTGTAGAACTATGTTTCCGCATATTTAAAAAGTATTTTCATAATTTAACAAAAACATGCGTAATATACATAGATATTAAAAAATTAACATTTTTATATTAGACATATAATAAAAATTAACGTCTATATTGGAGACATATATGACAGACATTTAAATCAACACATTCATACACCGGTAATAACAATACATTAATATTGGTGTTTTGTACATCCATTTTATAACTGTTCAAATTGGAGCAGTTATAAGTCAAATGCAGATTAAGGGACATAACTGGTCCTCAGAATATCGACCCTGTCTACAAGGGTCACCTGTCAACAAAGGCCACTTTTAGCCAGTCTCTCAAGTGGCCTTTGTAGACAGGTTTTACTGTATTATAGTTTAGGTACTTATAACCGGTAAACCAAATATCCAACCCAAATCCAACTTGCTGCTCTGACAGTCCCCTAGGCCCTTTGTAATTAAAATGTTGGTCAGGTGCTTCTGGAGAGTAATAATTGCTATGGTGTTTGTTGTTTTTAGCTCACCTGAGCACAAAGTGCTCATGTGAGCTATTGGTATCAATAGAGGCAGACTCTCCGTCGTCCGTCCGTCCGTCCGTCAACAATTGCTTCAAACGACTTCTTCTCAGAAACCTCTGGTCACATTTTGTTTAAACTTGGTCAAAAGCATCTATAGAACATTGCCTTTCAGATTTGTGCTTTTGGTTGCCATAGCTACCAAATGTAGGTCACAATGACCTACATAGTTAGAACTTAAAAAAATCTTCTTCTCCAAAACCACTTCACTGAGATAAAATCTGATGTGATATTTGGCATCTACGGCCTCTTATTTACCAAGTTTGTGAATTTCAATAATTTTTGTGAAAAATTAGGTTACGCGTTTTTGGGTTTATTTTTTGTATTTTGTAAATAGTACTTTTTTACAAAAATTACAATAATGAATAAATTTAGGTGAACTCTTTTCCCAAACATCATTTCTTATGTGAAGAAACATATGTTTGACAATTTTCATGAAATTCTGTAAAGCACAAGTCGCTTTTTTCGGCCTTTTTCATTTTCAATTCTAGCAACCCAAGGGTCGAGGGTTCAAATCCAAGTGGAGTCACTTTTTTTTTTTTAATTTTTTAATTTTCTTTTTATTTTCTGAATATTTTGACTTACAATGGTGCATGGAAGAGATTTTATGAATTTTTAGTGTAATTTTTTTTTTTTTTTTTTTGAAATACATGTTATACTGCAACCCAAGGGTCGAGGGTTCAAATCCCAGTGGAGCCACATTTTTTTTTCTTTTTTTTTTATTTTCTGAATTTTAATGACTTACAATAGTGCAAATTTTTTGAATTTTAATGACTTACAATAGTGCAAATTTTTTGAATTTTTACTTTTTAGGTTGCCATAGCTACATTGACCTAAGTAGTTGAAAACTTAAAAAAAAAAATTTTCTCCAAGATCACTTCACTGAGATAAAATCTGATGTGATATTTGGCATCTAAAGCATCTTATAAACCAAGTTTGTGAATTCCAACAATTTTGTGAAAAATTATGTCATGTGTTTTTGCGTTTATTTTTTATACATTGTAAATAGTACACAAATGTACTTTTTACCAAAATTACAATATTAATAAATTTAGGTGAACTCTTTTTCCAAACATCATTTTCTTATGTGAAGAAACATATGTTTAACAATTTCCATGAAATTCTGTAAAATACAAGTAACTTTTTTCTACCTTTTTCTTTTTCAATTCTAGCAACCCAAGGGTCGAGGGTTCAAATCCCACTGAGGCTACTTTCTGAACTTTAGGCTTACAATGCAATGGTGCATGGAAGAGATGTTATGAATTTTTACTTTTTTAGTGAATTATGAATTTTGAAATACATGTGATACTGATATGAAGATTTAGCTAAACCTTGAATTTTTTTTGTTGTTTTTGTTTTACAAAATCATTGTTATGTGACATTATTTAAATTAATTGAACAATTTTTCTAAAAATAATTTGCAGTTGAATTTTACCTTTTTTTTTTTTTTTTTTGAAATATTTGAATTAATGTGTCAAATCTGTAAAATCTTTAATCCGGATCTGAAAATTGCTCATGTGAGCTTTTGTTATGGATAGGAACTCTGCCATCCATCCATACATCCATCAAAAGACTTCTTCTCTGACACTACTGGTCACATTTCATTCATATTAGTTAATAGACCTTCAGACCATTGCCATTCTCATTTGTTTTTCTGGTAGCTTTGGCTACTAAAAGTAGGACACAGTGACCTATATAGCTAAAAACCAAAACAATAAAAATTAGGTTATCTGAAACCACTTCTATTGAGGCAACATGTTATGAATTACCAGGTATTATCAAGACATACTAGTTACATTTAAACTCAGGTGAGCAAATTAGGGCCATCTTGGGCCTCTTGTTGTTGTAATGTGGTTTAATGTCTCATCAGCAATTTTCGGCTGTTCTTGATGGAAGCAATTTTATTAATCCAAGAACAAGGTCATGTATGTGTGAGATGTGGTCTGCAGTTTACTAGCGCACACATTTAGGACAACTTTTTGGTAAGGTGCTAGCTCACCCAGTAAGTATGCTGCAGACAAGCATACCACTTCCCCTGTCCATTATCCTGGCACCAGGTGAACCAGTCAGTACCCTGTCCTGTTATTGCCATGCACCAGACAAGAGAGCAGTATCTCAGATTTTTAAGTCTTATGTATGACCCAGCCAGGGATTGATCCCATGACCTGCATTTTAGGTGGATGCTCCACCACTGAGTTATTGAGGCAGTATACTATAATGTTTAGGTAAGAGTTGAGTGTTATTGTGTTTAAGGCACCAGCTACTAATAATGAAATGGGATAGTGGAGGAAATCTGAGTACCCAGAGAAAACCACGGACTTTTCGCAAATGAACTTAAAAACTTTCTCACAAGTTTCTGCTGGAGCAGAATTTGAATCTAGGCAGTGAGAGACACTATGATCATTAAGCGTGAGCGTGAGACTACTTGGCCACACAGGCCCAACTTTATGCCTTATGTTGAGAAGTATAATGTGCATTGCTTTTATTAATCATTTGGTAAACCCAAGTCAAACCTTAGCACCATTGTACTAATTTCAGAACTACTAGAAATGTATGACAACTGTACTGTTCTTCTGGCAGGTCATGTTATTTATTACTTGAATTATCATCTTGCACCATCAAACAAGACAATATCTGCTTGTTTAATGATCATTATGGATATTTAGCTTGTTTGTGCAAGGTGCAGAAGATCACAACATACCCCTTGTTATGATAAAGATTAGCCATATTCAACTGGTTGTTTTTCATTAAGCAAGAAGCTCTTCCATTCAACCATATTTCCTATCTTTTTGAGTAATCAGACCACAAACAACAACTTCACATTAGTTACTTGATTTGTAAATCATCTCAATGTGTTCTTTATGAACAACAGTATCTTTAAAGTTGGCAGTCTGTTGAGCACATTAATAAGTTAATGACAAATGAAAAGTTATTCTTTGATCTGATTGGTTCCAATTAAAGGTGTGGGTACAATATTACTAGGATTAAAATGGAACATCGGAAACTGCTATTCATCTGCCAGTTATTCATTATTCTTAGGTACTAGGGTCCTTTGGCATTTTCTAGGTATTAGGGATATTTGGCAATTTCTAGGTACTAGGGACATTGGACAATTTCTAGGTACTTGACTGTCCCTGGTGGACCCTTAAAAGAAATTGAAATATCCATCAACTTGTATGTATCAATGACATTCAAATTATACACATCATTATTATTATAAAGCTATATGAAATAATTGATTTTTTGTGGTGAAATATACCTACAATCTAATTAAAAAAATATGAATAAAATATAAATATTGAATCTCGAGAGGATGGTCAATTAAATATTTATAGAAAGAAATGATAAATGGCCTGGGCGTTGTTTATTGTTTTGATTATTTAAGAATGATGTAAAATCAATTTTTATTTTGCCTGTTATCTCTTAGGTTTGACCTTGGAAGATTAAACTCGGGAATATTGTTTATCTGGGAAATGATCAATTTATTGAGTTTAAAATATTATCCATGTGTGAGAAAAATTTATTTGCTAAATCCGGGGTTTTGTTGCTTGTATGATATAATGTTAAGATATTAATCCATCCCTAACTACTATGGTGGCTCAGTTGGAAAGTTCTTGGCCTTTTGTCAGGAGGTTGTGCTTTTTAGCATGTTAGTTACCAAGTAAATTACATAAGACAATAAAATAGGAAGTCATGAGGTGTTTTGATGAGATTTAAAAAAAACTATTCAGTAATAGTTTTGTTAGTGGTTTTAAAATTTTAAGTTAATTTACGTTTTTTTGATAGCTTTCATTCAACAAATCACTACATTGCTGTGACCTAAGTTGCTGGAATGTTCATTTTTAATGTGGTGCATTGTGGGTCTGATCTGCAATGGATTTGATTTGAGATTGGTAGTTATAATGCCTTTTATGGATGTATGGAAACAATAAGTCTGATATTCTTCAGGAATAGGGATCTTTGAAAAATAATATTTTGTGTAACTATCATTGATGCTTATTAATTGTTGCCATTTATTAGCATGTGTCGTTAGCAGAACCTTATATTACATAGAACTGGTATTGTCTCTTTATATGACATGTATGTGAACTCAATTTAAATCAATTTTTATTGAACAGGTGCCCTGATTCATAAGCAAAACAGATGCTGACATGTTACAAAATTGCTTACTATTAACTTTATTCTTTTGTCTTTTCAAATCTGCCACTGCCGTAGCTCAGTTGGTAGAGTGCTCGCTCTGTAAGTGGAAGGTTGTGGGTTCAAACCCTGGCCGAGTCTGACCCAACACTTGAAAGTGGGTAGTGACTGTTCTTTCGCCAAGCACTAGGCATTACGAAATGAAAGTCGCGGTTTTTTGGATGGGAACTGTAAAAAAAACGAGTTCCCGTGTCATGTCAGGCATGGCGCGATAAAGAACCCTGTGTATAATGCCATCAGCGCAACACACAGGCAAAATTTCTGCACTTTCGCCTATAGCTGGCGATGTCTCGATACAAGTAAAATATTCTTGACTGGGACGTTAAACACCATTACTCAACTCACTCAACTCTTTTCAAATCCAACATTTATTTACCACCAAGAACTATCACCCATCTTTGGTATTCAATTGATTAATATGACTTCCTTTTTTACCCCCCCCCCTTCCCCCTCCACCCTTCCAAATCATTTAAGATGTATCAAATATTTGAAAAGTAATTTTTTATACAAATGTTCTAAAATGACTTCAGACTGGCATTTAGTAAAACAAAAAAAAAAAAAAGGGGGGGGGGGGTGGAGGTGGAGGGTAAGGGTACGAGTGGAAGTTTTTTCAGCTCTGATGTTGGTTTTCTAATTCTTGTGCTGAACAACATTGAGTAACTTTAAGTATATCAAGAATTATTTTATATAAGTCAAGTAGTTTTATATTTTTATATTCTCAAGTGACTGTTATCAAACTTATTAACAATATGGTTTAAGTCAGTTAAAATTGGAATAGCCATCATAATTTAAGTATTTGTGGATGTATGTTTTCTGGTACCTTCCAGGGGTGCCACTTGGGGGCCATTAGGTATTAAAACTTGATTTTTTTCTTTTTTGCCATTTTGTGTTTAACTGAATATAAAAGTAAAGTGGAGTGGAGTAATTATGTTTTATGCCCCAGACAAATTTTTTTCACTTATTTTGAGGGGGTCAGTTTTGGGATGGTGGAGGAAACTAGGTGTGCCTGGAGAAAACCGTTGACCCTTTAACAAGCAAACTAACACTAAGATCTGGCAGCCTGAGCAGGATTTGAACCTATGTTGTGAGAGGCACTGTGATCTATAAAAATGCTTAGACCACTCAGCCACATGAATGTTAAAAAGGCCAAATGTAGAATCATTAATCTTTTATAATGAAGTTGACTTACATACCAGGTGTAGTGTTGTATCTAGAAAAGAGGTTAATGTAATCAACTTGGCCCTGAACTTAGGGGGAAAAAATCGGGACAGTGTTTTCAAAGGTTAAGTCAACATTTAATCATTACCCGATGAGTTTGTTTTGAAAATGATTTGTATTAAGTATTGGAAATTTAATTCATTCAAGACAGAACTGGATTTATTCAAAATTCAGCTGAGACTTAACAGATTCACTAAGGTTTGTCCATGAATGGTATTTTGTGGGTCTATATTTTTATTTTAGTACCAAAGGCACAAGGAACAGTTACACACCTAGATGCCTTTAATACATTCTCATTTCTTTTTGTTTGGAACTATATCTTCCATTTTAAAAAGTAAACACAAGTGATAATGCTTTCCTATAAAAAATGCAAAACAGCTCACATCAAACTCTCTGCATCACCTTTGAAGTTTTTGGGGAATGTTATTTGCATTGCCATTGCAGTTTTTGGGAAATGTTATTTGCACAACCATTGTAGTTTTTGGGAATGTTATTTGCATCGCCATTGCAGTTTTTGGAAAGATTGGAACAATCGTTCCTAAGGCACCGGGGTACAGACCCGGATGTTGCAGCTTCACTAGTTCTGTTCCTTTTGATTTTTTACTACGCTGAAAAATGTAGTTCCGACATTGCAAGAAACTATCGTAAAGAAGTAGCGTTTGTCGTGATATCGATGTTTTAACGATTGTTTTCAAACAGTCTTCTCTTATCACTTGTCAAATATTGTAATCTACATACGTATTTGAATTGCGGAATGGGGTATAGTTTTTGTTAAGGCTGACATTATTCCCACGTACAGTAGAATAAAGCATGTTGTTGGCTGGCATTATATACATGTACGCATGCACATTACGATAACTTACATCAGCCGTATACGGACAAGGTGTATTTTCAGTGAAGTATATCAGACTATTGTTTTAGTGGGTGTTATTTGCCCACCATTGCAGTTTATTTGGAAATGGTATTTGCATCACTATTGCAGTTTTGGGGAATGTTATTTACATCACCATTGCAGTTTTTGGGAAATGTTATTTGCATCACTATTGCAGTTTTGGGAAATTTTTTTTGCATCACTTGATTTTTTAAAAATGTTATTTGATACAATGATAGGTCTTGGATAAAAACAAAATACAGGAATTTAGTGTTGACCTTACAGGTATTTGATTAAGGTAATTCAGGACATAACTTTTTTACCTAGAGGGTAAAAATCTTAATTTGGACTAGACATGATAAATGATAGTACCCGCTGATCTGTAGGTAATATTTTTTTTTACATAATTTTATATACCTGACTTAATTTGACATTTGATTAATCAAAACATAATGTTATTACTTCTTATTTTTGTTTTTTTTTCAAAATACTTGATGTATATTAACTATGTAGCAAAATGACGATGGAGAAAACTAATCAGATAACATTTTCTTATACCCATTTCTAATCTTGATAATGGAAATTTGACATGTCATTGAACTAAATCTTTGACCCCCCCCCTCTCCTCTTCAGAATTAGAAAGAGAGAGTTATAGATAAAAGACTCAGTCTTTCAGTCTTTTTCTCTGTCCTTCCTCTGTTGGGGTTATACATAAGACATTAAACCCTTGAGACACTGCTTCCTCCCCTGGTGTTTAGAATAAAGAGGATAGTGTTGACTTGTTCACCCAGTGTCAGGATAATGTAATGGGGTAGTCATGTGCTTGGCTGTGAGGTACTGACTCTGAGCAACAGTTTAGTTTGCCCTGAGTACATATTAGTATAAGGCAGATGATAAAACACATTGGCACATCTCATGCATACACCTAATTTGCTCTGTAATTTATCCATAGAGATTAATAAATTTGGTCACATCAAAAATAGTTAAAAAATTACCAATGCAAAGTTAACAAGCATTACAACTGGCAAACCTCTGAGCTTATACTTCTTGTTTGTTCACTTTGACTGGACTATATATCCCAAGGCCTAAATAAACAATAACTTGGTTTGCCATTAGGCCCAAGGTATTTCAATAAAGAACCTTCAAACTTGGTATACATATACATCATCACAAGTGATGTGCTATAGTCAGGAACCATAATTCTGTATTTGTAGAGTTGTTGCCCTTGACTTAAAGACCATTTGTCAATATTCACTGTAGGGTTGTATTATCTGAATTTTATTTCAAATTTTAACAAACTTTACTTTGATTGAAAAAAATATTTCTGCACAAACATACCTCTAACATTTGGCTGGTCCTCTATAATGATGACATAAAGGATTAACCATTAATTTTTAAGGTTTAACCATTAATTTTAAGGGATAACCATTAATTTTAAGTGTTAACCATTAATTTTAAGGGTTAACCATTAATTTTAAGGGATAACCATTAATTTTAAGGGTTAACCATTATTTTTAAGGGTTAACCATTAATTTTATGGGATAACCATTAATTTTAAGTGTTAACCATTAATTTTAAGGGTTAACTATTAATTTTAAGGGTTAACCATTAATTTTAAGGGTTAACCATTAATTTTAAGGGATACCATTAATTTTAAGGGTTAACCATTAATTTTAAGGGATAACCATTAATTTTAAGGTTTAACCATTAATTTTAAGGGATAACCATTAATTTTAAGGGTTAACCATTAATTTTAAGGGTTAACATTAATTTTAAGGGATAACCATTAATTTTAAGTGTTAACCATTAATTTTAAGGGATAACCATTAATTTTAAGGGATAATCATTAATTTTAAGGGTTAACCATTAATTTCAATGGTTAACCATTTATTTTAAGAGTTAAAATTCTTTTTATTGATTTCTTTGTAAAAGCTCTTTTTTAAAGCTAAATTACTTGTTTTTATGACGCTTTTGCAATTCACAAAATTTGCAGTATTGTTTGTATATAAAACTGGTCTCTCTGGACATACATTGCACACCAGAACTGTTAAAGTTGTAAACACAAACACACAGTTTTCATTGATTTTAGTAATTGGGTCTAGCATTCATCCCATAGGAAATTATTAATTATAGATTAAAAGACAAGTTTATTTATAGGTTGTTATGGTTAGTCCCCCCCTTCCCATTTTTTATGCATGGTTTTTGTTAACTATTGACTTTTTGATGCAGAAAAATTAACACATCTATATCAACAGAATGTTTATTTTTAACATGGCAATATAAACAACTCTATATCATCAAAATGCTTGCAAGTTTTTTATTGCAGCAATATAAACACATCTGTATCATCAGAGTGCTTGTTAGACCTGAAGAATATTAGTTGTTACTGACTCATGGTCATATATTATGTCATACATGGTTATTTTTGCCCATATCAAACCTGCATAATTTATTCATGTTCATGCAATATTATATATATGTGCTGCTAATTTATCGTGTATTACCAGTATATTTGAATTTTTTTCACCGATTAAAATAAATGCATTATTCATAAATGTAATCTCTTAATCTTGAACTTATAAACTTTTTATTAAGATGAATTTAATGTTTACATAATATTTTCATTGAATTGATTTCTTAAATAAATATAGTAGTAAAAATTTCTCTTTCTTTCTCCCTTCCCCCTACCCCCCCCCCCCCCCCCCCCCCAATTTAAATAATTAATGGCATTTACCAGTGGTAAATTCTCTCTCTCTCTCTCTCTCTCTCTCTCAGGAAATAATTTTCTTAAAAAAAGGTAAACATGTCCTGTTTTGTAGTGTCATCATCTCTCTCTCCCTCTTTCTCTCTCTCTCTCTCTCTCTCTCTCTCTCTCTCTCTCTCTCTCTCTCTCTCTCTCAAGAAATCTTTAGATATTTTGAACATTTGCATTTTAGACCAGCACATTTGTAAAGTTGTCATGTGTTATTAAAATTATTGTCAGCAGTTAGGCATTTCCACAAAATTTTGACATTAAAATTCACACATTCCAAGACCCTAAATAACATTATTTATCCTTTGAAAAAAATTTCAACTCATATCCATTGGGAATAATCTTGCATAAATGTTATTCAGTTTCACACAATATGGTGGTGAACAACATTGTTCTAGCAAAACAAAAGGGGGGGGGGGGATTGGGGTTGTGAAATTTTATGTCCAATGTAAGATTCTTTCACCTTTATTGAATGAGTCACATCTGGGTTGGTGGAGGAAACCAGAGTTCCTAGAAAAAGACACTGATCTTTGGCAACCAAATTGACAAATTTCTCTCACACTAGGATCTGTGCAACCTAACTGACAAATTACAAAACTAGGGTCTATCCCGAGTGGTATTTGAGTCGAGACAGTGTGAGTCTGTGATCTGTAAGTTTGCACTTTTAGACAATTTGGCCATCTAGTCCTGTAGCCCCCCCCCCCTCCCAGCCAAAAGGGGGGTGTGGTTGTCCATTAAAATATTAGGTTGTGATTTAGAGCTATAGAATTTGAAAAATAGAAGATTTGTTTTGTTGCAGCCATGCTTTTACGTCAAGTGTTTACAACATCAGAAATTAGTAGTAGCTAACCTAGTATGCATGTGTTAAGTAGATCTATAGTTTCCTTGAATAGAAGTTTCTTTCCTTCCTTATTTTACTAAGTTTGTCATGTAATGATAAAGTGACTTGATATAAAATTGTAATTGTCTTTAAGTATATACATGTACTACCAATTATTCTGTTGTTCATTAAATAATGACAGAATTTGTAATTAAAGAAAAAAAGAAGAAAGAAAAGAAGGAAAGCAAAATTTGACTATTTTAAAAAAACTCTTTATACTCTTAACACTTTTCTTTCTGGTCCTTCCATTTATTGTGTCGCCTGACTAGGCAACATATAGGGATTACTTTCGTCTGTGTCGGCGGCGTCTGGATTTCCTTGTCTGGAGCATAACATTGGTGTTGTACATTCAAATGACTCCAAACTTGGTGTGAATGTTTCTGGCAATGACTCGAAGTGCAGTGCACAAGAACCGCAACTCTATCTTTTTCCTTTTTTGAATTATTTCCCTTTGATTGATTTTTATAGAGCATTTCTTGTCTGGAGCATAACTTTGGTGTAGTATGTTCAAATGACTCCATACTTGGTGTACATGTTTCTGGCAATGACTCGAAGTGCAGTGCACAAGAACCGCAACTCTATCTTTTTCCTTTTTTGAATTATTTCCCTTTGATTGATTTTTATAGAGCATTTCTTGTCTGGAGCATAACTTTGGTGTAGTATGTTCAAATGACTCCATACTTGGTGTACATGTTTCTGGCAATGACTCGAAGTGCAGTGCACAAGAACCACAGCTCTATCATGTTCCGTTTTTGAATTATTTCCCTTTGAATTTTACAAGACATTTATTAATCACTTCTATATTAAAAACACCTTAACACACTTGGATGCCTGAGTAAATGTAAGGTGTGATTTGATACAATGGCTGCTTACAACAATAGGTGAGACAATACCTCTCACCATCCAGTCCCAAATCAGTTGATTATTGGCTTTTGGGACCTGCAAATTTGTTTGCAAAATCAAATACTTCTCAAAATAGGACCTCCAAAAATAGAGACCTTTTTAATATAGAGTTAAGAACAAATATTGTTGGGATCTGAAAAATACCTCTCAATATTGAGTACCTCTCAAAACTGAATCCCTCGAAATCGAGACCCTGCTGTACTATGCAGTGTCAGGCGACACATCTGTTTCAAAGAAACATATCTAACGGGGTAGTTGTTTTGAATTTAGGTAATTAGGTTTTAAAGATTGGTCAAGAAGCAAAGTGGAACCAGAAATCAAGCTCACCCTAATAACCTCTGATAGTTTTGTCCAAAACTGTACCAAGTTGCTACTTAAGATTTTTTTCCCCCAACCCCCACCCCCACCCCCACCCCCCCAAATAAAAAAAAAAATGAATCAATGTGTGTCTAAAAAGGATGGCAAAACTTTAAAGATTCCTCAAAAGTTAAATGTTTTTTAGTTCTCTGACTTAAAATTGTCTTTATTATCAGTTATTTGTTCCCCAATAGAAATCAAAGTCAACAGTTGTTGAACTAATATTGTGAAATATTGTCCCGAGTCAACAAGGAAAAATATTTTACAACATTAGTTCAATATCAGTTCAATAACCATTTTATTATATAGCAAAAGATAATTCATTTGCTTCCCACTTGTATTTCATCTAAAAATACCATTTTTGTCTCAAAATACACAAATATTGATATAAGAACTAGTGCAATATCATTTATGGAAAATATTGATATATATTGCACCCTTACACCTCAGAATTTTTATCATTTTATTTTTGTGAGAAACATATATTGCTATAATATAATAGTACATAATGTTACCTCAAACACATACCAGTTAGCACTTTTGAGATGTCCTCTTTTTATTGTCTCATTACCTTGTTACGATACAATGGATAATGAATATTTATGATGTATATCTGTATGCAGTAATAACTTACTTATGCATTCAGTTTGAAAACATTAATTATAGTTTTGAAATACGTGTATGTTGTTGTAAAAAGTTATTAATTATAATTGTTAATATACAAACTTCATTTGATTCTGATTGGCTAATTTTGTAAATTGTTGTTTTAAGTGACTGTCTGATTATTAGTGACTATGATATGGTATTTAGCTAAGAGTACACAGACTTAAGTCTTCATTGATTTATCTATAGTACTCATTGATTTTTACTCTTCATTACTACATCAGGGGCATAGATAGCAACCAATTATAACTGAGGCAAAACATGAACAGAAGTGCGGAAGAAGCTTCAAATCTAAGAGTTCCAAGGGCATGCCTTCCTTGAAAAATTGAAAAAATGGCGTAAAATGGTGCATTCTGGAGATATCTGAACCTGATATTTGTTAAAACCTATTTTCTTCTTGTTTCTTTAATAAATTAATATTTAATTCGATTTGATTTTTACCAAGGCAGTTGCCTCGGTTGCCTCGTAGGAAGCTACACCCCTGTAAATACTTCTGAAATAAATAGCTATACTATACTGGTCATAGTGTTCATTTTCCTAGCAAGTGGCATCACAATGATTTCCAACCAATTGTCATGTTTTTCTTATTTTATATGACTACCTTGTCAAGAAATAGTAAATTTACTTTTATGTTTGTGATTGCAGATTTTGTACTTTGGCCGCAACTTTTAATTCCAAGACTTTCATTGATAACTATACACAATAAATGATTGTGACCTTAGAGTTGGTCTTGACCTTGAGCCAAGGGCATATTTTAAAGGTCAAGGTCACAGTAGTTATTGTACATTGCATGTTTTTGTCTGCTTTTCCAAAACAGCACATATACTACAACTTACTGTCATGTCATGTAGTTATTGCTCATTTCATTTGGATTTCTGGTGTAATTTGGAATTTTGACATTGGAATGACCTTAACCTTTGTAGAATTTTGACATTGGAATGACCTTAACCTTTATAAAAGAATCAATCTCAACACGTCAGAAATGACATACGCAAAAAACTTTTAAATCTGATACTTTCAACAATAAATAGTGTATTGCACATAAATTTGCCAAACAGTGCTAATGATATGTCCTAATGTCCAGGGGCCTCAGTGGCCGTCAGTGGTCTATAGCATGCACTTACAGATTACAGTGTCTGTGAACTCCTAGATGCAAATCCCACTTGAGCAGATCCTAATGTGAGAAAGTTTGTTAGTTTGCTTGCTGAAGACTAGTGTTTTTCTGGGTACTCTCTTTTCTTTGACCATTCTCGAACTTAAATATAAATGAAAGAATTTTGATTTTGAAGTTGATATTACTCAAGAATTCAGTTTAGAGGAAAACACAACTTGAATACTGAATACCAACTTCACTTAATATATTAAATTTTACATTTTTAGATGGATCCAAGCATGTATAAATGAAGAGTTACCACCCACAACGGAACTGGAAGAAGGATTACGTAATGGCGTCTATTTGGCTAAACTCGGACATTTCTTGTCACCGCAGTCTGTGGCTCTTAAAAAAATATATGATAAAGAACAGACACGATACCAGGTAATATTAACCTCATTGTTACTCTTGTCCACAATGGGTGCACATGCACTTAAATCTTACCAAAGGGTTATCTGCCCCTTAACTACATTACTTATGGTAGTTACTGTCGTTTGTCATTATCTGTGCTACACATTTTTGTACACAGCAAGTAACTAAGTTTTTCACAAAAGACAGAAATCAAATTGTAATAAAATAGTCATTTTGTTAAAAGATTTTGATATGATTCCATAAATTTTGTAATTTTTAGTTGTCTTACTTCCAAAAGTATGTATATATGGAATATAGAATAGAATATTTTGTACTCCCCCTCACCCCAGTAAGTTGTATAATCAGCAATGTGCTTCTTTTTTGTGCAATACTTAAACAGGAACTGGACCTTACTAATATCTTGATTTTAGTTACGGAATGGAAGAAATTTTTCACCACACACCATTTACATTGATACATTATGTTTTATTTTCAGTCCAGAGGATTACATTTCAGACATACAGATAACATTAATCATTGGTTCCTGGCTATGGAAAAGATTGGTCTTCCACAGGTAAGTGAATACACTTTGTAGATGGTTTGCCAGTAGTCCAATTGGTGTGAAGCCGAAAATCGGCCACACAAGATTAACCTTTAGCATTTCTGCTGATAGCCTGGTATCCATTTATTAATCATTAGATTGATATGAAAGTCTTGCTTAAGAAAATACCACACTGTCTGACTCTGGCTCCATGATTCAGCATCTTAGCTACATGTCTTTTGCGTAGGTAATACTGTATGTGAATTAGCTGTAGATATGATAGTGTTGTTTTGGTCAGATTTTTGATGATAATTGAGTTTTTGTTTTCTTGTTATCAATACCCTACCTACTTAACCAAAAATTAATGGCCAATTTACAGATTGAATAAATGTAATAATTAACTATAAGAAACTTCTAAAAGTTTTATAAATGAAAGAGGCAATTACGTTTTCATTTTCTTTATAAATGTATAACAGATTATTCAGTAGGTTGTCCTTCATATATTGGTGTATTTAAACATAAATAAAATACATGTAGATAAAGTGGTTAGGTGTCTGAATTTATTATGATAATATTAAAATGATGTTTTAAGTTCTCATTTCCTGATATGTGTAGATATATCACACACACACACACACACACACACACACACACACACACACACACACACACACACATATGTTCAATCCAGGAATGGCATTGGAGGGGTCATCTTGTCATCAACATAGTAGCATATCTTGATGAATTTTATTTGAACATATCAGAATTAAATCAGTTTTTAAAAAAAATTGAGAGATCAAGCTGGAATAATTTATAATTTGTGTAAGTCTAAAAGAGGATGGTCCAGGCTTGGCAAAAAGCCATTACTTTTCTGGGACAAAATTTTTATTTTAGGGCCATTTGCATAAGAATCCCACAAGACACACAAGACTCAGACTGACATACATGAACACACACACACACACACACACACACACACGGCAGACACACATACACAATGACAGACACACACAAGACACACAGACAGACACATGCATTTCATAAATATACACTTATATACATCCTGTTGTATTTGAAGTTCTTAGACAGTCTTTATTTAGTAAGTGCCTATCTCGTAACTCATTATGAAAACCGGCTTATATTACGAAACATCAATTATTTTTGTAATTCCAAAGAGAATATTTTTAAGTGTTACTACAAAAAAAGTAACTACTTACTTTGGTTTATTTTTTAATTCCAAAGAAGCCATTTTAAGTGTACCTGCAACAAAAGTAACTACTCACTATGGTTTTAAGTAATTTCCTTTTGTTATCACCTGGCAAACAAAGTTTGGAGGGGATATGATTTGGCCTATATGTATGTTTCACTTTCCTTGTCAGCACTCTAACAAGTTTCTTAGGGGCCTCGGTGGCCGAGTGGTCTAAAGTGCGCACTTATGGATCACAGTGCCTCTCACCACCAAGGTTCCAATCCCACTTGGGATGAAGTTTGTCAGTTCACTTGCTGAAGGTCGGTGGTTTTCTCCGGGCAATCCAGTTTCCTCCACCATCCCAGAACTGACCGCCTCAAAATAAGAGAAAGATTCTTGACTGGGGTGTAAAACACCATTACTCCACTCCACTCTAACAAGTTATTTCTCATTATTTCTCAACAGAATTTCATGAAACTTCATACATGGGTTTATTATGGTAATATCTCGGATGAGTTTGTGTTTTAGCCAGGTCCTAAATCCAAGATGACCACTGTTACTATAAACAGAAAAGACAGAAAAAAATGTCATTACATATTTATTTTGTTCATCAGTTTGGTAAAAATTAAGTACAGTAGAACTCCGATAACTCAAACTTTGATATCTCGAATACCACAGATAACAATTTCTTTCCAAGATACTTCACACTTAGGGCAGATCCTAGTGTGAGTAAACTTGTTGAGCCCTCTAAGGGCAGATCCTAGTGTTAGTAAATTTGTTGAGCCCACTTAGGGCAGATCCTAGTGTGAGTAAACTTGTTGAGCCCTCTTAGGGCAGATCCTAGTGTGAGAAAATTTGTTGAGCCCACTTAGGGCAGATCCTAGTGTCAGTAAATTTGTTGAGCCCACTACGGGCAGATCCTAGTGTGAGTAAATTTGTTGAGCCCACTTAGGGCAGATTCTAGTGTGAGTAAATTTGTTGAGCCCTCATAGGGCAGATCCTAGTGTGAGTAAACTTGTTGAGCCCTCTTAGGGCAGATCCTAGTGTTAGTAAATTTGTTGAGCCCACTTAGGGCAGATCCAAGTGTGAGTAAACTTGTTGAGCCCACTTAGGGCAGATCCTAGTGTGAGTAAATTTGTTGAGCCCACTTAGGGCAGATCCTAGTGTCAGTAAATTTGTTGAGCCCACTTAGGGCTGATCCTAGTGTGAGTAAATTTGTTGAGCCCACTTAAGCCAGATCCTAGTGTTAGTAAATTTGTTGAGCCCACTTAGGGCAGATCCTAGTGTGAGTAAATTTGTTGAGCCCTCTTAGGGCAGATCCTATTGTGAGTAAATTTGTTGAGCCCACTTAGGGCAGATCCTAGTGTGAGTAAATTTGTTGAGCCCACTTAAGCCATATCCTAGTGTTAGTAAATTTGTTGAGCCCACTTAGGGCAGATCCTAGTGTGAGTAAACTTGTTGAGCCCTCTTAGGGCAGATCCTATTGTGAGTAAATTTGTTGAGCCCACTTAGGGCAGATCCTAGTGTGAGTAAACTTGTTGAGCCCACTTAAGCCAGATCCCAGTGTCAGTAAATTTGTTGAGCCCACTTAGGGCAGATCCTAGTGTGAGTAAATTTGTTGAGCCCTCTTAGGGCAGATCCTATTGTGAGTAAATTTGTTGAGCCCACTTAGGGCAGATCCTAGTGTGAGTAAATTTGTCAATCCCACTTAGGGCAGATTTAAGTTTGAAAAAAATTTGTCATCAGTTCACTTGCAAAAGCTTGGTGGTTTCAGTAGACACTCTGGTTTCCTCCACCTTTGTTTTTAAACTAACCACATAAATACTAAGTAAAATAAGTACTAGTGTTTAAGAATATGACATTTTAGACCAGGGTGTAAAAATGCATGACTTCACTCCACAGACTTTGATAACTACAAAGTGTTGTTTAAATACATGTATATGTATATTACTCTGTTTACTTTTAGTTTGACCTTTAATAAGGAAGTGATTTATCTGTGTGAGGTCTGATAAAAAATTTGTAATCAAAACCATGAGCCAACTTACTGTATTTAAATAAACATTTAAAAAATAAATTTTGAAGTTATTTTTTTTTATGTTTGTATAGTATGTTGAAATTTAAGACTTGATCGAAAATCTATAAATAGATATGATATTTACCAGTAAAGTTTTTTTTTTAAATATATGTTGACTTTTTGATATTATAAATGTTGATGTATGTTAGTGTTATTTTTTTAATAATATGTAGACTCATATTTTAGATATCATGTATATACAATGAAACTTGTGAGATGTGAACCCTGACTTAATCTAAAGCCTGTCTAAATTGAGGGCCACTGCAGTAGCTCAGTTGGTAGAGTGCTCGCTTCATAAATGGAAGGTCATTGGTTCGAGCCCGGGCCGGGTCTGACCCAAGACTTGAAAGTGGGTAGTGGACTGTTCTTTCGCCAAGCACTCAGCATTACGAAATAAAAGTCATGGTTCTTTCGGATTGGAACTTTAAATAAATGTGGTCCCATGTCATGGCAGGCATGGCACGATAAAGAACCCTGCTGTATAATGCCATCAGCACAATGCACAGGCAAAATTTCTGCACTTTCGCCTATAGCTGGTGATGTCTTGATATAAGTGAAATATTCTTGACTGGGACATTAAACACCATTATTTAACTCAACTCAACTCTGTCTAAATTGAATTAGAGTGATAATGATGCATATTAAATCCTTATTAAAACCAAATTCTGCCTGAACTGAACTTCAGTGAAACTGTTGACATCTGAACTCTGATTGAAGCTAAAACTGTCTAAACTGAACTAAAGTGAAAACTATATTTATTGGACAATGATTAGAACCAGAATTATTATAGTAAAAATTATGAGATCTGAACCCTGATTGAAACCAAAACCTGTCTAAACTGAACTAGAGTGAAAACTGTGTGTATTGAACAATGATTAGAACGAATTTCTGTCTGAATTGAACTTCAGTGAAACTGAGGCGATCTGAACTCTGATTAAAGCTGAAATCTGTCTAAATTGAACCAGAGTGAAAACAATACATATTGAACCATTATGAGAATCAAATTCTGTCTGAATTCAGCTTCAGTGAAACCTGTGAGATCTGAACCCTGATTAAAGTCAAAACCTGTCTCTAAAATGAATTATATGTACATGTATTTTAAAAAAGATATACCATGAATAATGTAGTTTTTAATTAACCTGTATATACCAAACACCTGCCTAAACTGAATCAGGAAGTGTTCAGTTTAGACAGGTTCCCTTGTATCAAGATTAAATGTCTAGGTCCCATGTTTCATTGCAGCAAAAAGTCATCTCTGTACAGTAGTCGTTTGTGACCTCTATACAGAATATCTAAATATGGGAGGTGGTTGTAACAAATGAAAATAAAAAGAAACCGAAGAAGTTTAAATGACAGTGAAATTTATGTTTTATAAAATTTCTTTGTTGGCTATTTGTTTACATAGAAAAAAAAATTGTGTGTTTAGCAGTAAGCATATGATGGCATTGTTTGTTTCTTAAAAGTAACTAAGGATGTGTTGATGATAATGTTACTACCGGTATATTCTGATACGAAGGTCATATATTGAAGTTAAAATTCGTTTATAGACTGGATCTTTACTTTTACAGAAACTAGCTATAGAGACCACCTGCATAAAATGGAGCCTCAATGGCCGAGTGGTCTTACAGATGCTTGCAGATCTCAGTGCCTCTTACCACCTAGTTTGAAATCCTGCTCGGGAAAATCCTAGTGTTAGAAAGTCCAGCAGTTTGCTTGTTTAAGGGAAGTGGTTTTCTCTGGTTACTTCATTTTCCACCACTATCACAGAAGTGACAACCACAATATAAAGTGAAAGAATCTTGACTCAGGGCATTAAATACCATTTTTCCACTCAACTCTCCACTCAGCCTAGAAAAAAGGATGACTTGTCTTTTAAATCCAGAAAGTGCCTTGACTTTACAATACCAGCCTCTATATCCAGAATGTCTGTTTGTATGTTGAAATTCCTTAATTTTCACAGGTGGTCTTTATATGGATCCAGGTTTTACATCAAGAATTCTAGTTCTCCTGAACACTGTCAGGTACATTTGTTTAGGAAATTTAATGGCAATTCAACTTAATCGGTAGATTCTCATCCCCACCCGTCCCACTGAAAATAGTCTGCTCCAAGTCATTTATTTTCATTTCCCATCCCCTGTAGATTCAAAGTTTGTTCTAAAGTTATGTCGAGTCTGGCATGTCCAAAAAGTACTTCCGTAAAAACCGGAATTGCAAGGTTAAAATTGAAAGTAGTTTCATAAATAGACACAGTTTTCTTAATTATGCATCTCACCAGAGGTTCGAAAGAATTACAATCATGGTATCCACAAATATAGCAGACACTCAAAAGTTAGTGGAGATGTACAATAATTTAATAAACAGCAATATGAACAAAAAGGGTCCTATTGCCAGTGCAAATGTCAACCATGCCAGAGTGCAAGTGTTAGTATAAAAATAGAAAATAAAAACCTCCCCAAAATCTTTGTCCAGCCTCAGAATTAGAATCTGCTATTTGAGTTGAATTGGCCTCAGTTTATTTTTTTAAAAAATATACTTTTAATTTTACATTAAAAATCAGAAGTCACTATTTGAATGTAAATTACCATATTATCAAGATTCTTCTTATTACTGATAATGAAAAAACAATCAAAGAAAAAAAGAATTACACATTATGAAGAAAATTGTTGACCTTGACCCCTTAGACGATTTTTTAATACATTTATTCAAAAAGGATGTAAATGTATGCTTTTAGCTTACCTATATATATAGTAGCTCTAATACCATACATCATCTGTTGTTTGAAGCATGTTCCTATGCATTTACAAGATACTAGTGGGGCATTTTGAATTCAGGACATGTATTAAATGAATTTTAATATGATTTATATGTATATAATGTGTGCAGTAAAATAAATTAAATGTTTTGAGTCCTTTTATTCTCGTAATGAAATAGTCCAACAATTTTGACTTGGGACATTTGAACCTGAATGTAGAATCCCTGATGTTAAATAAAAATTTGAGTAATAAATTAAAATTCTAGTTTTAATACAGATTGTAATAAGAATATTTCAAACAAATGAGACATTTGCTCTAAAATATTTAGCTCTTAAACTTATCGAGTTTTTTCTGTAGTTGTAATCTAGATAAAAAATATTAAAAAACAGAATTTTAAAATCATAAGATTTGCAGCTAAATCTTTGTTTTTTTATTGTTTTTGTTTAATTTTCTATAAATTTGTGCCTGTTTTTGAAATCCAGATAAAAGGTCAACCAAACAGGTTAGATTTGCTGAACTATAAACACCTGTCCTGGATATGCTAGTAGATATAGATGATACCTGTATAGTATATACCTGTACAAATTGCATTTGTGATGTAACATTGTATTTAGTTCACTGATATTGATTTTAATCCATCTTCTTCAATTCATAATTGTGTTTACTTCGGAGAGAGAGAGAGAGAGAGAGAGAGAGAGAGAGAGAGAGAGAGAGAGAGAGAGAGAGAGAGAGAGATCACTACAAAACAGGACAGGTTTACCTTTTTTTAGACAATTATTTCCTGAGAGAGAGAGAGAGAGAATATTTACCACTGGTAAATGCCATTAATTATTTAAATTATTTCGTTATCGTGTTTGTATAAAGACGCACAATTTTAATTACAGAAATAAATGAAAAATTTATTTGATGTGGTTAAAAATTTCTGAGTAAACTGTTTTTTTTTTTCATTTTCTTTAAAGATCATAGAATAAAATATAAGGGGTTTTGTATATCAAACCTTGAGTCCTACTTTAGCCAGACTCTGGTGTAAGAGTTGAGTTTAAAAGTCGGAGTTTAAACCCCAGTTTTTCAATTATATCAAGATGGTCAGCTCTGGGATTGTAGAGAACACTAGAGTCTTCAGAAAAAAAAGATCAACATTTGGCAAGCAAACTGACAAACTTAATCAAAATAGGATAGCTCCTGGACCTCCCGACTTTGCCACAGTGCTGACATCTCCGTTCCAGAATGAGTATAACGCACTACTTCAAGCAAATTTATTTTTTCAAAATCAACAGACTGCACAATGGCTGCAAGGCCCGATGTAGACGTTAAACTCCTCCAAATCGTCGTCATCAAACTAGGATCAGGCTGAATGGGATTTGAACCAAGTGGTGAGAGACGCTGTGTTCCGAAAACGCTCGCTTCAGACTACTAGGTCACAAGGTTCCTTTTCTGGTGTGAATAAGTTTGTATATTTTCTTTGCTGATGTAACATTTGACCTGTATATAAGCTTTGAAACATACACACACCCTTTAGTATCAGTAATTATAAAAAAAAATAAATAAGCAGCAAGACTAGATAATTTATTTTAAAAATGTTACCGTAGTAAATAATAATAATAATAAATTACATGTATTGATTTAAAAAAAACAGCAAGACTGTAGAGTTGAGTTAAGTAATGGTGTTTAACGTCCCAGTCAAGAATATTTCACTTATATCGAGATGTCGCCAGCTATAGGCAAAAGTGCAGAAATTTTGTCTGTGCGTTGCGCTGATGGCATTATACAGCAGGGTTCTTTATCGTGCCATGCCTGCCATGACACGGGACCTGGTTTATTTTAAGTTCCCATCCGAAAGAACCGTGACTTTCATTTCGTAATACCGAGTGCTTGGCGAAAGAACAGTCACTACCCACTTTCAAGTCTTGGGTCAGACCCGGCTGGGGTTCGAACCCACGACCTTCCACTTATGGAGCAAGACTGTAGAGATAATTTTAAAAAAAAAAAAATAATAATAATAATAATAACTAGAGATTGTAACTGGGATACCAGTTACGTATGATTCCCCACCGTCCATAATCTATATATTGTCTAAAATATACACCTGCTGATGGACTGATCTCGAGATGGATTGATAGTATCCATTACTAGTAATCGAAAGCTGACTAAGAGAAAGGGCGGAAGACAAGTAAATTTAAAGTTAACATCGAATTGTACAATTATAATTCGAGTAGTATTCATTTTAATATATATTTTCATTCCCTCATACCCCATTGTTGCAACAATGTTTTTTGTTAAAAGAAACCAATTGATCACGGGAGTCCGAATCTGCATGTATAAATTTATAATTCAAAATGTATGTAAATTATACAAGTTTAATAGATCAGAATCATGCATTCTGTCTTCTGACATAGGTCCTATCCATTTATTTAGCAATTCTATTAGCTGGTGTATTTTGATTGGACAGGTATTCAACTTTGATTGATAGCTAATCTATTTCACGAACTGTGAGGTGTTTAACCAACAAATTTGATTGACGTGTGTCATGACTGTGAAGTAGCCATAACCTACATATTAATGGATAATTGACAAAGAGATTAAAGCAATTATCCATATTAAAACATGTAATAATGCTATTGAATTTGTTTACAATTCTTTGAATAGGAATTTAATCCTGTAAACTTGCCTTAAGAAATGAAATCAAGAATGCCATAAGATAGTGTTTCTTGACTGAGGCTGGGTGTTAAGAATTCTGGCTTCCCACCCCTACCCTCTCTTGAAAATGATTTCCTGGAGGTTTTTATCACTCTTTTCAAAAGGCCATAATGAACAAGAAAATATACAGATGAGTGGAAAGGATTTTAACTTTTTAAAAGCTATACATGTACATAGCACCACCCACAGTGGGAAATGACCTTAGGTGCCCTTTATTAATATCACTCTATTCAACTTTTCATAAGGAACCAGAAAATACATAAATTAGGGGTGGGGATTTCAATAGTTTAAAATTAACTTAGCACCACCCAGCCCTACCCTTCAGTGGGAAGGGACCTTAGGTGTCTTTGATTAGTGTCATTCTTTTCATTTTATCATTAGGAACCAGAAAATATATACTTTAGGGATGGGGATCTCATTAGTTTATGAGTTATGACAAAGCCCTATATATGGTTTTAATTAGCACACCGCAAAGTGTTTAAGGAAAAATTGGTGATTTTTGTTTTTAAGACCCCATCTTCCTGTCCCTCACCCAATAAATACCCATGGATGTAAAACTTTAATGGTGCAGGAACCTATCCTAAAATTTAGAACCAGATTGAATGATGCGTTTAACTTGTTTGGCAGTGCTGATAAAAATTTGATATATTTTTAACAATTTAATACATAGTAACTGAGAATTTATTAGGAACAAATTATGTATGTGAGAAAGAGGTTAGTCACTTAATTAACATGTAGTTCATTAACATTCAATCATTTTTGTTTAGTGCTTAACTTTATACATTAATTCAGATTACCCATTTTTATCGGGCGCTCAGATATCTGAGAAACTGAATAAGAAAGAAGATTCTGTAAGAGTTATCTATCTTTGTACGTATTGGACAAAAAGATGTTTGGAATTAAATTACGCAATTTACATGCACTGACCGCTGAGCCGTCGAGATAGAAAAAAATTTGATCATTTATCCATATCTACCAAGAAAGCAGATTATTGGTACCAAATTTCATCGAAACCCATCATACCGTTTCCGAGTTCTGCACCGGACAATTTTAAGGAAAAAAAATTATAAAAATAATAATAATAATAATAAGAAGAAGAAGAAACAGAACAAAAACAATATTATTCCCCACCTTTGGGTGGGGAATCATAACTATATGAAATAAAAAAAAAAAAAAAATAAATAAATACTGTTTGAAATAAGTATGAGAGTGAGAACTCTATCTTTTAATGTTATCAAAATGTCTAAATGTATATGTGTTTGTGATTATCATCATCATCTCTCCGTCACCATCTCTGCCACCAAATCTATCACAAATTATCAAAACCAGATGTTAAAGAATCAGACAGAAACTGTGTTAAATTTTTGCAGAAACTTGCTGTATTTATGTGTAACTTCTACACGTTCCATTTCAAAAAAAAAAAAAAATCATTTTGTAAATACTTCAGTACACAATTTGTAAACAGAGAATTTCTGCATAAAATGCGCATAAATATACATTACTTACAACTCACTTGTGTATA
The DNA here is from genome assembly GCA_029721355.1 of Tegillarca granosa. Lineage (NCBI taxonomy): Eukaryota > Metazoa > Mollusca > Bivalvia > Arcoida > Arcidae > Tegillarca > Tegillarca granosa. The sequence continues at coordinate 22,299,387 of CM056600.1, forward strand.
TTTTCCCTAAACCTGAAAAAAAAACTTAAAACATTAAAAAAACAGGATAATTAGGACAGATATGCTTTTGAAATATGATTATGTAATTGACTTCAGATGAACCTGTTCTCTACTTAAACTTAATGGGTGTTTTTACTTGTATTTATTGTGGTTGTTAATCGTGTGTTTATTGGTATATTTCTGTGTAATTATGTTACTAATTGCAAGTGGTTTAGTCGTTTTTACATTGTTATTTTCAAAAAAAGAAAGAAAAAAATAAATGAGTTGGATTTGTAAATTGTGTTGTGCACTTGACATAAATGTTTTAAATTATATAATCATTTTCCACATCAATCTGGTAAGGCCAAAAACAAAAAAAAAGAATGAAAAACATTGAGAAATAAAAATATTTGAAAATTCCTAAATAGTTACTAATTCTTGCTACCTACCTACCTACTCTATATTTATGAAAGGGGCCTTAGTATCCAAGTGGTCTAAAGCACACATTTACAGATCACAGGTTCGAAACCTACTTGGGCAGATCCAAGTGTGAGTGTGTTAAAGTTTGTCTGTTTGCTTGCGCTTTCCCTCTTTTTTAAAATTTTTTTGTTTATTTTTTTTGTTTATTTTTTTTTTTTACTTTAGTTTTCTCTTTAATATAAGAAATGCACATTTTTTTTCTAGGCATTATATTAAGAGTCCTTTGAAGTTGATATTAAATTATCGTAGTTGGTTTACTTATATCATATAAATGCTAAAAAGGATTTATACTCTCATCATTGACTCATGTTTAATGATCTGCTTCCGGGGCCTCGGTGGCCAAGTGTCTAAAGCGCGCGCTTACAAATCACAGCGCCTCTTAGCACCTGGGTTGGAATCCCACTTGGGACAGATCTTAGTGTGAGAAAGTTTGTCAGCTCGCTTGCCGAAGGTTGGTGGTTTTCTCCAGGCACTCCGGTTTCCTCCACCATCCCAGAACTGACCGCCTTAAAATAAGTGAAAGAATCTTGACTGGGGCATAAAACACAATACTCCACTCCACTCCTGCTTCTGACTTGCACACATATGAGTGAATGGTACACTGGACAATCTGTATTTATTTTGTTTGTCAGTTTGCTTGTCGAAGGTCTGTAGTTTCCTCTTGGCACTCTGGTTTTCTCCATTTCCCAAGAACTGACTGTGAAAGAATCTTGACTGGGGTGTAGAACACCAAATCATCCAATCCAAACCAATCCATTATATTGTTAGAAATGCTTAGTTAGCTTTTATTAATTTATATTTTCAGATATTTTATCCAGAAACAACAGACATTTATGATAAAAAGAACATGCCTCGTGTTATTTACTGTTTACATGCTCTCAGGTAATTAACAAGATATTAATTAAAAATTGCCGTTAGCTTGTCTATTAAAGTTTGTTATAGACTACTTTATATCTTAACCAATGGCATTGGTTCGCCAATGGTACATGCCTCGTGTTATTTACTATTTACATGCTCTCAGGTAATTAACAAGATATTAATTAAAAATTGTAGTGAGCTTGTCTGTTAAGGCTACATCATAGACTACGGTATATCTTAACCAATGGCATTGGGAAAATATATCAAACTATACAGTTGAATCTTGTTATCTCAGACACAGATATCTCTTGCTTTTTTTTTAAAAATCCAGAATTAGTTACTCTTTATTTTAACCAAATAGTATGTTATATACTCAGATAACTAGGATTTTCTGATAATTGGAACCATTTTTATGTTCCATATTATATGAAAAAGATGTTTGTAAAATTTGTTTATTCCAATTATTGTTATTATTATTAGGGGGTCCTATGATTTGATAAACTACAAAGCATGTTTAGCTATGTTTAGATATCATTTTTAATAAACTAAAGCTGGGAACTTGTTATGTGTGTATCGTAGCATCAATAATTCTAAATTTGAACTGACCTCTTAGGCCAAACATTACAAGACGAATGAAACCTTTTTGATCACTATTCAAACTCACAAACTTGAATTGTGGGGGGGGGGGGGGGGGTGTCATTATGGTTCTTATACCATATATGGAATGCATATTGTTCTCATACCATATATGGAATAGATACAACAGTGGAATGATTTGTTTGTTGGAAAAATATGAATCAATAAGATTGCTCCAAATTTTCAAATCTCAAGGAAAGGAATCAAGATAATCTAGATATTGATTGATTAAATGTAAAGGAGATAATAAAAATGAGAGTTAAAACAAAGTAAATTTGACTGCAAACACTTTATATTATATTCACACTACCACCACCCCAAAATTTTGATTTCCATTCACAGCATACCTATTTATCTTCAACCTTCAGATAAGTTGAACTTTTTTCATTTTTCATAATTTGTGTAATTTTTTGCATCTATTTGTAGTCTGTACTGTTTTAAGTTGGGTATTGCACCACAGATTGAAGATCTATATGGGAAAGTTACATTTACAGGTAAATATAGAAAATAGGAGTTTATCTTCTCTGTAAATCCCTGAATCTGCAATTTTTGGTTACAAAAAAAATATATATATGTGATTAGAAAATATTGATGTAGTCGCTATGTTAGTGACAGTGAATTGTTAACAGTTTTCATAAGAAAATCTAATAAACTTTAATAACGTTTGATATTGTTCACCATCGCAGTCACAATTGAATATTTTTATCCTCATTCCCTTTCACCATACAGAGGGGCCTTGTGGCCTAGTGGTCTAAAGTTCTTACTTATTGGTCACAATGTCTCTCACACCTAGGTTCGAGTTCTACTTGGGCTGATCCTAGTGAAAAAAATTGTCAATTTGCTGGCTGAAAGTCGGTGGTTTTCTCTGGGGCATTCCAGTTTCCTCCATTGTCCCAGAATTGACTGCCTCAGTATAAGTGAAAAAATCTGGAGCATTAAACACCCTTAATCGACTCTTACCATACTGTATTCATTTAAAAAAGGAAAATATTGTATCCTTGGTCACATTTTACTAACATGTATATGCAAAAGAAGCTGCCATTCCCTCTCGGTATATAATCATGTAGATTCCATATGGAGGAACATTTAATCTATGCTGAGATATTTTATATATCTCATGATTGCATTTTCTCCTGCTTTTACCAAGTAAAAATTACCAAACTTTATATACAATTTTAAGAAAAAATTCTATGAAATTTAAACACAAGTCACTATCACAAAAAAAATGACTCCTAAAAAAAAAAGAAGAAGATTATGAACACTGATTGTAGAAAGTGTTAGGAGTTCAAACACAAAGTCTTTTACTTTTTTTGCTTTGTGTTCATTCAGGTCATCCATTTGAAAGATTTTTCTCAAATATTGTACATTTGCTGATTGGCTATGTGTCCATACAATATTACTTTGAGACTTCCATTTGTGCAGAACAGAAAAATGAATGGTTTAAAAAAGCTTATATTTTTTCTGATTTCACACTCAAAACTATTAAGAACTTGTTTAATAAAAACATGACAGTTCTGTTAGTTTTCAAGATACAGAATCTAATATTACATTTGCATTTTATTTTGGTATTAATAAATACACGTATGATTTGAAATAATACATGTACAAATTTACTGTAACAAACACCAAAACTTAGCTTAGATTCTGTGATTGGGAATTATTACATGTAAAACGAAATCAGACCAGAGTTTGAATTTATAGACTTAGCTTCAAGACATTTTATTTCGTGATATATTTTCAGAGGAAGAAATTAGTGCTATGAGAAAAGAATTAGATAAATATGGAATACAGATGCCTGCTTTTAGCAAAATTGGTGGAATATTAGCCAATGAGGTCAGTATTTTATCAGGTGTATTAATTTTTCTGTAATTAAAAATTTTAAAGTCATGTTAATATCATATAGATTAATTTTATGTGATCAATCACTCAATTTTGATAAAATATGGTGGTTCAGAAACAATTTTTTATTTTCATGATTTAAGAAGTTAGTCGTTCCTAAGTATATTTGTTTGTATATATGTTTATCAGGCAAGTGCTTTATTTGGTAGCAGTGGTGTGGTGTAAGGGAGAAAAATAGGGTCTTCAGATAGGGTATTGGTCCATCATAAGGTTTACGCCCATTATATCTGCAGGTGTTCATTCTTGAGCTAATGTTGGACTGAGGCAATGCAATATTGAATGTTTTGCATGCAGTCTGACAAGGGGTGTGAAGCCATTAGTATAAATCCTGAAGCATTTGATCATGGTATCTAAACAAAATGTTTTGAATATTTTGGACTTTGGTTCAGATTTGGCCAGTGGATATGAAGTTGATTTGAAATGCTATACAAGAAATTCAAAATAAGTGTTCTGCTTATAATGTTCATGTACATTTACATATAAGAGTATTCTTTCTATTACAGCTAACAGTTGATGATGCTGCATGTAAGTAGTTTATCATTCAAAACATCGTATCGATCAAAAACAAACCATACTTCTGATATTTACCTCAATGTAATACGGAAATTACAAAATTATAGAAGTAAAAAAAAACTCTTAATAACCAAAGTTGCTTATACAATAATAAAGTTTTGGTGCATGGTTGCGTAACAGGAGTGAAGCAGAGTAATGATGTTTTGAGCCCTAGTCAAGATTTATTTTAACTTATGTCGAGATGCTCAATTCTAGAATGGAGGAGGAAATCAGAGTGCTTGAAGAAAACAACTGACCTTCGGCAAGCAAAATGACAAACCTTCTTTCATCTAAGATCTGCCTGAGTGGGATTTGATCCTAGGCAGTGACAGGCATCTAAGATTCGTAAAGATTTATCATGTAACTAATTGTGGGTATTATGAGGTATGTTGTTTTCTGAGAACCTATGTCACTTATAAGTTTCGTTTTTGGCATAGCTGTGAAGGTTATTTTAAAATTGTTATGTTTCACTTTAAGAAATTTAAACAAGTTGAATCTGTTTTATTTGACTGGTATAAGAGCGAGAAAGCTTTATGGTCCAGTCGATACTCTTTCACTTATAACAAGGTGGTCAGCTCAGGGATTGTGGAAGAAAATAGAGAGCTATATATAAGAAAATCACAGACTTTCGGCAAGCAAATCGAACAGCTTTCTCACACTAAAAACTACCTAGGTGAGATTTGAACCTACATGGTGAGAGGGGCTGTGATCATTTACTGTGTGTTTAGGCCCCTCTGCAAATGAATATTATCAGATAAAATAACTATTAGCTTATGCTCTAGAACACTATCCACTGACTTGTGTAAGCTATAAAGTTACTATGATTTTTTTTATTTCTTCATTATACAGTGCATGCAGCTATCATTGCTATAAATGAAGCCATTGACAAGGAGGATCCCAGAAGAGACGATGACTGCCCTGCGAAATCCGTCAGCCATGTTGGTTAATATCAGTGACAGTGCTGCAGAAGATTATCAAGCACTCTTATTTGAAGCTAAAAATACAAAAGCTGAAATTGCCAGGAATAAGGTAAAACATTTAATTTTGGCAGTGTTCTATTTGATAAATAATGAACAGGTTAAATCTACTGTACTAGTTCTTGGTTTCATTGGTTTCAACCATCTCAGCTTTTGGTTTCGTTGTTTGAGGTTGTGAGTTCAAACCACTGAAACTTCTGGATCATTTTATGTTTACACTAAAGTAGAAAGGGTTTGGTTTCTATGGAATATGATCTTAAGACCCTAATTTTTCTGTGAAATATCTGGTAGGCTTGAAAAAGTAGTAATTAAACTTGTTATTTATAGCAGATTAAAGAAATGTTTTAAATACTAATGTTTGTTTCAGTTTGTTTATTTTTTCATTTTTTTATTTTAATTTTTTTTGGGGGGGGGGATGTCTATGGAGCAAGTTTGATGGAAGGCCTAGTTTGATATTTTTTTCTGCTTGATAACTGTTTTAATCTTTTTTTTTTTAAATGAAAGTGAGGGGAAAAAATCACAGGTTTTTTATGTTGACTGAAAACTTTTTTTAAATGAAAGTGAGGGGAAAAAATCACAAGTTTTGTATTTTGACTGAAAACTTAGAATTATTAATAACAAAAATAATAGATAATACAGTTTCTTTAAAAATAGAAAACTTGCCTTTGATATCTGTTTAATTATTATTATTATTTTTTTTTTATATAAAAGTGTCAGTTTATGTAGAATTTTCAGAATTTATAGCTTAGTACGTTGTTTTGATTATTACAGAGTTTAGATCCAGAGTTTGAACATGATGTCTATGATGAATTGTTAACACAAGCTGAGATACAAGGGAATCTTAAAAAAGTTAATAGTGAGTATTGGTGTGAAGAGTTTAGTTGAGTTGAGAAATGATGTTTTACACCCCAGTCAAGATTCTTACGTACATCTAGACAGGCAGTACTGAAATTGTGGAGGAAACTGGAGTGCCTAGAGAAAACAACCAATCTTCAGCAAGTGAACTGACACACTTTCTCAAACTAGGATCTGCTCAAGCGGGATTCAAACCCAGGTGGTAATAAGCACCTTGATCTGTAAGCATGTGTGTTAGATCACTTGGGTCCGAGGTCCCTACTGGAGTGAAGAGAAAATAATTTAACCTGATTTTAGGTACATGTATTAATTAAAGTGTTTGAATATGTTTATAATTGTTTGAAACCTGCATTTATGATACCATCCTAATAATTCAAATTTTATTATTTCAAATGTTTACAGTTATTTTCTACATAAAGAAAATATACATTTGTCGAGCCTGGCATTGTCATAAGGTGTTACTTTTCCATTGTCGTAGGCAGCGGCAGCGTTTCAAAGTGTGAAAGTTTATGTTAAAGTACTACTCTATCAAAAACAAACCAGGCGAAACATTTTAATCCGTGGAATTCTTTTTTTTTTTTCCAGATTTTCTTTCTTCAATCCAAAATATTACCTCAAGCAAATAAGAACACATTGCATGTGATAAACTAAGTTTCACTTTATACAACATGGTTGTTGCTATATATACAGTAAAACTTCGATCGCTCGAACGTCGTTGCCTCAAATACCCCGGATAACTCGAAGTCATCTGTTGGTCCCGACCAATTTCCTATTACATCCTATGTAAATAAACCTCTAACTTTGTTAACTTGAATACCCCCGCTCGCTCGAACAATAAATATTTTTCAAAAGTATAAAGTTAGTGAAAATTCAACTTCTTTCGCTCGAATACAGTTTTTGCCAGAAAGACATGTGGTCCTGGTCATTGTAAACAAAACACAAGCTGAAGCCATATTACAGATTTCATCAAAAGTAATAGAGTGGAAGGAAATGATTAATCTAGACAGTTACCTAAAATCAATTAATTAATTATTAATTAACCTGCTTAAAGAATGTCGATATGCTCAGTTCTTTAATCTCTTAATCTGATTACGACACGCAGAAGTGTTTGATTGCTATTTTTAAAACACCTCAGTCGCTCGTGCCTTATATTTGCACATCAGGATTCTTTAATTTACATGCCCTTGGAATATGTATAGTAATGTGTATTATCGTTATTTCCCGTGATTAAAACAACCGGTAATGATTGTGTTTTGTATTGTTTTCTTTAAAGTATTACATGTGCAACAAAGAATAAAGTAAGTTTATTTTGTATCTTAACCTGTTGAAATAAAAATAAAGTGCCATATTATAACCCCGTAGCCATATAACATCATACGGCAGATTGCAGGTCAACATGTAATTTGAAATGAATTATGTACAATGTATATTAATGTGACATGTTATTCTTTATTATTATTATTATTATTTTCAAATATTTCATGATAAATAATGGAATTTTAATTTGGACTTTTCATAATTTGACCTTTTAGTTTATTTACAAGTAAAACAAATTTAAAGATTCTTTAATGGTCGGTAAACATGAGAACGTGAACCTCCAATCATATCTCGATGTTCGATTGCTCAAACCCCCCGATGGCTCGAATATTTAGTCAAAGTCCCTTGGACTTCGAGCCATCAAAGTTCTACTGTACATGTATAGATTTTTATACCTGTTTTGTTTAGTGTATACCCATTACAGGTGTATGAGATAAATGGGGTATCACAAAAAAAATGTAGTATGCACTGCTCTATCTGTAATGGGTAACATATGCTCAATTTTGTCAGCAATAAAAGCTCTTGACAAATTAAACAATGCTTTACTTAAAATGGACAAAGATTTTCAACCTCAAAATACTATTTTTAGTATGGTGTATTATAATTTCACACAATTGAGGGTTGACATCTCTGTTATCAATATAAATTATATTTTTTCCGTTTTTAGCAATAAGAGCTCTTGACAAATTAAATGATGCCTTACTAAAAACAGACAAAGATTTACTGTTAAAGGCTTTGAAATCCAAACATCTGGGATTAAAGAATGTTAATGATGACAACATAGATAATTATATGATACGACTACAGGAGATTAAAGAAACTAAACAGGTAAGATTTGTTAATTTGAAAATCGTTTTGAGCTCTTGGTCTTAAAGGGGTCTTGGTGGCTGAGTAGTGTAAAGTGTGTACTTACGGATCACAGCAATTCTCTGCCTGGGTTTGAATCCCACTGGGGACACATCCTAGTGTGAGAAAGTTTATCGGTTCGCTTGCTGAATGTCGGTGGTTTTCTCCGGGTGCTCCGGTTTCCCCCACCATCCCAGAAATGACGGCCTCAGAATAAGTGAAAGAATATTGACTGGGGTGTAAAACACCATCATTTCACTACACTCCACTCCACACCTGGTCTTCAACCATTTACTCGTGAATATTTTGACATAATAGAAAACCATTAGAAATTGCCAATTTTGGAAATAATTTTATTGATCGGATATGTATAGACAGTGAACAAAAGTATTTACATATACACATTATTTTTTGACATCTGTAAGTGTTCAAATACTTTTTTGCCAATTGTCTTTAGCTTGAAAAAAAATCCCGATCAAAGGAAAAATGTCATAGTCTAATACAGAAGTCTAAAGTCTAAAACTTTTTTTTGAAAAGTAACCCATTTGATAAACCAAGTTTTATTTATTTATTTATTTTATTTTATTTATTTATTTATTTTATTTATTTATTTATTTATTTAATTTATTTTTAAAACTGTGTTGACAAAACATATCATGGTAATTAGGAAAAATTAAAAACATTCATACAGTGGCAGTTTTTTTTCCTAAGCACACAGGATGTGAAGCATTTGACAGCAAGAAAACAATTTCTGCATGATTTGTTTCAGGCTATTTTTGTGTTCTCTGTTATATAAGCTGAGTAGAGTAATAAAAGGATAATGTCTAGTCAGGATTCTTTCATTTTTACTAGGGTAGTCAGTTCTTAGAATATGGAGGGGCCTCGGTGGCCGAGTGTTTTAAAGCGCTGCCTTACAGACCACAGTGCCTCTCACCGCCTGGGTTCAAATCCCACTCGGGACAGATCCTAGTGTGAGAAAGTTTGTCAGTTCGCTTGCCGAAGGTCGGTTGTTTTCTCCGGGCACTCCGGTTTCCTCCACCATTCCAGAACTGACCGCCTCAAAATAAGTGAAAGATTCTTGACTGGGGCGTAAAACACCATTACTCCACTCCACTCCACTCTTAGAATGTGGAAGAAATCAGAGTGCATGGAAAAATCCACTGGCCTTTCAGCTAACAAACTGAATTTTATACACACTAAAATAAGTGTAGGTGATAAAAGATGCTGAGAGAATCTTTTATTGGTAATGGGACTGTTGGCTATTAAAATAAAAGGCCCTCATCATCTTTGCAGTAGAAAAAATGCCTTATGAAATGTACATATGCATATTCTACATTAAACATGTCATTTTCTCTATTTAATAAAAGCAACTATTTTTTTTTATGTAAATTTTCATTTTGTATCATTTTTATTTCAGAACAACAATCATGGTGAAGAAACCACACTAGAGAGAGATGAGGTCCAGGCTGCTGTAAATGCTGGGAATTTAGATGCTGATGTTGAATATCAAAGTAAAGAATTGTATCATAGTGTTTCTACAATAAAGCTTTGCTTTCAGTTACATTAGAAAAAGATTTGCTAGCCACCTCATTTAAAGCAGTTTCTAATTATACTCAGTGTTTTTGAATCTGGAAATTGCAAAATCCACACCATTTGTTTTAAAACTGAATATTGCAAATCGATACCAGTTGTTTTAAACCTGGAAACTGAAATTCCACACCAAATTGTTTTAAACCTCGAAATTGCAAATCCACACCTTTTGTTATGAATGTGGAAATTGTAAATCCACACCAAATTGTTTTGAACCTAGAAATTGCAAATCCACACCAATTTTTTTTTAACCTGGAAATTGTAAATCCACACCAATTGCTTTTGTACCTGGAAATTGTAAATCCACACCAATTGCTTTTGTATCTGAGAATTTTCAATCCTGACCAATTGCTTTTGTACCTGAAAATTGCAAATCCACACCAATTGTTTTTTAACCTGGAAATTGCAAATCCACACCAATTGCTTTTTGTACCTGGAAATTGTAAATCCACACCAATTGCTTTTTGTACCTGGAAATTGTAAATCCACACCAATTGCTTTTGTACCTGGAAATATTCAATCCACACCAATTGCTTTTGTACCTGGAAATTGCAAATTCACATTTGAAATAGAAACGAGAGTTCTACATCATTTTTTTGTTCTCATGTATATGGAAAACTCTAAAAACTTCTGTAGTTTGTTTGTTATCTTGTCACAGGAAGAAATTGAGATACAGACTCACTATTATTATGTTGGTTTCATTATAACATTTAGAACTAGAAATTTCTTGAGTTTTTATTTCATTCAATGCCTTGGGTTATTCAGATTGTCAATTTAGGGTTTTTTTTACTTAATACATCAAAAAATAAGTTCAAGGTCATTAACATACATTATGAAGGATACAAAAAACATGTGAAGTTTTTGTGTGGCCACCATGCTAAAATAATTTTTTTTTTTACTATAGATTATTTATTTATTTATTCATTTATTTATTTATTTATTTATTTATTTATTTTATTTATTTTTTTTTTAAATTTAATTAATTAATTAAACTTTTACTGCAGAAAGCCAGTGTGTGATATCCATAAATTCAGCGATTGACAGTGGAGATATGGAACAATTAATGAAAGCATTGAGTAGTCCTTCAGCAAAACTACCACCAGTGTATGACTTCGCTGGCTCCTTATATATGGAGGAATTCCAAAACATGAAAACAGAAAAACAGGTATTAACCACTTAAACAGAACTGTTACTGTTAAAGTGAAATTCTTAAAACAACGGGTGGAGCTGTGATGGGGGTGGGGGCAGACACTAACTCTTTGCTAATGTGTTGACAGACTTTCACATTGGGATCTTTTGGAGTGGGACTCTAACCTGGATGTTAAGAGGACTGCATTCCAGTAGCTTATACTGTAAATGGATTCTGGGATCTATATCTGGACAAATAGAAATATTGCGCAGAAATACTGTAAAATTACATTAAATTTTGCTATGTCCGAGGATTTGTGATTTCACCATGAAATTTAATGTCATTGAAAATTTTTAATCACTCTGGTTGAATGCAAATAAGAAAATTTTCGCCTTTTCATAGGCATTTACTGGTTGACTCTGTATCAGTATAGTGTACTGAATTTAATGTTTATTTGTGTGGCAGACTGGGCTTCAATAGGTGGTTGGGTAGCTCAGTTGATAGAGCATCCTGCTAGGATTTGAAAGGTCTTAGGTCCGTGTTTCAGTTTAGCCACTGCATTTTTCTCTTTCCTGTTACATCTGTTACACTGAGCCTTCTATCTCTCAAAAGGTTGCAATAAGTGAGCGCTAGTACAAAGTAAATCAGAAATTCCTGCAGAAAATCACACACCATCTCATCTATGAGGTGTAAGAAAATTTTGTCTCATTTTGAATAGCAGAAAAAAAAATTGCTGAAGTGATGTAAAACAACATTAACCATCTGTATCTATTTTAGTATTGAATAGCTGCAATAATGTTGATTCAGCTTTTAATGGTAATTCATGCTATTCAAAAAAGTCATTTCTGAGGGTATAGGGTGTCTTCAGTCCATTACTGACAATTATAGTCATATTTTGTTGTTGTTGGCATGGTCATTTATGTTAATATCTAGCTGACAGCATTTTGTTTTATCTATTTCAGACAGATTTAGATTATGATGAAATATTTGCAGCAATTAAAGGTACATGTATGATTATTTGATTAATTGGAAATTAATATAGGCTGAGGCAATTAAGTTCATTATCTTAAACTCTTCCTATGTTGACCGCACAAACTTTACTTGCCAAAGAACCACCAAGTTTTAACCTAAGAATTTTGTCCATATGTATGATTGTTGACAAAAAAACTTCAGTCTCATGAATTGGAATGACACTAGCAAACCAATCAGAAAGCATTACACAAACAACCAATCAGAAAACATTACACAAACAACCAATCAGATAGATCCATTTATTGACAACACTCTGTTGATAGTGCAAAGAATTACTTGTATAACAACACAAGATATAATTGTCTCCCTTTACAGTACTTGAGATTTTTTAGTATTTGTTTACAAAAACAAACCTTTTTGTGCTCAATCCTTATGGCTTGTTGTTTATTACAACAATATTCAGCTCAGCTGATTGAATACAAAATCTATGTATTACAACAATATTCAGCTGATTGATTACAAAATCCATGTATTGCAACAATATTCAGCTAATCGATTATAAAATCCATGTATTGCAACAATATTCAGCTGATCGATTACAAAATCAATGTTTTACAACAATATTCAGCTGATTGATTACAAAATCCATGTAAAAAAAATTCAAGGATTTTTTTAACAAAATATCATGTGGTAATGAGATTGCACTTACTTAATCTTAGAGCACTATTCAAATGTAGTACAGCATTTAAGATTGATATTTCAAATGACTAAGTCACATTACACTTGCTTATTCCTCGTCAATAAAAGTCTGTCAAAAGGGAAAGCACCTTTCTCAAATTGGTTGAAGTTCAAAGGTTCAATGGTTGAAAATGCTGGTAGCCTGGTTTACAAATCAGAGCCCCTCTTTCCACTTATTTGAGAAAGTATGTCAGTTTTTTTATTTTGCCAAATATCATTTCTCATGTTCAGGCACACTGGTTTCCTCCTCCATCAAAACAAAAAAGCAAAAAAGAAACTAAATGTCTTTATATTGTAATTGAGAGAATCTTGACTGAAAAGCATGTGTTAAAATGTTTTAGTTTTAGCAAGCTGCTCATGAAATTTTGTTTTAATGTCTAATCATTTTTTATTCTGAGCACTCCCAGTCTCACGGATCTCACAGTCGCAGATCTTGTTATACATGTGCATTGTAAATATAAATCAAATATTTAATGTATGAATCATCTTAATGTTTCAGTTCTTTCTGCTGTGGCGGCTATAAATAAGGCAGTAGAAGTAGGTGACCCAGAAGCAACGTTACAAACTCTGTGTGATCCAGAAGCTTGTATCCCGAATCTCGACGAACATAATTCCGAAAAATATCAAAAAGCTTTAGCAGCTTCAAAAAATACAAAATTAGGGGTAAGTTCGAAAATTATTTGTAAACTGTTATGTATATTGGATGTTGTTATTTCAGTTAATAAGATTTTTAAGCTAACTCATCCAAAGTACCAAAAAATATTCATTGCTGCTCCTGAAATCAGTGTCGGAATTTTTTTTCCCCCCTTTTTCCTTTTTCCTTTTTTCTTTTGACATTTGTGTTGGAAGGGATTTTGTGAAACAAAAGAATGGCACACCCATACATGATACAAAATTGTATCTGGTCAGATGGTATAATAATTCTGTATGGTACAATACTTCAATACAGTACTCAGAATTTTTAACTCTAGACAAAAAATACAGAACAAAATGTTAAAAAGAAATTAAGCACAGTCAACCTAGCATAGGCTATGCACATGTAGATAATTTCTGTTTCTGTGACATATATGTTTTATGGGCTTTTGAAATGAGAAATATTGGTAATTTACTTTGAAAATGAATGTTGTAACTAAATGCATTCAAAAATATTAGATTATTATGGAATTATCTGTCATGTTAATTATGAATTAAGAATTTTGTTGATAAATGCCAGGTTGTCACCATCATAGGTTGAAAGTGGAAGATTTTTGTTTGTTTTCATAATCTTACCCTGCCTTAATGCAATCAAGGTTTGGACAGTGAGATATATAATGAATGGAATTCTTGTCATGTATATTTCAGAGCTCCTGTGATTTGTTAACACATTTTGAAATCTGTAGCTGTGTGGATCAAGTCAATGCACAAGTCCAGGAAGAACATGAGAGTAAGTATAATTAGTTGTCAGCTCCACCGTTTTACGAACAATCAAATTGTTTAACCAGGTTTTATTCATTTGCTTTACATGTATATGAAAAGTTTAAGGTCTGAATTTCAAGATTTTTCGTTCATGATTTTTTTTCCTTTTATTTATTTTGATCTAATTAATTACAAATTTTTTTTAATTGTAAATGTATGATTTTTTTATTTCTGGATGTAAATGAAAATTTTAGTGTCTGACTTTCAAATTTATTTTACATGATTTTTTTTTCTTATTACTGACTCATTTTGATCTAATTAATTACAAAATTTTTTTTATTTTTTATTTTTTTTATTATGAACTGTACAGTTTTTAATGCATGGCTGGATAATTTACTCTGATTTCATTATACATGTACATGTACAACTCTTAAAGATAAATTAAGTTTAGACAGGTTTCCAGTTTAAGGTTTCCATTTTACTTGGGGTTCAGTTCTCACAATTTTCAAATTATATTATGAAGATGAAAATACATGTATATCTTGTCTTTTCTTTTTTTTCCTTTTCTTTAAATGTTCAAATTTTGTTTTATTTGCTTGGTAAAGGACTGTCATATTGTTATGTCTCAAAAGAGTTGTTAAAATTTTCATCAGGAACTTTAAAACTGTAATCTGTATTTGCAGGAGTAGTTGCCATAGGAACAATAAATGATGCTGTAGATAGTGGGGATCCCAAACAGACAATCAAGGCTTTGATGGCACCAGCAGCTAAATTGGAAGATATCAAAGAAGAGGAAGGTTATCATTACCATGTGTTACTTGTACGAGAAAAAACAAAGAAATCTGAGGTAAGATATAGAAAAAAGATTTTTATGATATCAGCATACATGCAATATTTCCCTGATGTTGACCATTTTAAAACCGGTCCTGCTCGGGACACAAGAAATCCCTGAATTTTAACCATGTCCCAATTTTTAAATTTTTAATTAAAAAAAAAAACAAAAAACAGATTGATTATTTATTTTAAAGTAAGTTTATTTTGTAAGATGTTACCAGTAATGTAAGAAATGTTTGTATATGTCATTTAGGCAAATAAGTTGTGAGGATGGCAGCCCAAACAGACTGATATAATGTTGCATCAAGAAAAGTCTCTTTTGTTAAATGTTATAATATTTTTATTTTGTGACACTTAGAATAACAAGCAGAGGATATACTGCTGCAAAATTAATCACAGTTATGACTTTTTTTTTTTTGCGAAAAATAAAAAATCTCGGTACTGCCTTTGTAATTGTCAATTTTTAATGAATGTATATGATTGACCTGTTATTTGTAATCTTGAGTGAAAAAAATACTACTATATATGTAATCATGTTTGATTTCCCTGGACAGGAAGCTGGTGATGAAGGTGTGGTATTATGGGTAGAAGATATACAGTCTGCTGTTAAAACAGGAAATAGAGATGCAGAAGAAGGACTAAAATGTATGTTTACAAATGGCAGTTGATAAAATTGATGATCTGTAAATAATCCATTTACTTGATGAATTAAAACTTATTGGCTATTTATTTACAATTTTTGATAGTTTTTATACGCCTGTCAAAGACGGGGCGTATTATGGGATCACCCTTGGCGGGCGGGCGGGCGGATGGGCGGGCGGGCGTACTGGCGGCGGGTTTGTCCGGCCCATAACTCTGACATCTATGGTCAGAATGACTTGAAACTTGGTATGCTTACTTACCACGATGATGCGAAGTGCAGTGCTCAGGAACCGTAACTCTAGCTTCCTTAATTTTTGAGTTATTTCCCTTTGAATGCTGTTAGCATGTTTGTCCGGATCATAACTTTGACATCTATGGTCAGAATGACTTGAAACTTGGTATGCTTACTTACCACGATGATGCCAAGTGCAGTGCACAGGAACCGTAACTCTAGCTTCCTTAATTTTTGAGTTATTCCCCTTTGTGTGCTGCCAGAGTACGCGGTGGGTTTGTCTGGCCCATAACTATGACATCTATGGTCAGAATGACTTGAAACTTGGTATGCTTACTTACCACGATGATCCGAAGTGCAGTGCTCAGGAACCGTAACTCTAGCTTCCTTAATTTATTCTACCAGGGAGCAGATACACATAGAGTTGTAGGCTGAAGAACTTGCTGTCTTTGAAACAACCCAGTATACTAGAGATTACCTCAATTTTGTGTTGAAGGTTACAAGAACATGATGGTAACATTATATAAATGGTGTGGCTGGTGGTAAGTCTATTTTGTTACTGAAAATTATACCAAAATCTCAATAATTACTATTGTTTTTTATTGTACTTGTTGACTTGTGCACTGCATTTTGTATCATTGTGATGAATAATTGAATTGACTTATTGATTATGAACAGCTCATATGAACTGTATAAGTCCCTTTACAGTTCATAATAAACAAAATATCCACATAAATGACTTGCAGATTTGATGGGCGTATCATGCTCTGCCATGCGGAACTCTTGTTTTTTCTTAAGAATTAATAGATGGAGTTTTAGTAGTAAGTTTCAGTGGAGATGTTTCTCATTGTTTTAATACAGTATTTGAATATAGAAATATTTTAAGTGAAGGTGATTCACATGCTGTCACTATAAATGTCTGTTATCATTTTTTCTTTAGTATCCAATGGTGTAGAAGCTGTAAATAAAAGTATTGAGTCAGGAGATTCGGAGGCGTTAATAAACGCTCTTGTTGCTCAAGATTTAAATCTTCACAGTGTCATACCTGACTGTAAACAACAATACATGGACAGTTTAGTGGACTTCAGAAAAGATAAATCATCACAAGGTATTACAGTTCTCACTCTCTCTCTCTCCCCCTCTCTCTCTCTCTCTCTCTCTCTCTCTCTCTCTCTCTCTCTCTCTCTCTCTCTCTTCTTAAATTAATTCAAATCTGCTTAAAAAAACTTGATCACAGTGCCTCTTAATGCCATTATTTAGAACCGACTTTAGTTCACTTGCAGAAGGATTTATTTCTGGGCAATCTGATTTTCCCCACCATTTGCAGCTGATTGTCATGATACAAGTAAAAGAATCTTGACTGGGGCATTAAACACCATTATTCTACTCTATTCCATTCAATCATAATTGATAAAATGGTCCATGATAATAGCAAGGATTTTAGACTGATGAAAATCCAGATAACAAATTTAATCAGACTCATTTTAACAAGTGTTTTAAATAATTTTTAATGATTTTCTGAATTACCACATTTATGCATTATTGAAAAAAGGTTTATTTATTTTCAAAATATACATGTATAATGTTTATTCCCTATACAGTGGACCTAAAATTTTAAACTTCCTTTGGGAAATAAACTTATTTAGTAAAATTTAATTTAGTTACTATTTATTTTCCAGTGTTTTATATATAATTTGTCTGTGATATTACTGATCTTTTTTTTATCAGTTTACTTTTTTGTTTATCATTTTATTATACAAATGGATTTTACTGATGCTGTTGTATCTTTTACATTTTTCTAGCTGCAAATAGATGCGGCTAAAAAAATTATCTCACTCACTCCTATACATACATTACAATGTGCAAAGAACTAAATAATTAACATATTTCTAGGTGAAGTTGGTAGTGGTTGGGTTATGAACAGAATTAAAGATGGTTCCAAATTTTTCTACAATGTACACACAAAAGAATATTCATGGACACGTCCAGATGATGTGGTTAAAGACAATGGCATACTTACAAAGGAAGAAATACAGGTATTTACAGTGCTCTTGTAATTTTAAAAATATTTTGTCAATTTTCTTTCCGACAAGATCTTTGTTAAAACTAAAAAAAATCTACACATGTATTTTAAATAAATAAAAGGCTTTATTTTGGATTTTGATTAACTTGTCTAACTGAAGGTAAAAATATTTTTTGTTCAATACAAATCAAGGTCAAATATTATACCCTGAAGGATGTAATTGTTAGATTTGATTTAAAGCAGCATTAAGTTTTTCAATTTTTTAAAAAACAAGTAATAAAAAATTCGATTATCTAAAAATATATTTTTAAAAAAAGATAACTTCTAATCATGATCTATGAAAGTTATTTTCTAAAAATATCATTCCTATTAGCTGTAAATAAATGGAATCCTCTAATGTGTTGATCACATATTTAACAATGATTATTATTAGCTTGTAGCATGCACACTTATGTACAGAGACTTGAATGAATCAAAGGAGAAACCTTTAGGAACATCATTAAGTAAATCATCACCATTTTAATTTTTTTCCTAGGAAAACTATCGCAGCTTTAAATAATTATTGCCTTCATAACACAAAATACAAAAAAAAAATTGTATGTGTTAATTTCAGAAAGTGGTAACAGAAGTGACAGCAGCTCATGACCGTGAATTATTATTTCAAGCCAATGAGAATTTAATCGTTAAAATCCAGTCACATGTCAGGGGATACCAAGCACGGAAAAATTATAAAGAAAGAATTTCATTTATGAAGAAACAGTTACCTGCAATCATTACTATACAGGTGAGTCACAGATACACTAAACCCTGTTGCCTAACAGTATTGATGTCAATTATTACCAATTCAGTTATACTAAAGCATCTATATAATTATACATTATTGCGTTTTCCCTCAGGACCTGTGCTACTATAATCTTGGGAATATTGTGCCTGAGCTGCATAATAATGTTAGTACATCACAAGATACTATAGGTTATACTACAGATAGCCAAATTTGACAAATAAAAAAAGACAAACTATTCCCATGGAAATAAAAATCATATCATGCTCTATTCATATCTGCATATGCTATGTTGTTTACAAATGGCAGAACCATCAAGGGGGAGATAAGGTGGCACACTCCAGAGTGTAGTATGCATCTGGAAAAACAATAGTACCGTGCTGTCAAGGGCACTATATTGTTGTCGTCAAGAAATGCCAGAAACTATATAAAATAGAACTCATGGAGGTGATATACTATGTAAATATTAATAAGCTGGCCATAAATCTACAGCAAAACTTCCTAAATCAACCACTTCTACATAAAGACCAGATGTCTGTACAGTACAACCAGCTGTATTGATCAAACACAAACATACCGGCCCATGTCCAAATCAGTCACAAAAGCAAAGACAAAGTTTCAAAACTTGCTTATTCACACAAACTTCCACCAGGAAAAAGAGGCCCTATGCTTTAGAAGGGTAAACTAGCTGTCTAGTTAGCTTCGCCAGTCTCATATAGAATCAAAATCGAGAATGAAAGGAACATGGAATCATTGGACGTCAAATACATTTGTATATCCAAAATATAAACTTTGGATACAGTGACTTTATAATTATCAACAATATGTTGATGACAGCCATAAATATTTTTGATGGCCTTAATAGACTGAGATTGCAATATCTCTGAGTCAACAATTTTCATTTGTGTATTTGTAAGCAGCTTGGTTTAGATATTTTATTATTTATTTGTTTTGTTTTTTTTTTTAATTTTCAGTCTCACTTCAAAGGATCAAAACAAAGAAAGAAATATCGTGAAAGAAGAGATTTCTTACGGAATAATACTGATGCCATTATTAAGGTAAGTATTTCAATCTGGAGATAGTACAAGTATATCTACATGCAACATATTTAAACTGGACACCTATCTAAACTTACTGTTTGTTATATTAACTTGTGTGAGTCCATCTAGCATGTATTATACTCTGGATATAGGGATGTGGCCCATCCATACTTGTGAGCAGCTCAGCTGTCTGGTGGCTAAGTTGTACTGTTAGAAAGTACTGGTAGCCATTATTTTATTGTCGCAAAAAACAAAACAAAACCAAAAAAAAAAAAAAAACCATTGAATCTATTTTAAAAAGTCTCATTGTGTGTCCATGAATGTACTTTCCATGTTGTCATGGAAAACAAAATCTTTTGGTCCAATCAGTTTTTTCTTTCAAATATTTTGAGTTTGGTAACTAAAATCATTTAGAAACTTGACCTATATTCTGTTGTAGTATTAACACACAGAAAAACTTGTTTATAATGCTCTTCAATAACTGCCATCTCACTTATTGCCTCATAATTTTGGAGTCCAAAAGTCTCTTTCTTTTGTTTGTTTTTTGTCGAGCCATAAGGCGAGAATTAGATGTTACTTTTTCGGTGTCAGCGGCTTCGACGTGTCAAAATATTAAAGTTTAAGTTAAAGTAATGTATTTTCTACTCAATCAAAAACTAACCAGGCAAGACATTTAAATCTGTGGAATTCTTGTTTTTTATATTTATTCATTTATCACTAAACAAAATAATAATTATTATATTTTTTTTTATTATTTCATTTAAAACTTACCACCTCCATATACAAAGACCACCTGTCTATAAAAACCAGTGTTGCAAATGCCTAATGCTTCATTTAAGAAACCCAAAAAACCCTTTGTATAAAGACTACCCATTTATACAGTCCATAGGCCCATTCAAGAGTGTATGTACTCTTTTACTTTGGTGCACCACAAGCTGTCAAGATTCAAGATAGTGTCTTGCTTATAAAGATTATAAGAAATGTTTCAATAAATTCTGAAAGCAACATGCATTTTAATTTATATTTCAATGGAGGTGCATGGAATCTTTCTTGAAGGTATTTGAATGATAGAATTAGTTTCAATTTGTGTACAGATGCCTGATTTGATTTTTATTTTGGCATTTTTTCTCCAGTCAAGTGGCTGTGTCTAGATCTAAGGGAGATTATATTTAAAGCATCTGTACGATAATGATGACTTAGATTCAATGTAATTGCTTCCATTCATCCAATAGACATAAAAATTGTTTTCGAGATCGCAGTGGAAAACAGTCTCTCTGTTGACCATGCCTCATATCTCTTCCATGCAATGGTTGGTCTTTATTGACAGGTTTAACTGTTTGTCTTTAATTTTTTTAGGTGCAGGCAATGATACGTATGCACATTGCAATGAAGAAATTCAGAGACAGACTAAAATATTTTAAAGATCATGTAAGTAAATAAGTTTTTTTTTTTGTTGCCATAGTAACTTAATAATAAAAACTTTGTAGCAATTATACATGCATCTCTTATTATTTGGATTATTTTTAAATAACATGGATCAGAACAGATAAATTGGACATTGATAGAAATATTTCTGTTATTCTATTTCACATGTCTTACTTTCATAAAGCAAAATTTCACTGGGCTTGAATTTTGAAACAAGATTAAAAACTAAGGTTTGTTCCCACATGCAAAGCAGAACTTAGCTAGATTTTGATTCGCTTGATTTTAGTGTTGGATTTATTTATTTTCAACACCTTGGCTTATGTGATTTTTTTTTTTTTTTTTTTTTTTTTTTTTTTTTTGTATATACATGTATTAACTTTTTCGTCAATTAGTGTCACTGATAAGGAATGATTTTCTAAAATGTGCACACATGGCACATCCAAATTAACAGGTATTTTTGTTAGATACTTCCAAACTTGTAAATGTCTGTTTGTAACATGTTCACACAGATTAAAATATTTGGTTTTATAGCAGTATGATTTTTATTAATTGTAAAAATAACCTTTATTGCTTAAATGTCCTTATACATGTACATTTGCGAAAATAAATTTATTTTATTTTTCTGTATTAGGAGGATGCTGTGGTTAAAATCCAGGCTTTTGTGCGGTCAAATAAGGCAAAACATGACTATAGAGCATTGAGTAAGTCTGCTTTACAATAAACATAGAAAAAAATTTAATTATTTTTAATCTGTAATGTTTAATTTTAACTTAATTTAAAACTTTTAAATAATATAAGCAATACTCTGTTATACATAACAGCATACACATGACATCAGTGTAGGAATGCTTTACTATTTAAAGTGATTTCCAGTTCCTTATCATTCTGAAGTTTCTGTCGGTGATCAAAATGGTTGATTCGAAGTTTTGTTAATTCAAAATTTTTCATCTTGTCCCTTCAATTTTGAGTCAACTGTTCATGGTGACTTTGAATACGCATAGTACCTAATGGATAATGAGCAAAAAATTGGAATTTTAATTACAGTGCATGAAGAAAATCCACCATTGAATGTCGTACAAAGATTTGTTCATCTGCTAGATGCCAGTGACGTAGATTACTCGGAAGAAATAGGTAAGTGTAAAACAATTATTATTCAAAGTTTCTACCTTAGTAGTCTTTTGTCCATTTGTTTATCAAGTTTTTTATATGAAATTTTTGATAAAAATAAAAATTTAAAAGTTACACAAACACCTTCAAAGTTACGAAAATTGAATTTTAAATAAAAATTCTTAAATTTCATTGGAAGTTGATATTTGTATACATGTATCTATAGTTTATATAAGACCATATATAAATGTATACATCTAAACATATAACATTTACCAGATTAGTTGGATTACTTACTTTGTAGAACCTTGATATAATTCCTCTGAAAAAATGTATTTATTGCTCAATATTTTGCAAACTAAAAGACATTTTCTGTATGTTTTTTTTTGGCAAGGGAGGTAATTGTATTTTTTAAAAAGATTTTGTACAAACTTTGCCAGATCAAGGCAGATTCAACTAAAATCTTTGTTTCATGTGTCAATGAGTGGAACATAAATGTTTTTGTGAATACTCCTATAAAAATAATAATTTACTTGGAATATTTCATTTTTTAAAAAATTAATTTGGTTATTTTTAGAATTACAGAAGCTAAGGAAACAGGTGGTTACAGAAATCCGTTCCAATCAGCAGTTAGAAAACGATTTAGATCAAATGGACATCAAAATCGGTTTACTCATCAAAAACAGAATATCCTTACAGGTAAATAATACACAAAAATCCAACCATTAAATATCCCTGCCTCCCTCATTCCCCCTGAGGGCCTCTCTCTCTCTGTCTCTGTCTCTGCAATGCACAGAATGAGTGAAAGAAAGAGGGAGAGGGAGCTCTCTTTATTGTTTATGGATACCAAAATATTTAGTTCCTCATGCAGATTTCCTTTGTGCAGCTGATGTTTTTTATTATGCATAATAACCCTTGATGTGCATGTGTTTTATCTGTCAAAAGCTGGTAAAATTTAAATCTCAATATAAACAAAGTACTGTAAATTGGGAAATTTTCGCATCAGTTAATATTCGCAAAAGACAACATGGACTTCTATTCGTGTACATTTAATTTAGTGTAATCTGGTGACTGCCAGCACAAATAATACTGACTTTTTGTATTAGCAAAAAATTTATTTTTGCGTTTTGATTTTCTCATGAATTTACTTGAAAATAAAACGATCCGGAAAATTTCCCAATTTACAGTACCGGTACTTTGACTAACAATAAACTCCATTCTGTCACTCACTCTAACATTTAGATTTTTTCAATGTATAGGTCTATACTTGAAAAACCTGTTATTTAAATAATTATTCTTTTTTTTTTTTTTTTTTATTACAGGATGTTGTATTCCATGATAAAAAATTAGCGAAGCATAAAGAGGAAAGTGTGTCTGTACCTAAGGGACTGAAAGCTCTTAGCAAGGACTGCCATGATAAACTAGAAGCATATCAGCATTTATTTTATCTTTTGCAAACAAATCCGACATACTTAGCTAAACTTATTTTCGAAATGCCACAAAGTAAAACTACAAAATTCATGGAATCTGTCATCTATTCACTGTTTAATTATGGATCTGATCAACGGGAAGAATTTCTTTTGACACGATTATTCAAGGTCGCTTTGGAAGAGGAAGTTTCGTAAGTATTACAATATTATATTCTAATTGAAGTGTTAATAGCACCCAGTTTTACAATCATTCCTGTACAAAGAGTTTCCTTTTAACTTACATCTTCCAAACTTGATGTATTTCATTAAGTTATTTAAGATTTTATTTTGGGGGGGGGGGGGGGGGGATTTACTTGAATTTCAAAAGATGTTTTTTTTAAAGATCTTTCTGATTATATAAGAATTGCCTGTAGCACGAGCTGAATTGAGTAGAGTAACAATGTTTGACAATGCAGTTGAGATATTTTCACTGAAATGAGGCAGCAATTTTTGAGATGGTGGAGGCAACCAGAATGCAAAAAAAAAAAAATAATAATAATAAATTACCGGTATATAAAAATAAAATAAAAATAATAACAATAATAATAATTAATTAATTTTTTAAAAAAAGAAAATAGATTAATTAATTAAGAAAAAACAACACTGACCTTCGGTAAGAGAATTGACAAACTTTTTCACTCTAGAACCTGGCTGAGTGGGATTCAAACCTAGTTTGTGTGAGGCACTTTGATTCATAAATGCAGGTATTCGACCACTCAGCCACCAAGCCTTCTTGGCTGTAGGTGTTTTTTTTTTTTTTTTTTTAATTATTCTTATAGATTTAATTACCCTAAATCATCATCTACTTGAGTCTAAAGAAAATCTTTAAAAAAAGGAATGATAGTGAAACTGGGGTCAGAAAATTTTAAATGAGTGTCTATGTTCATTTTATGATAGACAGAATCATGCAGGCTGACCAATTTGACGGAAATGTACCACTCAAACAAAAAAATGGAAAATAAGATAAAACCTGAATTAAATGGAATTTTCACATTTTTGACTATGATGATATAGCATAAAGGCAGTGCTGCTAGTTAAAAATATGCTTACGAAGCAGTATCACACTTTAAAAATTTACCAATTTGTCAATATCACACGTAAAACATGAAGCAATACAGAAAAATTAACAAAGGTAATTGGTCAGCTTGATCATGGTACAAAAATGATTTTTATTTAAAAGGCCTTTACAGGACTCATTGAATCTTATCAGTATTATAATTATCACATTTTATTTTGTATATTCACAACTAAATATTTTCTTTTAATTCTTTAACTAATCCATTCACTTGTCTATCTTCGAGACTTTGCCTGAGAGATAATGTAACACGTCCTGAAGACATATGTTACGGAATGAATTGGTAACCTTACTAACACAGCAAATATGTATATTTCTTTTGATTTATATAAAAAAAGATGCAAACCATTGCAGACTTGCTCTTTATCACACCCAAATATTATATCCTAATTAGCTATATTAGAATCTTTTCTGTAAAATTGTAAAATTAAGACATAGAAATCCGGTCAAAAAAAAAAAAAAAAAAAACACTTGCATCATATGAATTAATGATATGCAGCATTTTATACATTATCCAGTGAAATGACTTTGATTCAATCATTGCTATTTTGATATGATAATAGAATGATAATTTCATCTCATTTATTGACCTTTTTGCACTTACAGAAGAATGTAAGTATGTACAAATCTTGGAATGTTGGATCGTGTCTTCCTATTATTTCTGTATATTTGTTTCATATCTGCCATTTTTTTTTTTTTAATTATTTGATGACTTGCAGTGCATGATGAAAAAATGACTAAAACAGCCATTGTGTTTGATGTTTTGATTTAGCATACTGTGTCTTAATATATAATCATTATTCTGTCAATTTTATTTTCTCAGGCTGGGGGTTGGGGGCTCAAAGGCCAAGTATCTCCAGTGCTCAATTGATATGAAAGTACTGTCAATTCCTAGGTTAAAACCCCTACCAAGGTAGATCCTTGTGTGAGAAGCTTGTAATTTTGCTTCTCGAGATTGTGTTTCCCCCTAAGTGTTTGGGTTTCTGCCATGACCCCAGAACTGACCAAGTTGATATTAGTGAAAGATTTTTTCCTTGAGTGTTAAACTCTATTACTAAACTCTTCTTGTTCCTCAGTTTGTGACTTTTGTCATTTACAACATGCTCAGTATTTGACAATATCCAAAACAATCAAGAACATACATAATAAAACACAAAAATGTTTTTTAAACATACAAAATTTGTTCTCGTTGGTTGTATGTATGTCTGTCAGGGAGATGGGGGGTTGGGTAAGGGACTTGGTGGCTAAGTGATCTAAAGTCAGTGTTTACAGATCAGTGACTCTCATCACCTAGGTAAAAATCTCAATCAGGCAGATCTTAGTATGTGAAATGTTGTTAGTTTGCTTGTTGAAGGTTGGTGGTACTCTCTGGACACTCCAGCTTCCTCCACCATCCCTGAACTTACCACTTCCATATAAGTGAAAGAATCTTGACTGGCACATAAAACACCATTATTCAACTTAACTCATCTCTCCCTTAATCTGAAATTTTAAAGGATATGTTTGGGTTGTCTCCCCTGCTGACCCTGACTATGGAATGTTAATGTTTTGTCTTTTTAAGTGACCGTGGTCACAGAGTACACAGAAATCAGAGAATAACCTATATGTGTTGATGTGTTGTTGTTGTTGTTGTTTGTGTTGACTAACCGGAATACAGAGCATTTTTGTTTCGTCTCTGCTAAAGAAATAAAAAAGAAATGTTTATATGTTCAGGTAAAAATTCAACTAGCTGTTGTCATGTAAACTAAACCCTTATATCAGTGCTAACTGTCATGTAAACCAGATTCCTATGTGCTGTTGATATTAATTTGTCATATAATAATAATACTTTTCCTGTTTTTGATTTTCATTTGTTATACTAGTACATTATAAAATCCATAACGTCTGTTGTAATTTTGGTATATAACTGTTAATTCAGTGACAGTTATTCAAGCACTTTTGTAAAAGACACAGAATTAGATTATTCCCTGGTATGTCTACTAGGACATAGAACATTGATAGTCTAGTAATCTTAGACTGTTGCTTACAGACCAAAACATTTTTCACTGCTTGGTTACAAATCCTGGGAAAATCCCAGTTTGAAAATGTTTCAATAGCTAAGCGTTGGTGGTTTTCTACTGGTTCTTCAGGCTTTTTTTTTTCATCATTCATTATTTGACCACCTTGATATACTGCATGTATATGAAATATTTAACACAAATACCTGTGAAATTTTGTTGTGCCATATGTGCACATTCGGAAAATCATTCCTCATCAGTGACACTAGGGGCCAAAAAGTTTGACAGATAGAAAAACATAAGCTAAACAGTTAAAAAGATCCAAAAGTATATGAATCAAGCTAAGGAATGCTTTGCATGAGGGAACAAAGTTAAGTTTTACATAAATTTAAAAAATTAAGATGACTGAAAATTTTGCTAAATGGTATATTTTCTGACAACACAAAGTACTGTATACTAAGTTATGGATACCCTCTGGGTGTTTACTCCACCAGCAGTTGGGGCACATACCACCATTACACCACTCCACTCACTTTCTTTCCTCTCTAAAACACTCCAGCTAAGTTTCGGCTAAAACATGTCACAATTTTTAGGTAAAAAATTGCTGTCCAAAGTGAGAGGAAATAAAGAATTATTAAAATTTAAAAATAAGGGTGCTCCAAAACAAAGAGGGTCTGGAATGATTACCATAGTTTAAAAAAAATTAAGTGCATGAGTTGTAAATGGCTGTTTTTGTCATTTGTGCTGTCTTTTTCCATCGTTGAAACATCAGCATTATATGTTGTACACATCAGTACATCAGTATACTCAGGAATGCAATTATGTTGCGGGATGATGTTTTTGATTATATAATTATATAATTTTGAAAAATATATACATAATTTCCATGGTAACCAGAATCAGTATCTTGTGTGTGAATATTTTTGTTATTATATGTTGTATAAATTGTTGTATCACAATTAACCAGACCAATTTTCATTTTTAATTTGAATACCAAATTACTTACAAGTGTGTGGTTAAAAGAATACAACTGTATAGAGCATTTTTCAATTTTCAAATTGTTAATTTGAAATCTTTCAATCTTTAAGTCATTGGGAAATTGTATTACTTATTCTTCTCACTGTCATTTTGTGAACCACAATTTGTTCACAAAGATAATTTTACAGATTCAATTGTAAAAGTTACAGGTCCTATTATAAAGTATTGCATAGTTCTGTTGACGAACTTGATTATTATATGTTAAAATTTGAACTAAAATGAAAATTGGCATGGTTAGAATTGACAAATTAAAATATTAAATGTTTATATATGTACCGGTACATGTATTTACATATGTCGTTGTTATTTGTATATGTTGTTGTTGTACATGTATTAGATGTTGTTGTAAATAATGTTGTATTAGTTGTAGTTGTTGTAAATAATGTATGTTGTTGTAATTAATGTTGTATTGTTGATGTAAAAATGTTGTATTTGTTGTTGTTGAAAATAATGTTGTATTGCTTTAGAACATGTAATAATTAATTTGTGTGTATTACTAATTTAAACAAGAAAATGTTTCAAAACTTGATTTTCCATATAGAATACATTTATATTAATACCTTATATAGAACGTTTTGTAAGTTACAATGGACAGTGTGCAAGTGTTCAAGAAAACAGGTAGTTGTTGATTTGCTGTTTTCGTGATATCACTGTAATGATGAGATTGTAGGGGAGGGGGCATAGGACTGTACTTCTTTATGGAACATGTATGTAAAGTTTTGTAATTTTTTACTAGTTTTCTAACATCAGAGTTGCCATGACAACATTTACCGGTAATGGAGTTTGTATTTGCACTGTGTAATCAGTATTTCTTAACTTTTATGTAAAATGGAACAAAAAACATAACATTTGAGAATCAAATTCCTGAGAGAACATTGGTTTGTTTGGTTGTTGTTGTGTTTTCATTTATTTATTTATTTATTTATTTATTTATTTATTTATTTATTTATTTATTTATTATTTTCGAAAATGTTTGTGTTTGTTACACAGTATATACACAAGATTCAAATTTCAAAAGTTCTTCTGTATGAGAAGTATATGTAGAAAACAAACATTTAGGAACTCAAATGGAAACAATTGTAAATTTCCGTGGAAAATGTTTGAAAAAAAAAATAATAATAGAAAAAAAAAGAAAAAAGAAAATAAAATTTTATTTAAAAAAAAAAAAAAAACAAATATAAATTAAAAATAAAAATCCATAATTAACCGTATAGAAACACACAGTGAAAATTGCATATTCCATATGATGCTCTCTATACATATATATCTATTGCCCATATATGGTTAATTTTATCAGTGAAATTAACGTAATCATGTCCATTTCAAGGCTTCATGTCATTGGATTATTTGGTGACTTCCTGGATACTTCTAACAGGTCACAGTACTATTTACATATGAAATGCAAGTTTAGATATGATAAATTATGTAAGATGTAGAGGATTATTGGGCAATTTCTTAATTATTTAGGATTTTAAAAAATATATGTAGGCTTTAAATTTGTTTTATTTAGTAAAGATTTTCATAGTATGCATTTAAAATAGACAAAAATGTAATTTAGAATAGTGCTTTGAACTTCCTTTCATGATGGAACTTAAAACATTGGTTATTTTTATTTATTCATTTTGATTTTATTTTATATTATTTATTATTTATTTATTTATTTATTTGTATTTCATTATTTTCCATTTGGTACAATGCAGTAGTCCATTGTTTAACATCTCAAACACAATGCCCCTTAGACTGTTGTACTATTACATTGGCACAGAACCCAAATTGACTGTTATTTCTTGATGATTTTTCTTAATTTAAATCTGGCAAGTTTTGGTAATCTTCTTTGCAAATTCAATGCAGTTTTGAGAACCATTTTGAAACTTCACAGATTTATTTTATAAACCAAAGATGTTTTATTATGCATTTATTTTGCATTCAGATCTCTTTTTTTTTTTTGTTTGTTTGTTGATGTTTTACTGTGTATCTTGTAAATTTGGTATTGCTTTGCATCCAACACCTCTGGCATAAATTTTGCAGAGTAAATCCATACTCAAATCAGGTCCTTGAGTGGTCTAAAGTGCATGCTTACTAATTAAAATGCTTGCACTATCTAGGTTTGAATCCTGCTCATACAGATCCTAGGGTGAGAAAATTTGGCAGTTCACTTTGCCAAAAGGTCAATGGTTTTTCTCCAGATACTCCAGGTTCCTCCACCATCCCAGAACTGATATAAGTGATAGAATCTTGACTTAGGTGTTAATTAACATTACTCCACTTCATTTTTAAAAAAAATACCAATTTATTATTATAAATTATTTTCTTTATTTTGGGATTTTCAAATTATCTTTGTTTTTGTGGGATTATCAAAATATCTGTTTGTGCATCCTTTCCATATAATTGTGGCTGCAGGTTGAACCTGGCCTACTGTCTTAAAATAAGTTTTTTAAAATTTTTCAATTAAATTTACTTTTTCTGAATATATTTTTCAAGTTATCTCATGATACATAGATGAGGCCCATAACAAATATGTTGTTACTCTATACGATGTCATGTTGTGTTGTTAGTGTATTTTAGTTATTGTTTATTTCAGTATTCTGTAATAAAGCATGAACACTGTGATTCGTTACCTTGTCATTTTATCCAGCCATCATTCCACAAGAATTTATTATTTTTATAATAATTATTATTAATATTATTATTTTACATGAATTGGTTACCTTCTTTGTCATTTTATCCATCTTTGTTATTACATTCCACAAAAATTTATTATTATTATTATTATTATTATTATTATTACAATTATTATTATCACTATTATTATTATTATTATATTTTTTGTACAATTTAAATTTATGATACATGTATATATATATTGGCAGTGATTCACATTTATTACCATAAGTCTAATACAAAATTTTGCCTTTTTACCTTGAAATTTCTCCAACAATTTGATGACATGAAACAACCATTGCTGTTCATTTTGTTCCATTGCACTTATCGACAGTTTGGTAGCATGAAAATAAATTCAAATAACAATATTCTCAGGAAAAATAAATGACATGAAAATTTCGCAATTTCTGTTATTTATTTATTTATTTATTTATTTATTTATTTATTTATTTATTTATTTATTTATATTATAAGTTTGTTTGTTGCTTTGATTTTTCATTTATTGCTGGTAATTTTGGTTTGATTTTCATTTTCTTTATTATTTTAGGTTCGGGTTTTGTTAATTTTTACCAGTTATTACTGGTACATGTGGTGTGCTGAGAATTGATTAAAACCAAATGTCATTATTATATTATTATTATTGTATATGTTTATAGAGGGATATTGAATTTAATTTTTTATATATATATATATATAATTTAAATAGTTTTTTTTAAAAAAAAGATAATTGTGTATGAAGACAATACATGTCATGTTTAATTTAGAAGGAGCTATTGCATATAGATAGTAGTATTAATATTTTTTGATTCCATATAAATTTTAAGGAAAATACATATATTTAATTATGTTTAATAAAAATTCCAAAACAAAGGGAGACAACTGAGATAACAGGTTTTATATATTTTAATCAAGATTTTTTTATTAACTGTTACTGTATTAAAAATTTACTTACTTAAAGTGTTATCTTCTATTTTTACTAACCTAAGAGACTTAGAGACATTTTTCACTAACATTACATTTGAATATATAAATTGAAGTCTTCTTTGTTTGTTTAAGACAAGGAGTTAACTCCCCTTATTTCCCTTTTTTCAGATCAAGAGTAGACAAAATGTCAGATTTCGTCACTGGAAATCCATTAGTTGTTAAAATGATAGTCGGATTTAACAGGTATGTTTTGTAATATAGTTAAACAATAATCTATCAAGTTGTTGTTCTTTCACATTCTTCAAGAATAGGAAGTCTTGGGTTAAAACCCAGGCCAGGGCAGTTTGAGATTAATTAGATGAAGCAGTTATACAAAAATAATGTCCCTCATTTTGATTTAACATGTAAAAACAGAAGTTGTTAATTGTTCGCACAATGCTCAGGTATACATTTCTGAAACTTCATTGTTAGCTGGTGACATCTTGATATAATTTTTAATATTTTTGGGAAAAAATCTTGACATTGGTACAAAAATATAAAATAAAATAAATAAAACAAAACAAAATAAAAAGTTAAAAAAAAAAAAAATAAATAAAAATAACTCTTGTCCCTGAACCTATTATCGTTTCAAGACTCAATTGTTGGAATAAGATATTGTTTTGTTGAGTAATGTAACAACATAAAGAGTCATGATGCCTGTATCAGTGATTTTATCATGGTCTATAAATAATCTTTTTCCTCATTGTAAATTGTAGAAATCAAAGAGGTCAGAACTCCTTACGTGAAATGTTAAACCCGTTAATATGCGAAGTTATAGAGGATAAGAATTTACGGATAAACACAAACCCCGTAGAGGTATATAAAGTCTGGGTCAACAAGATGGAGTCTGATACGGGACAGACTAGTGGTCTACCATATGATGTGACAACTGAACAGGCATTAGAGAGGGAGGAAGTGAAGAAGTTGGTAGATCTGTCCATCGAACGCCTACAGCAAATTACAGACAAGTTTTTATCCACCATTTTAGCTTCACTAGACAAAATACCGTAAGTTTTTTAAACTTTCACTTTTATTATTACATATGTTTAAAAAGAAAAAAAAAAAAAAAGAAAAAATTAATTATTACAATCATTTGCTTTATTAAATTCCAGTGGGAGTGTCCTTTGTTTATTTTGCTTTTAGAAAGTTCAGAAGCTTTGGTTTCAAGGTAAATATCAATCTATATAAAAATTAGTAAGAGTCCTCAGGGCTAGGTTGGGTGTGAGGTAAGATATATTGCATCACTGTCCTTTGCAAAGTTAGGCCCTGGCCTCATTCAAAATTTGGAGCCAAAAAATTGTGCCAACTTCTAAATTTGGGAGCATATTAATGTATTAAACAGTCCGATTTAGTACTAATGATATGACTTTGGAAATAAAATGGAGCAAATAAAATAGCCAGAAAGCATTTTTAGAGCCAATAAGCTAAATTGGCGAAATGACTGATCTTTTTATGGTTGTTTCGATAGCTATAACATCATTGATTTGGTGATCTTTGTTTTTCTCTCTCACTCCAAGGCACAGGCAGCCCCTGAATTGAACTTTGATGCTGTTTATGATAACTTATTCATAAATATTTATGTTTCATCTTTTCAGGTATGGAATGCGCTATCTTGCCAAGGTGCTTAGGTCAGCATTAATGACAAAATTCCCAGAAGCACCTGAGAAAGATGTTCTAAAGGTTTGTTCGATACCTAAAGTAAAACCTCATTACATAGCCCCTTGATAACTTTGCCACTTGGCGTATTGCCACCCCATTTTGAAGTCCCAAAATTCATTTTCGTATGTGGTAACATGGACAAAATTTTGACCTTTGCAGTGCACTTAGGGCAATATGCAGGGAGGGTTCTTTAGTGTGCCACACCTGCCATGACACAGAACATCAGTTTTTAAGGTTTACTCCAAAGAACCCCCTTGACTTTCATTTCTAAATGCTGAGTGCTTTGCAAAAGAACAGTCACTACCAATTTTCAAGTCTTGGTCAGACCCGGTCAGGTTTCTAACACAGACCTCCCACATAAGAATCCAGCACTCTACTGACTGAGCTGTCACAGTGGTCCAGCAAATTTTGAAGATGGCATATTGTTAAAAAGTGCTTATGTAATGTTTTAAATAAATTAAAAATAGACAATGCTATTTACTACAATGTAAACAAAGTATTTTTGGTTTCTTTTTTAGAAAAGATTAAGGAATTCAGTCAAATTATCAAGAAAAATGTTCAACATTTCTGGAGAGGAAATACATCCATAATACAGTCATAATTTTTGTAGGCCAATAAAGTGAAAATAACTGGTACTTTTTTCTGTCATCATTTCTTGTTTATCTAAATAATTTGTATCTATTTTCAGATTGTAGGTAATTTATTGTACTACAGGTATATTAATTCGGCCATTGTAGCGCCAGACGCCTTTGATATTATAAATGTCGGAGCAGATAAACAGTTAACCAATGATCAGAGAAGAAATCTCGGATCTGTTGCTAAAATCTTACAGTTTGCTGCTTCAAACAAAGGAGTAAGTCTTCCATAAACTTTACAACATTAACAACATTTAATACATTACAAAATATTGCTTATACAAGAAATACAGGAGCCTTGGTAGCCAATTGGTCTAATGCACACACTTATGGATCACAATGCCTCTCAGTTCCTAGGTTTGAATCCTGCCTTGGCAAATCTTAGTGGGAGAAAATTTGTCGGTTTTTGTTTTTTGTTTTATTTTTTATGCCAAAGGTGGGTGGTTTTTGTGTCGCCTGACTAGGCGACATATAGGGATTACTTTTGTTGTAGTCGGCGTTGGCGGTGTCCGGATTTCCTTGTCTGGAGCATAACATTGGTGTTGTACGTTTAAATGACTCCAAACTTGGTGTGCATGTTTCTGGCAATGACTCAAAGTGCAGTGCACAAGAACTGCAACTCTATCTTTTTCCGTTTTTGAATTATTTCCCTTTGATTGATTTTTATAGAGCATTTCTTGTCAGGAGCATAACTTTGGTGTAGTATGTTCAAATGACTCCAAACTTGGTGTACATGTTTCTGGCAATGACTTGAAGTGCAGTGCACAAGAACCACATTTCTAACTTGTTCCGTTTTTAATTATTTCCCTTTGATTGATTTTTACAAGAAATGTGAGCAATGAGTGCTGTGGATTTGAAGGAAAAACTGTCCTTCATTTGGAAAAAAATGTCCTTCATTTGGATTTGTTTTCAAAAGTTTTGCATAGTGTGCTTTGCGACAATATTGCTCATATTTTGTCCCCTTACTCTTGTTGAATTATTCCCATTTGATTGACTGTTATAGAGGAATTCTTGTCTGGAGCATAACTTTGTCAACTACAGTCAGGACTCGATTTTGAGAGGTCCAAGGGAAATCCAAAATACCTCTCAAAATCGAGTACTTCTCAAAACTGGGTCCTACTAAAGTTACATAAATGAATTACTAAACAGACTGATTTTAATGCATTTGATTGTTTTCCTTTATTAAATATTGTTCTTTCTAAATTGTCGGGTAATAAAATAAAACAAAACAATTTGTAGGTATTTTTACAGGTACAAAATAACAGAAATTATTTGAAATTATTTACATATAGATTTGGTACAAAAATATAATTATGCGACATTCATGATGGCATTGTACCTGACATCTATTAAGTGCATCTCTCTCTTTACACCCCTCATTTCAGTTGCCATTTCTTCATAAGAATGATAACACCAGTGAAATGTCCTGATCCAGTTATCCCCCTAGGTAGACTGGGTCCCAGAACAAAATTACAACCGTATGCAGGCAAGACGACATATGATATCAGTTTTGTGTTTTGCTGACAAAGTGATTATAGCAGAACTTAATTAACTTATACATTTTATATTGTTAACTTCAGTTTGACATTTATTAATCACTTCTATATCAAAAACACCTTAACACTTGGATGCCTGAGTAAATGTAAGGTGTGATTTGATACAATGGCTGCTTACAACAATACATGTAGGTGAGACAATACCTCTCACCATCGAGTCCCAAATCAGTTGATTATTGGCTTTTGGGACCTGCAAATTTGTTTGCAAAATCGAATACTTCTCAAAATAGGACCTCCAAAAATTGAGACCTTTTTAATATAGAGTTAAGAACAAATATTGTTGGGACCCGAAAAATACCTCTCATAATTGAGTACCTCTCAAAACTGAATCCCTCGAAATCGGGACCCGACTGTACTATGCAGTGTCAGGCGACACATCTGTTTCAAAGAAACAAATCTAGTCTTTGTGATACTTTGGTATCAAGAATCTTGACTGTGGCATAAAACATCATTCATTCATCCAATCCAAGAAATAAAAACCCTTTTTTAATGGCTGATGCCTACAATTCTGAAAGTCAGAATTTGTTCGAAAAATTTATAGACAAGGTGGCAAGGTAGATTTATTTATTAAAATATATAAACATTCAAGTCTGAAGTTAAATTAAGATGATTAAAATGCAGGGTTAGCTCTGGTTCTAAATATTTTGTCAATATAAATATCAATAGAAGTCATATTTTTACCAGTTTGTATATTTTCTGATCCAAATCTTGTCGGAAACCATTTTAAAGAATTGCATTTGACGACATTGGCAATGCCTAGAGCTAAATTTGAAGTTGGTGTTCAAATAGCTAGTGATATTCTTATCTTGTTCATTCTGTTTCATTTGCTTTTAGTTGTAAGTTTTTTGAACTCTACAGAGGTGTCTTTAGCGTGCACTGAGACCTCTGTTTTGAGTCTCATCTGAAAGACTATTTTGGTAATGAGCTTTTTACGGCACTAAAAAATCTTCCAAGGTTTGAGTGAGGTTTGAACCAACAACCCTTGACTTTAAAAAAACCCATGACAGTACCACTCGGCCATGTCTGCCAGATATTGATGAGCACTGTGATCTATCACAATACTGCCCAAGTTAGAGATTTTAAATTACAACTGTCATGTGATCAAAGATATTAGATCACTTTTATGAACATTGGGGTTCTGATGTTTTCTTTCTTATCTACACTTTTGTCATGTCTTGGTCATCAAGATTGATTTATATGAGTTGTAATAACTTATTTTTAAATTTTCTTTTTAAGTTTAATAAACTTTTATGTAACTGAAAAAAAATTACATTAATGCAAATAAGATATTTTATTAATATATTGACATTTAAAAAAAACAAAACTTTATTATTATTATTATTATTATTATAATGTTTTTGTTGCATTATTTGTATTTTAATATTGTTATTATTTTTGCCATTATTATAATTATGATGATGATTATTATTATGTTGTTGTTGTACATGTATTTCTATTTTGTTATTGTTAATACACACATGTATTGCCATTATTATTATTATTATTACTATTATTATAATCACCGCTGATTTATTATTCTTTCACTTCCTGTTGTAGTTTGGAGGAGATAGTTCATATTTGGCGTGTATGAATACCTACATTAGAGAAGCACATGAAAAATTTAAGTAAGTATAAATTTGTAATAATATCAGTCTTTTCCGAGAAAGAGTTATAGTCATAAATTGCATATAAATTTACTAGTTTTGCCCTTGTATAGATTGATTGATTTAATGGGGTTTTACATCCCAGTCAAGAATATAACACTTATATCAAGATGTCACCAGCTATAGGTGGATTGGTAGAAATTTTTACCTTTGCAGTACAATGTGCAGGGATGGTTCTTTAATGTGCCGTGCCTGCCATGACACAGGGCTGCGGTTTTTAAGGTCTCATCCAAAGGACCCCGTGCCCTTGTGTGGAGTTTTGTAGCTAGATATTAGACTCTCACTTGGATGGGACAAGGGTAAATTACAAGGTTAACCATAATTTTCTGCAGGTACCTATTTACCCTTGATGAAATTTTCTTGCTTTAACCCATAAGATAAATTCCTGGCAGTTGCACAGATTCACGAGCCTTAAATCATGTGTTTGTAGTCTTAACCACCTATATCACAATCAAAATAAATTTTCCTATAACAACATATTGATCTTCTTAGTTTTTGATTTTTTCCCTCTCATTGATTGCTTCATGCATCCTTGACATCACAAAAAGTTCAATGACTTCACAAAATGTTGGCATAAGAACTTGGTCTATTTAACACAAAGAATGTTCATCAACAGGCTACACAATAAACATGACAAACATTTTCATTATTCAAGTTCCTAAAAATTTATTACAAATTCAAATGCCAACAGGAATAGAATTGTAAATAAAAGAAAAGAAATGAATTTTAATTGTAAAAGCTTTATTGGTGGGTAATACAATTGGGTCCCACAAAATATGGAACAAATTTGCACAAGACCTAAGACTTACGTTATATTAAATCATTTATAATTATAAAGCTCATTGCTCAAGTTTTTTTTTGTACTCTCATGTGGTGTTTTAATTTCTGTAGGCAATGTTGCAAATTTATCTGTGAAAATAACAAGATATGTTAGAATGTTGATAAGTACAAACAATGTTGTCATGATATTGAAATCTCAAATATGTAATAAACTTTTATTTCTGTAGGCAGTATTGTATAGCAGCCTGTGAGGTTGAAGAACCAGAAGTTAGATACAATGTTGATCAATACAGTGATGTCGTCATGATATCCAAACCTGTCATTTTTATATCTGTTCAAGAAGTCTGTGATACACATCAGGTAAGTTTTATAGAGAATTATCTGCTCTTTGGTGATGGAGGAAGATTTAGTCATGATAAAGTGGGTACATTACAGCATAAGTATACCTGTTCACTAAATTTTGAAAAGTTGAAAAACTGCTGATAATTCATTGCTAACAATTTTGTTTAAAGCTGGTTCAATTTTTGTTTTTAATGTAATGAATCTCAGGAGAAAAAAAAAAAGTAACTCACCTTCAGGAAAAATGGTTTTTGTTGATTTTGACTATGTAGCAACGGTACCATTACTATTTTTCTTCCTCCACAACAAAAGTTTTCCAACATAGGGAACAATCATTGGAGACTACTTGATTTTTTAGCTCAACTGGCTATAGCCAGCTGAGCTTATGGCATGGTTTTGCGTGCGTCCGTGCGTGCGTGCGTGCGTAATTTCTAATCTTCTCCTCTGAAACCACTGGGCCAATTGGAACCAAATTTGGTGTGGAAGGTCCCTAGGTGGGGTAGACCAAAGTTTGTACCAGGTGACCCCGCCCGACATCCAAGATAGCCACTGTTACTATAAATAGCAAAAACACATAAATAGCCATTGCTGAGTCATTTTTTAACCGTTTTTGTTCAAATTTGAAATGTAGAGAGTAGATAGCGGGGCATTCAACATATTTAAAGGGTTTTTATGAGAACTTTTTCGTTGACCCAATTTTTACGAATTATGCAAATGAGGTGTGATATTTAATCAATTCTTTGAAAATCTTCTCCTCTGAAACCACTGGGCCAATTGGAACCAAATTTTGTGTGGGGTAGACCAAAGTTTGTACCAGGCGAGCCCGCCAGACATCCAAGATGGCCGCTGTTATTATAAATAGCAAAAACACATAAACAGCCATTGCTGAGTCATTTTTTAACCGTTTTTGTTCAAATTTGAAATGTAGAGAGTAGATAGCGGGGCATTCAACATATTTAAAGGGTTTTTATGAGAACTTTTTCGTTGACCCAATTTTTACGAATTATGCAAATGAGGTGTGATATTTAATCAATTCTTTGAAAATCTTCTCCTCTAAAACCACTGGGCCAATTGGAACCAAATTTAATGTTGAAGGTCCCTAGGTGGGGTAGACCAAAGTTTGTACCAGGCGAGCCCGCCAGACATCCAAGATGGCCGCTGTTACTATAAATAGCAAAAACACATAAACAGCCATTGCTGAGTCATTTTTTAACCGTTTTTGTTCAAATTTGAAATGTAGAGAGTAGATAGCGGGGCATTCAACATATTTAAAGGGTTTTTATGAGAACTTTTTCGTTAACCCAATTTTTACGAATTATGCAAATGAGGTGTGATATTTAATCAATTCTTTGAAAATCTTCTCCTCTGAAACCACTGGGCCAATTGGAACCAAATTTTGTGTGGAAGGTCCAAATGTCAGCCTGACTAAAGGTGGTACCAGGCAACCCGGCCTGACATCCAAGATGGCCGTCATAACTAAAAATAGAAAAAAAAAAGACCATTGTTGATCTTTTTTTCCACCAATTGAGCTCAAATTTTAAATATAGAAAGTATACTGTATGGGATTCAAAATATATAATATTCTTTTCTGAGAAAATTTTTATTGACCCAATTTTCAAGAAATATGCAAATTAGATGTAATATTTAGTAAAATCTTTTCCTCTAAAATCACTGGGCGAATTGGAACCAAACTTCCTGTGGAAGGTTCCTACATCGGCCTAAAAAAAGTTTGAACCAGTCTAAGATGCCTGTTGTTACTAGATATATATATATATATATATATAATAGCCATTGTGGATCCATTCTAAGCTCAACTGGCTAAACCCAGCTGAGTTTATGGCATAGTGAAGCATGCCTGCATGTGTGTGTTGCAAAGTAGGCTTCATTGAAGCAAAAATGGTCATAAGCTCAATTTATTTCCCATCTTAAGCTGATGAACCAATTATGGTAACCACATCACATTGTCTTAAAAGCACCACAGTGGCTGTGTGGTCTTAAACATTCGATGTTACGAATGACAGCACCTTTCACCCCTGACATTGTGCATTAATGCCAAGTGGGCTAGCACTTCATCTTTGAAAGTTTGTCAGTTAACTTGCTGCTTGGTCGTGGTTTTCTCCTATAATCCAGTGTCCTCCACCATTTCCAAAATTGACAGTCTCCATATAAGTGAAATATTCTTGAGTTGAACGTTAAACAGCATTTCAATCAAAAACAAACATTGTCTTACATATGCAGCCAGTTGAGCATCACAGGCCCTATTGGGCCTCTTGTTTTTATTGTTTTTTTTATATAGTTGTGACCACCATTAATTTAAATTTCTTTGTCCAAAAAAGTATTTCACAGAATTAAAAAATCATAATTACACATTATATATATATAAGTTAATCCAAATAGATTGAAGATCCTTTCTAGATTAATAAGGACTTAAAAAAGCAGTGATAAAGAGTAGGTAGTAAGTACCTGGTAATCCAGGGGTATAATTACCAGGTTTTACCTGTATATTTTTGTTTTCAGCTATTATTAAATCATCAGGATCAGATAGCACCTGATAACGGTGATCCAATACACGAGTTACTAGAAGACTTAGGTGAAGTGCCTACCGTAGATGAACTTTTAGGTAATATTAACACATATGTTTCTGTCCTTTTAAAAACAAACATTATTTTTGTGACATCATTTTTAAGTACATTGGGGTAATGGTAAAATTATTCATGTAATTGTTCTGCAAAAATACAGTCAAACCTGTCTATAAAAGCCATCAATGGGAATAAGTATAAGTGGCCTTTATTGACAGGTGGCCTTAACAACATCCATGGGAATTGGTGTAAGTGGCCTTTATGGACAGGTGGCCTTAACAACATCCATGGGAATAAGTATAAGTGGCCTTTATTGACAGGTGGCCTTAACAACATCCATGGGAATTGGTGTAAGTGGTCTTTATGGACAGGTGGCCTTAATTATACAAGTTCAAATAATACTGTATGAATAAAGAGCAACCAGGATAGAATTGTATGACTTTTATAAGCACGTGGCCCTATAAAGAGGTGGCATTTAAGGCAGGTTTGACTGTAACGCTTTCAATTCTAGATAAATATTCTAATGTTCTAAATTTAAGAATTAGTTTCAATATTATAAATTTGCTTTATTATTTTACATTTTAATTTCAAGATTTTTTTATCCTAAAAATAGAAAAACCTGAAATTTTGAAAATTTATTGTGATTTTTACGTAGGAAAGTCGAAGACTTTTCTAGTTATGTCGTTGTTGGTAACTAACGCACCATATCTATGTAAACAAATGTCAGTTTTCTTGAGCACTACTGTATACTTACGTTCCGAAGAAGTAGACCTGTACAGCACAGCACAATTTGGGTGTTACAAATGCATTTCTGGATTTATTTAATTCAATTTCGAATCACAAATTTCAGAGAAAAAAGAAAGTAACACTGACAAAAAATAAATAAATAAATAATTGAATAAATTAAACCGCTTACCCTACACACAGAGTTGCGGAGGAATTCGCTTTTTTCCGGGTTGGAAATTTGCATATCTACTGTCAAGCACCGAACAGCGGCCATCATTCGTACATATTTTTATAAATAAACGAACAACAATGACTCTGTAAATGAAAATATATAGGGATTCTCTATGAAAACAAAAAAAAATATTAAACAATAAAAAAGAAGGTCATAAATTAAATAAAGAGGGTATAACGGTTCGCGTTGCAGAAAATAGGTCACGGACTGAATGCCATTTTTTCGGGAAAACTTCTTGTCTGTGTATATTCTTCCAATTTTGGAACACCGTCATAAGTTGACTTAACTGTTTATGGTAACTAGACTTAACCGTGTTTATAACCAGATTAGCCATAACAGCAATACCGACACGTGTCGGCTAGGTCATTAAATCATTCATTTTCTGGAATCCTTGATCAGGAATTCTAGCACGGCACGGAGTCATTTCGGCACCTGACAAGTTTTTTCGGCACCAAGTCATTTCAGTACCGAGTCAATTCGGCACTGGCCAATCGAAAAATTAGCTTAGACCACAGAAGATCGTAATTAACAAATAATAATAATAATAATAATAATCGTCGTCGTCGTCTTTGAACATCATCATCATCAGCTTTAATATTGTATTTCCACAAGCCCTGATCCGCACACTTCAAAAGAAATTCTGATCAAACTTCCTAATACCTGTACCAACATCATTAGGTCTCTTCAGACCCATATCACTTGCTTTCTGTTGCCTTTGATACCCGAGTTCAAAGGAGGTAAATTGAAGGTTATACATGGTCTAGTGGTCTGTGACATATGTAACTGTAAAATTAACATCTTGTAATTAAACTTACTAAATTAAAAAAAAAATTTAAATATTAAATCTGTAGACAAACATGAAAACCTAAAATAATTTTTTAATATTTTTTCTGGTGCCGAGTTAAATCGTAGTCGGTGCCGAATTGACTTTAAATTGGTGCCAAAATGACTTTTTACAGTGGTGCCGAAATGACTTGGGATTCGTCATTTTTTCTCATCCAATGAAATTAAGTGAAAACGTCACTTCCGAATTTCATCAGAAAAAATGTTTTTGATGTTGAAAAGGTGTACTGACAGAGTAGTCACGCACGATTTGCTCAGCAATGGACATTAATTTTAATCAACTTTCACTTTCATACAGAATAAAAGCACTTTATATTCAGGTATGATTTTCATTGGGTTTACATGAAAACTAAATTTATACATGTGTAGATCATGTTTGTCTGCACGGTACAGCACCGGTCTTACTGTCCGATTCACGTCTGCCGTAGCACTAGTTTTTCAAGGTTTAAGAAGAGATTTTAAAAAAATTTGTAGAATGCCACATGCCGTTATGACGTATGCATTTTGTCGTAATTAACTGACACCAAACTAAATGCCATCTTAGCTGGAGTATAAAATGCAGAGCTTTTTAAAATCCTTACGGGGATTTAATATGGGAAAACACTCAAACACTCATTCCGGAAATACATCGCTGAAAAACTGACTCACGGCGGTAAAAGTATTGGTTTTACTAAAAAAAAAAACCTGTTATTGTTTGGAAACTTCTTGGTGTCTTCCTTTTTCAGTCGTTTTATACAATATTGATACTGTTGTGTGGTTTTTTGCTCACCTGAGCTGAAAGCTCTGATGAGCTATTGGGATCCATCTTCATCTGTCATGCATCTTGCGTAAACTTTTTTACATTTTAATCTTCTCCTCCGAAGCCACTGAGCCAAATTCATTAAAACTTGGCTACCATCATGCCTTGTTGGAGGCCTTTCAGATTTCCACAAGTGAAGGAGTTATGTCCCCTTGGGACCCCATAAAGGGGGAAATAGTGGAAATCTTCTCCTCAGAATGTACAAGAGGTATATATTAGTTATTATATATATATTATTCTCAGATAATCTAGTTATAATAGATTTGCACAAATGGTAGTATTAGGGCTCAAAACAGGAAAATGACCAGGCAGTTAGTGGGGAAATTGCTTTAAATGATATATTTGTAAATATATCTTGAAAACTATTAACTTTTGTACAGGCAGATATATAGAAATATTGTAGTTATTGATATAACAATCATTTTGATATATTGCTCAAGGTCATTGTTTCAAAAGTCAAGGTCATAGCTGCATAAGACTGCTAATAGTGTTAATTATCTTAAAAACTATTTACTTTTTTATACGCATGTTTCTTAGAATATTGTAGGTATTGGAATGACGATCATTATGACATATGGTTCAAGGTCAAAGGCTCAGAGGCCAAGGTCATAGTGAAAGAAAATGGCTTAAATTGTTAACTGAAAACTATTAACTTTTTGTATAGGCATGTACATGTATATTAGAATATTGTATGTATTGGTATGATGAAGATTTTGATATATTGTTAAAGGTCGTATGTTGAAAGGCCAAGGTCATAGCAACATAAGATTGCTTAAATTGATAATTATCTTGAAAACTATTAACTTTTTGTATAGGCATGTATATTATAATATTGTAGTATTGATATAACAGCTTTTTTGATATATGATTCAAGGTCATAGGTTCAAGGTCATAACTGTATGAGAAGGCTTAAATTGTAAATTATCTTGAAAGTTATTCCTTTTTTTAAATAGGCATGTACATGAATATTGTAGGTATTGATATGATGATCATTTTGATTTATGGTTCAAGGCCATTGGTCAAGGCCAAAAGTCAAGGTCCTCTCATGTACTCTCCTATTTTTTTGTCTTATCAGATGTGTCTTTAACATCAATTAGTTGTCAGAAACTACAAAAGTCGCTTT
Organism: Tegillarca granosa; assembly: GCA_029721355.1. Classification (NCBI taxonomy): domain Eukaryota; kingdom Metazoa; phylum Mollusca; class Bivalvia; order Arcoida; family Arcidae; genus Tegillarca; species Tegillarca granosa. The sequence continues at coordinate 22,343,832 of CM056600.1, forward strand.
CCCTTTTTGCTGTAATGGTCATTATTGATTGAATGTTGCTAAAGATTCCAGTTTGGAATCTGCATCAAGCAAGATTCATCCAAACATATTTCATTTAAATTGGCATATTGGTTTCCAACTTTCTCACACTAGGATCTGCCCAAGCAGGATTTGAATCTAGTCACTGTGAGCTGTAAGATTACTCTTAAGACCACTTGGTCACCATGACCCCACTGGTTCCAAAGGATAAGAGAAGAAAAATAGCATATTTTTTGAAAAGATGGTATAAGTAATTTAAAACATTATGTCTTTTCATGTCATTGACACCATGATATTTAAGTGACAGAATCTTGACAGGAATGTAAATCATCATTCCTCCACTCCACTCTTCTCGACTAAGTTTTGATATCAACCCGGTTACCAGGCTTTCATGTCTACTTTCCTACGTACAGTCTGTGCTTTGATTTTTTTGTTGTTGTTGTTGTACGGTATTTTCTACTCGATCAAGGCAAGACATTTAATTCCGTGGAATTCTTGTTTTTTTCTTATAATAAGTACTGTTTATCATAAATACTTTGTGTTTGTAATCAGGTGTTGAACTGCCAGGAGATGAGAAATTACAGGAACAACAGAGAGGACTTCTGGGTAAAACAGAGATATCCTTAACGCTAAACAATAAATTTGAAGTCCCGGAAGATGATCAGGCAGATATACAACAATTACTTACCAGGTTAGTATAGCTGAAACTAGTTATCTCAAAATCATCAGATATCTTTTCATGTTTTTCGGAGTCCAAAAACAGATTGCTATTTATTCCAGCTTGCCTTGACTTTCAGTCAACATAAAAGTGTTTATCATTGAAATAAGAGTCTTTGTTGGATTGCTAGTTTGCAAAGTTGATATCAATTTGAGAGGTCAGGGTTCAAACCCTGGCCAGTTCTGGGCAAGACTTAAAAAAAGGTAGTGATTGTTCTTTTGCCAAGCACTAAGCATTTAGAAATGAAAGTTATGGAGTCCTTCATCAGAGATCTTAAAAACACATGTCCAGTGACACGCTAAAATAATCCACCTCGCACATTACCCTAACACTGCAAAGGTAAAAATTTCTGACACTTCACCTATAGCTGGTGACGTCTCGATATAAATGAAATATTCTTCACTGAGACATAAAACCCCATTAAATCAATCAAATCAGTCAATTTGAAAAGTATCTATTTAGTATCACCATACATAAGCCAAGTATTGTTATGCTCCGAAAAAAGTTTTTTATGGTATAAATTATATATGGTATGTTATTTGACATTCTTCACATGTTAAACTTAAAAAAAAAAATTTTTTATCCATTATTTAGAACTAAAAGGTTAGTTGTGGATGTGATAGCTTGTGAACCTGGGGAATCATTGGTGGAAATTCTAGAGAATCAAGCATCAGATGAACAGGTAAGAATGATCACTAAACCACCCACCCCCCACCCCCACCTTTAGGATGTCCAATTGAAATGGATAGAAATAAAATGTAAATGAAGTTGGTGCTTCAAATTTTCTGTATAAAAATGTATGATTTAGTTCTTTCACTATAAAGATGATCACAATCACAGCATGAAGTAGATCAGGTCCCTGTTCCACAATCATTCACTCAATTGAGTGTATGCTCAACTCAAATTAGGGAATATTTCAATGTCAATATTTATTTTAGACATAACACAGTTTTAAATAAATACATGTATCTAATGCTATATTTTTATTGTTAAGTGTAGGTTTGTCTAACAAAACAAAACATTGTCTCATAAAACTTAAAATTTTTTTAAAATATTGATAAAGGGAAAAAAGGGAATACATGTATTTGAGTTTAGCAAATGATTTTGAAACTAGGGCCAGGGGAAGCAGGTATGTGCACTCGCTCACCTTTCTTTTGGTATGCTAGGTTCCTAAGTTAATGTAATCTGGTAATATATGAATATTATAATAGTATAGTTAAACTTGTTATTTAGAAGAAATATGAAAAATGGCTGCTGTGATTAGTATTATTTTAGGAAGAAATCCATCAAGCTCTTATAAAGAAGAGGGATTTGAGAGATAAGAAGATGGCAGAGGGAAAAAATTCTGGACTTGTCCGGCAAGCAGTCTATGTTAGGGGATATGAGGTAAGATAGAATAAATTATAGATTAATGTATATACATGATAATTGTCCTTCCTTAGTAAATGTTCGGCTAGAAGTTAATTATAGAACTGCTTTGGCATATTTTCTAGAAAAATCCTCCAAGCAGCTAGCTAAACCTGGAATTTCTTCAGACAAATTTCCTCGAGAAAAACATGAAAAAATGTTTTGGCTTTAACTCTTAGTAAATTTCCTATCCTTTTTGTCGAGCCTGGCATCACCATAAGGCGATACTTAGGTGTTACTTTTCTGGTGTTGGTGGCAGCGGCAGCGGCGTGACAAAATGTGAAAGTTTATGTTAAAGGGATGTATTTACTACTCTATCAAAAACTAACGAGGCGAGACATTTAAATCCGTGGAATTCTTGTTTTGTATTATCAGCACAAATTAATATTTGTAACATTGTGTTTTAGGATGCCTTTGAAAGTGATGAAAACCAAAATAAAGAAGAATTTACAGAATTTAGAACTAGCAGAGGTTGTGAGTCGGAAGAACCAGTATCAAGATCTAGTTAATATGATAGCACAGGTACGCTAATTAACATGCTTCAAATCAGAAAAAAATCACCAAGTTCTTTGAATCCATTTTTATTTTCAGCAATAGATTTGAATGAAGTTCAGTATTTTTCAATTACTTGAGTCCAGTAGTAGATTTTACATGTTGAAAAACAAGACAAAAGGTGGATTCTTTTGCACACATGACCTAATGTGTCACCAAGAACATCCCTTCATTTGTACCAGGGGCCTCGAGCGCACGCTTATGGATCACAGTGCCTCTCACCGCCTGGGTTCAAATCCCACTCGGGACAGATCCTAGTGTAAGAAAGTTTGTCAGTTCGCTTGCCAAAGGTTGGTGGTTTTCTCCAGGCACTCCGGTTTTCTCCAACATTCCACAACTGACCACCTAGAAATAAGTGAAAGATTCTTGACTGGGACGTAAAACACCATTACTCCACTCCACTCCTTCTGGTGTACCACCATCACCATTTTTTTAACATATAAAATTGTCATTGTTTTGATATTCTTCTGAAAGCTCTTATAGCACAGGGAGGCCTCAGTAGCTTAATGTTCTAATGTTGTGCTCTTGTGGATCATAACAATTCTCACTACCTACATTTAAATCTCTTTTGGGCAGAATCTAAATTTGAGAGTTTGTTTGCTGAAGCTTGATGGATTTTCTCGGGGTATCTCTCATACCAGAACTCAAATTGTAAAAAGCTTCAATAGTAGCATTTATTTTATTGTTTAGGATATCCGTAACCAAAGACGATACAGAAACAGCAGAAAACAAGAGTTGATCAGACTGAGATCGACAGTGGCAGGATTGAAAGAAAAGAGAGCATTTTACGAGTCTCAAATTGATTATTACAATAGATATGTCAAAACTTGTATAGATAACTTACAGCAAAAAGGAAAGTAAGTCTAACTTAGTAAACTAATACTGTACAAAGTACGAAAGTAATCGTTTCTCCTTCCGTGAGTTAAACATTTCCCGGAACAGTTCTTTCATCAGTTTTTTTTGTGACAGGTGTTATCGGTTGGCTTTGTGTCAACTTGTAAATTAAGTTGTAGTTATAGTTCTTAACTATACCTTACCATGAATGCAGTCCAGAGAGACCTATGTGTAAGTATTTATAGTGCAAGGTAATATACAAGGTTATAGGTGAAATAATCTTGATGAGGCATAAAATACCAATACTCAACTCATTCATACTGATTGGGATCTTGATGAGGCTTAAAACACCAATACTCAACTCATTCATACTGATTGGGATCTTGATGAGGCTTAAAACACCGATACTCAACTCATTCATACTGATTGGGATCTTGATGAGGCTTAAAACACCGATACTCAACTCATTCATACTGATTGGTATCTTGATGAGGCATAAAACACCAATACTCAACTCATTCATACTGACTGGGATCTTGATGAGGCTTAAAACACCAATACTCAACTCATTCATACTGATTGGGATCTTGATGGGGATTAAAACACCAATACTCAACTCATTCATACTGATTGTGATCTTGATGAGGCTTAAAACACCAATACTCAACTCATTCATAATGATTGGGATCATGATAAGGCTTAAAACACCAATACTCAACTCATTCATACTGATTGGGATCTTGATGGGGCTTAAAACACCAATACTCAACTCATTCATACTGATTGTGATCTTGATGAGGCTTAAAACACCAATACTCAACTCATTCATACTGATTGGGATCTTGATGGGGCTTAAAACACCAATACTCAACTCATTCATATTAGAAAAAAATTGGGTTGAGATCTTGAGGCTTAAAACATTAATACTCAACACATTCATATTAAAAGAAATTGGTTTGAGATCTTGAGGCTTAAAACACTATACTCAACATATTAATATTAGAAGAAATCTGATTGGAATCTTGATGATTAAAAAATTATTATGGGACATTTTTAGGAAAAAATGTGCTGAATGGAATTCGCCAATGTACCACATGATACCTCATAGCTTATTTGCTGAACAATTATTTCTATTGGCAATGGAATTGCATAAAGTGATGTTTTTCCGTAATAACGACTTTTTTGGGGGGAATATTTGATGTAATCATTATCCATTTCATTCCGCACAAACGTTAAGAGGAATTGATCACATGGTACACTGGCAAGTTCCATTGCAGATTTTCTTGCACAAGAAAATCCCTCCTTGTGATTTTTCCCTGTGAGGACTTATGTTGTCATCAGTTATGTTAAATAATCATATGTTTGAGTATCTTATGTAATGTTTCTTTTGAGAAATTGCAAATTCACTCAGGTCACATGATCAGAGTCTAACTAGTAAAAGATATGCAAGTTATCAAATTTCACCCACAGGTTATAAAATAAATGCAATTTCAGACTAAAAAAATATTCTGATTTTTTTTTTAGTAATAGGAAATCTAGAGGCATATTTAAAAGAGGGGATGAACCACACTTCGAAACACTGAAATATAGTGCTGCAAAACTACACGAGAAAGGTGTGATATTAGAAATAGAGGGACTGCCACCAAACCAGTAAGTGTTCCATTAGATATCACATGCAGTTTATTTTGTATTGAAGTACCATGTGTTTAATGAACAGCTTTTTAATGTGTCTGTCCTGCCGAAAGCTTTTTATTTAGTGTTATGTTAAACTCTGTCCTTAGTTCTTTGGGCTCATTTGGCCATTGCTTATCCCAAGTTTCTACATTGTCTTAGAGCCCATGTATTCAATGCTTATACAGGTTTCCACATTGTGAAGCAACTGAAATTATAAGAATCACCTATGGCTGGAGCATTACTCAAGAACACCATTAATCTCTAGGTTTTCTGGTGGTATTTATTTAGCACCAAAGCAGAATTGAAGCGATTTTGAATTTATTATCTTCTTCAAGAGACCATCCATATGACTAAACTGGTTCTAACCTACATGTATGTCCTATGAAACTTGAGTCTGCTTTAAACCACTTAGTCAAATGTATCTGAGTATCTTTTTATAAATCTTATTACTGTATTTTAGCATTCTTTTTTCACTTTAACTGCTGTAAAGACTGTGTGTCTGTCAAGTCCAATTGTAGCGGTTCAGTGTGTTGGTCTTTATATTGAAAACTGGGAGTTATACTAAAAACCGAGAGTAGAGCTTATGAATCATAGAGCCTCTTAATGCCCGAGTTCAAATCCTGCTCAGGACAGATCTTAATGTTAGAAAGATTCTCAGTTCACTTGCAAAAGACTGGTGTTTTCCTCAGGACACTCCTATTTTCTCAACAATCCCAGCTAGAACTTACCACTTTATAGTAAAAGAATCTTGACTGGGGGATACAACTCTATTACTTAACATCACTTTTAAAGTTTCTTAATTTTTACCTTTTGTTGCTCTTGTGTATTTTTTTTTTTTTCTTTTTCTTTTTTTTTCTTTTTTTCTTTTTTTTTTTTTTTTTTTTGGTATTATCAGCTTTTCACATAATGTTTTTGATTATTTTTAACAGATTTAAAAATGTGCAATTTGAGATCAAATCTACAGCAGATCCTGGTGTTTTTGAAGTGAATGCTAAATTAATGGGAGTAGCTATGGATAAAGTAGACCTTATTTTCCAGGTAAGTAATAAAAGATTTATTCTAATCAGAGGATAACCACATTATGGGGGCACACTTTATAAGGTTTTTTCTCCCTCCTTGTGCCTTTCATCAATGTTGCTGTTTTCCTAATAGGAATGAAGCAAAAAAAACAAAAAAACAAAAAAAAAAAAAAAAAAAAAAAAAAAAAAAAATCCATAGAAAATCCAATTGATTTGAATAGTTTTATGTTTCACTTACTTAAGATAAGTAATTACAGAATCGAAAATTGCTATGCACATTTTGTTAATTCAATCATTATTTTTTTAAATACAGAGAGAGAGAGAGAGAGAGAGAGAGAGAGAGAGAGAGAGAGAGAGAGAGAGAGAGAGAGAGCAATGATATGTATACCTATTTTCTTACCAAAACAAATGTTAGAATCAATCCTTGATGAGAGGTCTTGGTGCCTGACTAGTCTAAAGTACTCTTATGGATTACAGCACCTGTCACAGCCTAGGTTCAAGTTCCACTAAGGCTGAACCTAGAGTGAGAAAGTTTGTCAGTTCACTTGCATAGGTTAGTGTTTTTTCCATGCTCTCCTGTTTTATCCACCATTCCAGAACTGGCCACCTCGATCCATCTAAGTGAAAGATTGTTGACTTAGGTGTAAAACACCATTAATCCTAATCCAATCCAAGTCCTTGATGATGCCACAAATAGTTTATGTCATTCTGCATGTAATTAGCATTCAGGGCCAAGTTTGTAAAAGCTCATTATGACAGTTCAACTAAATAGTTTGTGAAAGTTTGTGAAATTAGAAAATGTAATTAAGATTAAAAAAATATATATATATTTGTTACAAACATTGATTTTGAACTTTAATCACTTCTAATGATAATAATAATTGTAAACTTTTGAACATGATTTTTTAAAAAAAAATATTGCAGAATACACAAGGTTGCAAAATTATACTAAAGAACTAGTTAAGTCAAGTAAATTTTGAATAACTGGCCCAGATCATTGAGAAATTACCTGCAGATATTTTATCCCTTTTCAACCAATGAAATCATCTGACATTTGTTAAAATTTAATTGGTACATGTTGAACAAGGTATATGTTGGTATATGTTTTGTATATTTTCAGGATTTATTACAGTTACAGTATGAAGGTGTTGCTGTCATAGAAATGTTTAATAAAGCCAAAATTAATGTCAATTTACTTATATTTTTAATTAACAAGAAGTTTTATGGACGGCATGGCAAGTGATGAAGAAGACTGAATGCTTCATTTTATCAGTTTTATCATAGTGGCTTCCATCTTGTTTGTCATGTGACATCCATTACTTGTCAGGTGACACACATGTGATAACAAAAAAAAAACTCTATTGATATAGCAGTTATCAGGCTTCAGTTCTAAAAATTACAGTATGAAGAATAGTTCAGCAGAAGGAGCTTAATGTTTAAATAATTGAAAAAATATTTTCTGTATGACATTATTTTATAAAATATATATGTCTGAAAAGAAGTAATCTCTGTATAATATGGCCACTCTGTCATGTTGAAATGGGATCTGATAGGAAGGAGAGCTCTTGCTGGAAGTACATTACACATATACAGAAGTTTATTGACAATCTATGTTTGATGTACATCTCATGAAAGTGGACCTTAAAAGAGGGGTTCTGTAGAAATGGTTACTTTCATACTTTTTATATTTCCATTTATAAATTATTTACATGTATACAAGGTATGCATTTGAATGTTCAATGTAGTTTATTTCGAGATTAATGACAGAGTTTAAAAGCTTTTGAAAAGCCATATCACTATTTATATTAACAATGGGAAAGGTTAAAGAAGAACATTGTAGGTTAGAATCAAAATTATTCTGAGTAGGAATTGCTTGTGCTCTTCCCAGCTGGACCTCGACTCCAGAGAAAAAAAAGAGGTCAATAAAGTCACTTACTAAAAATAGATTTGACCTCTTTTTTTGTAACCATTGGTAAGAGAATAGTTTCATAATTCCCTCATTCTGACAGAAATGTACATTTTTTTCCCCATTAATGTAATAAATCTTTCAAAATTCTTACATTGTTAAACAAAAAAAAAACAGCCATTTAATTTTCACGGATCTATTATTCTCTTGCACGTTAAGCATCTTTTTTTTATTATTATTATCTATTTTGTCTTCCAGTTTACCTTTTTAGATGTATCAGTTATACATACAAAGAGAATATAAAGATGTAGGTTATTTATGAAATAAACAATGTGCTGGAATCATTCATGTTTGTAAAATAAGTTATGGTTTTTTTATGCTATATGTAACAAAAGTTATGCTGTAATTTCATTCCTAAATAGCAAATTTTATGTTATCATTTCAGTCTTAAATAGCAAATGTTATGCTGTCATTTCAGTCTTAAATAGCAAATGTTATGCTGTCATTTCAGTCTTAAATAGCAAAAATTATGCTATAATTCCAATCCTAAATAGCAAATTTTATGTTATCATTTTAGTCTTAAATAGCAAAAGTTACATTATAATTTTTAATCAAATTCCAACAACAAAATCAAAGAATATCTATCCACCATTCAACAGAGAGACATATTTATTTTACAAATAATGAAATGAATTTATGCCATATAAAATACTTTTTGTTGTATTCCATAGGTAAAATGTTAGATATGAAATATTGTACATTACACTTGCCCTTTTGTACTGGTAATTATAAGCTTTCCCCAGTATATTTGAATGTTTCTTTTGTTTTTCTTTTCCATGCATGATATTTGGCGCCCTTATACTTAGCCCATAATTGTTTTCTTTTTTTCACATGGGGTAAAAAGTACACAGATTATAAAGAGTACATAGACTATATTTAAGTTTTTCTAATGACCCCACCCCCTTTTACATGCGCTATATTTTTAGCGTTTCCTGGTTTTTCCAATATTTGTCTGCTGAGTTATACATAGGTTTTTTGTGCTAGTCATGTTTGTTATACACATTCCTCTAAACACAGCTAATTTTTCTATAATTTTTACAACTTGTAAATTTGTGGCTTTGTGGGTTTTTTTTTTTTTTTTCTTTTTTTTCTCTTCATATTATACTGAATCTCTTTTATAGCTTTTATCCCTTTAACTTGTCATCTTTTTCTCAACTTATTTGATTTTTATAAAACATAATATTTGAAGTGGTATATCATTCGTTTCTTCTTTAAATTTGCATTTTTTGTTGTCTGTGCTGCAGCATGGTTGATGTTATCAGAGTTAATGTTTTCTTGTATTTGGCTCTTTTTTCATGTGCTAGGTAAAAGTCTTCCCTAGAAGAAAATCCAAGTTTTTTTTTGGTTTTTTTTTAAATGGTAAAAATCAACAGCATGCATTTAGTCCTCTGTGTTTGTTAGATTATGGGGAAATTTTATTTATTGTTAATTAATATCCCAATTTACTTCTTGTGGAAAAACAAAAAACCTGCTCCAGTAATTTCTTAAGGGGCCAAAAAACAGATAGATAAATGAATATTGTTGTTTTTTAAAGGAACCAAAAAGATAGTTTAGGAAAAGTTGTTGATTTTGTAAGGGACCAAAACAAAGAAATAGACAAGACATTGGCGTTGATTTCTGAAGGGACTAAAACAAGGAAATAGATAAGACATTGTCATTGATTTCTTAAGGGACCAAAACAAAGAAATAGACAAGACATTGGCGTTGATTTCTGAAGGGACCAAAACAAGGAAATAGACAAGACATTGTTGTTGATTTCTGAAGGGACTAAACCAAGGAAATAGATAAGACATTGTCATTGATTTCTTAAGGGACCAAAACAAAGAAATAGACAAGACATTGGCGTTGATTTCTGAAGGGACCAAAACAAGGAAATAGACAAGACATTGTTGTTGATTTCTGAAGGGACCAAAACAAGTAAATAGACAAGACATTGGCGTTGATTTCTGAAGGGACCAAAACAAGTAAATAGACAAGACATTGGTGTTGATTTCTGAAGGGACTAAAACAAAGAAATAGACAAGACATTGGCGTTGATTTCTGAAGGGACCAAAACAAGGAAATAGACAAGACATTGTCATTGATTTCTGAAGGGACCAAAACAAGTAAATAGACAAGACATTGTCATTGATTTCTGAAGGGACCAAAACAAGTAAATAGACAAGACATTGGTGTTGATTTCTGAAGGGACCAAAACAAGTAAATAGACAAGACATTGGCGTTGATTTCTGAAGGGACTAAAACAAAGAAATAGACAAGACATTGTTGTTGATTTCTGAAGGGACTAAACAGATAAAGGAATGTAATTGATTTTTTTTAGGGACCAAACAGGTTCAAAAGGGGACAAATTGTTGAAGTATTTTTGTACTTTTGTACAATATCTTGTGTATTTATCACCCTGCTATATTTGTTATACTCATATATGTTGTTTGATGTTTACAGCTGGTGCCATTATTTGAAACTACGCAGTTTTTTAAAAAATATCATTGTTACACTAACTTGTTATTTTTTCATATCCAAAATAACAGTAATCATTCATTCCAAATTATGAAACTTGCACTGGTTCCATCTTTGAGAAAAATGTGACAAATTTTCAGCCATACATAAATGTGTATTTCTTCCAGAAAACATACAACTTTTAAGTAAAGAGATATTTTTAGTTTTTTATGTGCCTTTCTAAAATGCTTGCCTTTTTCATGTTGATAGGTACATGTATATTTAAGATTCTTTTCTTAATCTCATTGTATATTGCAATGTTTAGATATTGTCTGAAGTAATTTGCTCAAAATAAAATTTAAAGTCATAATGGTCATGTACATGTATCTGCTTGCTAGTTCTTAATACAGATATATTATGCAAATTGTATTGCAATAGCAATTTGAGCACTATTTAATCATTGATTGAACATTTTTGATATTGTCAATGTTGTTGCTGTGTTGCAAGATGTAAATATATAACACAAATACCCAGTTAGATTTTGATGTTTTGATGTGCCATACCTGCACATTTCGGAAATTCATTCCTCATCAGTGACACTAAGACTGAAAAGTTTGATAGATAAAAAACATAAGCCAAACATTTGACAGTAAATGAATCTAAAGTTCCAAATATAAATCTAAATGCATTTAAGGAATGTTTCGCATGAGAGAACAAACCTTAGTTTTAAATAAATTATTCTGATCTGATCAAATTTTTTTTTTTGTTTTTGTTTTTTTAATTGAATACTGTTTCAATTTGTTTTGTAAATGAAATTGATTTTTTTTTAAATTCTCATTCTCATGTCTCTGTTTCTGTTATTTACATGAAGATGAAGGTTATTTTTTTCTAAAAACTGCTGCCATCAATAGTTATCTCCCCTTTGAAACTCGTTTACATTTTTGGTGTCTTTACGTTTCTTAGATATTGAATGTTCCAGTATCAATAATTGGTCTTCTTCAAGTCTACAAAAAATTTCAGTATGCTGTCCAGAATAATTTTATATTCTCTTGTAATATTATATATATCAGGATTTATAGGTTAGGGAAACAACCAATTTTTTAAGTCCAATAATTCTTTTTTAAATTTGCTTTTGTAATACATTGTCAAGAGTAATTTTCCTTTGAAACATGTCCAAATGTTTGAAATTTGCTGTTGCAATACATTGTCAAGAGTAGTCTCCCTTTGAAACATGTCCAAATGTTTAAAATTTGCTGTTGCAATACATTGTCAAGAGTAGTCTCCCTTTGAAATTTGATTTCTGGTAATAATTTATATTTTTATTATAAAAGTATTGATGGTAAACACAATAGCCTGGTTTTTGTGTTCATATTTATTATTTTTTAATTATAAACTATTTTTTTTCCCCAAAATAGTATTATATACACATTATTTGTATTTCAAAGATCTGTTGCAGCAATATACACATCTGAAATAATTCTTTTTTTCTTTTTTTCCCCCTCATCCATTTGTTTATAGATTTTAAGAATAAACTCAGTTTTTTTAAATCATATTTTGGTGCTAGTTATATAAACTATGCTTTGTACAGTTTATTATGTTTTAATATGGCTTTTACACATTAGCCATCAAGCTAAATAAATCATTTTTAAAAACATACTCATTTTATTTGTCCTTTGTCATATGGGGTGTGTGTGTGTGGGGGGGGGGGGGGCTTGGTGACCTTTAAAACTGATGCCCATGTAATGGCAGGTGTAGTATGTTAAAGAAGCTTCTCTGCAAATTGCTCTAAGTGCACTGAAAAGATAAAACTTTCTGCCACTTCATCTAAAGCTGGTGACGTCTCAATATAAGTGAAATATTCTTGACTGGGACATAAAATCCCATTAATATCATATGAAGGGTCTTAAATGGTATGGACATAACTGGAAATCACTATGAGGTTCCACCATATCTGCTCGCAGAAAAAAGTTGTCACCTCACTTAAGGTCCCAAATATATAGGCTTGGGGATAAACTTTCACTTGAGACAATGGCGTACCTAGAGATAATTCCAGACCTTTAGCAAGCAAACTGACAAACATTTCACTCCAAGGTTCCCAATCTAAAGGCTTTTTACTTGAGGTCTCCAATAAATAGATTTTGAGACAAACTTTTCACACCAATGTCCGAAATATATAGGCTTTGGACAAACTTTTCACAAGAGGCCCTTTAAATACAGTCTTAGGGAAATGCTTTGCATTGAGGTTCCCATTATGAAGGCTTGGGGACAAATTTTTTACTCAAGGTCCCAAATATATAAGTGTAGGGACAAACATTCCTCTCAAAGTTTCATAGGCTTGGGGACAAACTTTTTACTCAAGGTCCCTATATATATATATATATATATATATATATATATAGCTAAGGGAGGAACTTTTCCACTCAGATCCCCAAATACACTTGAGGACAAATTACAAACAAAATAGCCACACTAGTGATACATGTATTAATATTATTATTTTATTTTCTTTCTTGAGCTTACAAAACACAATAACAAAAAAATTAACAAAGATGTTGCATGTGTAAAAACAAAATAAAATAAACAGCTGTGCTTGGAGTGCATGATACGCCCGTCGAATATTTAAACTTCTTTTTTAATGTCTTAAACAACTTGACATTTAGCTGAAACATATTTTTTTAAAACAAAAGTAGCAAATTTATTTCTCAATGTTTATTCACAAACCTTTTTGAATATAGGACAAATATCACACAAAAGTTTCATAAAAAAAGTTCAAATGATTTTTGAGTTTCAACATGCAAAAAAATGCCAAAATTTGACAATTAAAGGCCAATAAATCTACAAGAAGAAAACATACGAATCTCAAAAATAAAAGGGAGCTCTCTGCCATGGAAACCAATATAACACAAAAGTTTCATTCAAATTGTTCAAAGCATTTTTGAGTTATTATACAACATGCAGAAAATTGCCTTAAATATGACAATTAAAGTCCCATAACTCCACAGTGACAAAAAAAAAAAAAAAAAAAAAAAAAAAGGAATCTCAAAAACGAAAGGGTGCTTTCTGTCATGGATAAAAATATAACACAAAAGAGTCATTAAAATAGTTTAAAGGAAGTTACAGTTATTGTACAACATGCAAAAAAATGTCTAAAATTTGACAATTAAAGGCCAATAACTCTGCAACGAGAAAACATACAAATCTCAAAAAGGAAAGGGAGCTTTCTGCCTTAGATACAAACATTTCACAAAAGTTTCATTAAAATTGCTCAAAGCATTCTTGAGTAAGTGTACGATGTGTGGACATACAGACGGACAGACGGATGGAAGGACTGCGCCATACAATAATACGTTTCGTCATAGACGGGCGTATAAAAATAAAGAATATTTTCCTAAAACAGAAGATGCTTAATATCTAAAACAAGAATTCCACGGATTTAAATGTCTCATCTGGTTAGTTTTTTATCAAGTAGAAAGACATTTCTTTAACATAAACTTTCACATTTTGACAAGCCGCCACTGCTGATGGCAACGGAAAAGTAACAACTAAATCTCGCCTTATGGCAATGCCATGCTTGACAATGATTAGGACAGATATATGTAAATAAAAATATATACATACCAAAGAATTGTGTTAGTTGTAGATAATACATTATTAATCTATATATAGCGATGATGAAATTTAAAACATTCAACAACCCAATATAGCAATGATGAAATTAAACTCACTCAATTTTTAAAAGTTAATCTAAATAACTAACATATGATTATAAATACAAAATAAAAAGGCACCATAAAAAGACATGACAACCACCTTGATCTTGCCTCTACAATGTTAAAGTTGGTAGAGTGCTCGCTCAGTAAGTGAGAGTTCATGTTTGAAACTCCACCAGTTCTGACCGAAGACTTGAAAGTGGGTAGTGACTGTTTTTTTGCCAAGCACTCAGCATTACGAAATGAAAGTCACAGAACTTTCGGATGGAAACCTCAAATAAATAAGGTCCCATGTCACTGCAGGCATGGTATGATAAAGAACTCTGTTGTACAATGCCATTCAGCGCAATGCACAGGCAAAATTTCTGCACTTTCGCCTATAGCTGGTGATGTCTCAATATAGGTGAAATATTCATGACTGGGACGTTAAACACCATTACTCAACTCAACTTTCTACCATGTTGTAAGGTAAAATGGTGGTATAAATCTTTCTCACATATAGTGATAGATTTATCTCACTGAATGGGTGGTACAATATTTTTTCCATATTGCACCCCGCGTGCGCATGTGTAGCCTATCTCAGTTGAACGGGGACAACATTTTTTTTTAATTGGCAAGGGTCATAATTTTGTGAGAAAAAAATTATATGAAAATGACAAAAAAGACTTTTTTTAATATCATTTTTACTAAACAATGTATATATATATAAAGAGAAAAATCTTTGTTTTGTTTTGCCGCTTAGGTTCACATTCTGCTGTGAGTGAAAGGTTATTTGTTATTGTTGCGTGTTTTGTATGTTATCCGCCAGCAAAATCCTGCAACGTTATAGAAGGGATTTTGGTATTTTTTCGTAAATTATATGCGAGAAAAATAATCAATTACTTGACTGAGGTCAAGATCGTAATTTTCCCATCTCGACCTCAATCGAGTAATTGATTATTTTTCTCGTTTGAGATGAAAAATCTAACCACTCGATCAGAATTTCCCCATCTTGACCTCAAACTCGTAACAGATTCTCTTTATATTACTTGTACAAAATGTAAATATCACAGATATGCTGAAAAAATTTTGTTTATAATTACATACATTATATATATATATATATACAAACATTGTCAATTAAAAAATGAAATGTACAAAATTACCACTGATAAAGTTACTAACTCAGAAATAATCTTAATTTCTTCATAGATTACACTAAAAATATTTTTGCTGTATTCAAATTTAACTGCTTAAAAAGAGATCACAAAATTAAATTGATTATATAATAAAATTTCATTTCATGATGCATATACACACTTTAAAGATGACAATTAAAAATTTATCAAAATAATATTAATAATTACAAAAACAATACACATTAAATTATACAGTAATAATAATAATAATAATCATCTTCATTATCATCATCATCATCATTATTATTATTTTTACTTTTATAAATGTTATTAAATAACATAATTTTCTTTTAGAATCAGTCTAAAATACAAAAAAAAAAAAAAAAAACACACAAAAAAAAAAAACACAAATGAAATTTTGATTTAAATGAGTATAATACTTCTTGTACTGAAATTTCTTACTTTTAATATAGCACAGTCGGATTAACAAGACACCTCCTGATCTGAAAATGATATTTTCAGATTAGTCAATACTTTAAGTAAACAGAGTTATTTACAAAACAATTTTATATGTACAGTATATCATTAGTCAATAAGTCAATCTAGTTAAGATAAGGTTTTTGTTTATGCATGGTTAGTTATTAATCGGTTATGCTGCATTCAGGGTTGTAATTAGCCTCTATGAATATATTTTTCACATTTTGTCATTGATGGTATACTAAGAATCAGTTTTGTGAATAATTTCCTGCAGTTCTTGTAGTTTTTCAGCATCAGCTTCTAAAAGTACATAAAAATCATAAAATTATACATATATGGCCTAAACCACAACTACAGCAAAGACAATACTCATAGTATATGACGGAAATTAAGATAAAAATTCTTCCAAGCCCCAATTTTACACATATTCCATATCTGGGAATTTCTCGAACTTAAATCTTGCAAATTTGAACTATAAAGAGTAATTCCATTTTTGAATTTTCGTTAGTTGTTGAAATTTTCAGAAATTTAAGATGTCATTTTTGAGATGACATCAAGCTTATGATATCTGTATAAGTATGAAAACTTTCAAAATTTTTTACTCATGTCTCCAAAAAAGACTGTCAAAATTTGCTTTTAAGTTGGGGAAAATCTTAGTTAAGGATTGTGAACTTTGGACTGGTTTGAAAAAATGTTTAATTAGAAATTAAGAAACACATAATTAAACCAAAAAAAAAAAAAAAAAAAAAAAAAAAAAAAAGGAAAAAGATAATGAGAATGTCAAAGAGGCCTTAAAAGTCACTTTAAAAAAGTACACCAGACATTTTGAGCCAATCAAAATTGCTAGTTCAATCAAAGGTAATGTAACCTTAGAAATCAGTCATTGTAAAGTTTACATGCAGACTCTGAAAACTTTGCAGTTCTTCAAGCAATGATGCTACGTCTGATATTTCAACCATCAAGATTTTCAAGTTCATAGAAAGCAACAAAAATATTTTAAAGATTTTTCTATATTAGGTCATTATGACCATCAGTGATCCAAATGTAAATATTGGAGGTTATTACAGTGCCCTTGAGTGAAGGTCAAGGTCAACAATGTTTGCAAAGGACTTTTACATCCCCCTTTCAGAAAAGTAAGTAAATGGGACAAGCAAATGACTCAACAACAGACAAATGATAATCACAATAGATTAATGTGAGATATTGGCTCAGGTGACTTAATGATCACAAGTCAATGTGAGACATTGGTTCAGGTGACTTAATGATCACAAGTCAATGTGAGACATTGGTTCAGGTGACTGAAAGATTTCACGTTAATGTGAGACATTGGTTCAGGTGACTTAATGTTCACAAGTCAATGTGAGACAATGGTTCAGGTGACATAATGATTACAAGTCAATGTGAGACATTGGTTCAGGTTACTTAATGATCACAAGTCAATGTGAGACATTGGTTCAGGTGACCTAATGATTACAAGTAATGTGAGATATTGGCTCAGGTGACTGAATGTTAACAATTAAATGTGAGACAATGGTTCAGGTGACTTAATAATAACAAGTCAATGTGAGATATTGGCTCAGGTTACTTGATGATTACAAGTCAATGTGAGATATTGATTCAGGTGACTTATTGATTACAAGTTAATGTGAGACATTTGTCCAGGTGACTTAATAATTACAAGTCAATGTGACATATCAGTTCGGGTGACTTACAAGTAAATGTGAGATATTGGTTCGGGTGACTTACAAGTAAATGTGAGATATTGGTTCGGGTCACTTAATGAGAACAAAGCAAATGTGAGACTCCAACTCCGATGACTCATTGATAACAAGCTAATGTAAAATATTGGCTCAGGTGACTTAATGATAACAAGCCAATGTGAAGCACTGACTCTAATGACTCAGTGATAACTAGCTAATGTGAAATATTGGCTCAGGTCACTTAATGATAATAAGCCAATGTGAAACACTGACTCTAATGACTCAGTGATAACTAGCTAATGTGAAATATTAGCTCAGATGACTTAATGATTATAAGCCAAAGTGAGACATTGGCTAAGGTACACTTTATGATAACAAGCCAATGTACGAGAATGATTTAGGTAACTTATGATAAGTGCTACTTTTGAGATATTTGCTCAGGTAACTAAATGATAACAAGTCAATATGAGAAACTGACTCCAGTGATTCAGTGATAACAAGCTAATGTGAAATATTGGCTCAGGTGACTTTTTAAAGATTATAAGCCAATGTGAGACATTGACTAGGGCCACTTAATAATAGCAAGCCAATGTGAGACACTGGCTCCAATGACTCAGTGATAACAAGCTAATAAGAAATATTGGCAATATTGACTTAACACTTATAAGTCAATGTCCAACATTGGCTTTGGTGACCAAGGTAACAAACTAATGTGAGAGATTAATGTAAATGACTTAATTATTGATGCTACTTTTGAGATATTGACTCAGGTAATTTAATGATAACAAGCCAATGGGAGACAATGGCTCAGGTAATTCAATGATTAATGGTATGTTGATTCTTTGGTTGACTAAAGTGACTTAGTGATCCAAAACCAATCTGAGACAATGGCTCAAGTGATAATATGATAAGAGGCTTGTCTCTAAGAATTTCTTTTGCAGAATACAATAACCAATTACCTATTCTCTGTACAGATCTAGTGGTTTGTTTGTCAGCATTTCTTTGTTCCATAATACCTTTTTCAACATGAAATATAACTCTTTCTCTGAAATTCAAAACCATAAAATTTGTTGAAAATATCTGTCTAAGTACATGTACTAAAAATGAATTAAAATGTGATGAAAACATCTTTCTGATATAAGCATTGTGAAAAATAAAGTTTTAAATCTGGATTATGTAATAATCCAATGCAAAATCCTAATTTGAATATCTATAATACAGAACTTAGTTTAAACCTTGTATTATGCCAAATATTTAGAACATTGGTTAAAGTTCCTTGATATCCAATATAGAAACAATTATTATATGTATATATATATATATATATATATATATATATATATATATACACACATGTATATACATATAATAAACAATTATTGGAATGATCTGTCTTCTGATAAAATCATCAATAATTAGCATTTAGGTATATGTGTCAGACCGAGTTTGGTCCCAGGGTAAAACCTGGTATATTCAATTAAAGGTAGCTGAAAAAAAGGGAGGGAGAAATGTGTTGGACCAGGCTTTATTGGTGGCCAGATAGCTCAGTTGGTAGACCATCCTGCTAGTATTGGAAATGTCCCAAGTTCAAGTCCTAGCAGTAAAGCATAAGACTTTAGTCTCAAATAAAAATTGCCATGTCAGCAATTTTAGTTTAATTCATTGATTTTGGGTTTCATAATTACCTATAAATCAACTGATATAAATCTAAGAACTTATTAAATGATTAAATAAAGTTAATTGTTGAATTAGGGTGTTAAGGTTTAGCCAAAATTGAGTTGAATTAAGAATGTTTAAAGAATTTTACCACAGTGTTTTCAAATTGTTTTTACAGTGTTTTCAGTGTTTTCAAATTGTTTTTACAGTGTTTTCAAATTGTTTTTACAGTGTTTTCAAACTGTTTTCAGTGTTTTTACAGTGTTTTCAAATTGCTTTTACATTGTTTTTACAGTGTTTTCAAATTGTTTTTACAGTGTTTTCAAACTGTTTTCACAGTGTTTTTACAGTGTTTTCAAATTGTTTTTACATTGTTTTTACAGTGTTTTCAAATTGTTTTCACAGTTTTTTTTACAGTGTTTTCAAATTGTTTTTACATTGTTTTTACAGTGTTTTCAAATTGTTTTTACAGTGTTTTCAAATTGTTTTCACAGTGTTTTTAAAGTGTTTTCAAATTGTTTTTACAGTGTTTTCAAATTGTTTTTACAGTGTTTTCAAATTGTTTTTACAGTGTTTTTAGTGTTTTCACATAAATAAACATCAAACAACATGTTAAAGATTAATCAAAATTAAGTTGAATTAGGAATTTTTAAAGAATTTTACCAGTGTTTTCACACTGTTATTTACAGTTTTTTCCACAGTGCTTTCACATTGTTGTCAGTGTTTTTACAGCTTTTTCACACAAATTAACATCAAACATGTTCATGTTTAGTCAAAATTAAGTTCAATTAAGAATTTTTAAAGAATTTTACCACAGTGTTTTCACATTGTTTTTACACAAATGAACATCAAACAATTAACAAATATTTCATGGGGTTGCAGGCTATATTGCAGTTTATGGACCGGACAGGCACCCTGGAAATATTATATTGACCGAAGCGAAGCTGAGGTATATATTGTATTTTTGGGGTGCCTGTCAGGTCCATAAACTGCGATATAGCCCGCAACCCCATGAAATATTTGTTATATTATACCAAATGGATACCATCTTAAAATAGGCATCAGCATTTTTTTGGAATTCATTTATTCCTTTAAGACAATGATTGTTTACGTATAACAGTTGCCGTTCCTGACTAACTTTGTATTTGCATTAATCCACTCATTAAACTATTTGGGTTAAGAGGCTCTTTTTGTTTAGTCTAATATTACGTCATCATGGACAATAGTATGACGTAAGCAAACATAATACGGACCGGTGCCTCCGGTCTGTATTGCAAAATATCGCCTGGAGTAAAATCAATGCATTCAATAGAAAAAGAAATTTATGAGCTATAATATCACTGATTATAAAAAATCCCAGAAGGTATATTAGAACATTTTAATTAATATCTTCTTTTTTTCCTATCTAGAAAAAGATGAAAATATCTGGAAGGATTATGTTATCATATAATATGACGTATTTGTTGTACAAACACGGTTCGTCAAGTCATCAGATTAATTAAATTGAATGTCTTAATTTTATACATGGAATCAAAACATTAGCTAAAAAAATCTTTTTCGAATTATGGTAAAAATTCGTTAAAAATAACTCCTTTAAAACAAAAATTTGTTTTAACAAAAAAAAAAAAAAAAACAAAAAACAGTTCAATCATTCCAATATTTCCAGTTCAGTCAATTTCAATTTTTTTCAGAAGTACATGTGTTATTATGATTTAGAAGTAACTCACGTTTTCCCATCCATCTGTATGACAGCACTTCCTTTCCCATTACGTTTAATGTATGTTTTCTCCAGTTGTTTCTGTATCTCTAGTGGATATGTCCTCCATATGTTCTCATCATCCTTATACTGCCACACAAAACACGTCTTTAATGCTGAAGTAAGTGTAAAAAAAATCTTAATTGAATCTAATGCCAAATACCAGTCATAGGTCAAAGGTCATAGGTTTTCTCTGTACACTCTTGTTTCCTTCACCATCTTAAAATTGAGCACCTCAACAGAAGTGAAGGACACTTAACTGGAGTGTACCAGTATTTAATTACTTCACCTTACTCTATCCAGTAATCATTATTTAGGTAAGAGTTTGGCTACTACACATGAGGTGTCTTGGGACATGATGGTGAAGAACATTGTCCTTGTGTCAGAATTTCATCATAATAACAAGAATGTGTACCAAGAACATTGTTCGCAGAACAAGATCTCAAACTACCTTAAATAGCAGGAGTGTGAAGAACAAAGATGGCGACAAAGTTACAAAGGCAAATGAACGTGAAAACTGATTGCCAATGGGTATTTTGACTATGAGGATTTTGATAATGTCTTCAATAAATATTACAAACTGCATGTATAGTCAAAAATTTTGTATTTATACTTGAAATTATACTTTAGTTAGCTAAATGTATACGATAAAGTCAAAGTAGGAGGATTTGTCCATCTGGTCCCATTTAAATAATGACATTCTCCAGAAAACTCTGGAGCTTTGTCCTTCTTTCCGTTAAATAATAGGATAAGACCCTGTTTGCCTCCATGTTGTTCGGAAATATATCTCGCCCAAAAATACCCTTTTTGTCTGGCAGCTTTGTGTAGGATCAGAACAATCTTTATATCAAAAATCCTGGATTTCCCCAATACAAAAATATTTAAATGGAAGAGTTTTGTGAGGTAACATAGTCTTGTTTTGAAAATGAAAGTAAAGTTTGGCAAACCTAAACAATGAAGTCACAAAGTTATACTTTTGGAATATTTACATGATTGATCCCCACTAGCTCCAGCATCTGCAGGTGGGTTAACTGGTGGCGTGGTTAAAGCTGGTGCTGATGCTTGGTCCCCAGAAGTGTTATTATCAGGTTCTGCTTCTCTATAAATGAAATTAAAATGTTGTAAAAGTTAAAATGAGCATATTTGTAAAAAAAAAAATAAAAATAAGGGATTTATCTTAATAAAACAGCAGTACAATAAAGTCTTTTTTATCAAAAATTCCATCCTATTAAAAATTCAGTAAAAATTTCTAAAAGTTACTCGCTGTTTGATTGTGGACTATTTATAGTCAACTGATGACACAATGGGTACCAAGTTATTTCCATCTCATCACATAATCTTTCTTCTAACAATACTATATAATTCCTACATCTGATATAAAGTACAACCTGTTCAAAATTAACCAATCCATTATGATAAACCATCAATATTGTATGGGAAATTAACAATGTAAACCAAATACATGACTCCAATCTAAATAAAGCACTAAGTCCAAAGACAGAGACAAATTATTCTACAGTACATGTTCATGTATTGACCTGAGTAATTCTACCTAAACAAAATTTCTGAAATCCAAAAGATACAAAAAACAAAAATATTTTAACTTGATATCACTGTAATTACATTGAAAAGTCATTTGACAACAATGCAGTAAAAAAAAAAAGTTGGTATATATTTTGAAGAGACAATTCTCGCGCAAAAAAAAAAAAAAAAAAAAAAAAAAAAAAAAAAAAAAAAAAAAAAAAAAAAAAAAAAAAAATTCAAACAGTCTTAGCCATTGCCAGGTGTTGCCAAAATGCACCATTTAACATAATTGTTCTCAATTTCTTCTGGGGGAGCATGCCTCTGGACCCCCTAGATTTGAAGCACTTACAGCACTTCTGGTTTTTTTGCCTTGGTTATAATATAATTACAGTAGTTGCAATCTGTGCCCCTGTTTTGCCAATGTTCAGCAAAAAAAAACTTAGTTTATGTTTATCCAGTTTGATTCTATATTTGATATACCAGAAATGCTAAGAGATCATTATGTATAATAATTTTTCTGTGACATTCTAAGTAGTAGAGCACTTGCTTCAAGAAGAGAAGGTCATAGGTTTGAACCTTATCTGGGTCACACATAAAACTCTAAAATTTGAGATAATGGTTCCTCTTCATGCACTGGACATTAGAATGACAGAGTATCAAATAGTTTACACAGTGTCAAGATAATGGATTAGGAAAGAGATTCAGTAATCTAGTACATGTACCTTACTTTATCATCACCCTAAATGCATGCTAGTTCACGGCAGACCATTATACATACAAGCACACCTCATGCATATATCAACTTGTTCTCAGATAAATCCATCGAGATAAATAAATAGCCTTGTTTTTGTCCAAAAAAATTAGAAAATTGCTGATGTAACATTAAACAACAACAACAATGATAATTGCAGTATTCATTGAATATTGAAACTTACTCAGAGTTCTTCTTTTTGATTTCCTTTTCTGATTGAGCAGAACTTTCTTCAGGAGCCTAAAATATGATAAATTAAAAAATAATTATCAGTCAAATGACAAACATTTTGTAAAAGCCAGACCAACAAAAAAACACTCACAACAAAATAAATTATTCAAGAGACCCATCTCAAATTTTCCATAAAAAGGTTATGACTTATACCCTATAGTATATATGAAGTTAAAACCATATTTATATGTTTTTGCTTTTTATGTTCCTGTCATGAATATGGCTAGGGCATATACTGTTGCCCATGTCCATCTGTATATATGTATGAGAATTTGTTTCCACTCTTCTGCTCCTTAACTTTTGCATAAAAAGAGGTATTAGTGATATTAACAGAATATACACATTATGTAAAGAGGATATGTTGTGTACCAAGTTGAGGTCATCAAGGTCAAGGTAACAAGAGCAAAAAAACTTTGAAAATTGCACTTTTTCAACCCAACCATTTCTATTCCTAAACTTTTGTATAAAAAGAGGTATTAAAGTGATATTACCAAGATAAATACAGAATTGAAAAGAAGATGAGTTGTGTACCAAATTGGAGTCATCAAGGTCAAGGTCACAGAACTATAAAAACTTTGGTAATTGCAAGAGGTTTAAGTATTTTGTATTTTTTTTTTATTTGATTTTATAATCTTTTTTGTTTCTTATTGATAATTATCAGACAGTGCTTTTAAATAAATTACGGTAAATAAAAAATAGTAATTTTTTTTTTCATATAAGTTTACAGAAACATAATATGAAGTTTTAATTTGCTGAGGCTGAGTGTCACTGTGAAAAAACTTATTTTACAGTAACATTTTTGAAAAAATTCCTGAAAAACCTATTGGGTATAGTATTATTAGATGACATATAAATCGATTACCTCCTCATCATCATCTTCAAATTCATCAGACTCTAATTCATCTAACCATTCTGGTTGTGAAACAATTCTCTCTACAAAAAAAAAAATGTATATGAAAAAAAGGTCATCTTTACTTATACAAATAATTACAATCCATAATTTACTTAAATATTGATAACTGCGCCAGCTCAGTTGGTAGAGTGCTAACTCTGTAAGTGGGAGGTCATGGGTTCGAACCCTGACCAGGTCTGTCCCAAGACTTGAAAGTGGATAGTGAATTTTCTTTCACCAAGCACTCAGCATTACGAAATAAAGTCAAAGTTCTTTAGATGGGAATTTAAAATAAAGGAGGTCCCGTGTCATGGCAGGCATGGCACGATAAAGAACCCTGCTGTATAATACCACATAACGCACATGCAAAATTTCTGCACTTTCACCTATAGCTAGTGACATCTTGATATAAGTGAAATATAAGTGAACTACTAAAATATTGGTACCTGTATTATTCTGTATGACCAGTATATATTACACTTTTTATATGGTCTCTTCACAATTTTTCAACCTAAAAAATTGTGGCAAAATTTCCCATTCCACATAAATATTTTATAGTTATTGCAGATACACAAAGTGGTTTTCAGTTATAACTAGGCTAAAAAGTGAACATGCAATGTCAAACAGTTTTTTTGTTTATTGCATAGAGTTTCTTTAAAAAAATATTTATATTTTGCTGTAATTGACCAGCATAATTATACACAGGCAAATTTTCTTCAATCCAATTTCATGAAAAACTCAATTCACGTGAATTTCATGAGTTTCATGTGAATTTTATGAAGAACCCAATTCAAGTGAATTTCATGTGAATTTCACAAAAACTCAATTCATGTGAATTTCACATGATGATTTTGACGATTCCGTACATGCCAAATTTTGTCATAGAAACAGAAATTGGATTGCATCTGTTATTTATTTCAAACAATAAAATTATTATATCAATGGAATCAAGTTGTTTCTTGATAGAACTATATTTTTGGCACAATGACATTGGTCTACATTAATAGTTTAGTGATGCATCGGTAAACTTAAAAAAAACACTGAGTGGAGCAGCAGGGATTTCCATCAATTAAATTGATTTAATAGTATATCTTATTCATTTTGCATTAGAATGGAGATAACTGTTTTGCATTTGAAGAGTTTTGACCATAAAATGTGGATTTTACTGTCGCAAATTGAGGTCTACGGTACCTGGCGATGCTTCAGGAGCCAGGTAGACCTCAATTTGTGACAGTAAGATCCATGTTTTATGATCGGAACTCTTTAAATCAAAACAGTAACTCCTAATTGATTGCAATCATTGCTCCATACATGCATAATTGTAAATGCTTACTTTTTTACAAATCTTATCTTTTCATGTAAAGTTGACGTAAAATATTTCATGTGAAATTCACATAGATTTTAAGTATAAGCTCAATTCACATGAAATTCGTATGAATTTCATTTGATACTTTGTAATACATTCTCATTTCACATGAAATGTATGTGAAATTTACATGAAAAAAAATTGGTTGACTAGTGTATGTGTCTGTATGTGTTTGAATTTATTAAATAAGTTACCTTTTCCTGGTGGCCAATCAACAGCTTCCATTCCTCCTTCTAATGGCTGAATGTCAAATTCATTATCCAATCCATACCTATAGTCTTCCTGTACACCATTGTCCCATCGAACCTTTACCCAGCCTAAAATTTAAAATGGTGACATTCATAAGAGAAAAAAATGCAAAAATGAGTAGTGTAATATTATAGACCTAAGTCTAGATTCTTTAATTTATAAAAAAGGTAAGTTCTGGGTTAGTGGAGAATCTTTAAGCTTACTGACATGGAGAACTTCCCTTTCAGTGTGTTTTATGCACCAGTCACAATTATCTCTCTTATATCAAGGTGGTCAGTTCTAAGATGGTGGAAGATACCAGAGAACTCAGAAAAAACTGACCTTCGGCAAGCAAACTGACATAATCTCGCTCACACTAAGCAGTGAGAGGCAATGTGATCCACAAGCACAGGATTTAGATTACTTAGCTACTGAGGTCTGGCCTTATCACAGTAAGATTCTTCATGCGCAAGCATAAGCATCTGCTGCTGAGCCTATAGAGGTTTTTTCACAAATGTTTTAGAGATTCTCTGACTGAAATATTCAACCCCTTGGGTGAGATTTCTTATCCTACATGGATAAACTCAAAATGGATTATTTTTCTTCCATATGATTGAGATATTTACGCTTTTGCAAAATATGGGTTTGGGCACATAAAAATTCTAACTTTTTATTTTGACTATTTTCATAAAAATGACCTGAAAATCCAAAAAGACTGTGATTCTAAAATACCTACAGGATGTAGGTACCATAAAAACATATGGCCATTTGCTTTGTTTCCTAAGTTGTTAAAAAAAAAAACAATTTAAATTTCACTGCAAAATCTTTTAGAAATCATTCCACAGGCACTGCTATTTTTTTGGCACTATGACCTATAATGTAATTTACAACTCAAATAAAAGAATAAAGTTATTTAAACTTTAATAAGGTAATAACAAAACAAGATCATGTTTAATACTGCCCACATTCAAATGCTCTTTCTATAAATAAATATCGCACACTATTTTCTTTTCTTTTTTGGTTGAGACTGATTTTTTATTTGCCAAGACCCATAGATCGCAAAAGCGAGATTATATCTTTCAACCAAGAATCCTGAAACAGTTTGACATGTGCAAATTTTTCCTCAAAGTGTTTTGGTTTTTGCTTTGTGAAATAAATTCTGTGATATCATTAGACTAGAAACGGTAAGCCATGCTTGCTTGTTTGTCAACAAAGCATACGAAAATATTATAGGAAACGAAAGGCCATGTGGTCATGTGAGATACACATTTCTCACATAGGGGAAAACCCTATCTCACATAAGCAGATATGGAAGAAAAAAAATTTTTTTTTAATTAGTTTATTGAGATTAATTAAAAATTTACCTTTATCCTCTTTATCAATAGATATGACAGTTCCTTTAGCATTCAATTGAACACCATTTTGTTTCCACATCCAATTGGGTCCAGTTGTAACTCGTAAATTGATTCTTGGCATATTTGGTAAGTTATCAGTTTTTGATGGACCGGTTCCATATTTTTCTAGGAGATCTTTAATCTTTTCTTCTGTTATCTCATCCAATTGTTGCTGTTTTTCCTGATTACCCATTAAGCCATGAAACAGTGTCTGTTGATTTTCACCACTGGCACTTTCGCGTTGCATCCTTAGTAAGTCCTCTAATTTTATCTTTTGTCTCTGCGATGTTTTTTCCTGTTCTGGTTTTTCTTGTGGTTCCTTGATTTTGGGTTTTGTTTGTTCTTCTTGTTCTTTATTTTCAGGTTCCATATCTTTTTCTATAGGTTTTGGAGGCTTACCATACCCGACTGCCTTTTCAGCTTGACGAGTTATATCATCAAATGTGATATTTAGACTCTCGTCATAACCTTTGCCCTTTTTTTTCCCCTTTTGTTGTCGTTTTATTTTTACTTTTTCTATTTCCTTCTCTTCACTTGCATCACCTGCTTCTCTTATCTGTTTATTCTTTTCACTCTGTTCTAAGATTTTCTTTAATCTTTCTTCTATGGATTTTTGATCTGATGGTTCAATTGTTTAAATCGTTGTCCTGCATTACTGGCTCCTACATACAAAATACACAATATTACAATATATTTGTATAACCACAAGTATTAAAAAAAACCAAACAAACAAAAAACAAAAACAAAAACAAAAACCTCAACACAATGTGTTTTGTGCATAAAGCCTAGGCCAAAAAAAAAAACAGATCCCAATGGTAGCCCGGATTGTAAAACGAGCTCTTGGAGGCTACGGGTTTGAATCCCTAAACTGGAAAATAGAAAAGCCAAGTTTTAATCCCCAGGGTAGAAAATAGGATGTGTCAATTGCATGCATAACAATAGGTAGCTGAATTTCCGGTAATAAGGTCCCTGCAAACCAAGCACCAATGTAGGTAACAGAAAACTATAACGTTTTCAGTTAAATTAGTTTTTATTTTCTTAACCCGGAAAAGGCAAGTGAAAATGTAGTAACTTTTTATAGCATAGTCTTTTACTCATGGCCATGTGTATCTATATCTATATACATGTACTTGTCTGTCTGTCTATCTATCTATCTATCTATTTATCTATGTCTGTCTGTGTGTCTGTCTATCCATCTATTTGTCTGCCTGCCTGTCTGTCTGTCTGTCTGTCTATCTGTCTATCTATCTATCTATCTATCTATCTTTACTGAAAAAAAATTCAGTAGGCATGTGTCTGGGTTTATTAATTTGGATGTTTAGTTTGGTTTCTCTGTTTTTTCAAACAGATTTGAAAATGCTTGCTGTATGAAAAAAATGCTAATAAAAGAATAATCTTGGGAGTCAGGCATGGATTTGATTTAGATAAGTTCATGTATTAAGTCATGTAGTACAATACATGGACTATACACTCAAATGATTTCCTTCATACATTTAGCTATTTTTTAAAATGTATGTTAAAATCCCCAAAAGAAGATAATTTATAACCAAATTAAAAAAAACATGTCTTACAAAAGTGGACTCCATTCTTGTAAAAGTCTTAAAATTTCATACCATGCCAAGGCAAAACCTGCAGGGTGGTCAGTTTCACAGTTTAATCAGAAAAAAGACCTAAAGGTTAATAAGTATGATGTTTATTTTGTATAAATTAAAAAAAAAACAAGAGGCCCAAGGGCCTTAATGCTCACCAGAGGATATGTCCAAAATTGTTTGCAAAGTGCAATAGACAATATATAAAGTACAGAAACTTTTCAAGTTTTCTAAAGTTAAGATCTGCCACAATACTTAATCAGAAATATATACAGTCACATTTCATTTATAAGTAACTGATATAATATGCATGAAGTAACTGTAGTGCAATGAATAATTTCTTAATCATTAACAAATTTCAGCATACTTATGCAACTATGTCCTTCACCTTTGAACATATATGACCTTGAACCATAAATGATTGTCATGTCAATACCTACAATATTCTAATATACATGCCTATACAAAAAGTAAATAGTTTTCAAGATAATTAGCAATTTAAGTCTTCTTTTGCAGCTGTGACCTTGACCTTTCATCATATGACCTTGAACCATATATCATAATGATCATCATGTCAAGACCTACACTATTTTAATGTACATGCCTTTACCAAAAGTTAATAGTTTTCAAGATAATTAGCAATTTAAGTCTCCTTTTGCAGCTGTGACCTTGACCTTTCAACATTTGACCTTGAACCATATATCAAAATGATCATCATGTCAAGACCTACACTATTTGAATATACATGCCTATACAAAAAGTTAATAGTTTTCAAGATAATAAGCAATCTAAGTCTTCTTTTGTGGCTGAAACCTTGACCTTTCAACATATGACCTCGAACCATATATCAAAATGACTGTCATGTCAATACCTACAATATTCTAAAATACATGCCTATACAAAAAGTTAATAGTTTTCAAGATAATTATCAATTTAAGTCTTCTTTTGCAGCTGTGACCTTGACCTTTCATCATATGACCTTGAACCATATATCAAAATGACTGTCCTGTCAATACCTACAATATTCTTATATACATGCCTATACACGAGATATAGTGACAAATATATAATTTTTAGCAATTTCCCCATTCAGTGCCTTACCATTTCCCCATTTTGAGCACAATGTCTACCATTTGTGCAAATCGGAAACTAGATGACCTAAGGATGTTATAAATGAATTAACTAAGGTATATTTCTTGTAGACTCAGAGGAGAAGATTTTTTAATTTTTTTAATATTCCCCCCCCCCCCCATGGGGCCCCAAGGGGATAACTCCTTCATTTGTGCAAATCTGAAAGGGCTTCACCCAGGCATGATGGTTATCAAGTTTCATTAACTTTGGTCCAGTGGTTTTGGAGGAGAAGATTAAAATGTAAAAAGTTTCACAGGATGCACGAAGATGGATGGCAATTGCTCACCTGAGCTGAAAGCTCAGATGAGCTAAAAACCCAAAGAATTCCATAGCTGACTTACCCTCTTCATAACCATTACATTGATACCAGTGCTGTGGATTCTGCTGAATATCAAATGGATTTAATTGTTGACCTATAAATTGACTACCTGCCTGACCATTAGGAAGTTGATAAACAGGTTGTGTGTTTTGTTGAAAATCATATGGATTCAATCCTTGACCTATAAATTGACCACCTGCCTGACCACTAGGAAGTTGATAAACAGGTTGTGTGTTTTGTTGAAAATCAATTGTGTTCAATTGTTGATGTCGCAGATGATTTCCATGTGTCTGATTTTTTAGTCCAGTATCCAGTTTTATTCCAGTGCCATTTTGCCCTTCACTTTTTGGCTTAGCATTGCTTTGCCCACTGTCATTTGACCAAGTCTTATTTTGTCCAGTATTATTTGGCTCAGTAGTGTCTTTTAAAGAAATGTTTTGACCAGCATTGGATGATTTTCCAGTATTTTCACTCTTTGAAGAGCTTAAAACATTCCACTTAGATTTATTTTTAGTAACAGTCTTTTCTTCACCTTTATTTTGAGATGTCATATTTTGATCAACGTTTGAATTGTTTTGTGGCAAGCTCTTCACATTTGGTGCTGCCATGCTTGATTCATATGTTGGTTCATGCTTAGGCTCTTGTTTTTGTTCATAAGTTAACTCTTGCTTTGGATCTTGCACAAGCCTTTCATCTGACTCCTGCTTCGAGTCTAACTTTGGATATTGGTTTGGTTCCTGTTGAGCCTCTTGTTTAGATTCTTGGTTCAGATCTTGATTTGGTTTTTGCATCATGTTTTGCTTTGCTTCATGCAAAGTTTCCTGTTTTGGTTCTTGTCTAAGCTCCTGGTTTGGTTCCTGTCTCAAATCCTGCTTTGGTTCCTGTTTCTGGTTCAGCTTTGGTTCCTGCTTTGACTCAGTCTGATTTATATTTGATTCTGCCTTGAGTTGGTTCCACTTCATTTTTCTTTTTGGTTGAGCACCTTTGTTTCTGCCATCATCCGACTCATATTCACTTTGACTCAATGTGTGCTCAGAGCCTGATGTTTCACTCTCAGTATTTTTCTGCAGAAATCCATAATTAATGGATGATGTGTACTTGTCAGTCACATTAGACTGTTGATTGGTGCCAGCTAATGTCATATCTTTGGTGGTTGTTGTGTTAGAAAATTGATCAGTTTCTTTTTTCTGTACTGGTTGTTTTTCTAAAAAAAGCAATAATTATTCAGAATTAATTTAAAAACTAGGGTGTGAATCTGATCTAGATTTTTTGTTTTTTAGTAATCAAAATTTGTAAACATTGCAATATTTATTCAGAATTAATTTAAAAACTAGAGTGTGAATCTGATCTAGATATTTGTTTTTAAGTAATCAAAATTTGAAAACATTGCAAAACAATCATTTTTAAAATGACTTAAAGATAATGTACATTTAAAGAATAGGCATGCTATGGTATACAGGCACCACTTGACAATATAAAAGTCAGCTGTAATGCATTTAATCTATCACATTCACAGCCAAATTTGTATCATGTAAAATGCACATGAAAATTTTTATGTTAATTTATGTATAAGCCCCTTTCAAATGTAATTTATGTGATATTCATGTTAATTTGTACTGAAATTTATGTTAATTTAAAGTGAAAATTATGTTAATTTAAAGTGAAAATTATGTTAATTTTATGTGAAACATGTTAATATTGAGTAAAAAATTATGTTACTTTCATGTGAAACATGTTAATTTAAAGTCAAAATTATGTTAATTTCAAGTGAAATTCATGTTAATTTCAAGTGAAATTCATGTTAATTTCTAGTGAATTCTTGTTTATTTTGTGAAATTCATGTTAATTTCATGTTGATATCATGTAAAGTTAATTTTATGCAAAAAAAGTTATTTACAGTATTTTATTTTTGATATTTTGAAATGTAACACCTATATCTATAGAAGATAAAGCCACATACATTCATTCATTCACACAGACATATCCATAAATATTCAATGTTAAATGCATGTGAAATTAATGTTGATGTGAAAATCAAGATGAACAAAATTAGCTTATGTTCAGGTTTTAGTGCAAAACAGTTAAGTTCAGTTCAGCAAAGGGATATTACACCCCAGTTGAGATTCTTTCAGCTATATAAAGGCAGACAATTCTGAGAAGATGGAGGAAACCAGAGTACCTGGAGAAAACCACTGACTAAGCAAACTGATAAATATACACACACTAGGATCTAAGTAGGAATTGAACCTAGGTTCTGAGAGGCACTTGGATATGTAAGCATGCAGCTTTAGACCACTTATTTGCCTAAACCCCTTTAGTACAAAGCAGCTTAAATGGCATCAGTGGTTTTGTTTGCCTAAAATTACTACCGAATAAAGGTAGTTTCCCCTTGAGAAATAAGACTAAAATTTCCCAATTTGACAACTAAAATTCCCAAAAAGGCAACAGTGACACACAATCAAATAGTTTAAGTTAAATCCAGTTGTCCAAAACTGTTCTGACAGACAAAAAATGTTAGATATCATCGCAATATAAAATCTTTGCATTGAATTTAAAAATTCTGAGCATAATATGTGACATAAAAAGGGTCCAAATTTTCCCAATCTGAAAGGTGGAAGGTAGTTTTTAAAAACCATAGCAAAATCACTGGGCATGTGTAAAAATGTTTTCACATAAAAAATTTCACTGATCTATTCTAAAAACTAAAAAGCTAAAATCACTCAAATTTGTAAATGCATGATTACAAATTCACTTCTAGTATATCAAACAAATTTACCTGAGGTTCCTAAGTCAGCATTCTGATTGGTTATTGCTGATTTTTGACCCACATTATTAGATTCTCCTGTTACTGTACCAGCTGGTTTTTCTGTAACCAGACATCCACTATTGATGGATGACATTTTGGGTAATTTTGCATTTGGACCAGCTTGTGATGAAAATGGATCTCCACTTGTCATGGGTGACATTCCTGGAATACCCACATTGGGACCAGCTTGTGATGAAACTAGATATCCACTTGTCATGGGTGACATTCCTGGTATACCCACATTGGGACCAGCTTGTGATGAAACTGGATCTCCACTTGTCATGGTTTTAGTTCCAGGTATTTCCACATATGGACCAGCCTTTGATTTCATTGGATTTTCTAACCCTTTTGTTCCTTGCATACTTGGATGACTACTCCGATCACTACCAAGACTTGTATGGTTTCTTTTCTCTTCTTCATGCAAATCCATTATTGCGTCCTAGTTAAATTAACAATATATCTGCAAACATGTACATTTATTCATGTCTTGGTAACAGCTAACTCATTATCATGGAAAAATAAAGCATTTTTTGCAAAAAGACAAACATTTTCTGGGACTTAACTTTTATCTGTTCATTGTTTGTAAGACAGCTAGTTATGCCAAACCATAGAAAATACAATAAAAAACTTGGGCTTAGTTACAACAAAAAGATGCTACTGTTTGTGACAGTGTGTTTGTGACAGTGAATTATGCAAAATTTTCATAGAAAATGCAATTAACATGAATAAAGTTTGATATCTTTCTCTAACTTTGAGTCTAGCCATAACTGAAAATTGCTGTAATGTGCATCAGGAATTTCCATGAAATATTTATGAAGACAGGAAACTTAGGCTGCTTTGGGGGTTTTACATGTAAAAAAAAATGGTGACGTTTACACCAGAAGTGATGTTTTGGTTACACTTTACGTCATATGTGCAAAAAAATCTACTGGTTGCCTTGTTTTTAACATGTAAAATGTCCATAGCAACAGCAATTCAAGTGAATATAACTTTCAATGGCCTCAGTAAATATAACTTCCTGTTGGGTTGATAAACCCTTTTATTATATGACTTCTGCTTTTACTCAGTTTTGATTGGTTGTAAACATGTTAAGCTGCACTGGACAAATCGTTATGTTCACAGCGCAATTCTGCGGGTACTATAATGGTCCAAATTGCCCTCGAGGTACCTAAAAATAGACGACAATGATTTCCCATTGTCCAAGAATATAACCGATCAAAGCCATCATAAGCTTTTGATAAGCCAATCAGAACTGACCTACTTTAAAAGTGTCGGATCTCATTGCATTTTCTGAAAATTGTGACAGACAAAAACAGAAGCTGTTACGAATTGTTTTGAAAGACACCTGTCTGCAAGTCATATAATAAAACAATTACTGACTTTTGATTTCAGTTACTACAAGGATTTATGACCCCAAAAGAAATATTATATTCACCTCGGCCTATAATTGTAGAGTATTAACCCAAATTGAAAGTCAATAACTGTATAATGTCATATACATACTATATCCCTATCTTCCAGAATGGAAAACCTAGAATTAACTGCCATTTCAACAGCACTTCTGTCAACCTTATCATACCCAATCTGTTGCAGTAGTGTGCCAACAACTATCTGTAAAATTTATTGAAATAAATTCAGATTAACAAAGAGTATAAAAGCTGCATTAAGTTTTTCAATGGAACTTGCCAGTGTACCACGTGATCAATACCTCTTAACATTTGTGCAGAATGAAATGGATAACGATTACGTCAAATATTCCTGAAAAAAACGTCGTTATTACGGGAAAACGTCACTTTATGCAATTCCATTGCCAATTGAAATTGAATTGATCCACTTTTTTAAAAATATTTTCCTAGGAAAACTTAATGCAGCTTAAAAGAAAGGGAAAACATAAAAATGAATTCATACCGTTTAACTGTCATGTCTGCTACCAGTTTATAGTGGTCACCTGTCTATACTACTGTATTCAACTGTCTATAGTGTCAACTGTATAGTGGCCACCTGCCTAAAAAAGTCACCTGTTTTACATGTCTATAGTAGTCACCTGTCTTTTGTAGCTACCTGTCAATGCCTGTCTATATTTTGTACAGGAAAGCTTAATGCAGTTTTAATGAGCATGAAAAACAATGAACCTGAATTATTTCAATCAACTGAGTCCTTAAAATTCAAACTTTTTATGTATTCAAAACTTTAAATTGAGTAATAAAAATTTTTGCATTGATTAAATTTCATAAAATGTAACATAAATGGGTAATCAATAAAGCTTCTTTTTAATGCCATTTAATTACTTTGCCTCTTCACTTATTGTCACACAGGTTCAAAGTCTTAAATCCAATGCCTCTTCACTTATTGTCACACAGGTTCAAAGTCTCAAATCCCATACCACTTCACTTATTGTCACACAGGTTCAAAGTCTCAAATCCCATGTCACCTTACTTATTGTTACACAGGTTCAAAGTCTTTAATCCCATGCAACCTAGTAATTATTACACAGGGTTAGAAGTCTCAAATCCCACGTCACCTTATATAAGGTCATATAGGTTCAAAGTATCAAATCCTGTGTCACCTTACTTATTGTCACACAGGTTCAAAGTTTCAAATCTCATGAAACTTCAGTTATTGTCACACAAGTTCGAAATCTCAAATCCCATGTCACCTTACTTATTGTTACACAGGTTCAAAGTCTCTAATCCCATGCCACTTCACTTATTGTCACACAGGTTCAAAGACTTAAATCCCATGCCACTTCACTTATTATCACACAGGTTCAAAGTATCAAATCCCATGCCGCTTCTCTTTTTGTCACACAGGTTCAAAGTATCAAATCCCATGTCACCTTACTTATTGTCACACAGGTTCAAAGTCTCAAATCCCATGCCACTTCACTTATTGTCACACAGGTTCAAAGACTTAAATCCCATGCCACTTCACTTATTATCACACAGGTTCAAAGTCTCAAATCCCATGCCACTTCACTTATTGTCACACAGGTTCAAAGACTTAAATCCCATGCCACTTCACTTATTGTCACACAGGTTCAAAGACTTAAATCCCATGCCACTTCACTTATTATCACACAGGTTCAAAGTCTCAAATCCCATGCCTCTTCACTTATTGTCATACAGGTTCAAAGTCTCAAATCCCATGCCTCTTCAATTATTGTCACACAGGTTCAAAGTCTCAAATCCCATGCCTCTTCACTTATTGTCACACAGGTTCAAAGTCTCAAATCCCATACCACTTCACTTATTGTCACACAGGTTTGAAGTCTCAAATCCCATGCCACTTCAGTTATTGTCCCACAGGTTCAGGGTCTCAAATCCCATGCCTCTTCACTTATTGTCACACAGGTTCAAAGTCTCAAATCCCATACCACTTCACTTATTGTCACACAGGTTTGAAGTCTCAAATCCCATGCCACTTCAGTTATTGTCCCACAGGTTCAGGGTCTCAATTCCCATGCCACCTCATTTATTGTCACAGGTTGAAGTCTCAAATCTCAGATTTAAAACCCTTTTCGTTTATCTTGTTTTATTTATTTTTTTTATAAATCTTCTTCCTTTATTAGCTAGCCTCATTAGAAAGCTAAAATAATAAAAAGTTGTGTAAGTACTGTATTTTTATTCAAGTGATGTCAAAAATATTTTCACACACATATATTTTAAATATGAATATATATCTTTATATAAGATCTGCTGACTGACTTGTCACCCAAGCTAATACCAACAGCCACAATCTTATACCATGGAGCCACCATTAAGTCCAGATAACTTATCTGGAAGGAGAGGGTATAGAAGAAGAGAGAGAAGGTTCATACATGCTTAATAAACTATATCTTATTTAAGATAGGCTGAGCCACATGGTATCCACAGCTTATACTAAGAGTCAAAAGCTTAAACCACAATCGGAACATTGCTCTGCCTTTTCTGTTAAACCTCACAAAAACATTGGATGTAGTTGGACTTCATTTTGAACTACTTTTGACCTGTGATGTGGCAAAATGGTGGCAACCTTGCTTACTTGCAAAATGACAAGAGCTTGAAAATTATACTCTTGCCTTAGCCAGAGGGTAATATTGCAAGGGAATCCATCTTACTATAGAAGGAAATCAATGCATCAATTTGTTTTTGCTTCAAATCAGAATCTATCTTAAATTTCATCATCAGGTATTGCAAATCATGCTCGAAAATGAAGATTGCCATCTTGAATAAGCATGAAAAGGTCAATGAATATTTAAAAAATGTTACTGTAAACCGCTTTATATTAGCGCATAGAAATTTTAGTGATTTCAAAATGCCAGTTGTATTAGATCAGTTTTATTTTAGTGCCAGTGATTACCCTGTTTGGGACCCCAAAATTTACACCTGTACCCGACTATATAATAATCTTAATTAGGCTTATTGTATTTATAGATACTATGAATACTATTTGACATATTTGCGTAATCACCTGTGAACAAGTAATGAGTAGTAATAATTAAATAAATGAAGCCATACATTTAGTCTTCGTCATTCTGTAGACATATTTATAAAAATGTGGCAGTTTGTCCAGAGGAAAACCCCTAAGTCCACATTGTTTACAAGTCCATAACACTGATTTTTTAAATTTTGTGGATTTTAAGTGCTTTTTCAAACTGTTGTTGATTTACTGATTTTCAGGATTTATCATGATTTAACTCGAATTTTTTTTCCATTATAATTTACTGTGTGTGCATATTGTTCTATCAACTGAAAAGGAAATTGACTTTTTGGATTGTTTGATAAAAATTATTATTGATTTTTATGCATGTGTAAATCGATATAGCTTCTCATTGATTAAACGTTTTTAAAACAAATTTTTTCTTTGATCATTAATATAATTATATGACAAGTATAATGTTCAACAATAATAGCAGATAAACATCATTAAAGACAATCGTTAGTATTTATCCATTAAGTTTTGTTAAATTTTAGCAACAGTTTTATTTTAGCGGTTGAATTCTTCCGTCAATTGCGCTAAAATAAAACTGCCACTAAATTTTCAGGGTTTACAGTATTTTAGTGAAATGCTGCTAAAGTTTGACAAATTTTATTTTCAACAGTTTTGTTGAATATAGCAACATATTTAATTATCTTAATTACACTACTAGATATAGAGGGATTTTTTAATCTGTCTAATTATCACATCAACTTGTCATTGGCCAGAAACCTTACCACCGTTTCCACGCATTCTGTGGATAGTCATGGGGCTACATCTAATGTTATTTGTGAAGTACTATAGAAAAGGCAGAAGGATGTTCTGATCGCCTTATATACACCAGGGCCATTAGTTTATCAAAAAATATCTGGATAGCGGGGGTAGAGGAAGGGACGGAGAGTGCATACATGCTTTATAAAACTATATCTTACGTGGTGCATATAAGATCTGCTGGGCTGCTTGGTATGACAAACTAATACCAACAGCCACA
This sequence comes from Tegillarca granosa, assembly GCA_029721355.1. Lineage (NCBI taxonomy): Eukaryota > Metazoa > Mollusca > Bivalvia > Arcoida > Arcidae > Tegillarca > Tegillarca granosa. Next base: position 22,382,550 of record CM056600.1, read on the forward strand.
AGATTATACCATGGTGCCACCAATTAGTCAAGATAACGAATCTGAAAAGAGGGGTTAGATGAAGGGACAAAAAGTGCATACATGCACTATAAACTATAGCTTATATGCTCTAAACATAAGCCCTGCTGAGCCACTTGACATTACCAGATAATACCACAGAACCACAAGATTATACCATGATGTCCACCATTTAGATAAGAAATCTGGAAAGAGGGGTTCCGATGAAAGGACAGAAAGTGCACATATGTTTTATAAACTATATCTTACATGGTGTATATAAGATCTGCTGAGCCACTTGACATCACCAGCTAATACCACAGAACCACCAGTAACTGCAGTTAACATATCTGGTATAACCTGTAATAACAAAATAAAGTGATAATTTTTGTTATTTTAAAAGGTAATACAAATATATTCATTCCTGATTTAACAACCAAATTCTATTCCAGTTACAGAGAGAGTTTATTTTACCTAGCTTTCCTGCGTTACCAGTATTTAGGTTTTTTTTTCTTTTTCTTTTTGGTTTTTGTTTTCCCAAAAATGAATGAACATTAAGAAAAATAAAGTTTCTAATGTACAAATTAAAAGTGTCTAATATTAATACAATATCTAGTGTTCAATGACCTATGACCTAAAGGCATTAGCCTTCAAACCAAAGGCATTTCTTGTGTGGGTTTGCGACCTAGTTGACATCAAGTGAGAAAAGTTTTTTCCTTGTCATTTGTCATTTACTGGCCTTCAGCACCTTTATAACCCTTCTGTATCTTTACTGGCCTGCAGCACCAATGGATCTTATGCACTGATTGGACTGTGATGTTTATCTATGACATTATTAGCCAATGAAAGTCACCATAAGTGCCCAATAGCACAAAGAGGACCATAAAAATTGCACAAATGCATGCTCCACATGAACTTGTATTTAGAATGAAAGAAATATTGTATCACTGAAAATAGCTGTTTGTAGTATGATATTTGACCAATCAGTTTGTTTGTAGTATGATATTTGACCAATCAGTCTGTAGAACAATAATTAACTAGTTAGTGTATAGAAAGATGATTAACCAATCAGTTTGTAGTATGATATTTAACCAATCAGTCTGTAGAACAATAATTAACTATTTAGTATATAGAAAGATGATTAACCAATCAGTTTGTAGCATGATATTTAACCAATCAGTCTGTAGAACAATAATTAACTATTTATTACAGTAAAACTTTGATCACTCCAACATCGTTACCTCGAATACCCCAGATAGCCCGAAGTCATCTTTCGGTCCCGACAAATTTCTTATAATATCCTATGTAAAAAAACCTCGATGGCTCGAACAATAAATATTTTTCAAATGTAAAAAGTAAGTGAAATTCAATTTCTTTTTCTAGAATACATTTTATTCAGGCAGATGTGACCTGGATCATTGTTAACATAACACAAGCTGAAGCCATATTACAGATTTCTTCAAAAGTAATCGAGTGGAACGAATTAATTAGTCTAAACAGTAACCTGAAATGTTAAGTGCTAATCGAGATTATTAATTAACCTAATGAGACAGTGCCTGATATACACAGTTCTTTAATCTCTTAATCCGATTACGACACGTGGAAGTGTTTGATTGGTAACACACCTCAGTCCCCCACACTTGATGATTGCACATATGATTCTGTAATTTACATGTCACTGGAGTGTGCATTATCGTTTTAATTTCCTGTGATTAAAAAGAGACGGTAATAACTGTGCTTGGTATTTTTATTAGAATAAAGGAAGTTTATTTTGTATCATTACTTGTTGAAATTAAAAGTGTCATTTCTAGCCCCGTAGATATAAACATCATATGACAGATCGTAGGTAAACATTTAAGTTTGAAAACATTATCGAGATATCATGATGAATAATGAATTTTGTATTTTCAATTGTCATATTTCTACCGTTTCATTATCTATGAATTTTCAGTATTTCAAGATGAATACTGCAATTTTAATTCGAATATTTTATTATTTGACCTTTCGATCGCTCGAACCCCCAATGGCTCAAATATTTGGCCGGAGTCCCTTGGACTTCAAGTATATAGAAAGATGATTAACCAATCAGTTTGTAGAATGATATTTAACCCATCAGTCTGTAGTATAAAAATTAACTATTTAGTATACAGAAAGATGATTAAACACTCAGTTTGTAGGATGATATTTTAACCAATCAGTCTGCGGAACAATAATTGACTGTTCAAGGTAAAGAAATATGTTTATAGAACAATAATTAACCATCTGATTATAGTTAAATAATGTTGATTTATCAAATAATTTTGAGAAAAATAATTAACCAATCAGACTAGCATAATGATAAACCTATAAGTCTGTAGTAAAATATTTCACCAATCAGACTGCAGTATGATGATTAACTAATCAGTATAATTCAGTATAATTTTAGTATGATAATTAACCATTCAGTCTGTAGTATAAAAATCAACCAATCACTGTTGTATGATGATTAACTAAGGTAGTATGATTATTATCCAATCAGACTGCAGTATGATAATTAACCAATCAGACAGTAGTACAAAAGTATCAATCAGTGACACAAAAAGTTTTACTGATTGCATATTGTAAAACCTTGTTAAACAGAAAACAAGAGGCCCATGGGCCTTAACACTCACCTGAGGATATGTCCAAAATTGTTTGCAAAGCGCAAAGACAATATATTAAGTACAGAAAATCTAGAAGTTTTCTCAAGTTAAGAACTGCCACAAAAGTTAATCAGAAATACATCCAGTCACATTTCATTTATAATTAGCTTATATAATAAGCATAAAGTAACTGTAATACAATGAATAATTTCCAGATCATTAACAAATTTCAGTATACTTATTAAGCTATGTCCTTGACCTTTGAACACATATGAACTTGAGCCATATATGATCGTCATGTCAATACCTACAATATTCTAATACATGCCTATACAAAAAGTTCAGTTTTGAAGATAATAAACAATTTATGTCTTCCTTTGCAGCTGTGACCTTGACCTTTGAACACATGACCTTGAACCATATATCAAAATGATCGTTGCCACAATACCTACAATATTCTACTATATATGCCTCTACAAAAAATTAATAGTTTTCAAGATAATTAGCAATTTAAGTCTTCTTTTGCAGCTGTGACCTTGACCTTTGAACATATGACCTTGAACCATATCTATAAATGATCACCATTTCAATACCAACAATATTCTAACATACATGCCTATACAAAAAGATTAAAGTTTTCAAGCTAATGCACAATTTTAATATTTGTAAGCCAAAAATAACATTTCAGGGGCAACAACTCCTACATGGATTATCATATAGTTAAATAACTTGGTACCTTTTTAAATTTTATCATGCTGAACATTTTAACAAAGTTTTGATTTCATATATCTCTTAATATTTGCAAGAAAATTGCTTAAAACTGCATAAATCACAAATTAGGTCATGACCTTGATTTGTGACCTTGACCCTAATTTAAAGGTCATTTCAAGAAAAAGTCAAAACTGAAAACCTCATATCATTATCTGTTCAAATAGTCAAGTTATACTAATTTGAAGCCATTTTACGAAATTTTTTTAATTAAACGCTAAAAGGCGTAACCCATTTTTCGACCAAATTTCACGAAATGAACAAATTATAGGTTTAAGACCCTAGAGAAACCAAATACCACATCAGATTTTTTTCCCCCATCATTACTTTCGGAGAAGAAGATTTTTAAGATTTTTGGACCCCTAGGTCATCTTGACCTAGTTTTGGTAGCCATGGCAATGCCATGAACAAATCTGAATTGCACTGGCCCATATATACTTCTGACAAAGTATCATTGAAATTTGTCCAGCAGTTTTGGAGGAGAAGTCAAAAATAGGTGTTAACGACGCACACACACACACACATACACACACACAAACACACACGCACGCACGCAAGCAAATACACACGCCATGCCATGCCATATGCTCACATGACCTTTCGGTCAGGTGAGCTAAAAATTGGTCTAACAGCTCATAAATAAATAAAAATTTAATAAAAATAATTTCCTACATTTTAAAATAATATTTACCTCATTAGGATTCCCCACTGGTATAAAATACATTTTAACTTTAGTTTTCTCAGTAATGTTATGTGCTAGATCCATCACATTATTACTTATCTATAAATAAAATCGTCATGGTAACTTGTTTTAATTTAGCAACATAAAACAACCATTATTTATATATGTATATGTGTAGTGTATTACAATTTCCAGATCATATCTGTTTACCATTTTATGTTTTAGTATAGCCTAGTGTAGGAATACATTTGTCATCTTTGTCATCTGCTTGTAGTTAATAAATAGTTCTCAACATGGATGCATGTGTTTGCTGACCATTCAACAATGCAACAATTTACAGAAAAACAGCTGGGTAAACCACAATAATATGTAAAGCAAAAAAAAAAAAAAAAAAAAAAAAAAAAAAAAAAAAAAAAAAAAAAAAAAAAAATATCTTTGATAATAACTAGATTGTTGTAATTTCAGATAATAGTACCATAGTACCTCAGGCAACTCTGAGGTAATGATTTGTGTAACAGGAAAAAGAAAAATTCAGCAAAAAAATTAAAGTTCTAACCTGGAAGTTGATAAAACATTCTACCACCTGGGCTACATTGTTACCTATCAAGCTCAGTGGCCAAGTTGTCTAAAGCTAATTGAATAGCTCCTGTATTAGTAAACTGGTATTTCATATGCATTTAAATTTCAGACAGTCATGATAGAAACAATTTATTGGTGCACCAAGCAAGGATTTCCAACAACCATTACTTTATCTGCCTTAGTTGTTCTAGAAAAGAAAGATTTTGAAATATGTGGCTAAATATAACATCTTTTTTTGCATACTCTGTAAAAACTAGGTCATTAATTTTTTTTTTCTTTCAGATTTTGAATTATTCATCATTATTACTGTTACTCAATTGGTACATTGGAATTGGTAGGAATATTAAGTAAATTAAGGGGGAGGGTTACTCATATACACTACCTCTAAGAATGTGTTTTGGTCCATACAAATGTCAACTCCAGTATCAGGTCCTTCATTTACATTTCCATCTGAAACTATGATAACTCTTGCTGGTATAACATGTCCACTTACATTTACACTTTGTACTATTAAAAGAAAAATAAAAATAAACATAAATAAATAATGGTAACCATGGTAACCTAGAGTAACTTATGGTTACAATGACTACATTAGAATCCATGAATAAGAGGTGAGATACCTTGTGATGTGTAAGCATAAGATTAAGAACAATTGGCCATCCAAGGCCTCTACATTAGAACCCATGTGAAGAACTTGAATCTAGAAGGTGAGTTACCTTGTGACGTGTTAGCATTAGCTTTAGAACAATTGGCCATCAAGGCCACTACATTAGAACCCATGTGTAGAACTTGAATCTAGAAGGTGAGATACCTTGTGACGTGTTAGCATTAGCTTTAGAACAATTGGCCATCAAGGCCACTACATTAGAACCCATGTGTAGAACTTGAATCTAGAAGGTGAGTTACCTTGTGACGTGTTAGCATTAGCTTTAGAACAATTGGCCATCAAGGCCTCTACATTAGAACCCATGTGTAGAACTTGAATCTAGAAGGTGAGATACCTTGTGACATGTTAGCATTTGCTAACAATTGGCCATAATGGTCACTACATTAGAACCCATGTGTAGAACTTGAATCTAGAAGGTGAGTTACCTTGTGACGTGTTAGCATTAGCTTTAGAACAATTGGCCATCAAGGCCACTACATTAGAACCCATGTGTAGAACTTGAATCTAGAAGGTGAGTTACCTTGTGACGTGTTAGCATTCGCTAACAATTGGTCATAATGGCCACTACATTAGAACCCATGTGTAGAACTTGAATCTAGAAGGTGAGATACCTTGTGACGTGTTAGCATTAGCTTTAGAACAATTGGCCATCAAGGCCACTACATTAGAACCCATGTGTAGAACTTGAATCTTGGCCATCAAGGCCCTTATATTAGAACCCATGAGTAGAACTTGAACCTAGGAGGTGAAATACCCTGTGATGATGTGTAAGCATTAGCTTAAGAACACTTAGCAATCAAGGCCTCTAATCATGTAAAGGTTACAGTTGTGAGCTAGTTATGGCATCATTTTGTTTTAAGTAGATATAATACAATGATTTACTGCCAGAACATCTGGTCTTGATCTTTTCCCATTTTGATAGAGTGCTATTTCATTATCTGGAAGGGCAGGGTTGGATCCTTAGCTGTGGCACTTGAAGAGGATGTTTTCAGGTATTTTCTCCCTTCTGTAACAGTAAATTGAAATTAAATGATAAAAACCATATTTGCACCCCCACACTTTTCAGGAAAGTAATTTACTGAATCCACATTGATTGATTTAATAGGGTTTTACACCCCAATCAGGAATGTTTCAATTAAACAGAGATGTCACGAGCTATAGGTGAAGTGCCAGAAATTTTTACCTTTGCAGTGTGCTCAAGAAAATATGAAGGGAAGGTTCTGTAGTGTGTTATGTCTACCATGACTGAAGGCATTGGTTTTTAAGAATTTCTCTGAAGAAGTCTGTGACTTTCATTTATAAATGCCAAGTGATTGCCAAAAGAACAGTCACTACTAATTTCAAGTTTTGGTCAGACCCAGCAAGGGTTCATTCTCAGGCCTCCTACAAATGAGGTGAGCATTCTACCAACTGAGCTACCATAGTGGTCTAACTGAAGTGAAATGTGGAAAATAATCAGAGGGTTTTGGTTGAGCAGCACATGTTCCATCCAATGTATAATTATGGATAATTCTTGTTCAATTTGGAAGTGATTTTTTGGCTATTTAACCCTTTAGTTCTAAAACTAGAATGAACAGTTTAATCGAAGCATAGCATTAAGATTTTTTTGGTTATAGATTGAGAAAAATCTTTAAAAAAAAAACGATAATAAAAATAGAATCATGGACTTTTAAATACTAAGAGAATAAGTGAAGTGGAGTGGAGAAATTGTGTTTTATGCAACAGTCAAGATTCTTTCACTTATATTGAGGCGGTCAGTTCTGGAATGCAGGAGAAATTAAAACCAGAGTATCCTATAACAAGAAGGCCCATGGGCCTTAACACTCACCTGAGGATATGGCCAAAATCATTAGCAAAAATACATACAATATTCTGATATGCATGCCTATACAAAAAGTTAATAGTTTCAAAGATAATTAACAATTTCAGTCTTTTAATGAACCTATGACCTTGACCTTTAAATGTATGACTTTGAGTCATATATTAAAATGATTGTCATGTAAATACCTACAATATTCTAATATATATTCCTATATAAAAAGTTAATAGTTTTCAAGATAATTAACAATTTGAGTCTTCTTATGCATCTATGACCTTGACCTTTGAATGTAAGAACTTGATTCATACATCAGAATGATCGCCATATCAATTGCTACAATATTCTAATATATATGCCTATGCAAAAAGTTAATAGTTTCCAATTAACAATTTTAGTCTTTTTATGCACCTATGACCTTGACCTTTGAATGTATGACCTTGAGCCATATATCAAAATGATCATCATGTCAATACCTACAATATTCTAATATATATGCCTATGCAAAAAGTTTATAGTTTTCAAGCCAATGCACAATTATATTTTTTATAAGCAAAAAATTACATTTCAGGGGCAACAACTCCTACATGCATTATTGTATAGTTACGAAACTTTGTTTAAATTTTGTCATGCTGAACATTTTAACAATGTTTTGATATTATATATCTTTGAAATCTTGAAGAAAATAGCCTAAAACTGCAAAATTACAAAATAGGTCATGACTTTGAATTTGACCTTGACCCCATTTTGAAAGTTATTTAAAGAAAAAGTCAAAACTGAAAACCCCATGTCAATATCTGTTCAAATAGTCAAGTTATAACAAGTTGAAGCATTTTACGAAATTTTTTAATTCAATGCAAAAACGCGTAACCCATTTTTGACCAAATTTCACGAAATGAACAAACTATAGGCTTAAGTCCCTAGAGAAGCCAAATAACACATCAGATTTTTTCTACCATCATTGGTTTCGGAGAAGAAGATTTTTAAAGATTTTTGCACCCCTAGGTCAACATGACCTAGTTTTGGTAGCCATAGCAATGCCATGAACAAATCTGAATTGCACTAACCCAGACATGCAAATGGCCAAGTCTCATTGAAATCTGTCCAGTACTTTCAGAGGAGAAGTCGAAAATGTGTGTTCACGCACACACGCATGCACGCATACACATGCTGCGCTATGCCATAAGCTTACATGACCTTGGGTCAGGTGAGCTAAAAACCACTAAGTTTCAGCAAGTAAACTGGCAAACTTTCTCACACATTGATCTGCCTGAGTAGGATTCAGATCTATGCAGTGAGAGACATTGTGTCTATTAGCATATGTTTTATACCACTCAAGATGTGAGGTCCCCACCCCCACACAGCAAGTCAGAGAATATATACTTGTACTGAAACTGATAATAAGTATGAAACACAATATGTAGAACTTTTCTGGTTGATGTTTTTTAGTATTTCCCTTAAAAATAATATCATTTAAGAAAACTGGTGAAGAACATTTCAAGCAATCAATAGCAATTCTAGCAATGATCACAAAACGTGAAATTGGGTATCACATAGAAGGGGACATAAATGAGAGCCATTACACAAGTATATATATATGTATGTATTACATACTTCTGCCAAATAGTCCAAGGATACAAAACAAAGCTGCAGATAAAGGACTCATCCCTCCAGGTGTCAGATTACCTGAAAAAAAAAAGAGACTGTATATTTGAATCTTCTGATGGATAAAATTTATTACCGATTTGTTACAGTAAAAAGTAAATTCTTTTATGTATGCAATGTATTTAATTAGGCCTTTCATTCTGAAGAAAAATATGCTTTTAATTTTAAAACAGCTAAGTTTAGGAACAGTGCTTAATGACCCAATCAAGATTTTTCCCTTATATTTAGGTAGTCAGTTCTGGAATGGAGGAGGAAACTGGAGGGCCAGAAGAAAACCAAACTCTTAACTTTGAGAGTAAAAGTATATAAAATTCTATCTTGTAATGTCAATTTAAATGGGACTCTTATATATTGTTCTCTTTCTTGTGAATAACCACTGTCTGCAATAACCACTTAGTGACAACACTGGATACATTATCCATTTGTTATAACACTGCCTGCAATAACCACTCAGTGACAACACTGGATACAGTATCCATTTGTTATAACACTGCCTGCAATAACCACTTAGTGACAACACTGGATACAGTATCCATTTGTTATAACACTGTCTGCAATAACCACTTAGTGACAACACTGGATATAGTATCCATTTGTTATAACACTGTCTGCAATAACCACTTAGTGACAACACTGGATATAGTATCCATTTGTTATAACACTGCCTGCAATAATGACAAAGTGACAAAACTGGATACAGTATCCATTTGTTATAACACTGTCTGCAATAACCAATTAGTGACAACACTGGATACAGTATCCATTTGTTATAACACTGCCTGCAATAACCACTTAGTGACAACACTGGATATAGTATCCATTTTTATAACACTGCCTGCAATAACGACTAATTGATATCACTGGATACATCATCCACTTGTGATTTGTTATAACAGTGTCTGCAATAATCACTTAGTGACAACACTGGATATAGTATCCATTTGTTATAACACTGTCTGCAATTACCACTTAGTTACAACACTGGATATAGTGTCCATTTGTTATAACACTGCCTGCAGTAACTTTATCTTGACAACACTGGATATAGTGTCCATTTGTTATAACACTGCCTGCAGTAACTATATCTTGACAACACTGGATACAGTATCCATTTGTTATAACACTGTCTGCAATAATCACTTAGTGACAACACTTGATACAGTAACCATTTGCTATAACTCTGTCCTGTTTGCAATAATAACTTAGTGACAACACTGGATATAGTATTTCATTAAAACACTAGGCACAGTATTTCATTACAACACTGGATACAGTATATCATTACAACACTGGATACATTTTCAACATGTTACAATGATTGATAAAATAAACACACACACACACACACACACACACACACACACACACACACACAAATATATATATATATATATATATATATATATATATATATATATATATATATATATATATATAACAATAAGTAAAATAATAACAGGAAAAGTTCAAAATTACATTTTCGCAAGTACTTTCATGCGTATGTTTCGCAATCTTCAGGCGAATAATTTATTGATAATTATACCATAGTAACGTTACTATGACGTCACAATGTTACAAGGGGAGATAATAATACAACGGGAGGTTATTTTGAAAAGCTTTGGAATTATCCATTTAATTTCGGTTTAAAAACCTCGATAAAATGTTGCTCTCTGGTTAACCTCTTAGTTTGATCTTCATCTAGACATTTGTAGAACGGGAAAACTTTGAAATCTTTGTTACCACAGATATCGATATGTTCACTGAGTGGTATTTTTCTCGTTCTCGGGTCTCTTATTTGCTGCTTGTGAACCCTTACACGTTCACATAGACTATTTCCCGTTTGACCAATGTAACTTTCCTTACATCCTTCACAATTAATGATGTAAACTAAATTCTTACTTTTACAAGTAAAATTCCAGTTTGGTCTAACGATTTTACCATTTACTAATTTTATGGAACTTCCAGTTTGAATATGCGCGCATGTACCGCAACGTGAGTCACCACATGTTTTTACTTCAAATGAATGAAGCTTATTTCCCGGCATGTCAAATTTGGCTCTGGTGATAAGCTTTTTTAAGTTTTTAGGTTGCCGTTTACTTTTTAATAGAGTGTGTTTATTCAGGACAGTCTTCATTCTTTGGCTACGCGTTAATGAAGGTGCATTTGTTCGGATTACCTTCATCATCTCTATGTGTCGAGGATTATATGTAGATACAAATGGGATGTTGTTTTCAGTAGTGGTTTGTTGTATCGTCGTTCTCAATTCCTCTATTGGGATGGATTTTGCCTTTTCGATTCCATTCTTTATGAGTTGTTGAGGGTAATCCTGAGCAAGTAAATATTTGTCCAATTCTTGAAGACGTTGGTTTCTTCTTGTGGTATCAGTGACTATGGTGCATATTCTTCGTGCAAGGCAATATGGGATGTTCCGTTTAATATGAGATGGGTGGCATGATTGAAAATTAAGGTACTGGTGTGTATCTGTAGACTTGTAGTAGATGTCTGTTGTTAGGTTTGTTCCTTCTTTACATACCAGTATATCTAGAAACGGAATTTTTTCGGAGTTACTTTCGATCGTGAATTGAATTGATTGGTGCTGGTTGTTTAGTATTCTGTGGAATTTTTCAAGATCGTCATCCGTGTTGTTCCATATGATGAAACAATCATCCAAATACCGTTTCCAGTTGTTTTTTATGTAGTCTGCTATATCTGGATTCATTTGAACAATTAATTCTTCATACAAGTTATTTTCAAGGAATCCCATTACTAATGTAGCATACGTTGGTGCGAATTTTGTACCCATTGCTGTTCCTTTTATTTGTAGGTAATTTTTCCCGTTAAAGTAGAAGTAATTATTGTAGAGAACTAATTTGATTGCTTGGAGAATAAATTCGGTGTTAAATCGGCTATCAATCAAGTTCCGGTGTTTCTCAATCCAAAATTGTACCGCCTTTATCCCAAAATCATGCGGTATGTTGGTATATAAACTGGTTACATCAAAAGTTACGAGTTTTGAATTTTCTTGTACCGAATTGGGAATGTGGTTAAGAAAGTCCAGATCATCTCGGATGTAACTAGGTACTAATGTACATAACGGTTTAAGAATGATATCGATTAAGTTACTTAATCTGTGTGTCGGACAAGCAGGGCCGGCAATAATCGGTCGCAACTTAAGGTCTTCCGGTTGATGAATTTGCACATATGTATCATTTTGTTGCTGAATTTGTGCTTGAATTTCCCTTGATTTGTGAATCTTTGGGAGTCCATAAAAGTTGCTTGTTTTGGTCTCAAACTTGATCAATGCTTCTTTTTCTTTATCTGTTAGTGACGATGAGAAAGTAGTTATCAGTGTTTTAATTTCCTTCATCGTGGATTTGTCCATATTTGTTTGAATTTCTTGATAGAAAGAATCATCGTTCAGTTGTTCTTCTACTTTATTTTTATAATATTCTGAATCCATAATAACCAGTGCGCCACCCTTGTCTGCTTGTTTGATTACAATGGAATCATCTTTACCTAATCGTTTTATCGCCTCATTTTCACTTGAGGAGATATTACTTTTGATCTGACTGTTATTTTGTTCCAATGGAAATCCAGTCAAAAAATCGATATATTTATCAAGATGAATATCACGCCCTTTGTTCGGGGTAAAGTTTGATTTGTTACGTATTAAAGAATTATCATCTTCGCAATCAGTGTCCACAAAGAATTCAGCCAACCTTAATCTTCGACAAAAAGAGTTTATGTCATCCTTTAACTCATCATGGTTTTGTCTTGGGGTTGGGGTGAATTTAAGTCCTCTGTTTAAAATTTTGAGTTCACTTTCATCAAGATTGCGTTTAGATAAGTTGATAATTTTTGGATCGATTATTCTACTATCACAAGCAGCAAATAAGAGACCCGAGAACGAGAAAAATACCACTCAGTGAACATATCGATATCTGTGGTAACAAAGATTTCAAAGTTTTCCCGTTCTACAAATGTCTAGATGAAGATCAAACTAAGAGGTTAACCAGAGAGCAACATTTTATCGAGGTTTTTAAACCGAAATTAAATGGATAATTCCAAAGCTTTTCAAAATAACCTCCCGTTGTATTATTATCTCCCCTTGTAACATTGTGACGTCATAGTAACGTTACTATGGTATAATTATCAATAAATTATTCGCCTGAAGATTGCGAAACATACGCATGAAAGTACTTGCGAAAATGTAATTTTGAACTTTTCCTGTTATTATTTTACTTATTGTTATATTTCATCTGTATACAAGATTCAAAGACTTTGGATTTATATAAACTGTATACAAGGCAATGGCAGGAACAAGAACAAAATCTGTAAGTAATGATTCAGATACGAAAAGTGAAAAACTGTTGTCTGAAATCTCTGGAAAATTAACAATGTTGACAGCAAAACTAGATTCCTTAACAGACATTATCAGCAAAATGGATAGACATTCTGTTTTAGGAGATATCATTCACAGCAATATAAGAGAGGAAGTCAATAATCTGTCACAGCACATACTTTCCAGAGACAATCAACCAGTGGAACCAATTACGAATCAGAACTTATTCAGGGAGATAAATGAAATGAACTTGGAAAAGGAAGCATATAGAAGAAAAAATCAAATAAATAAACTTTGGAAAAGTAGTTTAAACTACCGGAAACAAAACTTCTGGAATGCATATAAATGCGAACAGTATGCAAAAGTTTATAGGAATTGGATAATTAAAGAAAATCCGATCGTCCCGCGGAAATACCTGATAAAAGAAATAAAAGGAGAACCGCAGGAAGAAACGGATCTACGGTGGAAACTTATGATTAATAAATTCGAAACAGATATCGCGCTTATTGAGAGAAAAAAGGTAAGATTTGAAAACAATTACAAATCTAAAGATGGATCACTTCAGGAAGAACTCAAAAAGATCGCATCGGGAACAATTTTGGACAAATTAAATGAATTGTGGACAAAAGATGTATCCCGTGAAGAAGCTCGATCTATTTCCTTATGGGAACCAAAGGAAAAATGGCTTTCCAATTATGAAGCTACATATGGAACAGAAAATCCAAACCCACCAACAAAAAAGAAGCAAAAGGTAAGAAATAAATCTAAGCGCAAAAACACCGTAAACGCACAACAAACAATTGATGTTGCGGCAAGTAACAACAAGGGACAATCACGGAGGTCTAAAACCAGGAGTCGGTCACGGAGTCAAACTCGTAAAAGACCACCATCCCAAAAACGTCCCTTATTGTACTCAGAGGCGGTAAAAAATATACCAAAAAAACGACCGCAGAAAGTCAATAACCCAATAAACAGACAAACCAATCCAACAAACGGAGTTGCAACTAATGTTCCACAAAAATCCCAAAAAACCGGAAAGAAAATATATTTTTTAGAGAGGGGTTATCCCAACCCGGGCCGGGAAAAACAGATGGAACAAACAGCTCCGAAGATAGTAGAATAATCGATCCAAAAATTATCAACTTATCTAAACGCAATCTTGATGAAAGTGAACTCAAAATTTTAAACAGAGGACTTAAATTCACCCCAACCCCAAGACAAAACCATGATGAGTTAAAGGATGACATAAACTCTTTTTGTCGAAGATTAAGGTTGGCTGAATTCTTTGTGGACACTGATTGCGAAGATGATAATTCTTTAATACGTAACAAATCAAACTTTACCCGGAACAAAGGGCGTGATATTCATCTTGATAAATATATCGATTTTTTGACTGGATTTCCATTGGAACAAAATAACAGTCAGATCAAAAGTAATATCTCCTCAAGTGAAAATGAGGCGATAAAACGATTAGGTAAAGATGATTCCATTGTAATCAAACAAGCAGACAAGGGTGGCGCACTGGTTATTATGGATTCAGAATATTATAAAAATAAAGTAGAAGAACAACTGAACGATGATTCTTTCTATCAAGAAATTCAAACAAATATGGACAAATCCACGATGAAGGAAATTAAAACACTGATAACTACTTTCTCATCGTCACTAACAGATAAAGAAAAAGAAGCATTGATCAAGTTTGAGACCAAAACAAGCAACTTTTATGGACTCCCAAAGATTCACAAATCAAGGGAAATTCAAGCACAAATTCAGCAACAAAATGATACATATGTGCAAATTCATCAACCGGAAGACCTTAAGTTGCGACCGATTATTGCCGGCCCTGCTTGTCCGACACACAGATTAAGTAACTTAATCGATATCATTCTTAAACCGTTATGTACATTAGTACCTAGTTACATCCGAGATGATCTGGACTTTCTTAACCACATTCCCAATTCGGTACAAGAAAATTCAAAACTCGTAACTTTTGATGTAACCAGTTTATATACCAACATACCGCATGATTTTGGGATAAAGGCGGTACAATTTTGGATTGAGAAACACCGGAACTTGATTGATAGCCGATTTAACACCGAATTTATTCTCCAAGCAATCAAATTAGTTCTCTACAATAATTACTTCTACTTTAACGGGAAAAATTACCTACAAATAAAAGGAACAGCAATGGGTACAAAATTCGCACCAACGTATGCTACATTAGTAATGGGATTCCTTGAAAATAACTTGTATGAAGAATTAATTGTTCAAATGAATCCAGATATAGCAGACTACATAAAAAACAACTGGAAACGGTATTTGGATGATTGTTTCATCATATGGAACAACACGGATGACGATCTTGAAAAATTCCACAGAATACTAAACAACCAGCACCAATCAATTCAATTCACGATCGAAAGTAACTCCGAAAAAATTCCGTTTCTAGATATACTGGTATGTAAAGAAGGAACAAACCTAACAACAGACATCTACTACAAGTCTACAGATACACACCAGTACCTTAATTTTCAATCATGCCACCCATCTCATATTAAACGGAACATCCCATATTGCCTTGCACGAAGAATATGCACCATAGTCACTGATACCACAAGAAGAAACCAACGTCTTCAAGAATTGGACAAATATTTACTTGCTCAGGATTACCCTCAACAACTCATAAAGAATGGAATCGAAAAGGCAAAATCCATCCCAATAGAGGAATTGAGAACGACGATACAACAAACCACTACTGAAAACAACATCCCATTTGTATCTACATATAATCCTCGACACATAGAGATGATGAAGGTAATCCGAACAAATGCACCTTCATTAACGCGTAGCCAAAGAATGAAGACTGTCCTGAATAAACACACTCTATTAAAAAGTAAACGGCAACCTAAAAACTTAAAAAAGCTTATCACCAGAGCCAAATTTGACATGCCGGGAAATAAGCTTCATTCATTTGAAGTAAAAACATGTGGTGACTCACGTTGCGGTACATGCGCGCATATTCAAACTGGAAGTTCCATAAAATTAGTAAATGGTAAAATCGTTAGACCAAACTGGAATTTTACTTGTAAAAGTAAGAATTTAGTTTACATCATTAATTGTGAAGGATGTAAGGAAAGTTACATTGGTCAAACGGGAAATAGTCTATGTGAACGTGTAAGGGTTCACAAGCAGCAAATAAGAGACCCGAGAACGAGAAAAATACCACTCAGTGAACATATCGATATCTGTGGTAACAAAGATTTCAAAGTTTTCCCGTTCTACAAATGTCTAGATGAAGATCAAACTAAGAGGTTAACCAGAGAGCAACATTTTATCGAGGTTTTTAAACCGAAATTAAATGGATAATTCCAAAGCTTTTCAAAATAACCTCCCGTTGTATTATTATCTCCCCTTGTAACATTGTGACGTCATAGTAACGTTACTATGGTATAATTATCAATAAATTATTCGCCTGAAGATTGCGAAACATACGCATGAAAGTACTTGCGAAAATGTAATTTTGAACTTTTCCTGTTATTATTTTACTTATTGTTATATTTCATCTGTATACAAGATTCAAAGACTTTGGATTTATATATATATATATATATATATATATATATATATATATATATATTTACCGGATAGAGTATCGTTTTTGTTTCAACACTGGAAAGAGTATCTTTTTGTTTCAACACTGGATACAGTATTTTGTTTCAACACTGGATAAAGTATCTTTTTGTTTTATCACTGGATACAGTATCTTTTTGTTTTAACACTGGATACAGTATATTTTTGTTTAAACATTGGATACAGTATCTTTTTGTTTAAACACTGGATACTGTATCTTTTTGTTTAAACACTGGATACAGTATTTTGTTCCAACACTGGATAGAGTATCTTTTTGTTTCAACACTGGATAGAGTATCTTTTTGTTTCAACACTGGATAGAGTATCTTTTTGTTTAAGCACTGGATACAGTAACTATTGGTTTCAACACTAGATTCAGTGTCTTTTGATTTCAACACTGGATACAGTATCTTTTTTGTTTTAAAACTGGATACAGTACATGTCTGCTATCAACACTGGATATGGTACCATTTGATATTTGTCAAATTTCAGGACAAGTTTCACATTCATTGTTCTCAATATATATTTGTCTTATTTTCTTATTCCCCATGCTTGTAATATGATTTTTAGATTCTGATTTGGTATTGTAATACCAGTTTTATTTTTTTTACACTAAGACAAACTGTCATATTTCTTTTTGATGTTTTTATAATTATTTACCCATTGCATCTCGAATTTTACTAAAATCATTTGTCATATGCTGGACTACACCAGTCTGATCTTCACTACCAAATGTTATCAAGCCTACATTTTCTTCTAGGCCATATTCCATAGCATTTTCCTCTAAACCTATAGAAAAAAGAATTCCACAAAATTGCATGTCCTGCCAAGTTCCAATAATCAACATAAGATATTCCTTTTTTACAAAAACAATGTGATCTTACAGGATACTGCATCGTAATGTTAAATATGTATGCATGTATCAGGGTGCATTAAAATTTTATTATGGAATTCACTCAAGAAATGATATTTAAATCAAACTATTGTAGAATTATTGTAAAAGTTTCTTGAATTTAGGGCTCTTCTTGGTAGTTTTTCAAAAAATAAAAACTAATCTTCACAAAACTTAAAAAATATACAGTGTCAACCATAATAAACTATAGAAATTTATATTTATCATCAGTATACCAAAATCATCAAGCCAAATTTTATTCAAATAATTGATTTTTTTAATTTTGCAGTAACTGAAAGTGCAATATCAAGCATAGAGATGGTTAATCAATAAACATATAGATAGCTCAATGCCAAGCATATAAAGAACTCAATAACATGCATAATTTTTAGATAGTTCAATATGAGCACATAGAGAGCTCAAAAACAAGCATGCAGACAGTTCAACAATCAGCAAATAGAGAGCTCAAAACCAAGCATACAGACAGTTCAACAATCAGCAAATAGAGAGCTCAAAAACAAGCATACAGACAGTTCAACAATCAACAAATAGAGAGCTCAAGAACAAGCATACAGACAGTTCAACAATCAGCAAATAGAGAGCTCAAGAACAAGCATACAGACAGTTCAACAATCAGCAAATAGAGAGCTCAAAAACAAGCATACAGACAGTTCAACAATCAACAAATAGAGAGCTCAAGAACAAGCATACAGACAGTTCAACAATCAGCAAATAGAGAGCTCAAGAACAAGCATACAGACAGTTCAACAATCAGCAAATAGAGAGCTCAAAAACAAGCATACAGACAGTTCAACAATCAGCAAATAGAGAGCTCAAGAACAAGCATACAGACAGTTCAACAATCAGCAAATAGAGAGCTCAAGAACAAGCATACAGACAGTTCAACAATTAGCAAGTAGAGAGTTCAAGAACAAGCATACAGACAGTTCAACAATCATCAAATAGAGAGCTCAGGAACAAGCATATAGAAAGCTTATAACAAGCATTACGATAATTCAGTAACAAGCATAAAGAGAGTTCAAGAACAAGCACATAAAAATCACAAGCATTAAGAAAGCTTATAACAAGCATTAAAATAACTCAATAACAAGCATATACAAAGCTCAATAACAAGCATATGGATAGCTCAGAAACAAGCATAAAGAGAGCTCAATAACAAGCATATAGAGAGCTAAATAACAAGTATATGGATAGCTCAATAACAAACAGAGATAGCTAAATAACACAGATCTGGATAGCCAAAAAAGCAAAAAAAAAAGATTTGAGTTGAGTAATGGTGTTTAACATCCCAGTCAAGAATATTTCAATTATATCGAGACGTCACTAGCTATAAGTGAAAGTGCAGAAATTTTGTCTGTGCATTACGCTGATGGCATTATACAGCAGGGTTCTTTATTGTGCAATGCCAAAGTGACACAGGACCTCATTTATTTGAAGTTCCCATCTGAAAGAACAGTGACTTTCATTTTTTAATGGCGAGTGCTTGGCGAAAGAACAGTCACTACCCACTTTCAAGTCTGGATCAGACCCGGCCAGGGTTCTTACTCATAACCTCCCACTTACGGAGCGAGTACTTTACCAACTGAGCTACCACAGTGGTAACTACAAGCACAGAGATTTTTAATTAGTAACAAGACCACATATAGCTTAATAATTATCAAATATACCAGTATGTAAATCAGGTATAAGTTATTGTTTTAACATCTACAGCTCACACATAAAGGTTTTAATCTAGCATGCTGAGTAAAAATTTGTGCATGACCTTTTTTGCTTGAGAGCCAGTACAACATTAGAAAGGAATCAGAAACATAGGGTATTAAACTTGTGTCTTTCCTAATAGAACTCATTAAAATCAACATTCTACTTTTAAATACTCTAATCCAGTATACTGAAAAATCATGCAGTATTCTTAAGAGCCAGTACAACAATGGATTAGGATTAAAAACTTTGGATATTAATCTAGTGTCTTTCCTAATCTTTATTAACATCAAGAGTTAAGTTGAGTAATGGTGTTTAATGTCCCAGTCAAGAATATTTCAATTATATCGAGATGTCGCCAGCTATAGGTGAAAGTGCAGAAATTTTGCCTGTGTGTTGCATTGATGGCATTATACAGCAGGGTTCTTTATCGTGCCATGCCTGCCATGACACAGGACCTTGTTTATTTTAAGTTCCCTTCCGAAAGAACCATGACTTTCATTTCATAATGCTGAGTGCTTAGCGAAAGAGCAGTCACTACCCACTTTCAAGTCTTGGGTCAGACCCAGCCTGGGTTCGAACCCACAACCTTCCACTTACGGTGCAAGCACTTATTTAACATCAAGAGTCTACTCTAAATGCTCTTATCCAGTATACTAGCTAAAAAAAATATACTTTTTCTATATGCCTTAGACCCAGTACAATTTTGTACTGGAATTGCAACTGAGGATAGATATAACTTAAAGTACGTGTATTTACCTAATAAAAAGTTTTCTATAGCTTCAACAGCCTCTTGGAAGGGTTCTCCCAGCATGCTGGCTGAGGTGTCTAATATAATGATTGTGTTGGCTCCATGTGCCAAAGAATCCTCACAAGTTTGTGCTGAAATAATTAATAATTTCATAACATGAATTCCATGGATTTAAATGTCTCGCCTGATTAGTTTTTGATCGAGTAGAAAATACATTACTGTACTTTAACATAAACTTTCACATTTTGACACGCTGTTGCCGACACCAGAAAAGTAAACACCTAAATCTCGCCTTATGGCAATGCCAGGCTTGAAAAAATCAACAGAGTTCATATTTAAGAATAAGAATTTGGGTATGTGTTGTTGTACAATTGTGAATTTATATCAGAAAAATCTTTTATTTTCTACAAGAATATAGAGTGATTCATTTTTTAAAATTTTTCACAACAGATTTTTTGTCATCTATGATAATTATTATCTGAATGTTTATATATACATGTATATATATATCTGAACTAAAAAAAAACAAGAGTTCTATGGCCTTAATGCCCACCTGAGGATATGTCCACAATCAATCACAAGGAAAAAACTACGGTAGTTTACCAAAACGTTCCTCTCAGTCTGGAACTGCCACAATACTTAATCAGAAATATCTAGACACAATTCATTTATAAATAGCTAATATGCATGAAGTAACTGTAATACAATGAATAATTTATAAAACATTAATCATTTCTGTATACTTATGAAACTATGTCCTTGATCTTTGAATGTACGACCTTGAATCAAATATCAACTGATTGTAAATTCAATAATCTAACTACAATAATCTTAAAAACATGCCTTTACAAAAAGTGAATAGTTTTAAATTAACAATTTCTGTCTTCTTATGCAGCTATGACCTTGACCTTTGGACATTTAACCTTGAACCATATATCAAAATGATCATCATATCAATACCTACAATATTCTAATGTACATGCCTATATAAAAAATTAATAGTACTGAAATTTAAAATTAAAACATATTTGATCAGAATTAAATGGACCAGTGCAATTTATATTTGTTTGTGGCAATGATCTGGGCTATAAAAACTAAGTCAAAGTGACCTAGAAGAGCAACTTTCTTTAAGCTCATCTGAAAAAAAAGGTAATGTGAGATTTGTTTGTGTGTAAGGGTGTTTATAACACATAACTGAAAAACCTAACTTATAATTTCTATTAACTTTGCAATCAGTAAAGTTACTTTTCATTTTTAAAATTTATTTTTCAATTGAGGTCAAAACCCTTACCTTTTGATGGAATACAGTAAAACAGGCTCTAACAACATTAAAAATTAAAAGCTGCTTTGAAACATCTTCAATGTAGCTAGGGTCTGATTATTAATGTCTGATTTTAGACTTACAATGAATATAAGAAATGTCCCTTCAATAAGACATTAAAAAACAAAATTATCATTAAAAAAGTCACATGACCAGTCACATGCCTAGACACATGACATGACATATTTCCAATCATGATCTTACCTTTAATCTTTTCTCTCTCAAGAAGTTCTATTAAAGCATCTTGCCTCTGTCCTCTTCCTCTACCTGTAACATAACAATTAACTTTAATTTCATAATTTTATAAAACTATTTCCCAAAAGAATGCTCAAAATTGCTTGATTT
The DNA here is from genome assembly GCA_029721355.1 of Tegillarca granosa. Taxonomy (NCBI): domain Eukaryota; kingdom Metazoa; phylum Mollusca; class Bivalvia; order Arcoida; family Arcidae; genus Tegillarca; species Tegillarca granosa. Next base: position 22,404,345 of record CM056600.1, read on the forward strand.
GGTCACTAAGGCTTTTTCAATAATTGAAAATTTAAATAAAGTCTAAAATTTGAAATTAATTTAAAACTAAGGTTTGTTCCCTCATGCACAGCATTCCTTAGCTGGATTTGGATTTATATAATTTTGAAACTTTAGATTCATTATTTTCAACTGTTTGGCTTATATTTTTTATGTATCAAACTTTTCAGTCTTAGTGTCACTGATGAGGAATGAATTTCCGAAATGTGCACATCTGGCACATCAAAATTTAACTGGTATTTGTATTATATATTCAAAATGTTTCCCTATTTTCAGTTATAAAAAACTGTCAGTTTGGGAATCAAGAATGGTGCAGAAACCCTGTTGGTTGGCAAAATTGTCTGAGCATGGCAAAGCATTAAACATAGAAAATGTGAAAAAAAATCTTTAACACGATTAAATATATTGACTATGAGGCTGGAAAGGGAATCATTTGTGTCTTGTTGCAAGTAGCTGAAGAATTGCTGATGTTATTTTAAAAATCCTTACAATTAACCGATCAATCTTTGTAAGGATTATTAACATGTAGCTGACCAGGCTTGATAGGTGACATGGTAGCTGTCGATAGAGCATTCCGCTAGTATTGGGAAGGTTCCATGTTCAAGACCTGGTTTGGCCGCTGCATTTTTTCACTTTCCAATTACATTTGGGGGCTTGTCCAACCCAGGGAGGTGGCTGACAAACAGGGTTGAAACTGGTAGTTCAATTCAAAGTAGTGGAATAAAAAAAAAGTGAGGAATGTAGCAGACCAAGTTTGATAAGTGGCTGGGTAGCTCATTAAGTAGAGTGTCTGCTGAGTATTGGGAAGATCCCAGGTTCAATACCAGTTTGGCCACTGCATTTTTTCCCTTTCCTGTTACAAAGAAAAATTGTCTTGTAACACATTGTTGGCAAGG
>CM056600.1:22410258-22535258 GCA_029721355.1 Tegillarca granosa
ATTGTATATTTAGTACAATTTGTTATTGATTTTAATATTTTCTTAAGGATTCTTTGGCAGATTGAGAATTCTGCGTTAAAGGTGGGGGGGGGGGGGGGGGGGGGGGTTGGACTATCAAATTGTGATCGGGGCAACAGCTATGTAATGATGTAAAGCAGTCTTTACCCTGGAATGTTGTGATGGAAATTTTTCAGAATTTTCAACTTAAGTAATGAATCATTCCTATAATTGGTGTTAGTTCATATTTTATATTCTCAGAACTAAAATAAAATATGGATATGTAGAATTTTCTTTAAGTTTTACAAATCATTAATAAATAATCAAATATTGTATATTTTATACGAGTGATAAAATCTATTAATCACATAAAGATGTAATATTAAAAATGAATATACTCTTATCTTACCTTCCTTCATATAATTTTTTATCTAGAAGTAATTTCATTAGTATTTTTACTTGTAAAATTTCCTTGTAAATTTTTTTTTTCCAAATCAACAAATACTTGGTACTTATGTGTATTATTTATAGTCTTTTCTCTAAAGTATAATCAAAAATTATAAATATGTCACTTCCTGTATGTATAATAAAACCAGACTTAAAATATCCTACCGGTGGACAGTTATTTTTAAACCAGGAAACTATACTGAACTTATTAACTAGATCTGTCAAACTAGATAAAGGCCAGTACTTAGTTAAACCAGACATAAATGACAATACAGACTGGTGACCACTATTTAAATGTGTGATGAGTAGCTAAAATGACCAAGACAGAACCATTCTGATCATTATAAACAGCTGGAAGTTATATAGACAGGTGTTCAATATAGATAGTTGGCCACTCTGGGCAGATGCAATATGTAGCAAAAGTGATCTAGACTGAACCAATCTGAGCACAACTGACAGGTGCATATTATAGGCAGTTGGCCATTATGGGGAAACTTGATCCAGACCAAACAAATTTGACCTCTATAGACAGGTTACCACTATAGACATGAATAGACAGGTCACTACTATAGATAGGTATAGACCAGTGACTACAATAGACATGTGATCACTTTAGCCATGTGTAGACAGGTGACTAATATAGACAGGAAGCTACTACAGACATGTATAGAAAGGTGACTACGAGACAGGTGACTACTTTAGACATGTTTTGACAGGTGACTACTAGACAGTGACTACTGTAGACTTGTATAGACAGGTGGCTACTATAAGCATGTGGCTACTATAGACAGATTGCTTCTAGAGACAGGTTACTGCTATAGATATGTATAGACAGGTGGCTACTATAAGCAGGTGGCTACAATAGATATGTATAGACTAGTGACTACTATAGATAGGTGACCACTAAAAACTGGTAGCAAACACGACAGATTAGACTGTATTAATTCATTTTTATGTTTTGCCTTTCTATTAATTAACATTTTACTATTTGTTGAGTGGCCTTGGTGGCAAAGCAGTTTAATGTGCTGGCCTACAGATCTCAGTGTCTCTCACAGCCTAATTTTTAAATATCACTTGGCACAGATCCTAGTGTTACACAGTTTTATCACTTCTCTTGTTTAGGGTTAGTGGTTTTTTTCTGGCACTCTGGTTTCCTTCACCATCCAAGAATTGATAACATAAATATAATTAAAACAATTAAAACAATTGTAAATGGAGCACATTACTCTATCACTATATTCAACAACTCCACTCAACTAAACCCTTAAAGCCTTCATGTTACTATCAAATATCCTGACTACACAGTTCATTTTAAAAACTGAGAATAATAATATCACAATATTTTGCTATCCTGATTACACTGAATACAAAATTTTAACAGAGTATGAAATAAAAGAAGATTTACAAGACCCAAGTCAATCTTTTTGCTCTGACTTTATATTCTGTGAAACAAACTTAATTTTATGAGGGTGAAATTTGGAAAGTTGACTGTTGATGTACAATGTGGCTTAGTGAGAAATGCTATATCCACATGGTTTTTTTTTTTTTTTTTTTTTTTTTTTTGCCTCATGCCATAGTCTGAAAAGTTGAATGTTGAATTATTAAACATTGGTCACTGATAATTTAAATGCAAGAAACCACAAGTTTAACTTTGCCAAACTTTTTAAATGTTTCCAATCTTAGAAAAAAAATTGTACTCTCGGTCACTTATATTATTGGGTAACAGAAAGGAAAAAAAATGCAGGGTGTGACTAGGGATGGAACCAGGACATATCAACTGAGCAATACTCGTACTTTTACATTCCTACCTAAATTTTATCAGTTTCACAAGTGGAAAATCTCAAACCATATTTTCCTTGGATTGACTTTATATCGCCTGCAAAAAAACAGTCCAACACTTTCAATATGCACATTGGTCAACAGACTGTAACAGGAAACAGAAAAATTCAGAGACACACCAGATATTGAATACTGAACTTTCTGCATTACAGAAAAGTGCTCTACCAATTGAGCTACACTTCTTAGAAGAACACTGATGTCGTCTCAATAAGCTTCTATGTTCAAGCAGACTTTAGTTTAATTCTCTTATCATTTACAATTAAGAATGATAAGAATTTTAAAGCTACATTAAGTTTTTTAATTTTCTGAATTTTTTTGATTTTCTAAAAATATAATTTTTTAAAAATAGATATCCTCTAACCACGATCCGTGAGATTCATCTTCTAAAATTTCATTTCTTTTAGCTGTAAATAAACCTCTGACCAGTTGGTCAATGTTTAACAAAAGTAATTATGAGCTTGGAGCATGCGCACAGATGTACGGAAAAACCCATGAAACGAAGATGAAACATGACAAATTGCATTTATTGTCTATAATTAATATCCAGATGTATTTGAAATGGTGTTATATATCCCTTACTAAGTCACAAATGACAAATTCAACAAAGTTCTATGTTTAATTTATTGTATTTCACCATTTTTAAAGTTGTGTTTAAATGACCCTGGTTTTGATGATGTAACCATGTTCAAATATTAGATCCCAAATGCTGCATCTCGCTGGGTAATTACTGTAATTTCTGTATTTATTTGAGAGTTTATCGATGAACTAAATGTAACATTATTCATTAGGAACATCATTAATTAGATTAGCACTGTTTTAATTTTTTCTTTGGAAAACTTAATGCAGCTTTAACAACATATTAAGTAATTTACATTTCATCAAAGATACAACACTATAACTTACCACTGTTAGGAATATTTGATGACATTTTCATTTCATATAGAGTGTATGTTTTATATACAGTTCCGTTAGAATTTTTTTTATTCTGAAAAATATAACCAGCAATATGTAGAGTCATAGAGATACAGAAAACAAGAGATGTTTGTGAAACACATATGCCCCCCCCCCTTTCTTGGACAGACATTTTAGGGTGCACAAGCTTTTATTATGAGCAGTATGCATTATGGGAAGTGTACATGGAAATTATTGAAATTGACCTTTTGAACTTAAAAATCAATAGGGGTTATCTACCAGTACTATCCAAGATGCATAAATCTATCAAGTATGATGTGTCTAAGCTAAAAAAAGTTTGAATTATAGGTTGCACAAACATATAGACCTTCAGACAGGTTTGACTGTACTTCTAATTATAAATTATTATCAATATAACCATTTTCAACCAACCTGATTATATATGTTATATCAGTAATTAATTTGATCAACATTTGTAGAGATAATGAATGTAAAGCAAATAATTAAAAATTTTTAACTCCAAGGGGGATAAACTGTCAAAAATTGCTCGATATGACCCAAAACAGAACTTGACCTAGATATTCTTAAGATAAATTGGTATACCAAATTTCATTTCAGTATGTGCAACCTCTGCAAAGAAAATGAACGTAAAGCAAATAATTGAAATTTTCTAAGTCCAATGGGAATAAATGTGTCAAAAATTGCTCGATCATACCTAAAACAGAATCTGACATAGATATTCTTATGATAAATCTGTATACCAAATTTCATTTCAGTATGTGCAACCTCTGCGAAGAAAATGAATGGAAACTGTTGGTGGACCTACAGACTGACAGACTTACAGCAGCAAAGCAATATGCCCTCCCTTCTTTGAAGGGGGCATACAAATGTCTTATTAAAAGAATGTTAAAGCCGCATTAAGTTTTCCTAGGAAAAAAATTAAAACAGTGCTGATCTACTTACTGATGTTTCCAATGAACAATTTTACATTTGTTTCAACGATAAAAGCTCAAATAATACAGAAATAACAATAATTTTGAAGCGAGATGTAGCCTGTGGGATCTAATTTTAGAACATGTTTATGTCATAAAAAACTGGGTCATTTAAACACAACTTACAAAACGGTGAAATATGATAAATTAAACACAGAATTTCATTAAATTTGTTGTTTTTGACTTTGTAAGGGATATTTATGATGGACAATTAATGCAATTTGTCAGGTTTCGGCCTCTATTCAGACGGGTTTCCGTACATTCGTGCGCATACTCTAAGCAAATAATAATCAACATTAAACATTGACCAACCCGTTAGAGGATTCCATTTATTTACAGCTAATAGGAATGAAATTTTAGAAAATGAATCTTATGGATTGTGATCAGATGTTATCTATTTTTAAAAAAAATATATTTTTAGAACATAAAAAAAAAAATTCAGAAAATTGAAAAACTTAATGCAGCTTTAAATGTTTATGATTAGTGTTAGAAAAAAAAAATTAAAAAAATAAAAAATAAAAAATAAAAAAAAATAAATAAAAATTAAATAAATAAATAAATAAATAAAAAGATAAACAAAAAGAAGAAAAAAAAGGAATAAAATAAAATAATAAAATAAAGTTAAAAATGTAAACAACAGTAAAATGTTGTTACTGTAGCAGCCTCAAAAGTGCATTTGGTAGAAAACGGTCTACAGTACAACAGGTACTGGGTTTAAAGCCATGTATTTTTCCTATTTTCTTGCTAATTCTTGTTGAACTTCGAAGTTTAAATTGAAAAATTGTATGAGAGGAATATAGTAGTCTAAGTAACTCAGTTGGTAGATCAATTGGTTATTGTGCAGAAAATTCTTGGTTTATTCCCAGGTGGGACCCAGCATTTTTTTCTTTTTCCTGGTACATCATAAATTGTATAAATTTATTCTGCTGATGAAATAATTGAATAATTCACTAATATATTACTAAATCAGATTATTTGAATTCTTAATTAATCCCAATGATGAAAATTCTAATTTAAACATACAATGCTGTCCGGTGATTCTGTGCACCTAAGGTTCATTCTCTCGTGTTACAACCAAACGACATAAATGATTACAAAACACTTTGTTTGACTGAAAGATCAACTCAATATTGTTGTTGTCATGTAAAAAATTCAATCTTTCAATACGATTTTATACTTCTAAAATATAAAAAATGCTTTCGGCCCCATGCTTCACAGATGTAAACAATGTCCAGTGATTCTGTGCAGTGGTGATAATCTCTGTTTTTATAAATACTACAGTGGTCATGGTGATGTGACTGTTTCTCTGATGCTTTCTCTTTATTTTGATCAAATGATCAGTATGTTACGCATAAAAATAATTAACAGTTTTCAAAATTGCGTATTGACTACAATATACACAACAAATTATCAACAAATTGAATGAAATTGTAAATTATCTGTATTATTCTGTAACATTATCGGAATTTATCTGCAGAAAACGTTATTTAAAATTTTGAAAGGCAACATCTATTTTATTTGGGCACCATATTTTTTCTGAATACGGTGGAAATACAGGTGCGCAGAATCACCGGACTTGCAGAATCATCGGACTCACCTGTAATTCTTGACAGAGACTTAATTATACATAATATTAAGAACCAATCAGGAATCAAGATTATATTCTTGCATGTGATATAGATTCAATTCAAAATTATGAAAATTTCCTACAAAATTTGCTTAAGCATAAAATTAAAATTACAAATACAAAGTATTTCTTTTAAAAGATTTTATAAAAATAATAAATCCGCCATCTTGTTGCAGTCAGCGCTGGGGATTTTTGTTATTGCTGGACATTCGAAATAAAATCAATTATATTGTACATATCATTAACCGGATAAAAACTATCATTGTACTTAATAATTTTCCAGTCAAGCATTTTTACGTTACAAATTTAAACAAGATAATTTTTACCACATTCTAATCATCTGTCTTCAGTCTTCATCAGCCAAAGAAAACAACTTCAAAGTGAAAGTAAAACAAAACGAAAGTACCATTGACGTCATAAAATTACAAAATAAAGGAGCAAAACGAGTAGATATTAGAAAAAATTCCGCTGAAAATGTAAATAATGTACTTTTTAACAAAACGTGCTTTCTATTCATTCATAATGGTTAAATCTCTATATATCAAAATATTGATAAATGTTGACAATATCTCTCTTTTGCGTAAAATTTTATGATTTCGTTTTGCATAATAAATTTACTGTTCTTTGTTTTGTAAACATTTGGAAATTTCTTGGTAGGTACTTTCCATTGAAAGGCTGGGGAATAACCAACCATGAGACATCTTTACATGATAATGAATGGTGAGTAACTATTTGTTAACTATCGCACTTTGCCTAAGATTATAAGAACCCTATTTGAGTGACCAAAATTCGTCGTTCTAACAGTTTGTTGCTTCATTTAATCTTTCTTTCTGCATACAGTTGATAGGAATGTTAAAATATTTGATCAAAATATACGCCTGATTTAGTGATTGTGATATACTTGTTTTCAAAAATCATTATTCATATCAACTAGAAAATACACAAATGCATCAATATGCATAAAAATAATAGCCTAAATACATTGCATAGTTAGCTAAAGATTTAATAGTGTTGAATATTTCTTCTGATTTTCTGAAGATATTCATAATCAATTGATCCTTGCTTTATCAGTTGACCTCTAGGAAGTGACTAAAATCTGTTATGTCAAAAATGAAGCTACTAGTTAATATAAGTAAATGGATTTTAAAGACCCAAGTTTTTTGCCATATGTTTTACTTTCATTTTCACTAAATAATATGATTTTTAGTATAGCAGGTAAGGTGAATATTGACATTCAAATCAGGTAGATATCACATATCATTGGCACTAGATACTTGGCTACTAGTCCCAATATTATCTGACCCTAACATGCTTAATGCCTATAGTGGCTTTGTGTAGAGTCAGAACCTTTTAATGTAAAAAACCTAGGATTTTCCAATATCAGCAGTTGTCTAAAGGGGCATCGCCTTATTTCACTTTGGACTTAATGTGTTAGTGGAACCTTAGATAAGATACTAACCTCAATTGATAGGTAAAAGATTTGTTTTTTTAAAAATATTTGAACACAAGAGTTGAGTTCACGCAGTCCTGTTTTAAAAATAGAAGCAGTTTGAAGCAAAATGAGGCGGCACCCCTTCTGACACCACTTGGTATTGGAAAATCCAAGGGTTTTTTTTAAAAAATTGAAATGTTCTGATCCTACACACAGCCAACAGGCATAAAGTGTGTTAAGGTCTGAAGAAATTTAGACTACTTGGCTACTACTTTATTTGTACTACCTGTAAACACAAATTTTTAATACAAACTTAAAGAAAAAGCTTGGAAGATGAAGACAAGGCCTGTTAAAGATTACTTGTATACATTTTTTTTTAGAATTTAAACATAAAAGATTGTATGATTTGCTGAATTAGTTTTTTAAAACATGGCTAGTGGAGGTGGAAATGGTGGCAGTAAGTATTTGATAGATATATTTTTAAAGAGTAGTTTGGATTTCAGTAGATTGTGATGTTTTTTCATACTGCTTTGAAGTAGTTCAAATTTGCTTGTCATATATTAACTCAAGTGAATTTCAAATAAAGATTCCTTATCTGAAACTGTTTGATTTTTTTCCCTTTTTCTTTTCTTGTTGAAATTTTCATTTTCATTTTTTATATATACTATCTCACAACAAAACATAAATATAGAAGACAAATACATATATGTACATGTTACAAGTTAAATGTGGAAAATATCAATATTTATTTGTACTTGCCAGGGTTTGAAGTAGGCCAATCCTAATAGTTTGCTTAAAAGAAATTGCACCTTACAGTATTTAAAAGGTCATGGATTTGAATCCTAATTTGCCTGCTGAATCTTTTTGCTCAAATAGCTATAGCCAGCTAAGCTTAATGCATGGGGAAGAGTGCATTATTGCATAAAATTTAATCTTATCTGAAACTTACGAGCCAATTTGAACCAAATTTTATGTGAAATATTCCTAGGTAGGCTAGATTTACCTGGGTAATCCTATCAGTTATCCAAGATCACTATCATTACCATTCACAGCAAAAAAAAAACAAAAAACAAAAAACAAAAAACAAAAACAAAAAAAACATAACAGAGCTTTTAACATATGTAATGGGTTTTTTCTAAAAACTGTTTATTCATCTACTATTATGATCTACTATTATGAATTATGCTAAGAAGATGTAATATTTAAAATCAGTTTTTTAAGAATCTTCTTTTCTGAAACCACAGAACTAACTAAGGTGTGGAAGATCCATAGGTGGACTCATTAAATTAAAAGTTTATACCAAGTTGCCATGTTTTACAATGTTATAAATGTTACAAATAGCAAAAATAAAACAATAGCAACTATGGATTGGGCTAGAATAAGGTATGTGAAAGTTGATATCAGGCCTTTAAAGCTGCATTAAGTTTTCCTATAAAAAAAATTAAAATGGTGCTGATTTAATTAATGATGTTCCTAATGAACAATGTTACATTTGGTTCAACGATAGAAGCTCGAATAAATACAGAAATAACAGTTATTTCCAAGCGAGATGTCACAAGTGGGATCTAATATTAGAACATGGTTACGTTATAAAAAACTGGGTCATTTAAACACAACTTACAAAACGGTGAAATACGATAAATTAAACACAGAACTTCATTGAATTTGTCATTTTCGAGTTTGTAAGGGATACATAACACCATTGCGAATACATTTTGATATTAATGATAGATAATTAATGCAATTTGTCAGGTTTCACTTTGGAATTCCCGTTCATCCGTGTGCATGCTCCAAGCAAATAATAATCATCGTTAAACATTGACCAACCTGTTAGAGGATTCTAACAGCTTTTTACAGCTTATAGGAATGAAATTTTAGAAAATGAATCTCATGGATCTTGAAAAGAAGTTATCTGTTTTAAAAAAAATCAATTAGAAAATAAAAAAAAAAAAAAAAAACAGAAAATTGAAAAGCTTAATGCAGCTTTTACATATGTAACATGTTTAATAAAAAAAAAAATTCTGTCAACCTGATTTGTATGAATTATGCAATGAGGTGTAATATTTAGCCTAATTTAATTTAATTTCAAAATCTTTTCCTCTGAAACCATTGGGCACTTTGGAACCAACTCTTGTTTGGAAGATCCCTAGGTAGACTAATTCAATTAAAAGTTTACACATGTACCAAGCTGCCATGTTGTACATTCAAGATGGCCACCATTGTTATAAATAGCAAAAATTAAAAAAAAATAGCGACTATGGTTTCCAATTTTTCACTAATTTTGTTAAAATTTGAAATATGGATAATAGAAAGCAGGTCATTTAATAATATATGTGTATTAAGTGTTTAATTTTTCAAAGGAAGTTTTCATTAAACCAGTTATTGCGATTTAGACAAATTTATAATTAATCCTTCAAAATTCTTCTCTGGAACCATTGTTCAGCATGCTTTCATGATGTATGACACTGTATAATATTTTCTGGATATAAAAAAGATCCATAAATTAAGTGCAAGTCTGACATAGCTTTTCTTGTTAAGCATCTTGTTATCTTTCAGGGGCCTCACACACTTATGGATCACAGCACCTCTTGCTGCCTAGGTTCAATTTCCAGTCATGCAAAACGTAGTTTGAGAAAGTCTGTCAGTTTGCTTGCCAAAGGTCGGTGGTTTTCTTTGAGCACTCCGGTGTCCTCCACCATCCCAGAACTGACTGCTTTGATATAAGTGAAAGAACCTTGACTTTATGTAAAACACCATTACTTCAATCAATCCAATCTTGTTATCTTTCTGGTTACATTTGGGGTCCTGTCCAATTTTGGGAAGTGCCCAAACAACAAGTTGGTTCCAGGATGGAACCTGGAACCTGGTAGTTTTGGTTCAAGGTATTTGAGATTTAAAATAAAAAGGAGAACGTGACTGACATGACTATAGATGGGTAATAAGGTAATTGGAATAGTGTTTTTGAAGTATTGGGAGACTTTCAGCTTTAAGTTATGATTTGGCTGCTTGGGTTTTTCCTACTTTCATGTTACATGTGTTTAGCATTGGTTGTTACATACATATATTTTTATTTTATAGGAAATGATACCCATAATGCTTCTGCTAAAGGGCCAAAGATAAATATCGAATCTAAAGGAAATCTGCAAGTGGGATCCCGTCCGCTACTAGTTGAATTAAGTGGTTCATCTCTACCAAATATAACTACAGGTAAGGATAAAAGGTTACCTGGGAAACCTACAAACAATCTTACCATGATGCTTCTCTTTATTACCCATTATTTGTTCAGATAAAATGTGGCATTTGAAAGTAGTTTGGTGAAAAAATTATAGAAAACCATGGTAAAAAGTTTTTTTGAAACTGAAAAAATATTGTAATAAAAGAGATGGAATACCAAGGGAATAGTCCCTTTAAATTGGAATAATAGACAGCAGTTTAGCCGATTTTATTGAAAGCATAAAACAGTTAAAATTAAATAAACATGCAGAGTACATCATGGTTGCAAATTTTAAGGCATTGGAAAGGCATTCTAACATTTTTCTAAAAGTTTTCATTCATTTTTGAAGTCAACATTATACATTTTCAAAACCTTTTTTAACCAATGTTAAGGTAAAACCTTCATTAAGAAAAAGAAGAGTTAGATTGTGAAAAAAACCTACTTTTTGGTATCATGGATGGTGTCTAATTTTGGCTGCAATTTATCTTAGTGAAGCTCCTGACAAAATGTTACAGATTAGGCTGCATCATGCGTTATATATATTTATATATACCCATCCTACCTCTCACTAGTTTCTGTCAATATCATTAGGCAAACATAATCTTGTGGTGACCTAATATAGCTCATAATATTGGGTCAGTATGATTCCATATCTAGTCAGTATATGAGTTTTTCCCTTGACCAACATCAATGACGACCGGTTGATAGTAAACACTTCATATTTATCATATACTCTTATGACATATAAGGACACAAGTAAAGATGTGTTAATAATGAAACAAAATATTTAATTCCAGGAACAGGAGTATTGTGACTTTGTTTGATGGAATTTGTTTGTAAGTTATACTGAATAAGTATTTATATTAGTGTGTATTATATTTGGCATTCCCAAAGGTCTCAAACATTTAGCGTGTATCAATATTGGCACTGTCATGGTTTCCCTTTAGACAGGTGAGCTAAAATTAATGTTGAAGTATATTAATATTAGCGGAAATTAACACCAAAAGTGCCAATATTAATACACAGCCATAATAATTACTTATACAGTATATAACTGCAGGTTATTAGCAGTATAACAAATAGTTTAAGATATGGCCATATTTGTAATTCATGTTGCTTTTGCCAGATAATGTTTCAGAAAGACAGGAAAAAAGAAGTTTTATGGAAGATGCAGAAGTGAATATTTCTCAAGATGGTGGAAATGTTCTTATTGGGGATGACAGCAAGGTTTATCTTTTAGGTGATATTCTTATACAGTCATGTGCAAACCAACTATTCAGCCAGCTAATAACTTGACCATTTACACACACATTAAAGTGCAAACCAACTTTTTTTGCCAGCTAATTAATTTGACCAATGACTCATATACAGTCAGGTGCAAACCAGCTATTTGACAGCTAATTAATTTGACCAGGGACTCACATACAGTCATGTGCAAATCAATTGTTCACCAGCTAATTAACATGACCTTTGACTCATAGTTATATGCGTCCAATTACTCATATACAATCATGTGATAACAAACTTAGCCAGCTTATTAACTTGACTCTTGACTCATAGTCATGTGCAAACCAACTGTTAGTCAGCTTATTAACTTGACCACTAACTGTACTAAATGTTTTCTTTACTGTTGACTATTACTTAGGATTTGTTAGTTGCACATGTCTGTATGATACAGTTGAGTGAACACCCTTATATTAATCTTTTTTATGATACGGTTGAGTGAAAACCCTCATATAAATCTTATTTATGTACCATACTATAAATCAGAAAATTTTTGTTTTATTTTCGCATGAATTCACAAAAGTAATATATCTGATTTTGATATATTTCACTTGCAATATGCACTAACCATCATCAAATCATGCCAAAATGAAGTACAGTGCTCCCCAGGTCTGTTTCCACCCCCACCCATATTCGTTAACCCCTGGTTTAACTGCCAAGTTCTCATATCACCACAAATTATCCCTGACCCATTTTCTTCCTAGTATGCAAATCCCTTGATACATTACCAAATGCACTGTAATATTTCTATGACAAAAAAGCAATTTTCTATTAAAATTACCTTGATAAATATCGCCATATTGCCAGTTTAACTTTTTAGTTTCTTCCTTACAAGGCACACATGAATTTTGTTTGGCTTAATCCAAGGATCAGATTTTAGTTGTGTTGTGTTTTAATTAAATTTAATATATGTTAAAGTTTTGTTTTAATTCTTTATTTAACAAATTAAAAAAAATCACAAGTGATAAATAATGCAATTTCAAATGCAATCAAATAATTAACATGTAATAGTGATCCCCATGTTCCCTGAAATCTCTGCACTTCAATCAAACACATTTGACATCCAATGAAAACTAATGTTTTAGGCATATCCAATGGAAACCAATGTCTAAAGCATATCCAATGGAAACCAATGTTTAAAGCATATCCAATGGAAACCAATGTTTTGGGCATATCCAATGGAAACCAATGTCTAAAGCATATCCAATGGAAACCAATGTTTAAAGCATATCCAATGGAAACCAATGTTTAGGGCATATCCAATGGGAACAAATGTTTTAGGCATATCCGATGGGAACTGATGTTTTGGCATAATGTTTAACAGTATTTGCTCATAAAAATAAAATAAAGTCAATAATATTCAAACAATTTATCAAATAAATCATATTTTATATATAAAGGAAAAAAACAAAATAGTGGAGAGAATAAAGATGTCATAAAGAGAGATATTCAAGGTGACAACTTAACACAAACAAATGTAGAAAATAGATCCAGCCAATCAAGCCAGTCTGAGGATGAAGGTATGATATTTTTCCTCTTTCATGTACACACCACTATGGTACCTAGCTCAGTTAGTAGATTGATCACTTTATATGTGGAATGTCAGAGTTTAAACCCATGTCCGGTCTGATTGAGATTTAAAAATAGCTAGCGACTATTCTTTGTCAAGCGCTTGGCATTTTGAAATGAAATTAGCTGGATTCTTTGAATTTGATATTAAACTGATATGCCCCATGTCATCCCAGCACATTGCCCTGAACTTCCTGCAATGGTAAAAAAATTTTCCACTTCAGCCTCAGCTGGTGATATCTCCATATAAGTGAAATACTCTTGAATAGGACAAAAAATCCCATTCCATTTGTCCATTTATTCATCTGTCTACCCATCTATTTATCTATCTATCTATCCATGCATCTATCTATCTATCTATCTATCTATCTATCTTTCTTTCTTTCTTTCTTTCTTTCTTTCTTTCTTTCTTTCTTTCTTTCTTTCATAGTAAATCTTTGATATCTTAAAATGGCTGGCCCCAGTTTCACAGTCATTTTTTAATTTGTTTGTTAAACAATTTTTGTGCAATCTTCTTTTGCACTATGAATGAACACTTTTAACAATACAAAATACAAATGTTGTAAACTTACAAATGATCTTCAAAATGACACCTTAAATTTCTAAAAAGGTTTACAGTTAACTAAGTTATTAAGATTTCAAATTTGTTTTAGTTAAGGAATGATTGTGAAAATGGGTTCTGGGACTTTTAATTTAGAGATAATATGAAATTCAATGTTTTGTGAATAAGACTCTCCATAATCTTTTATTTCATTTCAGAACATACGAATGATTTAATGTTCAATCAACCTCAGACAACAAATAGTAACATACCACCACCAAGGGAGTCATTTGTTGTGTCGGAATCTACACCAGGTTCAGAATCATCAAGTTTAAATCAGAGTACTTCTTCTTTATACACAGATGCTGTAGGTTTACCTCCTACTGCTAAGGGGAAAGTCGGTCACTCACAAAGATATTCTGAAAATGTTGAAAGACTAGGAGCAAGAATGAAAGAACCAAGAAGCCCTGTA
This sequence comes from Tegillarca granosa, assembly GCA_029721355.1. Classification (NCBI taxonomy): domain Eukaryota; kingdom Metazoa; phylum Mollusca; class Bivalvia; order Arcoida; family Arcidae; genus Tegillarca; species Tegillarca granosa. The sequence continues at coordinate 22,424,585 of CM056600.1, forward strand.
TCATCTCCAGATATTCCCAGAAGAAGACATAAATCTGATGAAGCCAGCATTAAATCAAAACCAGTATCCTCTGCAAAGTCCGCTCTAGCACAATCTTATCAACAAAATATATCTCATAATTCAAATATTCAAGTACAATTGTCGAGACAGGTTAAATTAGGAAGGTCATTACATGAGTCTGAAGGTCAAAGGTCTCAAAAATCTATTGGCACAAAAAGGGACCAATCAAATACAAGTGGTAATACTAATGGTCAGAGGAGTAACCAATCACAATTAGGGAGTTTAAATGAAGATGAGAATGACTTACAAAGTAGAATTGTTGTAGAGAGCAGCAAAGCTGTGAATTATCCTGGGAATAAAGAACTTCATTTTTGTGTTCAAGAAAAAGATGAATGGGTACAGATAGGAGATTGCTGTGTAATTGTAGAATTAAATATTGATGATAAGCTTGTGGACAAAATTAAGCAACAAGGAGATTTCACAGGTAAGTGTTTATAAAATTGTAAACAAGATAATGTAAATGAGGGAAAATTCACAGTAAATTTGCTAGTAGTAATTTATAAATTTATTATGGATGGATAAATTTATTATGAAAAATTAATTTAGTGCCATTGGAAAGGTGCTGGTGTGAAAACCTCTATTATTATTGAATATATTTTCATTTAAAATTTTGTTTTATTGGTTGTTTAGAAAACAGGGCTTGATGCCACCTGTCTACAAAAGTCCATATTTCTTAGATCCTGTGCATAGTGCCACCTGTCTACACAAGTTCATATTTCTTACATACTGTGCATGGTGTCACCTGTCTACACAAGTCCGTATTTCTTAGATCCTGTGCATAGTGCCACCTGTCTACACAAGTCCGTATTTCTTAGATCCTGTGCATGATACCACCTGTTTACAAAAGTCCATATTTCTAAGATCCTGTGCATGGTGCCACCTGTCTACAAAAGTCCATATTTCTTGGATCCTGTGCATAGTACCACCTGTCTTTAAAAGCCTGTATTTCTTAGATACTCTGCATGGTGTCACCTGTCTACACAAGTCCATATTTCTTAAATCCTGTTCATGGTACCGTCGGTCTACAAAAGTCCATATTTCTTAGATCCTGTGCATGGTACCACCTGTCTACAAAAGTCCATATTTCTTAGATCCTGTGCATGGTGATACCTGTCTTCACAAGTCCATATTGCTTTTATCCTGTGCAAAGTGCCACCTGCCAATCTTAGTAGATCCTGTGCATGGTACCACCTGTCTAGAAAAGTAAGCATTTCTTAGATCCTGTGCATAGTGCCACCTGCAAATCTTAAATCCTTGTGCATGGTACCACCTGTCTAGAAAAGTTAGCATTTCTTAGATCCTGTACATGGTGCCACCTGTCAATCTTAGATCCTGTGCTTTATGCATCTGTCTATCTTAGATCCTGACAGAAGTCAATTATAGATCTTGTGCATGGTGCCACCTGTCTGTCTAAAATCTTGTGCTTGGTGCCACCTGTCTGTCTTAGATCCTGTGCATGGTGCCACCTGTCTATCTTGGATCATGTGCTTGGTGTCACCTGTCTATCTTAGATCCTGTGCATGGTGCCACCTGTCTGTCTTAGATTCTGTGCCCAGTGCCACCTGTCAATCTTAGATCCTGTGCATGGTGCCACATGTCTACAAAAATCCATATTTTTTAGGTGCTGTGCACAGTGCCACCTGTCTAACTTAGATCCTGTGCATAGTGCCACCTGACTACAAAAGTCAATATCTCTTTGATCATGTGCATGGTCTTTGCAGGATTTAATGTCAATCAAATTAACCAGTGTTAATTTCAAAAACAAGAACCTCTTGTTTTTATTGCATAATGCCTATGATAGGTATCTTTTGTTAGCCTTATTTTGTTTTACTGATTGTTTTGCATTGATATAAGTTTCAACTCTTTTCTAATTTGCATGTTGTTTTCTTTTAATTTAAAAACAGCTGAAATCAACACTGGTGAAGTGATGGTGAATTTACGCTGGGGTGATCTACAAAAAAATGTAAAAGCTTACAGGTCAAGTTTGAAAGTAACAGTGACTCAACATTTTCAAAAATTAGAACATGCAATTTTACAAGAATTGTTTTTACAAAGATGTGAAAAATTAATTAAAACAGTGAGAAATATATTTGAAAAATGTAACAGCGATGCCAGGATCGTAGACATAACTAAAGGATGTTTTCAGTTTAATTTTGTACATCTTACACAAGAATCAGTGGAATTTTTACATAGCCAAAAGTGTATACAAGAAATACAGATATTCTTAACAGATTTACTTATAACAGAAAGAATAAGAGGCTTAGCAGGCTCAGATGGTGAAATTTTAAGAGTTACCTCCCTTAAAGACCAATCAAGCCTGATCAATAACTCAGAGGAAATGAAAAAATATGGATTGCTTTCTCCTGAAAGGTGAGTTATTCATCCAGCTTAATTTTTGCAGATTCTTGAAATCATTTCATTTGAGTTACTCAGGTTTACGTCTATAATGGTGTGTTTAAGGCATTGGCTTTTAACCCAAGGTGTCCCACCAATCTTGTTGACGGCAAGTGAGAAAGCTTTTTTCTTGTTGTTGGCCCCTTTTGGTTGGCTTGTTACTGGCTAGTATAAGGGATTAAGTTGTCTGCATTGCTTGCCTGTGGAATTGCAGGCGAATGTATTAGCACTCTAAAGATCCCCACTAGTTCCAAGCAGATCAGATACACTTAAAAATCCTTGCTCCAACTGAACTTGTGTTAAGATTAATTCTTGCGATAAGTAAAAAAGAATTTCTTGTCAGGAATATCAGAAAATTGCTGATGTGATGTAAAACAACATTGAACCAATTAGCCAGTTATGTATTGAACTCTTCCAAAAGATTACTCAAGTATCTGCTCATTTTCTAATTTAATTTTGAACTGATAAAAAAATTTATAAAACAATTGAGAATACTGAGTCAGGTATGATCCCATATCCATAGCAAATACAGAACTGCTTAGCCATGCATATACATGTCAATTTAGAACATATATATATGCTATAATGTTATTTGTATATGTATAGATTTTCATTAAAATTTATGAGAATTTTTTTTTTACCTATTGTCTGCTTTCTTCAACTTGGCATTCATACCATTCCCTCAGTGTATGAGGGACCTTGGTGGCCAATTGGTCTAAGCTTGTGTTTACACATCACAGGGCCTCTCACTTCCATATTTTCTTATTTCTAATTTATATAAATGTTATATTTATGACAAATTTTCATATCATTAACACTAAAGATATGACAAATCATTTTACTATTAACAAAGATATGGTATTTTTGACAATTTTTATCATTAATATTATAAATGTTAATTATCATTAGCACTCTAGATATATTGTGTTTGAAACAAATTGTTTTGACATAAACACTTAAGGTATGATATTTGGGACAAATTGTCTTGACATAAACACTTAAGGTATGATATTTGGGACAAATTGTCTTGATATAAACACTTAAGGTATGATATTTGGGACAAATTGTCTTGACATTAACACTTAAGGTATGATATTTGGGACAAATTGTCTTGACATAAACACTTAAGGTATGATATTTGGGACAAATTGTCTTGACATAAACACTTAAGGTATGATATTTGGGACAAATTGTCTTGACATAAACACTTAAGGTATGATATTTGGGACAAATTGTCTTGACATAAACACTTAAGGTATGATATTTGGGACAAATTTTTTTACCATTAACACTACATTTTATGTTTAATGTTTTTTATTGTTATTTTTTTTTAAATTTATTTATTTATTTATTTATTTATTTATTTATTTATTTATTTATTTATTTATTTATTTATTTATTGATTTATTTATTGTATCCATATAGGGTTGTCACATCAAAAGGTGGAGCTGTTTCACAAGCTGGTAAGAATTTTCTCATTTTTACAAGTGAGCAAATGCTTTGGGTCTTCATTATAAATTAAATTGTCATTATAAATTAAATTGGCAGTTTTTATATTTTTTTATATTGCATGGTTCTGTAAACCAATTGCTTTGAGTTCACACAAGACGGAATCGCATCTTTAAGCACCTTTAAGCCGAGCTTAAAGATGCTTAAAGATGTGCGTAAAGATGCTTAAAGATGGCTTAAAGATGGCTTAAAGGCACTGCCATCTTTAAGCCATCTTTAAGCCTGGCTTAAAGACGGCTTAATGGCACTGAAATTTTAAGCTCCTTTACACCATTTGGCTTAAAGATGGCTTAAAGATGGTATTAAATGATATTAAAAATAAATCAATGAATCACTTAATGGTCTTTTTAAAACAGAAATCTGAAGTTAGTTGCAGACAGATCACCTATTTATAGAATGAATAAGCTCAGGGTCTGCATCAACATCGTCATTGAAAATCTGGTTCAGTTGTTTGATGGTGCATGTTTTGTTTTCAGTTATTTTCTAATTTATGGTAATTTGTTAAAGAAATTTGTGTGAGACCAGGATTGACAGGTGGCCAGTTAGCTCAGTTGGTAGAAGTTTAGCCTCTAAAGTTTTTCTTTGTTCTGTTACATTTGAGAGTTTATCTGACCATGAGAAGTGACCATCCTTTATGTTCGTTTGAGGGAGAAACCTAATGGTTTTAATTCAAAGTTGTTGAATCAAAAACCAAAAAAAAAAAAAAAATAAAATAAAATAAAATAAATAAAAAGAGAGAGAGAAACGGATGTAAGTGGCTGACCAGAATCAATAGGTGGCCAGATTCTACAGTCTGTATGGTGGCCAGCTCGTGTTGTGGAGATCCTGGTTTGATTGCTGGTTAAGCTCCTGCATTTTTCCCATTTTTGTTATGCATTAATTTTATTTATAATTGTATAGCAATAAAATGGGGGACTTAGGTAAATATTTTCACTATAAGGGATCACAGGGGCAAACCTATTTACATTTCTGCCTGGTAAAGTTTTAAGTACTTGTACAAGTTTTGATTTTAATTGAAATCACTATGGGCATTTGTAACATGTATATTTAGGGATTTATTTTTCACTCTAGGGGTCTGAAAGTCAATTGTTTTTGCAATTTTCTGGTAAAACTTTATACCAATTTTATTTACTTTTTGCTGCTGTTTAGCTGTGTTCCAACTCTCTTATCCTGCTTCTTTCCTTTCCTTTTCCATATTCCTGCACCATGTTGTCTTTGGTCTCCCTCTTGCTCTTTTCTCTTTCCTGGTGACTAGCCAGGAACTGTAACCCAGTCATTATATCCTCAACCTGCTCTATCCTTTGCTGCTGTTTGGCTATGTTCCAGCTCCCCTATCCTGCTTCTTTCCTTTCCTTTTCTATGGTCCTGCATCATGTTGTCTTTGGTCTCCCTCTTGCACTTTTCTCTTTTCTAGTGACTAGTCAGGAACTGTAACACAGTCATTATATCCCCAACCTGCTCTATCCTTGCAATCCTTTGCTGCTGTTTGGCTATGTTCCAGCTCCCCTATCCTGCTTCTTTCCTTTCCTTTTCTATGGTCCTGCATCATGTTGTCTTTGGTCTCCCTCTTGCACTTTTCTCTTTTCTAGTGACTAGTCAGGAACTGTAACACAGTCATTATATCCCCAACCTGCTCTATCCTTTGCTGCTGTTTGCCTATATTCCAGCTCTCCATCCTGCTTCTTTTTGGCTTATGTTCCAGCTCCCCTATCCTGCTTCTTCCTTTCCTTTTCTATGGTCCTGCATCATGTTGTCTTTGGTCTCCCTCTTGCACTTTTCTCTTTTCTAGTGACTAGTCAGGAACTGTAACACAGTCATTATATCCCCAACCTGCTCTATCCTTTGCTGCTGTTTGCCTATATTCCAGCTCTCCATCCCTGCTTCTTTCCTTTCCTTTTCTATGGTCTTGCGTCATTTTGTCTTTGGTCTCCTTCTTGGTCATTTCCTTTACTGGCGCCTTGCCCTTAGCCATAACACAGTCATTTTCTTCCCTACCTGCTCTATTCTTTGCTGCTGTTTGGCTATGTTACAGCTCTTTCATCCTGCTTCTTTCTATTTCTTTTTCATGCTCCTGCACCATATTTTCTTTGGCCTCCCTCTTGCTTTTTTTCCTTTTCGGTGCCCAACCCAGAATGGTATGAGTGTAATTTTCTACTTCTCTTATCTCCATATTATCAGATTTTATTTAATAAGAATGTATATTGATAAAAATTGATGATTTGTTTATAATATTTAAGAATGGAATCAAGTAATGATATTTTACACCTACATGTAACTCAAGATTATTTCTCTTATATCAAAGCAGTCTGTTTTAGGCTAGTGGAGGAAACCAGACTATCCAGAGAAAACCACTGACCTTTGGCAAGGAGGAGGAGGAGGAGTAATGGTGTTTTACGCCCCAGTCAAGAATCTTTCACTTATTTCGAGGCAGTCAGTTCTGGAATGGTGGAGGAAACCGGAGTGCCCGGAGAAAGCCACTGACTTTTGGCAAGCGAACTGACAAACTTTATCACATTAGGATCTGTTCCGAGTGGGATTCGAACCCAGGCAGTGAGAGGCGCTGTGATCCGTAAGCACGCGCTTTAGACCACTCGGCCACCAAGTCCCCCCTTTGGCAAGGGAACAGACAAACTTTTTCACACAAAAATCTGCTCATATGGGATTTGAACTTAGACAATGAGAGACAATGTGATCAGTAAAGCATGTGCTTTACACCAATGGGCCATTGAGACCCAAACAAAAAGGATGTAATTTTTCTTACAGTAATCTAGGTATAGGTGACATTTATCATTAAAATCTATTGTTTTTTTTAAATATTTTACACTGAATACTTTCTATATTATAGAATATTTTGTATTTTGTGACATGTAGCATTAATATTTAAATTTTCAGAATTAAACACAAGTGAAATCAGATATAGGATTGAAGACTTGAGAAATGAGGTACAGCTTATCAAAACAACAATAAAATCTCAGAATGAAACTATGCAGATGGATAGAAATGCCATACAAGATCAATTAAGTGGTATAACTGAACTTTTACAGTCTCTTTTTCCAAAAATAAATAACCTTGAAGAAAAGGTCACACAAATAAGAGATGGAGAATCACACATACATACCAGTGGTTTGTCTCCACAAACAGACAGAGAGGATGGTATCCTAGCAACTCATTTTAGAGTACCATCAGGGTCAAATGTTTTGTCCCCACAAACAGAAAGTGAGGAGGGTATTGGAACAACTCCTTTTAGAGTACCATCAGGGTCCAGTGTTTTGTCCCCACAAACAGAAAGTGAGGAGAGTATTGAAAGAACTCGTTTTAAAGTACCATCAGAGTCTAGTGCTTTGGTTCATCAAGCAGAAAGAGAAGAGAGTCTTGAAACAACACAAGAACTGGTAACATCAGAGCAAAGTTTAATTCTAAATGAACATTTAGCTTCTCCTGAATCAGGATATCAATCTCTTTCTGCTATTGGCAACAGAAGAAGAATGGAAGAAGATGACATTCCTATAGCTACAGATACACATGCATCTGAAGATAAAGTTGTTACTATAGAAACTGATCTTCAAAGAAGTAGTACATATACTCCAGAACCCAATATCTCCAAAAAAGATGTAAAAGAAATACCTGGTTATGCCATATCAGATTTGCTGGAGACCTTATTTGGAGACAGGTAAAATATCTCTCTGTCTCTCTGTCTCTCTCTCTGTCTCTCTGTCTCTCTGTCTCTCTCTCTCTCTCTCTCTCTCTCTCTCTCTCTCTCTCTCAACCTTTCCATGCTCAATCTCTACCAGTTGAACCAGTTGACAAAATTTTGATCAGATAAGTATTGAAGGAGGAGATGCCTCTGAAAAAAATCTGTCAGAAACAAGAGAGAATATTAATAATAAGAAACATCATGAGTAACAACAAGATGTCTGCTGATACCCAGACATAATAACAAAAGCTAACTTGTTACAGATAGAAATGAGCCTGTATTGTACCATGATTAGAATGTGTTAGAATGATAAAAAACATGAGTGCTACGATTGTCCAATGACAGACAATTTATAATAGGTTTGTTCAGTTTTTGATGTCCAATTTGGTAAGTTTTGTATTAGTTTTTTCGTGGCCATTTTGTTGTCCTTTTTTTTGTAATAGTTTTAAATAATGATGGGCAATTTATTAAAGGTTTGTTTAAGTTTTTGATAGCTAATTTATTTTTCTTCAATATTTTGGTTTAAAATTTCAATTGCCAGTTTCTAAAAAATTTGGTTAAAAGTTTTAAATGGACTAATTGTTATGGACGGTAAAGTTAAAGTTTTTTTTTAGTATATGTGACCTATGTGGGTCATTTGACAATTCCTAGTTTTTGTTTCTATAGTAAAATATTACCATGTACATTTTTTAGTATAAATCCACTCTACTTTTCTCTTTGATTTTATAATCATTATAACCGGGGGTAATTCATTATCTAACCTAGCTTGTACTTAAATTAAAAATAAAAAAAAATAGGGAAATAAATTTAATAACTTTATTATCTAAAGACACAATAAAACTTTTAATGATTTATAAAATGCAATTAATAACTTGAATTCATTTTTAAAATTTTTTAATCTTTATTTATTTATTTATTCATTTATTTATTTATTTTTATTTTTTGGTGGCTTTAAAGTTGAAAAAAAACTAAATCTCATCGAAACTTTAAAGTCAAAATTGAAGATCTGTGCATATTGATTTTTGAAAGTTTAACTTTTGTTTATTGTATTCATTTAGCTTTGTTAATACATGTATGTGTTTTTATTATTATTATTATTATTTTTTTTTTTTTTATAAATTTTCACAAACAGAGATATCTTGAAAGTTGATCCAGGGGACAAGACAAGGGAACTTGAAGGTGCCAGTAAGTTTTGTTAAGTAAACTTTTGTTAACTTAAAAGTGTCAGGACTTGAGTTGCGTAATGTTGTTTATTTTCCAGTCAATATTCTTTCATTTATATTAACATGGTCAGTTTTGAAATGATGGAGGAAACCAGAGTGCCTGGAAAAACCTACAACCTTTGTCAATCAAAGCCATCTGGTAACTGATGAATTTGACGTCTGATTGCTTGTGATGACATTTGTCTATTTGTGGTGACATGGTGACTTGTGTTGCCATTTGGCTATTTGTGATGATATCTGATGACCTATAGTGACATTAAGTGACACCAAAACATCTAGCAACTGGTGATGGTATCTGGTGACTTTTTGTGACATGACATTTGTCTATTTGTGGTGACATGGTGACTTTTGATGTCATTTATTTGTGGTGACATTGTGACTTGACATGATCTTTGTCAATTTGTGGTGACATGGTGACTTGTGATGTCATTTGTCTATTTGTGGTGACATTGTGACTTGTAATAAATTCTGTCTATTTGTGGTGACATGTTGACTTATGGATGACATTTGTCTGTTTATGGTGACATGGTGACTTTTGATTACATCTGATGAGCTATAGTGACATTTGGTGACAAGATAACATCTAGCAACTGGTGATGATATCTGGTGACTTGTTGTGACATGGTTAATGCAATGCCATTTGGCTATTTTGGTGACATGGTGACTTATGATGACATCAGATGACTCATGATGACATCTGATGACCTATATTGACATTTATTGACTTATGATAACATCTGGTAACTGGCTGTTACAATCACATGACTGTATGCTCAATTTCACACTTTACAGGTGACAAGGCATATCATGTAGCACACTTGGATAAGTGCTGTTTTTAAGATTAATGACCCAGTGGCTAAGCTTTCTTGAAGTATTGGCATATGAGTCACTGTGACTCACACTATTTAGGTCAAAATTTAACTAAGACTGCGTGATTCTAGAGTTAGAAGTGATCTTTGGTTTTCTCATGGTACTCCAATTTTCTCCACCATTCCAAAATTGATAATGAAGTGATCTTGACTAAAGTGAGAAAAACTTTTACTTAATTCTTCTTATATAAATTTCTTCACATTTATTATTAAGCTTTACATCAAATATTAATCAAGATTTGTGTCACCTGTAATACTATGGCTCTTTGGTCAGATTGATTGTTTTTTAGCTCACATGACTGAAAGGTCAAGTGAGCTTATGGCATGGCGCGGCATGTATATGTGTGTGTGTGCGTGCCTGCCTGCATGTGTCGTTAACACTTATTTTCGACTTCTACTCCAAAACTGCTGGACAGATTTCAGTGATACTTAGTCAGAAGCATATATGGGCCAGTGCAATTCAGATTTGTTCATGGCGTTACCATGGCTACCAAAACTAGGTCAAGGTGACCTAGGGGTCCAAAAATCTTAAAAAATCTTCTTCTCCAAATCGATGATGGTAGAAAAAATCTGATGTGATATTTGGCTTCTCTAGGGTCTTAAGCCTAAAGTTTGTTCATTTTGTGAAATTTGGTTGAAAAATGGGTTATATGTTTTTGGGTTTAATTTAAAAAATTTCGTAAAATGGTTTCAAATTGTTATAACTTGACTATTTAAAAAGATAATGACATGAGGTTTTCAGTTTTGACTTGTTTTAATGTTCAGCATGACAAAATTTAAAAAGGTACGAAGTTTCATAACTATATGATAATCCATGTAGGAGTTGTTGCCCCTGAAATGTTATTTTTGGCTTATAAATACTAAAATTGTGCATTAGCTTGAAAACTAATATCTTTTTGTATAGGCATGTTTATTAGAATATTGTAGGTATTGATATGACGATAATTTTGATATATGGTTCAAGGTCATATGTTCAAAGGTCAAGGTCACAGTTGCAAAAGAAGACTTAAATTGCTAACTATCTTGAAAACTGTTAACTTTTTGTATAGGCATGTATATTAGAGTATTGTAGGTATTGATATGACGATAATTTTGATATATGGTTCAAGGTCTTATGTTCAAAGGTCAACGTCACAGCTGCAAAAGAAGACATAAATTGCTTATTATCTTCAAAATTTTAACTTTTTGTATAGGCATGTGTATTAGAATATTGTAGGTATTAACATGACAATCATATATTGTTCAAGGTCATATATGTTCAAAGATCAAGGACATAGCTGCATAAGTATACTGAAATTTTTTAATGATTTGGAAATTATTCATTGCATTACAGTTACTTCATGCATATTATATAAGCTACTTATAAATGAAATTTTGTGGCAGTTCTTAACTTGAGAAAACTTGTAATGTTTTTGTACCTAATATATTGTCTTTTGCGCTTTGGAAACAATTTTGGACATATCCTCAGGTGAGCGTTAAGGCCCATGGGCCTCTTGTTAAATCTTAAAACACAGTGAAAAAACTACCTTACATTTTTACTTGCTCACAGTAACTTGTAAATTCATATACCTGATGCTTTATCATGACAAACATTTATGATTTAACAATAAAAGTTTTGAAGTTTTTTTTTTTTTCCAAGGGAAAACTATGTGTATTTATTAGTAGTTTTATGCTAACAAAATTAATAATTGAAATAAAACACATATTTCAAATAAAGTGTATATTTAAAAGATTCCAATCATAAAATGATTATAACTAAATTTCAGTTCTATTTTTATTTTGTAGCTGCAGCTGTACCAGATGAAGACAGTGATGAAGCCAAGGGATTTTTATACCAGTTTGCAGATTTTATCAATATCAATGATTTGCTAGAAACCATAAAACTATTGATGCAAGGTAATTGATAATTTAATGCTTTTTTCATGTTTTTGAAAGAAAAAATATATATGTTTATATCCTTTTGTATGTGATCATTAATTTCTCCATTACAGAGGAAGAAGGCCAGTATCTCTTTGTATGTGATCATAAATTATTCCATTTTCAGAGGAAGAATGCCAGTATCTTTTTGTATGTACATGTATGATCATGCATTATTCCATTTTAGAAGGAAGAATGCCAGTATCTTTTTGTATATGATCATGAATCATTCCATTTTCAGAGGAAGAAGGCCATTATCTTTTGATGATAACCATTTATTATTCCATTTTCAGAGGAAGAGGGCCAGCTAGTATCTTTTTTATATGAACATGAATTATTCCATTTTCAGAGGAAGATGATCACTCACCAAGGGCTTCTGGGATTGATACAGTTTTGTGTCTAGATTTAGCACAGAGTATGGAGGGGACTGGCTTTGTCCAAATGAAACACGTAGTCAACACATACTTAGATGGTGAGGAATTCAGCTGAATTTTAGCTTTTTCCATTATTTCACAAAATATTGCTTATTTTAAAATTCCAATTTATTTTGACAAGGGATAGTTTATTTTCTTAATTGATCAGTAAAATGTAAACATTTTCATTTATTATGTGACAGATGCAATTTTTGAGGAATCCTGGTGTTTTGTAAGCAATATGAACTTGTAATTGGTAAGACTGGAAATATTAATATCCTTTGTCATGCTACTAGTACTATAAGAGATGTAAGAAAAAGACCTATAAGCTGTGATTTGGGCCTTGGATGGCTAAGTGGTCTAAAGAGGTTGCTTACTGATCACAGCACCCCTCACCACCTAGGTTCCAATCCCACTCTTGCAGATCCTAGTGTGACATAGTTTGACAGTTTGTGTGTCAATTTGTGTGCTAAAATTCAGTGTTTTTTTCTCGGCACTTCAGTTTTCTCTGCCATCTCTAAAAATCATCTCACAGTATAAGTGAAAGGATTTCGACCAGGGTGTAAACACCCAAACCCATCAGACTTTGTTAGTTTACTCTCCTGGATATCGTAATCTACTACTTCACTTATTGGGGTGTTATGTCTAAAAATAGAACCAAAACCCAACAATCTTGACTGGGAAAACAATTTATTCACTTATAGGTTGCACTTTATCAGTATATTAAGTATAAAAAAAATCTTTACTATGATGTAAAACTTGATAGCTGGTGATGTTTCAATATAAACCAACTACCTTTGACCAGAATGTAAAACATCATTTACTCACCTTTAGCTGGTGATATATCAGTGTAAGTGAAATGATTGCGACTGGGAATATGCAATTCATTCATCATAAAAAGTTGATATATAAATATCTTGATGTGGGTGTAAAATACTATCATTCTTTTTAATTGAGTCTTTTTTAATTAATATTTAGGTGTTGAAGAGAATGCCACTGAAAGAGGATTGGAAGAGAACATTGCCATGGTAACTTTTGGAGAGTCAGCCATTGTACGACAAAATTTGACCAATGACTTCAATGCCCTAAGGGAGATAATAGGTAATGATATGAATTGGCTGTTATTACAATCTGTGCAATTCATTTTCAGTCTTATTAGCCCATAAGAAAGGGAAATCCTAAAAGCTTGGGCCAAGTTCATAATATGTTAATTATTAGCTTGGGGCATGCATGGAAGGTTAACATGTAAGTAAACAATGAGGTTGACAGACACAAGAAAATGTGTCCATGCTAGAACAATATTGCTGAATTGCATCTATCCAGAAAAAAAAAAAAAAAATAAAAAAAAAAATAAAAAAAAAAAAAAATAAAAAAGATTTATTTATAATAAAGTAATTTATCCCTTCATGCAGTCATAAATGAAACATTTTATCAACTTGTGTGTTTATTTTTACAATACCGCTGCTTTCGTTGTCAGAAATCATGTAGCTTTGCTGTGTTGACATTGACTTGTTTTCAATAATAATCAGGGGCCTCGGTGGCCGAGTGGTCTAAAGCTCGCACTATGGATCACAGTGCCTCTCACCGCCTGGGTTCAAGTCCCACTCGGGACAGATCCTAGTATGAGAAATTTTGTCAGTTCACTTGCCGAAAATCGGTAGTTTTCTCCGGGCACTCAGGTTTCCCCCGCCATCCTAGAACTGACTGCCACAAAATAAGTGAAAGATTCTTGACTGGGGCGTAAAACACCATTACTCCACTCCTCTCCACTCCACTCAATAAATAATCATGTGATTAATGTTTTAAAAATAAGACCTTTGGTGGATCAATCTAGCAGAGGTTTCCCAGCGAATTTTGACTTTAAGGTTTTATCATGGAACTAGTATTAAATTTTTCAGACATAGTTAAGAAAAAAATCTGCTGGTTTATATAATGCATAGGAAAATTTATTGCTGCTTTAAAGAGTGCCTTGACACTGTAGATTGCTCAGTCTCAGGCTTGCCTTGTCCTCACTTCCTAGACATTAACCATCAAGAGTATTACTTCTTTTCTTTAGATATTTCACATCAAGCAGCCTGGAAAGCTTACGGGTTGGTTGTAAAACTGTTTAACATCACATCAGCAAATTTTCAGCTATTTGCGACAATTGCAAGGTTATAAGGATTAATCTAAGAACAATTTTATGTATGTGTGAGTTGTGTGAGTAATGGTTGGTCTCGTTCTAGCCGGCCACACTCGGGGTGACTTTTTTTAGGGTGCTAGCACACTGGGTCAGTATGCCACATATTCGCAAAATCACATTATCCTTACATCAGGTGAACTAGTTAATACTTCGTCCTCCTAATGCTAAATGCCAGACCGATGGAGCAGTTGCAAGCTATATGCATGTAGTTTATAATTTCACACATCTTGACTATAAGGTCTTATATGAGGAAATCATAGTGGAATCTCTTTAAATCATTAGCTTGCCTAAACTAAAAGCTTTGATGAGCAATTGCATGGGTTCACCACCCGTTTTCTGACATTCATTGTGCATTGTCCACTGTCTGTTGTTGCACGTGAACTTCAGAATTTTGTTTAATATACTTTTTTCAGTAAAAAATTTTACCTGCACAATAATATACAAAAGAGTATGCATGGTAACACATTACCTTTTGTCATTACCCAATCCGCACTGTTATTCTGTACAAATGTGAACACTATAATTGTCCATAATAAGCCATATTAATTCTTTAAACATATATCCTAGTTACTCCAATGCTGTCCAGAATTGGGATTTTTACAATTGGTGGTTTCAATATGTGTTCATTTTTTCTTGTCTTGTTTTTTTCACTGACTTTTATTGTGTTCTGTTTTTGGTTGTGTTTCAAGCACCAAATTTTCGTCTTCTTTTACAGATGAGCTAAGTGTTCAAGGCAGATGTTCTTCATTACTAGAAGCTCTGATACTGTCAGTATTTTTGATTGGTTTAAAAGGTAAATACTGTCTTCTTGTCTTTATTTCACAAGATTGGTTGAAAAAACTGGATCGTATGAAACAGCTTTGGATATGCAATATCATAAGTTTTTTTTTTTTTAATAATAATAATAATTATAATATTAATTAAAAAAGAAAAAAAAAAAAATAAATAAAATCAAGATAAAAAACCAAAGGTAATCAGACTTAATATGATTTTGATTTTAAAATTTGACAATAACATTTACATGTACATATAAAAGTAAATTTCAAGTAATAAATATTTTGTGCATGTGACTGTTGATGAAAAAAATATATTGATAACCTTGAACTTGACATATATTTCTGGTTATAGGTAAGCCTGTGACTGTTGATGGATACATATACATGTATATTATAACCTTGAACTTGACATAATTCTGGTTATAGGTAAGCCTGTGACTGTTGATGAATACAAATATATTGATAACCTTGAACTTGACATATAATTTTGGTTAAAGGTAGGGCTGTGACTGTTGATGGATACATATATTGATAACCTTGAACTTGGCATATAATTTTGGTTAAAGGTAGGGCTGTGACTGTTGATGGATACATATATTGATAACCTTGATCTTGACATATAATTTTGGTTAAAGGTAGGGCTGTGACTGTTGATGGATACATATATTGATAACCTTGATCTTGACATATAATTTTGGTTAAAGGTAGGGCTGTGACTGTTGATGGATACATATATTGATAACCTTGAACTTGGCATATAATTTTGGTTAAAGGTAGGGCTGTGACTGTTGATGGATACATATATTGATAACCTTGAACTTGGCATATAATTTTGGTTAAAGGTAGGGCTGTGACTGTTGATGGATACATATATTGATAACCTTGAACTTGGCATATAATTCTGTTTAAAGGTAGGGCTGTGACTGTTGATGGATACATATATTGATAACCTTGAACTTGGCATATAATTCTGTTTAAAGGTAGGGCTGTGACTGTTGATGGATACATATATTGATAACCTTGAACTTGGCATATAATTCTGTTTAAAGGTAGGGCTGTGACTGTTGATGGATACATATATTGATAACCTTGAACTTGGCATATAATTCTGTTTAAAGGTAGGGCTGTGACTGTTGATGGATACATATACATGTATATTATAACCTTGAACTTGACATAATTCTGGTTATAGGTAAGCCTGTGACTGTTGATGAATACAAATATATTGATAACCTTGAACTTGACATATAATTTTGGTTAAAGGTAGGGCTATGACTGTTGATGGATACATATATTGATAACCTTGAACTTGGCATATAATTCTGTTTAAAGGTAGGGCTGTGACTGTTGATGGATACATATATTGATAACCTTGAACTTGGCATATAATTCTGTTCAAAGGTAGGGCTGTGACTGTTGATGGATACATATATTGATAACCTTGAACTTGGCATATAATTCTGTTTAAAGGTAGGGCTGTGACTGTTGATGGATACATATATTGATAACCTTGAACTTGGCATATAATTCTGTTTAAAGGTAGGACTGTGACTGTTGATGGATACATATATTGATAACCTTGAACTTGGCATATAATTCTGTTTAAAGGTAGGGCTGTGACTGTTGATGGATACATATATTGATAACCTTGAACTTGGCATATAATTCTGTTTAAAGGTAGGGCTGTGACTGTTGATGGATACATATACATGTATATTATAACCTTCAACTTGACATAATTCTGGTTATAGGTAAGCCTGTGACTGTTGATGAATACAAATATATTGATAACCTTGAACTTGACATATAATTTTGGTTAAAGGTAGGGCTATGACTGTTGATGGATACATATATTGATAACCTTGAACTTGGCATATAATTCTGTTTAAAGGTAGGACTGTGACTGTTGATGGATACATATATTGATAACCTTGAACTTGGCATATAATTCTGTTTAAAGGTAGGGCTGTGACTGTTGATGGATACATATATTGATAACCTTGAACTTTGCATATAATTCTGTTTAAAGGTAGGGCTGTGACTGTTGATGGATACATATATTGATAACCTTGAACTTGGCATATAATTCTGTTTAAAGGTAGGGCTGTGACTGTTGATGGATACATATATTGATAACCTTGAACTTGGCATATAATTCTGTTTAAAGGTAGGGCTGTGACTGTTGATGGATACATATATTGATAACCTTGAACTTGGCATATAATTCTGTTTAAAGGTAGGGCTGTGACTGTTGATGGATACATATATTGATAACCTTGAACTTGGCATATAATTCTGTTTAAAGGTAGGGCTGTGACTGTTGATGGATACATATCAAGTATATTATAACCTTGAACTTGACATAATTCTGGTTATAGGTAAGCCTGTGACTGTTGATGAATACAAATATATTGATAACCTTGAACTTGACATATAATTTTGGTTAAAGGTAGGGCTATGACTGTTGATGGATACATATATTGATAACCTTGAACTTGGCATATAATTCTGTTTAAAGGTAGGGCTGTGACTGTTGATGGATACATATATTGATAACCTTGAATTTGGCATATAATTCTGTTTAAAGGTAGGGCTGTGACTGTTGATGGATACATATATTGATAACCTTGAACTTGGCATATAATTCTGTTTAAAGGTAGGGCTGTGACTGTTGATGGATACATATATTGATAACCTTGAACTTGGCATATAATTCTGTTTAAAGGTAGGACTGTGACTGTTGATGGATACATATATTGATAACCTTGAACTTGGCATATAATTCTGTTTAAAGGTAGGGCTGTGACTGTTGATGGATACATATATTGATAACCTTGAACTTGGCATATAATTCTGTTTAAAGGTAGGGCTGTGACTGTTGATGGATACATATATTGATAACCTTGAACTTGGCATATAATTCTGTTTAAAGGTAGGGCTGTGACTGTTGATGGATACATATATTGATAACCTTGAACTTGGCATATAATTCTGTTTAAAGGTAGGGCTGTGACTGTTGATGGATACATATCAAGTATATTATAACCTTGAACTTGACATAATTCTGGTTATAGGTAAGCCTGTGACTGTTGATGAATACAAATATATTGATAACCTTGAACTTGACATATAATTTTGGTTAAAGGTAGGGCTATGACTGTTGATGGATACATATATTGATAACCTTGAACTTGGCATATAATTCTGTTTAAAGGTAGGGCTGTGACTGTTGATGGATACATATATTGATAACCTTGAACTTGGCATATAATTCTGTTTAAAGGTAGGGCTGTGACTGTTGATGGATACATATATTGATAACCTTGAACTTGGCATATAATTCTGTTTAAAGGTAGGGCTGTGACTGTTGATGGATACATATATTGATAACCTTGAACTTGGCATATAATTCTGTTTAAAGGTAGGACTGTGACTGTTGATGGATACATATATTGATAACCTTGAACTTGGCATATAATTCTGTTTAAAGGTAGGGCTGTGACTGTTGATGGATACATATATTGATAACCTTGAACTTGGCATATAATTCTGTTTAAAGGTAGGGCTGTGACTGTTGATGGATACATATATTGATAACCTTGAACTTGGCATATGATTCTGTTTAAAGGTAGGGCTGTGACTGTTGATGGATACATATATTGATAACCTTGAACTTGGCATATAATTCTGTTTAAAGGTAGGGCTGTGACTGTTGATGGATACATATATTGATAACCTTGAACTTGGCATATAATTCTGTTTAAAGGTAGGGCTGTGGCTGTTGATGGATACATATCAAGTATATTATAACCTTGAACTTGACATAATTCTGGTTATAGGTAAGCCTGTGACTGTTGATGAATACAAATATATTGATAACCTTGAACTTGACATATAATTTTGGTTAAAGGTAGGGCTATGACTGTTGATGGATACATATATTGATAACCTTGAACTTGGCATATAATTCTGTTTAAAGGTAGGGCTGTGACTGTTGATGGATACATATATTGATAACCTTGAACTTGGCATATACATGTAATTCTGTTTAAAGGTAGGGCTGTGACTGTTGATGGATACATATATTGATAACCTTGAACTTGACATATGATCATTGTTATAGGTAAGGTTTTGACTGTTTATTGTTACAATTGTATTATAACCTTGAACTTGACATTTAATTCTCATTATAGGTAAGACTGTGACTGTTGACGGAGTTGAAATACCACCACACATCATTTTGATAAGCGATGGTAATATTACAAGTCTTGATGATGTATCTGCTGAAGTAATAGATGTAACAGAAAAAGTAAGTACCATGTATTCTTACGTAACAGAAAAAGTAAGTACCATGTATTCTTACTTGACCTTTCTGAAAAATATTGTTGAAAAAAATCACATTTTCTTTCTTCCTTCTACTTTCCTGTGTTATATTTATATTTTTGTCGAGCCTGGCATTGCCATTGGGTAAGACTTAGGTCTTACTTTTTCGGGTGTTGTTGTCAGTGGCGGCTGCAGTGACGTGTCAAAATGTGAAAGTTTATGTTAAAGTAATTTTTTTTACTCGATCAAAAAACAACCAGGCGAAGACATTTAAATCCATGGAACTCTTGTTTCTTATATTTGCAAAAGAGAAAAACACTAGTTTTCAGAAAGTGAACTGACAAATTTTCCACATTAGGATCTGCCCAAGCTGGGATTGAAATCGACTCTAGGTGGTGAAAGGCACTGTCATCTGTAGTCATGTGCTTTAATCCACTTAGCCACCTAGGGCCCTAAAAAAATAAGGAGTACTTTAACCACATCACTGGACTGATTTTTTTTTTTCAGTTTTGGGTATTTGAGCAATGGTAATTTTTTAATTAAAACAAAAATCACCAGTTGAGCTGAGTTAAAAGGCCACTTCACATTTCAGCATAGTTATATGTATATTATTTACTGTAATATAAATTTTTTCATCTGTTTTCAACTTAAGATTTTATATTAATTAAGCATTAAAAACAATAAGACATGTCCGTATTTTTGAAAAGATTTTCCAAATGAGATTATACATGATATTCAGTATTATACTTATCTTTTTATTAACTTACTTGTAGAGAAGAGAAATGATTATATCTGTTATACTCAGGATGAAACAATGTGGTTTTAATTTTCCCATCACTTGTGTTCCTGTTGGTGATTTTAAACATGTAAGTATTTTTTGAAGGGGAATTAATTAGTCACTTTTTGAAATGAATTCATTGGTTATCAATATCTTTCTTTTCTTTTAAGTTAGGACTCTCATATTTTATACCATGTATTCATTCTCAAAATATTTCACCTTATACCGGTAAACTTGACTTTTGAACTTTGACCTTCTTTACTGAAAGAGTCAGTATGCTCAACATATTATAATTTGTCATACATTGTTTTTTACTATTTTTTTTTTTTTAAATAAATCACTGTTTAACTAAATACTTATCGAATTAGAACAAATTAAAAAATTTGGAGACTTTCAAAGAGAAGTTAATAGTAATCGGTAAGGAGTACCGTATCTCTGTGATATCCAGATGGTCAGTTTAGAGATGGTTGAAGAAACAAGAATTGAGAATACTTTTAAAAAATCGCCAACTTTCAGCAAGCGAATTGGCATACTTTCCTATTCTTGGATCTGCGATAATCAGTAAGGGGTACTGTATCTGTGATATTGAGATGGTCAGTTCAGGGATGGTGGAAGAAACAAGTAGTGACAGTACATTAAGAAAATCACCAACCTTCGAGCAAGCAGATTGACACACTTTCCTACACTTGGATCTGCCAGAGTGAATTTAAACATTTAAACATTGAGAGATGCTGTGATTTGCAATTCAGCAGTTTATTATGGTCATTAGGCCACAGAATTGTTGCCATACATTAAAATTATGTCATTATATCCATTCATGTAATTATTTTAGGTGTTACTACAGAAACTTGTAATGAAAACCAACGGAAGAATGGTTCCATATGAAGAAGCTCAAAAACTCAGTAATTACTATTACATTCAGGTAATCTTTGTTGTTTTCAAGTATGACTCCTGTAATTCATGTAAGTGGGAGGTCGTGAGTTCTAACCCTGATGGTGTCTGACCCAAGACTTGTAAGGTGATAGAGACTGTTCTTTCGCCAAGCACTCAGCATTACAAAATGAAAGTCATGGTTCTTTCAGATGGGAACTTAAAATAAACAAGGGCCCATGTCACAATAAGTGTGATGATATCATGATAAAGAAACCTGCTGTATAATACCATCAATGCAACACACAAAGGCAAAATTTCTGCACTTTTGTCTATAGCTGGCAACATCTCAATATAAGTGAAATATTCTTGACTGTGACGTTAAACACCATTACTCAACTCAACTCCTGTAATTCATATGCCATTTTGTCTAGAATGATGATTTCTTGAGTCTAAAGGTTAGCTGAGATTATTGCAGAGTGTAACATATGTATATGAACCTCTTCGTATCCATAAAGTTGAATCTGTTCCTCTGAAACCATGTGTGAAATTTAAACCAAACTTAGCATGGTAAATCATTAATGATATAGATTAAAATTTATGTCTGTTATTGATATACAGCAGGATTCATGGGTTCGAACACAGTACAGCTCACACACAAGACTTAAAAATTTCAGATATTGCTTCCTTGTCTGACCCTTGGCATTACAGGTCCACAAAATAAACTGGTTCACCTGGTGCCAGGATAATTGACTGGGTAGGGGGGGGGGGGGGTTAGTATGCTTGTTTGTGGCATACTGACTCAGTGAGCTAGCACCTTAACAAAGAGTCATCCTGAATACATGCTAGTACACAATAAACCATATTGCACGCTTGCATATCACACGCACACATGATCTTGTTCTTGGATTAATCCATAGAGATTAATTTTTTTTGCTCTCATCGGTAATACCTGAAAAATTGCTGATGCATCATAAAACAGCATTACCATAAATACGACAATTACTACAACATCATCCATATCAAACATGGCTATCATGATTATAAATAGAGAAAAGTCAAAGATCCAATTATTTAGTTTTTTTTACTTCATTTAAATCATTTGAAATTTGAAAAAGACCATTTCAGATATTCACTTGGTACTTTTGAGAAACTTTTAAATTTTTTTGGATCTGATTTACATGTAGAAAAAAGAAGCAAAGTTTGAATATAAACTTATTGATTGATGTCAAATTTATAATTTATCTAGCATAACTGGCTCCTGAGTTCCACAAAACTTTATCTAGCATAACTGGCTCCTGAGTTCCACAAAACTTTATTATCTAGCATAACTGGCTCCTGAGTTCCACAAAACTTTATCTAGCATAACTGGCTCCTGAGTTCCACAAAACTTTATCTAGCATAACTGGCTCCTGAGTTCCACAAAACTTTATCTAGCATAACTGGCTCCTGAGTTCCACAAAACTTTATCTAGCATAACTGGCTCCTGAGTTAAAAATGGCGGAAGTCCAGAATATTGTAACAATTAATGAAATTAATAAGAATTCAAATTTGCCTGATTTAAGTTAGGGAAAAACTAAACTGTTAAGAATCAATTGAGAAAACTGGAACTTGTCTCAAAATCAACATGTCTGTCAATGCTCTTATTCAATAAGTAAAAAATATGACCAATGTTGCAAATTTTTAACTTAAAATTTTGTACAAATATGAAACTTACAAAGTAGTTAGGGAAATATTTACATACATGTATATACACAGATTCTGTAGTCCCCCCCCCCCCCCCCCCCCCACACACACACATGTATGTATATGTTTGCACCCCACAAAATAACTACCGTATATTCTCGTGTATAGGTCGCCCCAGTAGATAAGTCGCACCCCCCACTTTGGGACTTCTGATCCAGCATTTTCTTAATGTCGCATAGATAAGTCGCAGCAAGAAAATTAGAATTTCCAGATTGCATCATTTTCCAATTACAGACAAGGTCATACTGGTACCGGTATTTGACGCTACCGATCGAACCATAAACTTTCCACCAATTTTCGCCTATTGTTTATACTTTTTATTTTTATACAGTACTTGTGTATTTATTTCTTTGCCGTTTTATTCTAGTTTAAGTTTTGAAGAAATAAAAAACGTAAAAGCCAAAACGTCTCATCATTAGTAATCATAAAGACGTATATCTGTTATGTTTTTAAATAAATTCAACAAAACTACATTTTAAAAAAACCCGTTATTGTTTGTTGGATTATCAATCAGCTGTTGAAGACAGGAACCTTGATACTCAGAACATATTGCCCTTTACGTATGAAGCAGAAAAAGTGTGGTTTATGAAATTTCTAGATTATTAAAAGTAAACGAAAAAATAAAATATTGTACAGAATATTTACCTCCTCCTTGATTATTGTACTTACCGAAACCTTGATGATTTCTTTTTATTTCTTATCAAATTATTTATTATAACTTTATTTTATTAAAAGATCAATAAATATACAAAACTACAAAAAATTCAATTCGCGTTTCTTGTATGTTATGAATCTGTAAAATATATCTCTACACTATACAAAAACAAAGATGGCGGACATGACGATCGTGCGTGGACATTTTCTCAAGAATTTCAACCCCTTAGTTGTGTACCGTCGTGTAGGACGACCCCCCTTCTCAAAAAAATAAATTTTAAGGTAAAATAAACCATCTTATATTCGGGGATTTACGGTAACTTCTTAATCAACAGCTACTTTGTTACACGTGACATCTCGAAAGAAAACACATACTTGCCTTCATTAAACATTATTGTATCCAAAATCTAAAGTGGTCACTGTTGTTATGATACAAAAACAATTATTCACCTTTCAAAGATGGGACATATTATATAAGTTATATAACATATGATGTTGTCTGTCCATCTTCCCATCCGTGCATTTGTCTGTCTTTTGGGTTAAACTAGTCCTACAGTTTTCCACCAATTGTTTTCAAATTTAGCATGCATAATCCAAATTATATGAAGATGTGCATTTTATAAAAGAAAGATGCTGCAAGAAATTTTACAGGAGTTATGGCCCTTTGAGTGCCAAAATAGGACATAATTTAGAAAATGCAAGAACTCTTTATTTTTCATTTAATTCCTTTCAAATATTGAATGGATTTACAACAATTAACATTGTTTTTTATATAAAACAGGTTTTTGTGTTGCATTTTAATTTTTTGCAAAATTGGACCCTTGGTTCTTTGTATTTAGTTTCTGGTATCTTTTGTTTAATTTTCTTGTGTTTGCAACTTGTTCCTCAGTTTTTCTACTTGGCATGCATGATTGGGATCATATGAAAATGTTCATATTTTAAAATGAAGATGCTGCATGGAATTTTTCAGGAGTTATGACTATGAGTTTGAGTGCCAAAAAGGACATAATGTAGAAAATGCAATTAATTTCTTTCAAATTTGGTATCATTCCACAAGAAAGCAATAATTCTTAAAATATAAAACAGGTTTTTAAGTCACATTTCAACTTTCCACAAAATTGTAGTCATGGTTCTTTGCATCCAGTTCCTTGTATGTTGTGTTTAATTTTCTTGTGGGTACCAGTAGTCCCACAGTTTGTGCAGGTAGGCTTTTTTTTGCTGGTCTTCTGACAGCTCTTTTTATAATTGTATGTTTATTTTCTCAAATACATGATTCTGACCATCACCAATAATTGACATTTCCAACAGCATTTTACCTTTTTTTGCTTACATTATAGACATTGGCCGGCATATTTTGCCCAACTTAGCAGTGTTATTGTTTACAGATTTAATGTATTTTCATTAAAGACAGTAGCTAGGCTATTTAAAAAACAACGATTTTTTCCTCGGTGATAAGCAAAATAGTACAATAAGTTAGGAGCAGAAATGACAGAATAAGTTTGTAATTTTTTTTTTTTTTTTTTCAGACAATTGTCGGAAAGGCTGTAAAATTTCTGAGTGAAATGAATACTGAACATATATCAGTAGAAGATGTCATCAAAAATATGATTCTTGGATGTGGATTTGATTTATCTGACAAGGTAAGAAAAGGTGTCATAGAAAATTTTATGTTACGAATAAGTGAAAATATATGATGCAAATTAAAATAATTTCAACAAGCAGTACAGTAATAGTAAGAATGCAATATGGCTGTGGATTTTATAATTTAATGGTGGTTAGTTTGACACTATGCCAGGCTAATTTATATTTTTAATAAGTCCGTATTATCAAAAAAAAAAAAAAAAAAAAAAAATCAAGATTCTGCCCCATTTAAAAACCAGTCCAGTTAGGACAAGGAATCCCTGAATTCCCATCTGCTCTGCCCCGAAACCCAACATTTTCTATATTAATTATATAAAAACTGTAAAATCACAGTTATCCATTGGGGTTAATTTTGCTATTGTGCAATTGAAAACCACAAAATTTAATGCCAGTGTCAATGAAAATTTTCAGTTACCATGTGCCCTCAGGAGATTTATTTTCATAAAACTTTATTTCACAGAATTTTTTTCTCCCAACAAATTGTTAAAAATTGCAAAACCATGAAATCTTAAAACAGTAGGATTCTACTGGTGTTATATATATATATATACACATGTATATGTAATCTTGTGATGTTATAAAGCATAGTTAAGTAGGTGTCAGCTTAATAGAAGTAACTGCCAATAGACATATCAGAAATGATTACTTAATGATGATTTTGTAGGAAATAATTTTTCATAAATACATGTATTAGTTTTGATCAGTTTTGTGATGTTGAACTAAATTTTAAAACCTTGAATATTTGTAAAGTTAAATATTAATTTGGGTTAATTTTATGATGTTGAAATAAAATTTATTAACTATTTTCATGCTGTTGAAATAAATTTTATTTCGGTGCATTTCATTTCCGCAATTTGATATGATTTTTCTGCAAAAAAAGATGTCACAATGTCATGAGCATCATCGCGACTTTTTGGGAACTTTGGGTTGATTTTTTCTTCTTTCTCTGTATAAAGCTTTTGGTTCAAGATTAGATTCATTCAAAGTTTGTAATTCGATCAGTTCTCATAATCTTGGAAGGACAGGACGAGATATCTCCAGATTGTTTCTGGCAGCGCACACGTAGTTGTGCCTCCACTTTTCTCTTGAACATCACCTTTAAAAATATTGATTGCGGAAATGAAAAAAAACAATATGCGGAAATGAAAAAAAAATTCATGCGGAAATGAAAACATAACTTTGTGAAAAAATTGTGGAAATGCAATGCGCCCTTTTATTTGCCCTTGATTATTTGCAAAATTAAATGTTAATTTTGTTGCAAATTAAATGTTAATTTTGTTGTAAATTAAATGTTAATTTTGGTTAATTTTTTATGTTGAAATAGATCAGCTTTGATTAATTGTAAAATTGAATATTGATTTTGGTTAATGTTGTGATGAGAAATAAATATTAATAACCCCTTGATTTTTTGTAAAAATAAATATTAATTTTAGTTAATTTTATGATGTTGAAATACAGTTTAATAGCCTTTGATTATTTTGTAAAATTATTTCTTTTTTTTTCAGATATATTTGGAAAAGATGGTACAGATATACAAAAAACCACAACCCAATTACATATTTTTTGATGATTTTTATGTAGAAGAATATTCAGAGTTGCCTCCCTTGGGTAGTAGAGTCAAAAGAAAGAATAAAGCTAGTCATTTAGAAGGAACAATAGTCAGCCATTTATCAGAAAGTAAGCAAAATGATTTTTTAAAAAAGTATGGAAGAGCTTATGCCATACTCAATATCTCTGTGGTCATTTTTTTGAAGTTAGATGTTAATCTTCTCATCTGTCAGTTTGTGTTCTTCAACTTATGTATGTGTCTGTTAAACAATCTGTCTGTTCATCCATTCATATGTTTGTCTGTCTGTGTCCATTTACATATACATGTATATACATGTAGTATATAAAACAAATACCAGTTAAATTTTGATGTGCAGATGTGCACATTTCGGAAATTCATTCTTCATCAGTGACACTAAGACCTAAAAGTTTGATAGATAAGCCAAACATTTGGAAATTAATGAATCTAAAGTTCCAAAATTATATAAATCCAAATCCAGCTTAGGAATGCTTTGCATGAGGGAACAGACTTAGTTTTAAATAAATTTCAAACTTGAAAACGGCTGAAAATTTTGCTAAATGGTACATTTTCTGACTAACTTTCATACTTATGTGTGCAAAATCACTTTTTAAATCTAAATTTAAAAAAAACAGAAAAAATAGATAGTGATTGATATGTTGTAATTGCCAAGTTTTAAGTATTTTTGGCAATTAACAGACAAAAGATGAAAACAACTATACAGTTAAAAGTGGTCATGAGATAGCTTCATGATTTGCAAATTTGTAGAATTTGTTTAGATCACCTGTACAAAGTTTATTTATTAGATGAACACTGAAGATGTGTTATGCTGTGTGAAGAAGGCTCTTAATAATAAATATTTTTGTTTTGTACTGTTTTAAGGTAAAATCGAGGTGATATGGGATTCTGGAGACCCTAAAACATACAATATAACCAAAGATGACAGTGATCTTATAGTTACAGATAAACCAAGGATAATGACTAGTCAGGAAATTAACCCCCCTATTGGAACTCTTGTGAAAAGAGGTATGTAGTCAATAATCATGATTGTGACTTTTCATAAAAATTGAAGAATTTGATGTAACACAGTACAACAGGGCCACTGCAATGTAAAAAGTAACATTTTTTGTGAAGCTAATATATTACTCAGTTACATAGGATTTTACAATTTGAGATACTGCTTCTGTGCCTGGCACTCAGATTAAAAAGGACAGAGTAATAACCAGTGTGCCAGAATAATGTGACTTGGGGTGTGGTAAATGTGTAGGCTAGCACCATAACAGAAATTTCCCCCTGAGTGTGTGTTAGTACAAAGCAGACCATAATACTCACTCAAACACACATACACACACACACACACACACACACACACACACACACACACACACATTCTTAAATTAATCCGTAGAGATTTATAACCATGCTCCCATTGTGAATGGCTGAAATATTGCTGATTTCGTAGTTCCACTTTCACAGAACTTATGAGCCACAGTAACTTTTGTTAAGATTCATCCTAGTATGATCAATAAAATTGTATCAGGCCATAAACGCTTACAGTGAATTGCTATGGCAACATAAAATTTTATACAACTAACCAGACTGTGAAAGTGATGCATGTGCCTTGCTATATAAATAATTACAATGGTTAATTCAATTTTAAAAAAGTTGAATTAAAAAAATCAATATTTGTGTGAGATTAAATTTGGCTATATTTCTCGTTGATCAGTAAAAACTACATACATGTAATTTAATGTCATTAAATTTTTTCAATTGCCAATGCCCCTTATGGGATTTATTTTCAATAAAAATTCAATTCGATGAAATTAAAACATAATAACAATAAATAACCTAAAGTTATCACAATGAATGTTGAAAACAAACAAAATAACAATAAATAACTAAAAAAAATCACAAAGAATGCTGAAAACAAACAAAATAGCAATGAATAACCACAAAAATCACAAAAAATGCTGAAATCAATTATAATAATCTAAAACAATGACAAAGAATTCAGAAAACAAACAAAACAAAAACAAACAAAACAACAATTAACAACCGTAACAATAACAAAGAATGCTAAAAACAAACAAAATAACAATAAATAACTCAAAAACAACAACAAAAAATGCTAAAAACAAACAAAATAACAATAAATAACCAAAAACAATCAAAAAGAATGCTGAAAACAAACATAAAAACAATAAATAATCTAAAATATTAAAAATGAATACTGATACCACGCAAAATAACAATCAATAACCTAAATTAAATCACAAGGAATACTGAAAACAAACAAGATAACAATAAGAAACCCCAAAAAATCACAAAGAATTGCAAAAACAAAAAAATAACAATTGATAACCACAAAAATCACAAAAAAATGCTGAAAAAAACAAATTAGCAATTCATAATAATCTATAAGAATGACAAAGAATTCAGAAAACAAACAAAATAACAATTAATTACCTTAAACAATAACAAAGAATGCTAAAAACAAAGAAAAAAACAATTAATAACCAAAAACAACCACAAAGAATGCTAGAAACAAAGAAAATAACAATAAATAACCTACAAAAATCAGAAAGAATACCCATATGAAAGAAAATAAATATAAATAACCTTAATAAAATCACAAAGAATACTGATACAAAAAATAATAATAAATAACCTAAAACAATCAAAAACATTGCTGAGAACAAACATAATAACAATAAATAACCTAAAACAATCAAAAAGAATGCTGAAAACAAATAAAATAACAATTAATTATAATCTAAAACAATGCTAAATAGCAATAGCACTGACAAAGAATTCAGAAAACAAACAAAACAACAATTAATAAGTTTAAACAATAACAAAGAATGCTAAAAACAAACAAAATAACAATAAATAACCAAAAACAATCAAAAAGAATGCTAGAAACAAAGAAAATAACAATAAATACCTTACAAAAATCAGAAAGAATACCCATATGAAACAAAATAAGTAAAAATAACCTTAATTAAATCACACAGAATACTGATACCACAAGAAATAACAATAAATAACCTAAAGAAATAAAAAAAAATGCTGAAAACAAACATTATAACAAAAAATAACCTAAAGTTATCACAATGAATGTTGAAAACAAACAAAATAACAATAAATAACTGAAAAAAAATCACAAAGAATTCTAAAAACAAACAAAATAACAATCAATAACCTAAATTAAATCACAAGGAATACTGATACCACAAAAACTAAATAAATAACATAAAACATTTAAAAGGAATGCTGAAAACAAACATAATAACAATAAATAACCACCATTTTTTTTCCAACAAATACTTATGAATCTATAGTTTTGGTTCTTATTGAAATGTTTTATTGCTATATTTCCAGGCACTGATTGGAGGTATGGGGATCAAGATGGGGGCATAGAAAAAGTTGGTGTTGTTATAAACGTTGAACCACTAGGCTTATTAAAGGTATATAGCAGAAAGATAAACCCAAAAATTATTTCACTTGGTATGATATAGTAGTTCTAGGTTGATGAAGACAAGAATCGCAGCCCATAGAAATCTTTAGATCTTTAATAAGTTTTCTGACAAACATTCCTGTCATGTCAAATTTCATTCATAGAATTAAAATAATGAAGTTTTTTTTTTACAGTATTAATAAAGTTAATACCTAACTTAATAATTAAAATTTTTCAAAAAAGGTTGTTTTTCTTGGAAAAACAATTTTCTTGAGAAATTTGTAAAGTTTCAGGGAAAAAATGTTGGGAAAATATATTTTTTTCACGAAAAGAAATTTAGCTGAGAAACAAGTAGCTTTAGTGGTATGATGTTCTCAACAATTTAATTTTGTGAAGATTTTCACTCTGTAATGATATGGAGAATTTCGAAAATGCAAAATAATTTATTTATTTGTATTCTAGTAATGTCATTTAAATAATGCCTATTAATAGGTCATTTGTTATATTTATATATAGGTTTGTTGGCCTAACGGTATCAAGAACTTCTACAGATTTGGCTACGAAGGATGTCGGGATGTTATTATACTGTAAGTAAATTATTCATTAGCTGAGTTCATTACTAAAGTAGGGGCCTTGGTGACCAAGTGTTGGTCTAAAGCTTACACTTACAGATCATGGATGGTGCCTAGGTTTGAATACCATGCAGGCAGATCCTAGTGTGAGGACCCTTGTTGAATCAACAACACATGAACTTGTGTTTAAAATAATCATTTAAATAAAAAAGAATATGGTCTTTACCCAGATAGCTGAAAAATTTCTGAATCCTCTTGTCCAAAATAACAAAAAAAAAAAAAAAAAAAAAAAAAGAAGAAGAAAAAAAAAAAAAAAAAAGAAAAAACTGCTGAATGGTTGTGTCCCAAATAATTAAAAAACTGCTGAAATGTCCAAAATAGCTGATAGTGATTTCTGTTTATTCAAGTTGTTCTGCCCATTGCTTTACAAAAAAGTATAATTTTTTGCAACTTAACCTTTTAACTGGTAATATCTTGATATAAGTGAAAAAAAGCTGACTGGACAAGTTCAGTCATTGCAAACTTTAATGATTGATTTAAACATTGATTTTGAGTATAATTTATGATTTTTTTTATTTACAGAGATATAAATAGTCATAAACTGAGATATCCCGTAGAAGGTCTGGATTTGGAAAATGATGATGGCATTACTTGTAAGTATCAATGAAATAATCTTTTATTATTTTTTTCTTGATTGTTTGAAGTAAGGAGGAATTTCTCATATCCTTAAGGAAAATTGTAAGCATCATTGTCAACATCAATTTAGACATTAGTATCCCCAAAATTGTTGTCTACAACATTAGAATCCACAACATAAATGTCAACAACATAAGAATCCACAATATAAAATTCAACATAAGTATCCACAACATAAATTTCTACAACATTAGAATCCACAACATAAATGTCTACATCATTAGAATCCACAACATAAATGTCCACAACATTAGAATCCACAACATAAATGTCTACAACATTAGTATCCACAACATAAATGTCCACAAATTTAAAATCCACAACATAAATGTCTACATCATAAGTATCCACAACATAAATATCCACAACATTAGAATCCACAACATAAATGTCCACAACATTAGAATTCACAACATAAATGTCCACAACATTAGTATCCACAACATAAATGTCCACAACATTAGAATCCACAACATAAATGTCTACAACATTAGAATCAACAACAGAAATGTCCACATCATTAGTATCCACAACATAAATGCCCACAACATTAGCATCCACAACATAAATGTCAACAACATTAGAATCCACAACATAAATGTTTACAACATTAGTATCCACAACATAAATGTCTACAACATTAGATTCCACAACATAAATGTTTACAACATTAGAATTCACAACATAAATGTCCACAACATTAGATTCCACAACATAAATGTCCACAACATTAGTATCCACAACATATATGTCCACAACATTAGAATCCACAACATAAATGTCTACATCATTAGAATCCACAACATAAATGTCTACATCATTAGAATCCACAACATAAATGTCCACAACATAAGAATCCACAACATAAATGTCTACATCATTAGAATACACAACATAAACATCTACATCATTAGAATCCACAACATAAATGTTTACAACATTAGTATCCACAACATAAATGTCCACAACATTAGAATCCACAACATAAATGTCCATAACATCAGTATCCACAACATAAATGTTTACAACATCAGTATCTACAACATAAATGTCCACAACATTAGAATCCACAACATAAATGTCCACAACATTAGATTCCACAACATAAATGTCCACAATATTAGTATCCACAACATAAATGTCCACAACATTAGAATCCACAACATAAATGTCTACATCATTAGAATCCACAACATTAGAATCCACAACATAAATGTCTACAACATAAATGTCTACAACATTAGAATCCACAACATAAATGTTTACATCATTAGAATCCACAACATAAATGTCTACAACATTAGAATCCACAATAATATCATTGTTAGTATCATTGTCAGTGCTCACATCAGTATGCTAGTGTCAGTATTAGCATCCACATCTTTGTCAGTATTCATATCATCATCAATATCAGTATCAGTGTCATCAGCAATTAACATCCACATCAGATTTAACATCAGCATTAGTGCTAGAATCAGTATTAGTGTCTGTATCATCATCCACATTAATTTCAACATTAGCATCAGTGCTAAAATCAGTTTTAGTGTCAGTGTCAGCATCATCATCCACATCAGATATAACATCAGCATTAGTGCTAGAATCAGTATTAGTGTCAGTGTCAGCATCATCATCCACATCAGATTTTACATCAGCATTAGTGCTATAATCAATATCAGTGTCAGCATCATCATCCACATTAATTTCAACATTAGCATCAGTGCTAAAATCAGTTTTAGTGTCAGTGTCAGCATCATAATCCACATCAGATATAACATCAGCATTAGTGCTAGAATCAGTATTAGTGTCAGTGTCAGCATCATCATCCACATCAGATATAACATCAGCATTAGTGCTAGAATCAGTATTAGTGTCAGCATCATCATCCACATTAATATCAACATTAGCATCAGTGCTAAAATCAGTTTTAGTGTCAGTGTCAGCATCATAATCCACATCAGATATAACATCAGCATTAGTGCTAGAATCAGTATTAGTGTCAGCATCATCATCCACATTAATATCAACATTAGCATCAGTGCTAAAAACAGTTTTAGTGTCAGTGTCAGCATCATAATCCACATCAGATATAACATCAGCATTAGTGCTAGAATCAGTATTAGTGTCTGTATCATCATCCACATTAGATTTAACATCAGCATCAGTGCTAGAATCAGTATTAGTGTCTGTATCATCATCCACATCAGATATAACATCAGCATCAGTGCTAGAATCAATATTAGTGTCTGTATCATCATCCACATTAATATCAGCATGAGTGCTAGAATCAGTATTAGCTTCAGCATCATCATCCGCATCAGATACAACATCAGCATCAGTGCTAGAAGCATTATTAGTGTCAGTGTCAGCATCAGTATTTCCATTAGATTTCACATCAGCATCATTGCTAGAATCAGTATTATTGTCTGTATCATCATCCACATCATTTTAACATGAGCATCAGTGCTAGAATCAGTTTTAGTGTCAGTGTCAGCATCATCATCCACATCAGATATAACATCAGCATTAGTGCTAGAATCAGTATTAGTGTCATTGTCAACATCACTAGTAGTATTAGCATTAGGAAATAAAAAATTTAAAGCAATTTTGAAATATTACCTAAGAATATATATCTTAACATACCTATCTAACCTACCTACCTGTTGTATATTTATTCAGTAGTTGACAGACCTGACATAGTTGTTTCCTGGCAATGGAAGGATGAAGCTGGTACATGGTGGAGATATACCAAAGAACAGATGAAAACTATAGAAGAGGCATACTCTGCCAAACAACCAACCTGTGTATTAGGGACAGAAGAACATCAGTAAGTATAATACCATAAAATGCTCTGTGATACCATGGCACCTCACTGAACATACAACAAACAAATTAATCATTGCCATTACAGTTCTACGTACAAGCCTTAAAAATCTGCTCAGTCTGAGCAAGGATCTTATGTCATTACAATTACTTTGTCACCTCCTTTAAAACTTAAAAAACACAATGGTATTGGTCATTTGTAAATAGATGAAAACCGCAAGTATTGAAATCCAATTTCAAGTCTCGTTTACCTTGGATGACCATTCAACATCAATACATGTCCTGTCAATTCTTTAAATGATCTGTTTTACAAAGTAATTTAAAATTTAAAATTAAAGTTGAAATTACATTTCCTCGGGTAAAATTTAGATTTTCACTGGTCATTTAATTGATGGGTTGGACAAGTCAATATTTATTTTTCTGATTAATGACATAACAGTAAGAAGGTGAATTTTCAGGGATTTAAGGCTTATCTGTAGGACTGATTACAAAAAATGTGTTTTTGTATTTTTTTCTTGATTTTTTGTCAAACATCTCTATAATTTCAAAAACTTACTTATGATATGGTGGCAATAAAAAAACAAATTGGTTTCTTTTAATTATAATTTTTCATTATTATTTATTTTTTAATTATTTATTTATTTATTTATTTATTTTTTATTATTATTATTATTATTATTTTTTTTTTTTATTATTTTTTTTTTTTTTTGTAAATAGAGCCTTAAGCTGGTATTTGTTAAACCTTGTATAAGGGATAAACTAAGCTTATTTCTGAGTAAAAGTAAAGTCTTTCTGAAATTGGATTAATATGTAAAAAAATTATTCTATTATTGTCTGGTATTATACGTATATACAGAAAAATCCATGTTATATTGCCCTTCTTAAAAATTGATAAAGATCCCCCATCTGTTAAATCAAAAGGTGTTAATGAAAATTTGTGAGTTAATTTTGTGATGAAATGAAGTTCCATTCATGGAAAAGTTTGGTTCTTTGAACTCTCTTTCCAGAAAAGTGTAGGCACAAAGAATTTTTTTTTTTTTTAAAAATCAAGCTTTAAAAATATTGATTTCAAATTATGAAAAAAAAAAACCGTTGAACATCTCCAGACCTAAATAGGAAAAAATAATAAGACTTCACTAAAAATTTAAACTTATTCTGTTCATGGGGCAAATTTTTAAATAATTTTTCTAAACAGTAATCTGACTATATTCAAATAATTCTTTCTGTACCTCGAATATTGACATACATCAAATGTGACGTAATTAGTTCACATGTAGGGACACTCAGATCTGAAAAAACCGCTGTCAGTAGTCATGAAGGCTTAATTTGCATATCAATACAATTTACCTTTCATGCCTTTGAATACCCTGATGTAATTTGCATGAGATTCAATGGGTAATTAAATTCCATGCAATTTTGTGAAATGTTCAAATTTCCCTAGTGTACAGAAAAGACTGGTAAAGTTTAATGATTCAAAAAATATAAATTAGTTAGGATCAATGCTTTTTGAGTTATTATATCTAGTATTTTTATTAACAAAATTAACATTTAAAAATATATTTAGAATTTTCTTTGTGACTTCAATTTCTGGAAAGACTGTAATCTTATGAACCTTGGAGAGACAGAATTTAATGCTTCATCTTGGTTACTGTTTAAAGATGGAAGACATATGATTATGAGAAATGTTCTGGTATTACACACTTATGGTACTTTTTATTTCAGAAAACGTTTGCTTTTGGATAGATTTGAAGTCAGAGATGTTGCAACCGGAATCATAAATAAGATTGCTCGTAAACGTAAGTACAGGAAAAACCTTCTTATATCATTTCTATTTTATGATTTTGTCTTTCTTTAAAAAGCAGAATAAGATTGCTTTTTCTAACTTTAGAATTATTTCAGAACATCACCATTGACTGTCGATGAAATTAAAGGGAGGCTACTCTAGTTCAATGATGTTCATTTCATTTACAAGAGACTTGAGATCAGTTTCACATAGACCTCTTATTTGAATTGAAAATGTCAATTACCGTACATTTTTTTAACTAGAACATTAAAAAGAGTAGGGTTATGCTAGTTCTCTACTAGTCTTTGTTATTTGTTTTAAAAAATCTGACTTTGTCTCAGTAACTGTCACTTCCTAAATAGTTGAGACTGCTTCCTGTTAGACAGATTAATTATTGGTTTAATGGGGTTTCATATCCCAGTCAAGGATATTTCACTTTAATCGAGATGTCACAAGCTTGAGATGAAGTGGCAGAAACTTTCACCTTTGTAATGCACTTAGGGCAATGTGCAGGGAGGGCTCTTTAGTGTGCCATCCCCGTCATTATATTGGATAGGTGGTGAGAGGCACTGTGATCTTTAAGTGCATGCTTCTGACCCCTTCACCAATGAGGCCCCACTTTAAGTTTAGCACAAGTTTGGGAGTGCGGCATGTCTTTTAAAAAGTCTAATAATAATTTTATATTGCTTTCTGTCCATTTAGCTAGAATTGAAAAAATCAGACCTTTGGTAGGCTGGCTTTCCATCCAGACTGTGCAGCAATGTCTATGATTGAATCCTTATAGGTAGAATCCGAGTGTTTGCTTGTCAATGGTTTTCTCCAGGCACTTCAGAATGAAAAAAATTCTTTACTTTGCGAATGAAACACCATTATTCCACTCCATTGCATCTGATGGATACTTGGTAGTCTTGTTTTCAATGTATTCAAAGTTGTTAAATTCTTATTTCTGAAACATGCTGAGATCATGTAGATTTAGACAGCTAGGTTTTGTTCAATTTTAAGATAGTATTGTGTCCATATCTGAACAACATTTATAATTGTACACTATTGTTAATATAACCATTAAATTTTCTGTGCAAGAAAGTTTTATTTTTCTTCAATCCTCAAGGTATATGTTCATGTTAACATTCAATTTATTTTTTGTTTCTTTACAGAGAAAAAAAAATAGCAGATAATTTAAAAAAATAAAGCAGTCACTAGATGAAGAGTAATAAGAAACTCAGGGATGAAAACCAAACCACAAACAAAGCTTAGTCAGATCATCATAATGAATCAAATTTTATACAGAAAAGTAACCATTAATGTTGTCATGGTAACCATTGGAATTTTACCCATAAATATATCAATAATTTTGTGTTTTTTACAATTTATTTTCATAATTTACAGAAAAAATCAATTTTTTGCAGTTATCGTAGTTAACATTGCAATTCAATAATTTGAGTTTGTCATAGCAACCACTGGAATTTTAATAATTCAGGTTGTCAAAGTGACCACTTGGCTTTCAATAATTTGAGTTTGTCATAGTTACCACTAGGATTGTAACTGTAATCTTATGTTTTCAAGAATTGTTCAGTGAAGGATTTCAATTTTGAGTTAATTTAAAATTTTTAATTTATAATACAGAAGTAATGAATAAAACAATAAGAGCTAAGTCATGACTTTTAATTTAAAAATCATATTTGATAAAATATTGTTTAAATTATCCAATTTCTACTGTATATTTGCTCATTATTGTCACCAGTATGTTTACAAAAAAAAAGCTTTAAATTTATTTATTTATTTGTTTGTTTGTTTTTGACAACATAAATTCTTGGTATTTTAATACTTAATTTTAAGATCACCAAAATTTATTTTGGTAAGTGTCATTCTCCGAAAAGTTACATAATGAAAATTTCAAGATTTTTTGACAACAATTTTTTTTAGAATACTTTTGATTTTATAGCATAAATGTAATTCTGAAACAGAAAAATAATCACTAGCATATTTTGTTTGAAAAGTCTTGTATGAATACCTTGGTTTGATCACTATAAATATTAATTTTTGGACAGTGTCATGGTGAGATTTGGCATCTATCAAATGTATTGCTTTCCTTCTATACATCTTGTCTTATATATATGTTCCAAGATCTTTGACAAATTTTATGCATGTGATGTCTTATCATTCTTATCCATTTAAATCATCTTTTTTTTCTGGAAATGACAGATGACAGCTAGGCCAAGCTTCATTGCCATCCTAAAATCCTACCTCATAGAATACAGTATACCAGTACACAATATACCGCTTCCAGCATAAGATTGCTTTATATTAAAGGGTACCTGTAACCAAAATTTTTTTTATCACAATTGTTTTATATATTATTTAAATATAACAATATTGAAAACCACATCAAAATTGGTGACAAAATAAAAAAGTTATAGCGGTTTGAAATCCACATTTTATAACTTTCTCTTTATCGAAAAGTGAAACGCCTCGTTTTGAGTTATAAACCTGTGACGTCATTGCAGTATTAGAAGTAGTGTCTAACATAATAGACAGTAGTAACGATGATGATATGTTGATGTATGTAGAAGAAAGTAAAGACTCTGACATGTACCTATTTATGTCAAATAGTTCGTCATTATTTCGGGAAGCAGTAGATAATCTTATAAGTGATGAATTTGGAGTAAAACCATTATTTATTCGAACCAGAAACGGACGAATCTGATGAACATATTGAGTCGAGTCCCGACCTGCATTTGGTTGCATTAGCTGTTGAAAAAACTTGACGAGTGTTAACTTGTCAATAACACGAAAAATGATTATATCTGTGACTTAAGAAAATAAATTATTTTATGAAGTCGGACTGGGCAGACTCGAGAATTACGATACGTTGCATAGCTATTACAAAAAAATACGCGATTAGTTTTAACTAGTCAAATACACGAAAAATTAATTTTATCGTCGACATTTTAAAATGAATTAAATATCAAGTCGGACTGGACAGACTACCGGATGAATATTATGGAACTTACTGTGGTGACAGTGGCACCGGGTAAAAATCAATACATAAAAAACCAATCGCCTATGTTCTTTTGTGCAATGTGTATTGACAGTTGAAATTAAATGACCGTGATGTAGAAAACTTTTAAGTAGTCTAGCGGCATCACATTTCCTCGATAATTGGAAAATGTTCACACAATTAAAGTTTGTAACATAGTTCTTTTCAACTGTCCGATGGTTAATTAATGCTGGGATAATAAAAAAGAAAAAAAAAAGGTATTCCATCTCAAATTATTTTACGCGAAATATATTATAATTATTTAAAATGAAATGACAGGATTTTAGAATGAGACTGATAATAATAATAATAATAATAATAATGAATTTGTATATATAGAATAAAGAATTTAAGAATATCACAGCTAAATGTATGCCCAAGGAAAAGTGAAAACTAAAATCTAATGAAATCAAATGCTGTGAGGAGATCAATAAACATGTTTTAAATAGACTAGTCTGGTCGTCAATTTTTAATTTTTGATTTTGCCTGAAAGTGGTATTTTATAATAATAATATTTATTATTATTATTATTATTATTATTATTGTTGACATGAAAACTAAGAAAGAATTCTTTTTCTTACTTTTTAAAATTTTCAAATGAAATATCCATTTTTCCGGAGTGAAATCTTATACTGTATATGACAAATAACGGTTACTAAATAAAATTATTTTACTTTACTCGAACTGTAAATATATTATTGTATATTACCGGTCGTAAGATAACTTTATCAACCTGCAAATCAATTTTGCAAATTATAAGTAACATCCTGTTAATTACAGGTGTGGGTCTAAGTCTAAGGAATGTGTCTAATAAACAAAAGGATTACTAATAATCTTAATTATCGGTACATGTCAAACGAATGTTAATTCCACTTCGTTAAATAGTTTTCCCGTAAAATAATCATAGAAAGTTAAACTACGAGTTCGTATTTGACTTATTTTAGTAGTTGGTAAATAATATTCTGTGTAGGCATGTTACTGGTATGACGTCACAACACGGGAGCCTCGATATCGACCTTTTTGATTTGGATTTCTAGAGATGTGTTAGAAAATCGCCGATATCTACCTTATTATGGAATGAAATTTTATGGAATTTTCGCTACAGTCATATTTAAGTACGACGAATAAAATATGTCAAAACTGAAAATCGTTACAGGTACCCTTTAACTTCATGTGGGTTTATCTTCAGCTTATGGTACAATAATTTCAATAGAATAAAAAAAATCTTCTTTTCTTTTTATATTGCTACAGAAGCTTGTTGTCTCATGTTCAAATTATCCATAATAATATTTAGTTGAAGCCAGAGAAAGAATGGTATTACAGCTGGCTAAAAGTGCATAAAAACATACTTGTTTGTTTTAATGAATGCAGACCACCTTACCATACCTTTTTTAGGGCAACTTCCCTGATCTACTCATCAGAAACACCTTGTCAGACATATTTTATTTTTTGATGCCTCACAATCAAGTCTTCTGTTTAGGCCATCAGACTTTACCGTAATTTGTTTTAGAGCATGAAAGGTATCTTACATATTCCTTTTTATACATGATGTTTAGGGTATATAGGTTTAAGCCTGTCTGTACATTTGTCCATCTGTCCATCTCAGACCGTCTGCATAAAGGGTACCTATTTTATGTAATCAACTCATCTTTTAACAGCTTTTAACAACAAGTCTGAAACTTTACAGGATATTTTTATATACATTGAACATGTAAACTTCCTATTTTGGCTGTATTATACATCTCGAAGGGTAACAATTTTTTATAATCAACTCTTCTTATAGCTTTTAATCAGCAAGTCTGACAAAAATACAAGTATTGTTAAAAACATATAAAAAAAAACAAGGAGAAGAAATGTTCTGCAAAATGAAATGGCTAAAGGGGGGGGGTATGGTGAGGTACCTAAAAATAAATTAACTGTATGTTAAGCTGCCGCTAATCTCTAACAATGGCTAAAGGATGATAAGATGCCCTTTTGACACCACCTAACAAAATGATTAGATATTGTAAGGTGCCACAAATAAAAAAAAATATGGTAAGGTGTCTCTGCCACCCTAAAAATAAACTGTATGGTAATCTGCCACTAATATTTAACAATGGCTAAAGGATGATAAGAAACCCTTTTGGTACCTAACAAAAGGAGTATTTATGGTAAGGTGCCACAAATGAAAAAATATGGTAAGGTGTCTCTGACACCTAAAAATAAATAACCTGTATGGTAAGCTCTAACAATGGCTAAAGGATGATAAAAAAGTTGTTTTGGTACCACCTAACAAAAAGAGTAGTTGTGGTTAGGTGCCACAAATGAAAAAAATATGGCAAGGTGCCTCTGGCGACTAAAAATAAATAATACACCAAACTGTAGTCAGTATAAATACTTCATTTTTTTCTACATTATTTTTGTAGGATTAAGAATGGAGTTTGCCAGTTAGTAACATGATAAATATCCCTATAGAGTTTGTGCATTGTGCAGATTGATATTCAAAATGTTTACATTGCATTTTTCATCAGTGACAACTTATTAATTGTCAACATGTTAAATACCATATGTAATGGGTGTGATAGTTATGCTCAGATGTAGCTGCCTTTCACATGGTTAGCTTGTGATCCCATTAATGCCAGTCTGCTAGCATGTCAGCCCACCAGTTTAAGACCTGTAGTTTTTTTGTTTTTTTTTTTTTGTTTTTTTTTTTGTAGATTCTGTTGTATTTTTTAAATTTATAATCAATTAAAATTTGATTAATTTGATCTTTCTTGTAAATGTATGTATGTTTTGTCCAATTTTATTTTAATGATTTTTAGTCAGATTAGAATTTATTTTATTATTTATTTACATTATTATTATTATTATTATTATTATTATTATTATTATTTGCACCTGAACCAAGTGGGCTTTGTACTTTTTGTATTTTTCCATGGGGGGAAAAACAAATAAATACAATCCTCATGAAAAAATATTTTGTGTTGCACATTTCAGAATATATGTAAAATGTTTTACCTGCATCTTTAATACTGTGTGGTATACTCTTGTTGAAAAAATTATAATATTTTAAATTTTACCAGTTTAAAGTTATACATGTAAATCAAAAGCAGTCTATTTCCTAAACACATATCTTTTTTTTTAAATTTTAAATACAAGAGTCATTTAAATTTTCATTTTTAGTTGATGGATTTTTAAAAAATTTAATGTTATTTTTACATATTCTACGTAATTACCGTACTATAATTTTCTTTATTCTAAAGTATCTGCATGATACAAAGATATTTAGTGCAATACCAAAATTTATTCTGATATATATATATATATATATATATATATATATATATATATATATATATATATATATATATATATATATACTAGTATATATCAGCAACATTTTTAACATGTTTCCAATATATTTCGATAATGATGACAAGATATTTTTAAAAAGTAATGAAATGGCTTAAAAGTCACAAATTAAAAGTTTTTATACTTTTTTTAAAATTCAGACTGTATTTTAGTGTTTGCCTTTTATATATATCATGAATGTGCTGGTCTGAATTTTTATAGTATATTTGTTTAGTGCTTTGCCAAATGTTATACATATGTACAGTCATTATACCTTGAATATTGACCAGGCTAGGTTTTTAACCATAAGTAAAAAAAAAATTACATCTTTTTGTTGTCAAGAATGTAATAATTATTACAATATGGCATACAGATTATATTGAATAGGATAAGCATGAAGCTAGCTAGACTGGAAGTGCTTACCCTTCCTGAGCACCTGGCCTCAAATCCCTGGTGGAATTTCAAGTGTGTAATTGAATTTGCCAGTTTTTAAAGTTTTTACTTAGCTTTTAGGATTGTGATTTGAAAATTAACCATTATGATTTGGTTTATACATTTTAGTATAGTTGTTATATTTGCTTATGATATACAGATAATATATTAATTATATATACAATTATAAGTTATGGCATTTAGATATAATATCGAGAATAAATAAATAATTAGTGATATCTTATATCACTTTAAAGGATGGAGTGGAAAAATGTTATTTCATGTCCCAGTCTTAATTTTTTCACTTACATTGAGGGGGGTAAGCTTATGGATGGTGGAAAAAAAAAAACCCAGAAAACTTGGATGAATCCTTGGATCTTATCAAGAGGGAATGTTCTTGGATGTTGGAGAAACCCAGGAATCATAAAGAAATCCATAGAAAATAAGCAAGAGAACTGACAAACTTTATCACACCAAGATCTGCTTGAGGCGAACTTGAAACATTTTAGTGTCACTGTAATCTGTAAGGGTGTATTTTAGCTCACTTGGCCACTGAGGCCCTTACATCACCTATATCACCCAGAGAAAGCAACATCTTTTTGAAGAAGGATTAAAACATAATATTATGATAGTTTTTGTAGCCATGTACACCAACTTGTTTGTACCAATTATTATTTATTTTGTACTATTTTAGACATTTAATATCATTTCATGAAATTTCTACTTTAATTTTGAAAATTGTTTCTTCAGTTATTTTTCCTAAAAATGATACATGTATTTATGTTTCTTCTCATACTTATTATGTTATTATTATGTTGGTAGCTGACAATCAGTTGAGTTGAGTAATACCCAGTTAAGATTCACTTTTGTTGAGGCAGTCAGTTTTGAGATGATTGTGAAAACTAGAGTGTTTTGAGAAAACCATCCACTTTTGCAAACAAACTAACAAACATTTTTTGAGAAAGCCACCCACTTTTTGCAAGCAAAGTAACAAATATTTTTTGAGAAAGCCATCCACTTTTGCTAGCAAACTAACAAATATTTTTTTGAGAAAA
The DNA here is from genome assembly GCA_029721355.1 of Tegillarca granosa. Lineage (NCBI taxonomy): Eukaryota > Metazoa > Mollusca > Bivalvia > Arcoida > Arcidae > Tegillarca > Tegillarca granosa. The sequence continues at coordinate 22,468,383 of CM056600.1, forward strand.
CCATCCACTTTTTGCTAACTGACAAATATTTTTCACACTAGGATCTGCCTGAGTTGAAATTGGACAAAGACAGTAAGAGGCATTGCAATCCTAAGTGCTCAGTTTAGTCCACCTAGTCACCAAGGTTCTTGGGTGACAATCAGTGCCTATGATGTAAAATTACATGATATTAAAATGATGCTTCACTTTTCTCTGTTTTTTATGTTAAAATTTATTTGTTAACATTATTCAAGGAATTATTTGCTCAGTGTTACAGAAGTTATGTTGTATGAGAGAGAGAGAGAGAGAGAGAGAGAGAGAGAGAGAGAGAGAGAGATTGTACCCAGAAGTATTTTCGAAAATATTGCTCAGAATTAAGTCATAGAATTGTTTTAAACCAAATACAGGTGATATAAGATAAAATATACGGGCATTTTTTAAATTTTTTAATTTAAGAACATTCTGAATTTTCAATAACCATTCGATTAGACCAGCGGAGATTTGAACAGCAGGAATCAGATGCTCAGAGAAATATATAATGCCTTTCTTGTTTCCCATATGTTTTATAGTCTTATTCCCTGTATTATATACATGTTACACCATGACAAATGTATTTTTTTTATGTGTTGAAATATTGACAAATATAAATCTATGTTTTATAAATATATTCATATATTTGATGTACCATTGTTCCACACAAATATATTGAATAAAACATATTTTTAATAAAATGTCTGTAGTTCCAATTATTTTTTGGGACATAGAAATGCCGGGCAGTCCGTGTGTCCGTGCGTCCGTGTTTCCGTCCGTCACACTTTTTTGTATGCGCTCTCATGCCTTCAAATTTTTACGGATTTTCATTAAATTTATACCAAATGTTTATACCACTATTACCTTGGTCAAGTTCAAAAATCAGCATTGGTCGATACTTTTTGTTGGAGTTATGGGACTTTGTGACCTTGTAAGCGCTCTCATGCCTACAAATTTTGACGGATTTTCATTAAATTTATACCAAATGTTAATACCACTATTACCTTGGTCAAGTTCGAAAATCAGCATTGGTCAATACTTTTTGTTGGAGTTATGGGACTTTGTGACCTTGTAAGCGCTCTCATGCCTACAAATTTTGACGGATTTTCATTAAATTTATACCAAATGTTTATACCACTATTACCTTGGTCAAGTTCGAAAATCAGCATTGGTCGATACTTTTTGTTGGAGTTATGGGACTTTTTGACCTTGTAAGCGCTCTCATGCCTACAAGTTTTGACGGATTTTCATTAAATTTATACCAAATGTTAATACCACTATTACCTTGGTCAAATTCGAAACTCAGCATTGGTCGATACTTTTTGTTGGAGTTATGGGACTTTGTGACCTTGTAAGCGCTCTCATGCCTACAAATTTTGACGGATTTTCATTAAATTTATACCAAATGTTTATACCACTATTACCTTGGTCAAGTTCGAAAATCAGCATTGGTCGATACTTTTTGTTGGAGTTATGGGACTTTGTGACCTTGTAAGCGCTCTCATGCCTACAAATTTTGACGGATTTTCATTAAATTTATACCAAATGTTTATACCACTATTACCTTGGTCAAGTTCGAAAATCAGCCTTGGTCGATACTTTTTGTTGGAGTTATGGGACTTTGACCACAATAATGACTCTGTTTTATCCAAAAATTGACCTTGAAAGTGCTTTCATGCCTACAATCAAGCAACTCATTTTCATGGGAACAATCTTGACCAGATATTGACAACAGATGACGAGGCATCATCTTGTGTTTTTCCTGTCCCCTATTCTGACCATTTTCTTACATGTATATCTCTGCAATAAGGTATGTGATTTAATACAGTATGTAAACCAGAGTATGAAACTTGACTATGATTTTTAAACAAAAACTGTACAGTGATATTGTCTCGCACATTTTAGATAAGCTTATATATGTTAATAGGTATTTGTTTGATTTTAGATTGTAGTATTTTGGATATATTTGCTACAGGAAAAATAGAAGAAAAAAAATGGGTGGTGGAGGTAAAAAAATGTTCCTCCCAACCTCCCCACACATTTAATTCTGGAACAGCCCTGAATGTTTGAAAATATTGCAATTTCATATACAGTATACTAGTATACTGCTTGACCGTCGGGGGACCCAGGAATTCTATTCTTGTTTTTTTTTTAAATTTAGAAAATTATATTTGCACTTGGCTGCATATTCATATTTACCTCATAAGCAATTTTTCGGCCACTCAAAAAGTTGTCATTTTTGTTTTGTTGATATTTGCTATAGAAGTAGTACAATGTCAACTGATCTTCATGTATCAGAGGAATGTAATGGTGATTAAGACGAGTGAAATTCACTTCCTTCTGTGTTAGTGTCATGTTAGGTTTCATATGGTCCTTATTTGACAAAATAATGTAATGGTGTTTTTTATTTTGCCCCTTCTGTGTTAGTTTCATGCTTACTGGTAGTTATATGGTCCTCATATGATGAACAATGTAATGATGTTATTTTGCCCCTTCAGTGTTAGTGTCATGCTGGGTGTCATATGGCCTTTATGGGACAAGGCAGTGCTATAATGTGGGTTATTTGTCCCTTCTGTGTTAGTGTTATGCTGGGAGTCATATGGTCCTTATATGACAAAACAGTGTACTGATGTGTTTTATTTTGGTCCTTCTGTGTAAGTGTCATGATAGGTGTCATATGGTCCTTATGTGACAGAACAGTTTAATGTAGTGTTCTTATTTTGGTCCTTCTTTGTAAGTGTCATGATGGGTGTCATATGGTCCTTATGTGACAAAACAGTGTAGTGTTGTGTTTTATTTTGCCCCTTCTTTGTTAGTGTCATGCTTGGTGTCATATGGCCTTTTTGGGTCAAAGCAGTGTTATAATGAGTTTATTTGCCCCCCTTTCTATGTGATGCTGGGTGTTATATAATTCTTTTATGACAAAGGATTGTTATGATCCGTTTTATTTTGTCGCTCTATGATAAAGAATTTTATGATTGGTATCATTTGATTCATCTGATATAAAGGAGTGCCATGCTGAATGTCATTTTTTCAGTATTTGATAAGGAAAAGAATGTTATCACAGATGTCATTTGGTCAATATTTAGTAAAGAAATGTAATGTCAGTTGTCAATAATTCTATAATTGGAAAAGGAATTTATGTGTGTCATTTGTTTTATGTTTGGTAAAGAAATTTAAAGATGGTTGTCATTTACTCATTTGGTAAAAGAATGTCATGATCTGTGTCTTTGGGCAAAAGAAATTTGTCATTTTAAGTGTCATTTTGGTTGTTTGTGATAAAAAGTGTCATCATGTATGTTGATTTGTTTAATTTTTTAGGAGGATCATCTTGTGTCATTTTGGTCTGTTTTTGACAAAGGAGAAGTATTATAATGAGTGTCATTTGGGTCATCTGTAAAAAGGACTAGCATATAAGTGACATTCGGTCGTCGGTTCAAAATGACTATTAATAACAAAAACCACATGACTCCGTGTTTGAATACATAAAAAATGTAATACACAATCTGGAGCTACAATATCACAGGCAAACAAACACAGCTCACACGGCTTTAAAGTGTATTTACGAGATTTCTTAAGAACGGTTAATTAAAATAATGTATTTTGAGAACATTCGATATGAATAATAATAATAATTTGAATATCAATGAAATAAATGTGTTGCTATTTGTGGACTATATTTCGTTAACGTTATTCAGTTTTCTTGCAAAGTTTTTTACATTGATATTGACAATGAATATCATTTTAAAACAGTTTAATTGTTAAATATATCACATATGGATTATGTGTAAACTTTTGATAATTATAATTCTTAGAAGCCGTTTTTCAACCAGTCTGGTTCCCAGAAAAACCGCAAGCTAACCATACCTTCTAAAGCTCTGGTCTCTGAACTTCTGGTAAAATATATACTACGGCACAAAAGTGAACTTTTTATTGCTATCTATCTATCTATCTATCTATCTATCTATCTATCTATCTATCTATCTATCTATCTATCTATCTATATCCATCTATCTATCTATCTATCTAATCTATCTATCTTATCTATCTATCTATCTATTAGATAATTCTTATTTTTTTTTTTTTACAAATTTTATTTATTTTATTTTATTTTTTATTTTATTTTTTTTGCTGGTAGAAACTAATAATATAAGCATTATTGCATATTTTACATGTATCCTTTTTATAAATAGAGTTTATTGAACTTGTTTAATCAAAAAATCCTTTAAATCCTTTTCAAAAATTATCTATAAATTAATGGTGATAAAAAAAATTTAGTAATATCTTAAATGATGATCAAAAACATTACAGATCAATAATATTTGATAAAATAGATTTTATAGTGATAAAGCTATTAGAACAAAATGTTAAGATCAGAGTGTTCATATATATCTAGCAAAAAAAAAAAAAAAAAAAAAAAAAAGAAGAAGAAGAAGCTCTAAACCTCCTCTGGTTTTTATTATTTTCCTAGTTCTTTTGATCATTGAAATGATAATTAGTTTTGGTTATATACTTCTTCTCTGTATGTACATAATTGGTTTATGGTCCAAGGAATTTAATGTCTCTTTCAGAAAAAAACAGTTGATTATTTTATTCAAAATACTAAGAACTTTGATTTACATTGTTGCCATGTGCTACTTTTGAATTTTTAGTAAAAAAAATATAATTCAAAAGAAGAAATGAATGGTATTTTTTAAATAAAAATTCAAAAGTAGCACCTGATATTGTTAATAGAATAAAATTAGATCGCTTTGTTCAGAATACCATGATAATGTTATTGTTGTTGTTGTTGTTGTTGTTGTTGTTGTTGTTGATTTCACTATGCATGTCCAGAGTACAATACAGGATGTCTTTATTTCTCAGAATGCAATGGAAGTTTCGTTCACTTTGTGCAGAAAGCAGTAATTGTTTCTTTCTTTTTTTTTTAGATTATAATGAAAGATTTGTTCACTTTGTTCAGATCCACTGTAATCCTTTGTTCACTTCATTTAGAATACAAAGAAAGTTTGGTTCACTTTATTTAGAATAAAAAGAAAATTTGGTTCCCTTTATTCAGAATACAAAAAAAGTTTGGTTCCCTTTGTTCAGAATACAACGAAAATTTGGTTCACTTTATTTAGAATAAAAAGAAAGTTTGGTTCACTTTGTTCAGAATACAACGAAAGTTTGGTTCACTTTGTTCAGAATACAACGAAAGTTTGGTTCACTTTGTTCAGAATACAACGAAAGTTTGGTTCACTTTGTTCAGAATACAATGAAAGTTTGGTTTACTTTGTTCAGAATACAACGAAAGTTTGGTTCACTTTGTTCAGAATACAACGACTTTGTTCAGAATACAACGAAAGTTCGATTCACTTTGTTCAGAATACAACGAAAGTTTGGTTCACTTTATTTAGAATAAAAAGAAAGTTTGGTTCACTTTGTTCAAAATACAACGAAAATTTTGTTTACTTTGTTCAGAATACAACGAAAGTTTGGTTTACTTTGTTCAGAATACAACGAAAGTTTGGTTCACTTTGTTCAGAATACAACGAAAGTTTGATTCACTTTGTTCAGAATACAACGAAAGTTTTGTTTACTTTGTTTAGAATACAACGAAAGTTTTGTTTACTTTGACCAGAATACAACGCAAGTTTGGTTTACTTTGTTCAGAATACAACGAAAGTTTGGTTCACTTTGTTCAGTTTACAACGAAAGTTTGGTTCACTTTGTTCAGAATACAACGAAAGTTTGGTTTACTTTGTTCAGAATACAACGAAAGTTTGGTTTACTTTGTTCAGTTTACAACGAAAGTTTGGTTCACTTTGTTCAGAATACAACGAAAGTTTGGTTTACTTTGTTCAGAATACAACGAAAGTTTGGTTCACTTTGTTAAGTTTACAACGAAAGTTTGGTTCACTTTGTTCAGAATACAACGAAAGTTTGGTTTACTTTGTTCAGAATACAACGAAAGTTTGGTTCACTTTGTTCAGTTTACAACGAAAGTTTGGTTCACTTTGTTCAGAATACAACGAAAGTTTGGTTTACTTTGTTCAGAATACAACGAAAGTTTGGTTTACTTTGTTCAGTTTACAACGAAAGTTTGGTTCACTTTGTTCAGAATACAACGAAAGTTTGGTTTACTTTGTTCAGAATACAACGAAAGTTTGGTTCACTTTGTTCAGTTTACAACGAAAGTTTGGTTCACTTTGTTCAGAATACAACGAAAGTTTGGTTTACTTTGTTCAGAATACAACGAAAGTTTAGTTTACTTTTTTCAGAATACAGTCAATACGGAAATTATTTTTCCTTTTGTCTAGATACATTGCAAGTTTTTCTCCTCTGTTCAGAATACAATTAAAGTTCCTTTTTTTCAGATAAACATGAAAGATTTGTTAAGAATACACTGCAAGTTTTGTTCATTTTTTTTAAAGAATACAATGAAAAGTTTGCCCATTTCTCCCCTTTTTAAGAAAACATTCAAAGTTATCGCGGTATTTAGATCGCCACCACATAATCTTTGTCTGGCAGTGACGTAGATTTTTACTAAAGCATACTGCTACCAACAGAGAAAAGACTAACTGATGTTTAAGTCGTACGGAGAAAGCGTGTTACCTTTTAGTTGGCAGCAACATACATTTATGAGGTAGCATTGCATACCGTCACGTGCTTCCGGTATTGTAGCAGTACATGGGTCAGTGTTTTACATCCGGTTAATCAGAATAAAAAAATTATTATAATCTACAGCGACCATTGCAGAGCGAGCGTTTAAAGCTCAAATTAAAATTTTTTGCCTTATATTAAAATGAACATTTCTGAGATGGTGAAAAAAAAACATGTAAGCCAGGAAAAAACCGCTGACCTTCGGCAAGTGGAATAACAAACTTTTTTTACACTATTTTACACTATAACGTGCCCGAGCTGGAATCGTATTTAAGCGGTTAGAACTGCTGTGATTCGTTAGCGCGCTTTAGTCTACCCAACCAATGCTGCAGGTTAATATCAAGAAGAATTTGACACATGGTGACGGATGGTTTTCCTGATCGGTTTGTTATGCCATCTGAATAACAGAGCCGAATGAAGGAATTTAAAACTCTAGTCAAAAGTCCTTTTCTTGCATCAGGTTGAATCATGGATAGCGGAGAAAAACGGAGTACCTGAAGCCATCGACCTTCGTTATGCGAACTGACAAACTTTTTCACGCAACGGACTATATGTCCTTTGTTGGATTCGAACCTAAGCGTTGAAAAGCACATTGATCCGTTACCATGCGTTTGACCATTTTGAGTAACCTTTTAAGCAAGAAAAAAGGAGTTTGTATCGCGTTTGTATGTGGTACCAACAGATTGTTGCTGTCGCTCCAATATCAATTACGCTGCCAACTGAAGAACCAATACTTCACTAACTAGTATTTAAATTGTAAAGCTTAAACTTTTAAACAGAGAAAACAAATAATTTACAATTAAAACGTTCTTGCCAAGGTAACTATGAAAAAGTTTATGGTAAATAATAATTCCAATAATTTCTATTTTTGACAACTTTGTCAAATTATGAATTTTTGATTATTTTTATTCAGGAAATAAAATTCAACAATTTATAACATGAAATAAGTCGTGTAAAATTGCAATAAAAGTCAGAAAAATGAACAAAGATAAAAGAAAGGAAGAAAATAAAATTCCCCTAAAAATAAACAAATATATAAAAAGGGGAGCATTTTCCAACATATTCTGATGATTTGTTTTACCCTCAAGATTAAGTTGATCGATAACCCCAGATCAAGAATTTTTCATCAATATTACACTCGTAATAGTAAACATACGGCTTAAGATCGTGTGAAGATTAACTTACCACATCCGATTTCCTCCTGATAACGTCTGACATTATACAGCCTTTCCTAAAAAAAAAATTCTGAAAACATACGTTTACATTATAGCTTTCTTTTTGATTAATGTTACTTCAATGGGCACTTTTTTTTAATTCATTAATAATCAAAACTGAAAAAGTATCACATATTTTAATTACACAAAGTTCACACACTTGACTTTTTTTTTCAATTTTTTGTGAAATAAAATCATTACATAACACACAAAAGAAACATTGCTTTGTGACCTAAAGTGCTTAGTTTGAATTTTCCTTCAGAACTACCCGAAAAAGTTGGTGGATTAACTATAGTTATGGTTCCTGTTTGTTTGTTTGTTTGTTTTTTCAAACCAAATGCACCACCACAAGAAAATCAAAAAATAAAAAAGGAAGAGCTGAATGTATCTGTTGAGGCACCAAGTGTTGGAGAAATCAAGACTGCATTGAAGGCCCTCAAGAATGGGACGGCACGGGAGCAGAACAGATAACAGCAGAAATGTTCAAAGCAGACATAGACCAGACCAGCAAAGAACTGTTGCAGATAATTGATTTAATATGAAAAAAGAGAAAGTTCAAAAAATCATGGACCAAGGTACTTATATGCAAGAAACCTAAATAAGGAAACCTCCAAGATTGCAGCATCTGGAGAGTCACCTTGATACCATTTACCAGCAAAGTATTCAGCAGAGTCCTGGCCCCAGTTTCACAATTGTTCACTCAGCTGAGTGTACACTCAACTCAAATATTCCCATTTTTCTCTCATCAATATTTTTAAAATTTTAAGTTTTATGAGACAGTGTTCTGTTTTGTTCAACAATTCTACACTAAACAATTTAAATATTACATTAGATATCAATTTTAACTTTGTGATGTCATAGAAATTGGCATTGAAATATTCCCGAATTTGAGTTGAATGTACACTCAGCTGAGTGAATGATTGTGAAACTGGGGCCTGATCAACAGAATACAAACAAGGGTAGACCATTCCCTCAGGAAAGATCAAGCAGGATTCCGGAGAGGAAGAGGAACAGTGAACCAAATCTCTATTCTCAGGAATATTCTGGAGCAGGTAAACGAGTGGAATGCCACTTTGTACATTCACTTCGTCGACCTTGAAAAGGCCTTCGACTCAGTACATAGAGACAGCCTTTAGACAATTATGAAGGCATACGGAGTTCCATAAAAGCTGATCCTGATGGACAGCTCCCTGTATGATGAGTTCTAGTGCGCTGTGATCGATGAGAGCGAGACCACCGACTTCTGACCAGCGCTCACCCAATCGATGACTAGTAGGAACATGAATCCCGACATGCAACAGTCCTGTTCCTACTAGTCATCGATTGGGTGATGAGGCAGACAGTGGAGGATGAAAGAACTGGAATCCGATGGAACTTCACACCAATGCCGGAAGACCTAGACTTCGCAGACGACATTGCTTTTTTGTCATCAAAAATGAGCCATCACGAGTTGGACTAAAAATGAATGCCAAAAAGTGCAAGGCAATGAAATCAACAGCCTGAAGGCAGGAGGGAGCTTAGTTGAACAATTGGAAAGTTCACATAACTTGGTGCAAATGTGTCAAAAGACGGCAGAGGTAACATTGACATAAAAAATAAATAAAATAAAAAAAAAAAAAATAAATGAATAAATAAATAAATAAATAAATAAATAAATAGAAATAAAGAATAGGGTTTAGGCTGTGCAACCTTCAAAAAACTCTACAAAGTGTGGCAGCCAGGACATATTAGTAAGAAGACAAAGATCTCTCTCTCTCTCTCTCTCTCTCTCTCTCTCTCTCTCTCTCTCTCTCTCTCTCTCTCTCTCTCTCTCTCTCTTCAGAATCCTATTGCTATCAGTTCTCCTATATGGATGTGAGACATGGACGCTGACTAAAAATGAGGGACAAAAACGTAACACCTTCCAAACTAAATATCTCGGAAAAATCTACTAAATTCGATGGCAGCAACACATTACCAAAAAGGCATCCTTGAAATGGCAAATGCTGAGAAGATCAGTGATGAAGTGAGGAGGAAGATGGAACTGGATTGGCCATACTCAGACAAATTGGAAGAAAGTAATTGATTCACTAAATCCGATCTCGAAACAAGTGCATGCTTTGTTGAAAGTAAGTGATTTGGGCATAATAAAAATTCACTATATCCGAACTAGAAACAAAACACGTACATGCTTTATCACTTTAAGACACGTGTTACAAGGCTAATGGTATTATACTTGGTACTGACATTATAAATAGTAGAGTAACACAATTACAATTCGAGTACAACTTGGAAGCTTCATTACGTCCAAACTCCTTGCCAAAATCTGTTATATGGGTCATTATCAAAAAATGCAGAAATTCCACAAACCAAAATAACAATAAAAAAAATAATTGAATCCCGTCATTTCTTTGGTTGGAAAATAATATTTGAAATATGAAATTTCATTTTGAGAAATATGCAAACACGACATTGCTTCTTTTTGACAGAATATTAAATTGAATTAAAAATTTTGCTTCATAATGTCATCTGGAGTAACCATCATAAATGTTTTTGAAAATATCTATATTTAAGTAAATTTAAATATAAAACACTTTTATATACACGAATAACAAACTAGCTGACATATCATTGAAAATTTGAGAATGTATTTTTCATTTAAACACTAAAATCACAATCTTGAAATCTCGAAATGATAAACTTAGAAAAATTCAAGAACATAATTTTATAGTAAGTTACTGCTTATTTGTGGTACAGGTTTTTTACTGGTTCGTCGAATAGTACTTAATACATAATTTATGGTTAATTATAATTTAACAAAATTTTATTACATGTTGAAAACTAATGACCGAATAAACCATAGCAACACCACAGACATTGACGTTTTACCAAGGACAAAAAGAATTACACCAAAGAAAACCCATTAAAATATGTGCGTGTTTGGGAACAAAAGTTATACAAATACATGTTACATTATGTCCTTTCTCTAAAAATGTAGTTTGAACATATGTTTAACGGGAAAAAGTTACATTCCTCAAGTTTATCGAATGTTTACCAATTGATTGTTAACACCAGAGACGAACCTTGTAACACCAGGGACAATATTGCAAAATTTTGATTTTATGATCTATTATTTTATCTTAAAACTTGCAAGTTACTTAGTAAAATAAAACAAATATGTATAAACGATTAAAATAAACAATTTTTAGTAAAATTTGTACCATTTGGTATCATTTTATATATTTGTAACACCACAGACAACACCAAAGATAGTCGATCTACTAAATGCTAACACTTCAAAGTGCACGCTTAGAGATCACAGTGCTTCTTATTGAAAAGGTTTAAATAAAAAAGAAAAAATAAATAAATAAATAAATAAATAATTAACGAACGGATGCAAGTGCGAGAAAATTAGTCTTGCAGAATGCCATTGGTTTTCTCTAGATCCTCATGTTTCCTTCAACTCAAAACTGACCTCTTCTATATAACTAAAAGAATTTTGACTGGGTTGTTAATATCATTCATCCGATCTCATAAAATGGAATAAATAGGCTGAACAAAACTAAGAATACAGATTTTATTACAATTTCAAAATGTAGCGAATATAAATAATCCTACTTTGATTTTTTTAACCAAAAATAAATATGACACTGTCCGTATGCAATCTGGTGAATAGCGAAAGAACAACAAAAAACCCTTATCTAAAATGAACAGATCAGTCGAAATAGAAGAAAGTAACATATTTCTTGGAAATGTGTTTAATATTAAAATGATAGTTAGTAAAAAGTCCCCGGTGTTACGTTTTTGGTCCTTGGTGTAACTAAAATTCCTCATTACACCTAAATGCATCCTTATTTCTGTAGATCGTTTAATTATAAATAAGGGATATGTTAGTTGGTATTTTTCAAACTACACACAGTTATTGTTTGGTAGTTTCTACAAGGTAAAGGAACAATAAACAAAATAAGAAGTCCTTGTGTTTCAACATTCAGTCATTAGTGTAACCAGCATAGAGTAATCGTATATAATTTTAACCATTTCTTTCTCCATAATTGAACATCTAAAGATGTGTTAATAATTTTCAAAACATTCGTTAATGATATTTTTGACAAATTTGCAGAGAAAATCCACTTACGATCTTTTAGTGTCTGTTGCAACACTAAATTTGTCTCTGGAATAACTATTTCTAGGGTAATACCAAGGACAGTTACACCATGGATATATTTTCAAATGTTAACGTATATCTAAAAAATGATCCCTCACTCAGCATAAACGCATGGTTCAATTGAACTTTGAAAGTTACCAAAACTTTAAAAATATGTACTATTTCTTATTTCTTTACGGGCTTGTATACACAACAGTAACACTACAGACTTCAAATAAATCTACTGTTTAATGCTAACTAACCTTTTTCAATTTTTACATATCATGTTCTTATTTGTGTTGGATGTTTGTCCGGAAGCTGAATACAGTATGTCTGTAGAATAGGGAGCATATATTGTCTTTTATTTGTAAAGGGTTGTAACTCGTATATATGTACTTTTAGTGCTCGGTAACACCAAGGACCATGCAACATTGTATACACTATTTATCCAAGACAAATGCCATTCGTTGACATATTAAACTGAATATATATTTTTATTTAGTCAGTATACGTGATTATCTAATGGGTTAAGTCCGAATTTTGTTTAAATATCACCAATTCAATAAAGTATTTTGATGATAAATATAAAACATGTGTCGGGTGACAGTAGCAAAGTAACAGAATCACACCTCAAATAATTACATAATTTAATAAAATATAACTTTTGATAAAATATTGTGTGACCATTTTACAATTCAGAACCTGTACAAAATATTTAAGCCTCTTAATTGATTAAATTTAATCAATATCGGTATGTTTTTTGATGGTGACATGAATTTCTGCATTTTTTGATAATGACCCATATACTTTTTTGATTCTTTCTGAACATAAGTGTCAAGGATTTGTAGATAGAGGCATTACTGTCATGTATCACCATTGAATTTTTAAAAATAATATTTTCATTTGCCCTGTGAAATTCCCATTTCTCCAAGCTTATGAGTCGTTGTATTCATATAAATCACAAAACCTACGTGACTCCGTTTATGAATACATATAAAATGCAATACACAATCTGGAACTACATTATCATAGGTAAACAAACACGCGCTTTATTCAGTTTGCTTGCATAGTTTTTGCATTTATATTCAATGTCCCTGATTGACCACCTAGGTAGCTAAGTGGTAGAGCGTCCACTACGAGAGTTGGGGCTCAATGATTCAATGATTAAAACCAATGTAATATTTTAATTTCAAAACTTTTACGGACAATGTATGTATGTTGGATTGTTGTTTCAATGTTTGGTATATAAGGTTTAGTTTATTGTTGTACAAGACTGTACTGTTTATGGTAAATAAAAAAAAAGTAGGGTGGTTAGTGTCTTACAAAGTTACCTAGACTTTGGTGATATAAATTAACATAAAATAATATATATAAAAACATTCAAATGAAAATAAAAAGTATTTCTTAGTACTCTAATGACTACAATACGCTCCGAAAATTGTATTTAGTGTCTGTTTTTATAGTGTGTCATTACCCGGATGTACAATTTTTTTATTAGCCCAGACAATGATGAACATTATAATTGCTGATAATTCAGAACTTCATCAAACAAGCTTTTTTTGTAAATATTTAGGCATACTTACTATGTCTAGGTTATTAAATGAAATTTTTTTATAAAATTCCGGTTAACTATACCATTTGTTATTTGTTTCATTAAACACATTTTTGAAAACTATCCCTTCTATAAAAACTATCCCTTCTATAAAAACTCATATTTATGAAAAATCTCTCCCAAAAGTTTTAATTGATTATGTCTAGTGGTCGTCCAAGGTCGAGACTTTATAGTAAGTTGTCCCTAAAATCAATATCATATATTGTGTATAACGATGCATGCCAAAGATAACTACGGGTCTTCTTTGTTAAATGAAGTCTATAATACTGTCTTATGCTCCTTTTGAAATTTTATTAAATGATACATTTAAAAGTAGTCATATGACAATACAACCATAAAACGAAACTTACATAAAATACAATTTACAGTCAACCTTTAAAAAGCAAGCAAAAAATTCCTATACGGAAAGATTGTGTGCATTTATCTTCACAAAAATAGCGTTGAAGTGAGTATATTAATGGTATCTAATGTCCAAGTCAAGAATATTTCACTTATATCGAGACGTCGCCAGCTATAGGCGAAAGTGCAGAAATTTTGCCTGTGCGTTGCGCTGATTGCATTATACAGTAGGGTTTATATCATGCCACGCCTACCGTGATACCGGACATTGTTTATTTTAAGTTCCCATCCGAAAGAACCGTGACTTTCATTTGGTAATGCCGAGTGCTTGACGAAAGAACAATCACTACCCACTTTAAAGTCTTGGGTCAGACCTGGTCGGGGCTCGAACTCACGACCCCCCCCCCCCCACACACACACACACACTATCTTGACAAAAAAATGTAGAGCAGATAGTATGTATAACTCTAAAATGAACTGAATCTCCGACCTATTCTCCTAATTTAGAGGGAAATTTTACATTTTCATTAAATCCAAACCACCAAATGAGTCGCATTATTGAAATGTCATGTGAAGCTTTTGAATTGTATTATTTCATAAATAATTCAAAAAGTAGCACTTAATGTAACTGTGGTTCATCTTGATGGTATTTATCCATGTCACCATGTGGGACGTTTATAGAGACGTGGTTGACTGATTGGAAGATCGGTTGATTGATTAAATGTATTTTTTGTGTCTCAGTCAAGATTATATCACACATTATAACATTGCCATCAACAATTTGTGTACTGACAGAAATACCACTGTTGTATGTTAACGGCAATGTGCACTGAGAGGTCTTTAATGTGACACGGCACAGTTCGTGATATTTTTTTCGCCTTTTACGACAAGTAGTTTGGACTCTCGAGACTATCTGCGAGCTAGTTATGTCTAGGTGGATGGCAGTGCTTGAAATTTTAAAGGATGATTCTCAATAAGCCGAGGTATCCGCCTATAGAATTCATAATTTAAAATGTGTTACAATGATATTTACACTGTAAACATAAAAAAGAGAGTACCAAAACGGCACTTAATAAAACATTACATTATGTGTTTAAACATACATTTCAGAATATACGAAAATTTTGATGTAAAAAGCGCATTCCTCTCCATCAAAGGTATTTTGACTACTAAAACTTAAATTTTTATCTTCTGTTCTGCAAATTTTGGTTGATGGAGAGGGATGCGCTGGCATTGAAATTTGGGAATAAAGATAAAACACATTACCCCTTAATCGCCCCAAACAACATACATGTACATATTAACTGATATAAGCTAGCAGGCGTTTTTCATATCATCTACGCTGGCTATGTGGTAAATGATAACCTAAAAGTCCTTGGTTCGAATCTTGTGTCCGTTTTTATTTGTTTTAATATATCTTATAGGATTTCTTTGTTACTTTTACAATACAACCATTAAAACGCTGTGTATTTGCTTCTTCAACAAATAATCCATTTAAATTCGCACTGCTCATCTGAACATCATTGAAAGTAGTTTCAATACATGTTGTATATATCTAACAACGATATGATCTATCGTCAGGCCACTGGTCAATACACGTGCGTTTCCTATACAAGTTTAAAGTAAACAAACCAACATTATAAAGCATTAAACACGGAGCTATTACCATTGCAATGTAGGCGCTGCATTAGTTCACAGGCGAAAATCATGTATTGAGAATTTTGCTCTTTACAATCACGGGTAATAATAGTGAGAAATCGACCAATGGCTCATTATTATATTAAGTTTTTTCCTAGTAAAAGAGATGTTTTTATTACGTTATGTTTTATTTAGACGAGTTAGGGTAAAACTAATTTGCATTTGGCCTAGAGTCCAAGTTGGGATCGATATAGAGGTCTCCCAAAGGTGTAACCTTGTTTCTTGGCACGTTTCATATAGGCGGATCGCTCGGCTTTTTGAGACTCACCCTTGCCCAATTTCCGATTCAACGGGTAATAATAGTGAGAATACGACCAAGGACACATTTTCATATTAAGTTTTTTTTTTCATAGTAACAATTTTGAGATGTCTTTATTACGTTAATTTTTTATATAGGCACGTTAGGCTAAAATTAATTTGCGCATTTGGCCTCGTGTAGATGTTGGGATATAAAGGTCTCTCAAAGGTGTAACGTGGTTTCTTTGCATTTTTTCTATAGGCGGATCGCTCCGCTTTTTGAAACTCACTTCTTTCAACACTCATCAACAGATATTCCAAAAACGCTTAAATCACTCGGACTAGTGCTTACGGATCACAGTGCCTATCCCGGACTGGGTTGGAATCCCACACGGTCAGATCCTAGTGTGAGAAAAATGTCAGTGTGGTTGCCAAAGGTCGGTGATTTCTTCCACCATCCCAGACTTGCCCACCTCTATATAAGTGATCAAAATCTTGACTGGGTCGTAAAGCATTATTACTCAACTGATATAAGTGAAGTAGTGTGTGCTGCATTAAGTTTTCAAAAGAAAAATTAAAACGGTGCTAATCTAATAAATGATGTTCCTAGTCAACAATTTTACATTTGGTTCAACGATAAAAGCTCGAATAAATACAGAAATTACAGTTTTTACTCAGCGAGATGCAGCATTTGGGATCTAATATTAGAACATGGTTACGTCATCAAAACCCGGGTCATTTAAACACAACTTTCAAAACGGTGAAATACGATAAATTAAACACAGAACTTCGTTGAATTTGTCATTTGTGACTTTGTAAGGGATACATAACACCATTTCAAATACATCTGGATATTAATGAAGGACAATTAATGCAATCTGTCATGTTTCAACTTTGATTCTAGGGTTTTCCGTACATCCGTGCGCATGCCCCGAGCTCATTATTACAATCGTAAAACACTGACCAACCGGTCAGAGGATTCCAGTTATTTACAGCTAAAAGAAATGAAATTTTAGAAATGAATGTCACGGATCGTTGTTAGAGGATATCTATTTTTAAAAAAATACATTTTTAGAAAATCGAAAACAATTCAGAAAATTGAAAAACTTAATGCAGCTTTAAGGAAAGAATGGGATAACGGGCAGATTATTACAATCTTGAAGTCGTCACTGCGTCCGAAAGTAGTCAAGTTGTTTAAAACTGTAACTATCTTTAGTTGTAAGTTTTTAATACAAACATTTAAAAAATTCAAATAATTAATAAGTAACTCTAACTTATTCAATGTTGAAAGCTGAAATGTTGAGTGATACTTAAGGCACTTAAGGCGTCAAGGTCATTGGCCTCTGGATTTAGCGACGACAAATCGGGTCAAACAATTCGACGTTCTGCAATTAGTAAACTGCCCATCATAAAAAAAATAATGCAGGCATACGGATATCAGGAATCCTCGTGGAGTATGTAGGTATTAACTTGGTTCATGGAGTAATACAACTATAATTTTCGACAGGAAAATAGAAAATTGTAACAGTGAAAAAATATCTAATGTATATAAGCTAATTATACAATTCTGCTCGTCATTATTGGCCACTTATCTCAAAAACTGGAGAAATTTGACACACTTAATTGTTTAAAGTATTTCGATTGGTGGGTGAATTACAGCATACATAAATAATCATGGTACATTACTGGTAGCCGACGGTATACATCGCATCAATCTAGCTGTGTTATAACGGGACGTAATCATTGTATTGTGGAGGGTAAGTCTCTCTTTCTCTCTCTCTCTCTCTCTCTCTCTCTCTCTCTCTCTCTCTCTCTCTCTCAAAATCACTGTGTAACAATAATCGTTAGCTTAAACGTTATAAGCTCATTTATGACTAAAATTTACATGCAAAATTGTTACAAAAAAGCTTAAATTAATTTAGATTAAAATTAGAGCATTTCGTTTATAGGAAATTGTGCATAGTGAGCTATGCATTGTTATTTGTAACAAACAGGAAATACCAACAACACAATTATGTCAAATTTTTAGTGTTGACTCACTAAAAATCAACTTATTTTGGCTGTAGCAAAAAGTGTATGCTTTTCTATAATTTCTAAATTTTAGTCTCAAAATTGATAATGATACATGTATCACGACGATTAAAATTTCAGTAAAGTCAAGACTTTTTAGTGTTTTGATTGTAAGACATTCACATTCCTAATATTGGGCATATTACCCACATCTCTGGAAACCGGTGTGTGTATGGGGGGTGTCGGTGGCTAAGTTGTCCAAAACGCCGGCTTACGGACCAGAGCGCCTTCACGTGGCATTGGTTCTAATCCCATACGTGCCATATCATGTAAGATTTTTTTTCAGTAGAAAGTGGGTAGTATTCTCAAGGCACTAAGGTTCCCTCAACTATTTCTAAACTGACATATATACATGATTAAAAATAATGAAGAAAAAAATCCTGATTGGGGTGTAAACACTCCGTTTCATTACTCCCAGAATACGTACCGTTTTATAATTATATATATATATAATTATATATATATATATATATATATATATATATATATATATATATATATATATATATATATATATATATATATAATGATAAAACTATATATATATATATATATATATATATATATATATATATATATATATATATATATATATATAGTTTTATCATTATATATATATATAATTATATATATATATATATATATATATATATATATATATATATATATATATATATAATGATAAAACTATATATATATATATATATATATATATATATATATATATATATATATATATATATATATATATATATATATATAAACTACTATCCCTTCAAAGCAGATGGTTTTTCTAATCAGTAGTGTCAGTATGATTGTCTTTTGTTATGTTACTTATAATTACTTTGCCCTATGATATTCTTGCTAATTTGCCTGTTAACTTTGTACTGTAATTTTTTCATATGTTGTTATTGACAAAGAATGCTGACGTTTTTTTTTTTTCTTTTTTTGAGAAAAATCTCAAGTAACCCTTTTTTTGCTATAACATGATTTAAATCACCGTCTGCTTATTACAGAAATTTTACAAATATCAGACACAAGCAATTATTTCTGTTTTTAGTTCAAAGGGTTTGAACTCTGCATGAAATCAATTTCACGGTTTAATTAGGAACATAAGAAATAAATCAGCACGAAAGAATGGGTTTTCCTTATAATGATGAGCACAGTATGTGTTAATTTAGAGAAGTTAAAAAAAACGCAACACAGAGTAATAGAGAAATATCTGTTTATATTACCGTAGTTTCGTTTGCTAAACATTAAACATTTCATGAAAGAAATGCTACTGATGGTGCCAAAAAAAGATGTTCTTACCGAGTCTTTGGAAATTAAGTAAAAAAGAAAGAACAAAGAAAAAAGAACGGAGGAAGATAAAATAAATAATTAATTTAAAAATAAGGACTAAAAATAAACCTAGTGATCTTGAGAATTTAGCTAATGGAATGGTTGTTTAATTTGTAAAGTTGTATGGCGATGCATCTGTATTTTTTAAGCAATTTGCAGTGAAAGCCTGTTTTAGGATTAATCTATAAACTATTTTGTATAAGTGTGAGATGTGCGAGTATGTATAATAGTCTGACTTGTTTTTGCGTGCACTCCGAACAACTTCAGTTTATTGTGGGTTAGCTCACCGAGACAGTATGTCACAGACTCCCTTAGTTACATTATCCCGGCATCGGGTGAGTTGGGTTGAGTAATGGTGTTTAACGTCCTAGTCAAGAATATTTCACTTATATCGAGACGTCGCCAGCTATAGGCGAAAGTGCAGAAATTTTGCCTGTGCGTTGCGCCGATGGCATTATAAAGCAGGGTCCTTTATTATGCCACGCCCGCCATGACACGTAACCTCATTTATTTTAAGTTTTCATCCGAAAAAAACGTGACTTTCTTTTCGCAATGCCGAGTGCTTGGCGAAAGAACAGTCACTACCCACTGTCAGACCCGGCCGGGGTTCGAACCCACGGTCTTCTTACGGAACGAGCACTCTACCAACTGAGTTACCGCAGTTGTCTTTGGCATTGGATGAACTTGTAGATTATAAACTTTTATCAATCCAGTTGGTACTCTGACCTAATTCCGAGCTCTGGACAGGTTTGAAAGAGGTATCTAATATTTTAGACTTATAGTCTGAAGTTTGAAGACACGGACTCCCGCTTTTGACGCTGACGCTCTACCAATGAATCTCCAAAGACAGTCTACAAATTTGTATAACTTTTCTTGGCATAAAACTAGAGATCAAAAACTGTGAAAACAGGATTTTTTTTTTTTTTTTTGAAATTCTTTAAAATACAATGTACTATATAAAATTCCCAGTTTGAAGAAATTAGATTGATCGCTTTAAAGAAACAGGCTATATTATGATATCTTTATAAACCTGGATTACTGATGAGGAATGAATTTCCGAAATGTGCACATCTGGCACATCAAAATTTAACTGGTATTTGTTTTATATAATTACAACTCCTTATAAATTAAAATCGCCTTGACGGAACGAGGGATCGTAGGTTCGAACCCCGTCCCGCTCGGTGGAAGAAGGACAGAGTATCGATTGGCTATGAGTCACCTAATATCTGTGTGCTGGTCTGCTGACCAAAAAGGCACCCTGAGTGCATAATAATAATAAAGCTTCAAGCCTTACACCAATACAAAGTTTGGAACAGTACAGTTCAAATAAATCTTTATTCTCGGATTATTTCTCACAACGTGACTAAATTTTAAAAAAAAATTACATCAAAATACCGCTATTATATAAATTGGAGATAACTGTTCCAGTATTATAGGGTTATTGAACTAATATTGTGAAATATTGTCCCGAGTTGACATTTGCACAAGCTTGCGAGTGTAAATGACAAGTCAACGAGGGACAATATTTCACAATATCAGTTCAAAAAACCTTTCATGATATAGCAAAATACGTCTCATATGATTTCCGCTTGTTTTTATCTAAAAAAAACCCATTCTTGTCTCAAAATACACAAATATTACACTTGAACTTAATTATTGATATAAGAACTAGAGCAATATCTTAGATCCCGCCATAATTCAGACGACAGTGTCACGTGACAAGTTGTGCAATATGAAAAATGGATTCGGGAGACCTCGGACAGGAACAAAGTTTGCGTGCAAATATCGAAATATGGCACGTTAACACCTTGGAATTTATCGTTTTGTTTTTATATGACACATATATTGCTAAATAAAAATAAATTCTATGATATCTATCTAACATTTTCGTTTAACAGTTCGTGCTTGTGGGGATTTTTCAGGTCAATAATAAATTTTAAAAATGCTTATGTAGAGGCATTTGTTTGTTTTCAGTTTAAGAAAAATGCTTGAGAAACAATAAAAATTATGATATTACCATTTTCGATTTTTTTAGGAAGTTACCTTAACAACCACGTGCACCAAGCATAAATTAACTAATAAATAAGTAAATAAATAAATAAATAAATAAATAAAACTTGTAAAAACCGTACTACCACAATCTTTGGTTAATCATAGCATTTATTGTTCTAGAAAATTGTAGTAATATATTAAATTTTGTAAATCAATTAATGCATGAGCGAGATAATAAACTAATAAAGAAATTCAAATTTCAAAACAAAGATTGTTTCTCATTTAATCATCATTTTAATGATAAAACAGATTATCAACATCAGAATAAAAATGCGTATGTAACATGCTAGAAGGAACTTGATCAAAGCAACACAATCAACAATGATTATTGAATTTCCAATGTATTAATTACTAAAGTTATACCAAAAATTTAATTCAAATTCAATCTGCGTTGGCTTAGCAGTTAATCCCTAAAACCCGACTCAGGTTTGATCAAGGTCGGGTAAGTTCTGTGTGTTATTACTCGGCTGCTCTTGTCCTGCTATCTAGGTGCCAAACTTATACCAACTGGAAACATTCAACTTCGACATATTAGCCAATGCGTTCATACCAGGTCAACATGTACCTAATGCGTTCATACAAGGTCATTGGCAGTTTCAATGATTCTCATTAAACTGAGTATCGACTGGCTCATCTTGGGTCAGGATAACGTGACCGGCTGCGGCATGTTGACTTGCAGAGCTAACACCTGTAAGTCGCCTTGATTGCGCGCTTGTGCAAGATAGAACACAATACACAAGTAACAAACTGTCCTCTGTTCATTTGACACCTTAATTTGAGCACCTCGTTATACGATACGATGCGATGAAAGGCCACTAATCGTCGAAATGGCTTGATGGGACCTAATAAGCTCTGCTCTCGAATAGAGCAAATATAATTTATTAAAATTCTTTATATATATATATATATATATATATATATATATATATATATATATATATATATATATATATATATATATATATATATATAATTTTTAAAATAATGATTTACAGGAAATATCAAGAAGCAAATAAACACGCATGTCCTAAATAAGCACTGATTCTGCCATGGAAAGATGTCAGAAATGTTCTTTCCAAAAACACCGACAAGATGAACTTTGTTGTCAATAAATCGTAGTGTATTAATGCATTACATATAAAGGACGTGTTTTAACAGTCGTCATGCCATGAAAACCAGATATTTAGATTTACATGTGTGTGTCTGTGTGTTTATCATTTAGAGTGTTTTAATGTCATGAACCATTATATATATATATATATATATATATATATATATATATATATATATATATATATATATATATATATATATATATATATATATATATATGAATGATATGCAAACATTGTTTATATCAAAGAATAACAATAAAATTGCAAGATGACCAAAATTCCATAGGTAAACTAACATAGCTATATCGGTTTGAAAACATACGTATATTTGTATATCTGAAAACAAGTTATACATGTATGTTTATATAACATCACACATGAAACACCAATGAAAAGATGGATGCTGTTGAAATTCTTAAAGGAGTGAGCTGACCTAATGACGTTTTATACACATTTAACGATGCTTTCACTTACCAAGAAACAGCAATGGCGGAAGAAACCGGTGGCCGTCGAAAACCACCACCATTTTGCAAGCAAACTAACAAAACTGTTTTCAAACATATAATAGGGATTTTCTTTAAAATATTTGCTTTTTAAAATTTTTGGTTGAATAATTTTCTTTAAAAAAATTCCGATTTGGCTTCAGTGCAATCGACTTACGCTAGTTATCAAGTCATTACTAAGCAAGCAGCATTTTCATCATTTTAAACTCACAAACATCACGCATCAATCCATGTCGTTAGAAACATGGCCTACAGCGACCTCTATGTTAAGTGTTTTGAAACAAATCCGGCTCAGAACAAGTGTGTGGAATTGGTATGAATTGCTTCCGCAACTTGAAAATGTGCTTATAACGTCACTAAGAGAGGACTGTTCAATACATGTATAAAGACTGACCCACTACACTTTTTTTCAATATAGAAAACGAAAGTTTGCAAAAGTTTGTCATAAAACATTTTATAGACAAACTAGTATTTGAACCACTGAATGAAATTAAAACCACCGACCGACTATGGGTAGTCCAATATCCAGTTGTATGGTTTGAGTATTTTTGGAGGGCCGTCAACCGTATCATTTTTTTTTACAATTAGTGGTAAACATGTGCAATTAACACTTAGGGTTACTGGATTAAGATGCACCCATGTGACTAGTAACGTTCATAAAATAATAATCCAGTACTTTTAAGTCGGAACAATGACTATAAATCTAAAATAATCTTCCAATCTTTCAGCAACAAGTTGTAAAATAAATTTTGACGGTTTCGCACTCCACATCGCTATATAAATTTTTAATATTAGTTTTGAGTTATCTCAATTATATTTCGAGGCCATCGGTACCCGATTGGTCTAAATCATGCGTTAACAGATCACAACGCCTCTAACCATCTAGGTTTAAATCTAAATCGGGCAAATCCTACTGGAGAAAGTTTGTTAGTTCGCTTGTCAAATGCCGGTGGTTCCCTTCGGGTATTCCAGTTCCCTCCACCACTTCATAACAGATATATGTCAAAAAAATCTTGAACGTTAAACAGCATTAATTGAATCCAATCCAATTAATTTGCATTCTGCGTCTATTATGTTGTATTGGTATGTCGGTGTGGTCAATCCATTGGCAAGTAATAGTATTTTACTTTGGATAACATTTGGATATTTTAATTTTCATTGATTAAAGTTATATATTCGTATTAAATGGTACATATAATGCTTAATGACATTTTACTTGCAGGAATTCTAAAATGACCACAGGCCACCAGTAGTAACACAACAATGAAGTATACATTATTTCTGCTATTATCAAGTCTTTCAATGCTTATGAATGTAATCGGTTTAGACATCGGCAACCTAATATATCAATATGTTATGACATGTGGATTTGAACGTTTGTGTAATATCTCTAACTTCAACTTACCCTATCGTCTCAATTTTAGCTATCTACAGAACAACGCCAAAATCTGCCCAAACTGTGGTTGTGATTCCGAATGCATGACAAGACAGGACTGTTGTCCCGATTTCTATTTTTCGCAAACAGAATTATTGTGTTTGAATGTAACGCTTTTAAATAATTTTCCACCAAACTCCCAACATGGAAATATACAAGAAAGATATCCACTTGTGAGCACGTGTCCAAACGGCACGGATACAAAACTCAAAGAGCAATGTACTGGAAGTAAAGATATAATTCAGAGTCTTAAGACTGGTGGACCCGTCAGTAATGACGAAGGCTTGCGTCTTTCATATCGAAATAAATATTGTGCAGAATGCAATGGCTTACAGCATTTCACAAACTGGATGTTGGATATAGATTGCGTCGACTTTGCGGACTTTAACTATTTATCAACGTATGACGAAGTTGTTGATTTAGCAAAAGAGCGCAAGTGCAATATATTGTTTAAGTCACGTGACAAAAATATCAAACCATGCAGTAGTGAAACGAACATCATCGGTGTCTGTAATGTGACAGGGAAGTGGAAGGAATTTGATGCTGACATAGAATTTGCTTGTAAATCAAGTTATAACCGTCCTTATCGCTCTTTTAAGAATATATTTTGTTATGTATGTAATCCATCAGATTTCCAGAAACAGGAAACGGTAGTTGAATGTAATGTAACGGGATTGTGGGAACCAAGTGACCCGGTTTTAGAATCAGCCTGTCGTTACTACAGGCATACACATACAACTTTTCCTTATAAAAATATTTTTTGTTACTTTTGTAACAGAAATAATGCCGTTGTAGAAGCAGGGGAAATATGGGATCATTCACTTATAACGTATATTGACACAAAAACTGAAATTGAAGAAAAATTAAATGCGTCATCTTTCAAATATTTTATAATTATAAGAAATTATAATTTGGAATATTTACAGTCAGTCGTGAGCGAAGGCATTTTAAATGATTCATTATCAAAAAGCAATGTAGTACAAGAACAGTTACAGTCAGAATCCATAAATAATTTGATCAAGCAGTATACATCCTTCCAGTCATCACCACAAATATGCACACCATTCAAATGGTTACCAGACGAGGTCTTGGACTTGATTAGACCCGAGTATTGTTCCTGCAATAATGCTTGTGCTTTTTCATATCAAAAATGTTGTATCGACAGCGCTTTTGAACAATCCTATACGTGTTTACCAGCCGATTTATATTCTTTGGAAAAACAAAATACGAATACTAGTAATTCCTTCCTTGTAGTTGATACCTGTTCTAGAAATTCTGATGCGGCCATTTTCCTAAGATGTGCCAGATGACTGAAATGTCAAATATAATTTCCTTAATTCCCGTTAGTAATTACTTGACAAATGTCGTATCCAGAAACATCTTCTGTGCATTTTGCAACTCAGGCGTCCAAGATACAAAGTTGTCCGATTCAGATTTAGATGAACTCCTTCCGCACGGTATAGACATAACGTGTGAGAAAAACTATATTTATTACGCACATTCGTTGTCTTTTTATGACGTTTTTAGACACGCCCAAAACGTTGGTTGCAATATAAGATTGCATAACTTAAATGACTTTGACTTGCCTTGTTCCAGGAACGATTATTTGATTGACAAATGTAACGTAACAGGTTTTTTGCCAGAAATTGATACTGACGTGCTTTATGCTTGCGAACGATTAGCTGTGAATATATTACCTCGTTTTAGAGAATACAAAAATGTTTTTTGCTACCTCTGTAATCCACAGCCTTTAAACGGAAGTGTAATTTCTTCATGCAATATGACTGGCCTATGGAAAACATACAATTCAAATTTAGAATCAGCCTGTATGAATATGTCTTTGAGTTATGTCACACATCCGTACAAAAATCGGTTTTGTCAATTATGTAATTTTTCCCCTTTTTATGAAGGAGCTCTAGGTGTAGATTCTGGTTACGGGTCTCCGGTAGTACCTGATAACCTTGGTGGAAGCACTAAACGTTTCGAAAACACCATTACAATAAATTACAGAAGCATATTTGCATTAAGTTCTTACCAGGGACACCAAAGCGATAAAAACAACAACAATGATGAGCTTTGTGACGTCAGTCAAGTTCAGGATAAAACAAACGTAAGTAAAATAAAATTTAACCTTGGCAACAACAAACGCTATCCAAGCACAAGAAACAATGCAAGTTAGTAATAAAACTGCTAAACAAGACATGATAAGAAAAGAAAAAATTAAAACAACTGATGATAAAATTCTCGACTTTTGACAGCCATTTCTGTCCAATCCTTAGTGAACCTAATGGTCAAAGTACCTCAGCTTCGACCACACAACACGCTTATTTTAACAAGTGAAATACAAAAAAAAAAAAAAAAAAAAAAAAAAAAAAAAAAAAAAAAAAAAAAAAAAAAAAAAAACCCACAATGCAAAGCGAAAATTTAGAAGTTAAGATTCTGTATAATAAAATAAAATTTATTAAATGCTTCAGCTAGATTAATTAAAACTAGAAATTATGTAACGAATAAGGTTTCTTCTGTCAAGGATTATATAACATCCTTAAATACGTCTATAAAATGTATTAAATTATCGGGTCACTATAATAAAATGAGTTGATGATATAAATAGTGTTTTACGCACGACTCAATTTTTTTCACTCATATGGAGGCAGTTGTTTCTGGGATGGTGGAAGAAACCGGAGTGTCTTGAGAAAACCACCGACCTTTAGCAAACGAACTGACGAACCTTCTAGTTTAGGATCTGTCCCAGCGGGATTAGAACCCACGCGATGAGAGACACTTCATCTACGCCCGGTTTTGCCTATTTGACCACCGAAGGCCTGTTGTTAAATGGTTGCCAATGTCATGCTAATGGTGTTAAATCACAAAGGTTGAATACATGTATTTAGAAGTGTCGTGCGGTTTTTAAGCTGTTGCCATCACTGTCTCGTTGTTGTTTCCTATATATATGAATTATTTAATATTATTTTATATGTTTTAAACCAATTTTTAATTTTTTGTTTTGATTTATTAGTATATTTCATTTTTTAGCTCACTTGAGCACTTTTTGCTTTTTGTGATGGGTCATTGTCCGTCTTGCGTCGTGCGTCGTGGGTCAACTTTTTATCGTTAACACTCCTGAGGCCACAATTTAAATGCAGTCTTAATCAAACTTGCTCAGAATGATCCTCTTGACAAAAGCTAGCTCAAGTTCGTATATGGGCCATGTTGGGTCAAAAAGTAGGTCACTAGGTCGAATAATAGAAAAAACCTTGTTAACACTCCTGAGGCCCCAAATTTGAGTGCAATCTACATCAAACATTGTCAGATTGATCCTCTTGACCAAAGCTAGCTTAAGTTCGTATAAAGGCCACGTCGGTTCAATAATTAGGTCACTAGGTCAAATAATGAAAAAAATCTTGTTAACACTTCTGAGGCATTAATTTGAGTGAAATCTTCATCAAACATTGTCAGATTGATCCTCTTAGCAAAAGCTAGCTCAAGTGCGTATATGGACCATGTTGGGTCAATAAGTAGGTCACTAGGTCAAATAATAGGAAAAACCTTGTCTTTATCTGATGGCTCAATTTTTGTCTAATCTTCATCAAATTTTGTCAGAATGATCCTCTTGACAAAAGCTAGCTGAAGTTTTTTTGTTTGGTTATGTTGTGTCAATAGATCATGAGGTCAAATTATATAAAAACCCTGTAAACACATCTGAGGCCCAAATTTTCGTCCAATCTTCATCAATCTTGCCGAGATTGATCCTCCTTACAAAAGCTAGCTCAAGTGTATATATGGGTCATGTTAGATCAATAAGTAGGTCACTAGTTCGAAATATAGGAAAAATCTCTTTTAAAAATTGAAGCTCCAGTTTGCCAAAATCAAGCTGAGTGTACATCATTTTCAAGTGAGCGTCCAGGGCTTTCATTGCCCTCTTGTTTAAATTTTTATTTCTTTTTTATTAGTTAATTTATTTTATTTTATATTATTTATCTATTTATTTATTTATTGTTTTTTATTTTTATTTATCTTGTATTATTCATTTATTTCAGGGTATATGTCGTAACATCAGCTGTTATCCAGGTAAATATTTAAGCAAGGATACATGCACACCATTGTTTCCTGTAACCAAAAACCTACGATATACATTATCATTCATGTTGACGGGTAATGGTAATATTGCCGGAATTAGGAACATTGATATTCTACATATTGTTAGAAACAAAATCAAGAGAAAATTGACTAAAGAAATTCACGTGGCGTCATTTATATCATTTTATATTTTGTCAAATTTCCCTTGTTCGAAGATAGCAACCAATACCACTCACATGAATTTTTTTGTTTATACGAACTTTTTTATTGAAGAAAATGTGCATAGACTTCACACTGAAACATTTTTGACCGACATCACACAGACTGCATTTAATTTTACCATAAAAGGAGAAACAATCGCTTTTGAAAGTCGTCCAAGTCAAAGAGCATTTTATCTGCCATCAGTAATATCTAAACTTGACTACAAGCACAGATGCCACTTTTATCAGCATGAAAACTTTACTTTTGAGCCTGAAAAGGAATTCAGATCATCGTATGTTTCAAAGCTTCTGCTTTGTCGTCAGATACAGTTAAATAAAAACGACTTCATGATAAACATTGAAAAGACGGAGTTATTTCTATCCAATCTCGGATACTATCTAAAATATAACGAATTTGAAATTACGAGAAATGGACATGGCGTTAATTTGCCTTTCGGATCGGTTAATGAACCTTTTGTCAACAGATCAGCCACAGCGATTAAGTGAGACTGAATATTCTTTACGAATTGTAACTATGGTTACAATAATAGTTTCATTGGTTTGTTTGCTTGTGACGTTTTTCACATATTGCGTATTTCCGGTGTTAAGATCCGGTGCCAGGGCAAAACAACATGTGTTTAGTATTTGCAATGTTCTTTTCACAGCTGATGTTCCTGATTAGTACTAATCCTAAAAGTGTTCCGTCATTCTGTAAAGCAGTAGGTGTAATTTCTCATTTTTTCTGGTTATGTATGTTTTTCTGTATGAATGTTTGTTCATTCCATATGTTCCACGTTTTTGCCGGAAGTTTAACAACCGGAAGTAGCAAAACTAAAACCGGAAATATGAAAGTCGTATTCCGGTATATTTTATATTCATATGGATGCCCGATGATAATAGTGATTTTGAATATTTTAATAACGTTTTTTGTAACTGGGTTACAAAATATTGGTTATGGAAACAACAAATGCTTTATAACATCGCTTACATCTTACATTGTGACTATGTTAGTCCCCGTGATTGTGTTATGTATTTTAAATATCTATTTTTTTGTCGTGACAGGATACAAAATTAAAAATACACCCAGGGTACAGTGTAACCAGAGTGATAGACACAACTTCATTGTTTACGTTAAACTATTTACCCTAACAGGAATATCATGGATATTTCAAATAATTGACTCGTTTTTACCGTTATCAGCATTTTCATTTATTGTTACTATATTTAATGGGTTTCAAGGATTATTCGTGTTTTTAAGCTATATTTGTAACAAGCGGGTATTTAATCTTTACAAAACCCTATTTAAAGATAAGAGAAAAACAGATTTAACTTTGGCGACAAATTCCTCGACAAAAACTACAGAATTAAACCTTACGTCATAAGAAAAAATAACTCTAAGTTGGACATTGTGGACGAACATCACTTTCATTACGTCATAATATTAACCTTGTGTCATAAGAAATTAAAACGAAATTAAAGTTGAACAATGTGGACGAACATTACGTCATATAAAATTAAGAATGGACTTAAAGTTGGAAAATGTGAACGAACATCACTTTTATTACGTCATAATATTAAACCTTACGTCATAAAATATAAACAAAACTTTAAGTTGGATATTGTGGACGAAAATCACTTTTATTACGTCATAATATTATTAACCTTATGTCATAAAAAATTAAGAACGAACTTTAAGTTGAACAATGTGGACGAACATCACTTTCATTACGTCATAATATTAAACCTTACGTCATAAAAAATTAAGAACGAACTCTAAGTTGAACATTGCAATGTGGACGAACATCACTTTCATTACGTCATAATATTAAACCTTACGTCAAAAAAATTAAGAACGAACTCTGAGTTGAATAGTGTAGATGAACATCACTTTAATTACGTCATAATATTAAACGTTACGCCATAACAAATAAAGAACGGACTCTTAGTTGAACAATGTGGACGAACATCACTTTCATTACGTCATAATATTAAACTTTACGTCATAACAAGTAAAGAACGAACTCTGAGTTGAAAAGTGTAGATGAACATCACTTTCATTACGTCATAATATTAAACGTTACGCCATAACAAATAAAGAACGGACTCTAAATTGAACAATGTGGACGAACATCACTTTCATTACGTCATAATATTAAACCTTACGTCATAACAAATAAAGAACGAACTCTGAGTTGAACAGTGTAGATGAACACCAATTATATTGCGTTATAATATTAAACGTTACGTCATAACAAATAAAGAACGGACTCTTAGTTGAACAATGTGGACGAATATTACTTTCATTACGTTATAATATCTAAAAACTAACATTTTCTGACCAACATAGCTTTCAAAACATGTTTTATAACTAGGTCATGAATTTGAACTTGACCTCAATCTTACTTCATATATATACAACCCTATACCATACCTTTAATATAAAAATACACACATTTCGTATATCAGTTTTAACTTTGAAGCAAGGTCAAGGTTATTATATGTATAATTTTAAAAGTTAACAAACACAATGACATTCAATAGTGAATAAATTCATCATCTACAGCAAAATGAAATATACAGAAGATTAATTGTAGCATCACCAAAAAAAAAAAAAAAAAGAAAATAATAATAATAATAATAAAATAAAATAATAAATGCGGGATATTATTATACAAGGAATATGTATACAAAAAGTTCAATATAAATTAAACAAAATTACTGTTATAAGACTTGCAACTTTAACTAAGCATTGGGGTTTATTTGTTGATAAAATTTTTATTATATCGCATGGCATTTTTACGAAAGCGTGTTAGTGCCATTTTATACAGTAGAAAAAAAATTACCATCTCGTTTAAACAAGATATTTTCTCGTTTAAGCAAGATACTTTCTCGTTTAAACAAGATACTATCTCGTTTAAACAAGATAATTATCTCGTTTAAACAAGATAATTATCTCGTTTAATCAAGATATTTTCTCGTTTAAACAAGATACTTTCTCGTTTAAACAAGATAATTATCTCGTTTAAACAAGATTTTTTCTCGTTTAAACAAGATACTTTCTCGTTTAAACGAGTTAATACTTCATTGTTATTCTGGTATATTGACGAAAGCGGTCCCCGTGATAGTCAAAAGCAGTAGTAGTAATTGGCAACTTATAGCTGGAGCTGGCTACTTGCAGAAGAAAAGTTAGCTACTAATAGCCAGTTACTTGATGATTAAAAATACAAAACTAGCAATTATTTCTAGTTTTTATTTACTTATAGAAACAAACAAATGTTTACCGTGTGTAGTTTGGTTTTAATCACGGCTTTCGCGGATATCAATTCCGCATTCGTTTCCATGTACCACGAACGTAGTACGTCATCATTTTAATAAATCACCCACATTTTAGTAATAATTAAAAACGTTATTGAAATATGTCTCCAATGATACCAAATATTCTAATATTTAAGTCTTCATACGCACCAATACGTACATATATACGCTTACGCAATATGATTTATGTATAGATTTTTATGATTTTTAAAATTCAGCACGAGTAGCTGAATATTTATTTAAAAAATATTCAGTATTAATTTATATCATGATCAATAATATTTTGTGAACATTGATATCAGATATCAGCCATAATAAAGCCTTAATACGCACATATACGCTTACACGATTCGACAGGGGAGGGTTACATTTAGGTATAGATTTCTATGGGTACATTTTTCGGCTTCAATTTCTTTTTTACAACATATATTTATATTCTTGTATTTGTCCTGTATTTGACCA
The DNA here is from genome assembly GCA_029721355.1 of Tegillarca granosa. Classification (NCBI taxonomy): domain Eukaryota; kingdom Metazoa; phylum Mollusca; class Bivalvia; order Arcoida; family Arcidae; genus Tegillarca; species Tegillarca granosa. The sequence continues at coordinate 22,500,827 of CM056600.1, forward strand.
ACATTTCTATGAAAAGAAAAGCAAATCAAACTAGAGTAGTAACTGTGGCAAGCACAATTACAAAAGTCTTCCACCATCCAAAATTTGGATTAATGAACTGTATTAATGAACTCTTTTACAGTTCTTATTCATCTCTCTAAAAGTTCATTTTATCATTTCAGTGATTCAAATGAGTCGAAAATTGATAATTGAGTGTAAGTTTTGAATCATGTTTAATCATAGCTTGAAACTATATCACTCCCCCAGTCCATTGTCCTGGCACCTTATGAACCAGTCCATACTCTATCTGCCTAATACCGAGCACAATGCGAGGAGGCAATACATACATACATACACACACACATATATATATATATATATATATATATATATATATATATCAATATTTAAAGTCTTATGTATGGCCTGGTCGAGGTTTGAACCCACGACTTCCCGAGGCAGACTTGCCTCGAGTCCTATTATCCAGTCCATTACCCAACCCTTTTCCAGTTCTTAATTAACTCTCTAAAATTATTTTATTACACCAAAGATTCAAATCTTTCAAAAAACTGTTAATTTAGTGTTTTTTCTATTATATTAAACACCACCCCGAAACCTTGATACATTTCTTATTGTGAATTTGCTGAACTATTGTTGATTGACAATAATTCTTCAAACACTAATTTTTTATTTTAAACACCCCTAATCATGTTTTGTGAGACAATTAGCTACTTATAACTGAAATGTCGCTGGATATTTCTGATTAAGTTTTTTTGCAGGCTCTAAGCTTGAGAAAACTTGGAAAGTTTTATAATTAATATATTGCCTATTGCACTTTGAAAACAATTTTGGGCATATCCCAAGGTGAGCCTTGAGGTCCATGGGCCTCTTTTGTTTTTCTAAAATAAATATAATGTTGTCTCGGTTTTCTGAACATATGCTAAAAAGGTCTGCTATTTTAAGTCTTTTATCTGAAAAACCCTGAATTTCACCAAGCGAAAGTAAGACTTAATTTGTGGTGAATACTCTTGGTTGTAGCATGGTCATCAATTATCCAAGATAGCCACATATACATCAGATCAGATAAACATCAGATAAATAACAATTACATATTATTTTTAATCAATAAAAGCTAACTAGAAATAACTGCTAGTTTTGTATTTTTAATTATCGTTCAAGTAACTGGCTAATAGTACCTAACTTTTCTCCTACAAGTAACTGGTTATTAGTAGCTAACTTTTCTTCTACAAGTAGCCAGCTACAGCTATAAGTAGCCAATTACTACTACTGCTTTAACTATCACTGCTTTCGTTAATATACCAGAATAACAATGAAGTCTCTTGTTAAACGAGATACTATCTTGTTTAATCGAGAAAATTATCTTGTTTAAACGAGAAAATTATCTTGTTTAAACGAGATAATTATCTTGTTTAAACGAGATAGTTATCTTGTTAAAACGAGATAGTATCTTGTTTAAACGAGATAATTATCTTGTTTAAACGAGATAGTATCTTGTTTAAACGAGATAGTTATCTTGTTTAAACGAGTTAGTAAATTTTTTTCTAGTGTATAAAATGGCACTTACACGCTTTCGTAGATTTTTCAGTTGTATATGAGACGAGAAATTTTTTGTATAGATCTGAAAGATTTGTTCAAACACAAAAATATCGGTCCTAGTCGAAATCACAACTCAATAACAAAATAATAACTTTGAAAACTGGCTAATTTAGTTAATCACTTGAACTTTTAACCAGGGAAAGGAGGCCTGGTGCTCCGGAAAGATATAGCTAGCTTCAACCGTCACGTGCAAAATAAAATTTGAGAATGAAAGGGAACATGGAACTATGGAACATCAAATAAATCCAGGATAATTTTGGAAACAGCTACTTCATACTTTTCAATAATATTCTCATGATGACCATAAAACTTTTTAAGGTTTGATAAGCCTTGGCTTGCTGAATATCCCCGAGTCAACAATTTATTTGTAAGTAGCTTGCTTCGTTGTAGGAAGTTATCTTACTCAAAATAAGTTCGTTTGGTGCACAAGCTTTTAACACATTTTTCTGGTCTGCTATGCTGTGTGTACTTGTGCGCATTATTATTTGTTTTAATCAATCTTCGCTGTGGCTATATTATATGCACCCATCACAGAAACTTCAATCACATACATAACAGCTATCGGTAATTGCTTTTTATGTTTTCTTTCATTATAAACAGTGCTTTACAACTTGTTCCATATGTGATAAATGCCTTAGTTGTTGAAACTATGTAATATGTATTTTTTGTTGTTATAATTGTATTATTTCTGGTTTGATGATAAAAAGTTGTTCGTTGATTGGTAATCTATAGAATATAAAAAATGTTTACCCAATTCTGCTTATATTTATATTTTGACTTAAATAAATAAATAAATAAATAAATAATATAATATATATATATATATATATATATATATATATATATATATATATATATATATATATATATATATATATGATGAATTGGAAAAGCTTATAGTCGAGCTTACAAGAAAACGAAACAAAACAAGAGAAAAAGACATACATTTATACATTTAGACAATGTAACTGCTTGGGCATGCATATCTTAAATATACCGGAAGTAACCTCAAACATTTCAAGAGCCTCGGTGGATGAGTGATCTAAAACGAGTTTACTGATCACAGTACCCCACACTCTCTAGGTTCGAATCCCAGTCACGACAGATACTTGTGTAAGAAAGTTTGTCAGTTTGCTTGCCGAAGGTCAGTGGTTGAACCAGAACCGACTGTCTCAGTCTACAACAACATTACTAAAACGCCGTACGTAGGAAACTGATTATCGACGATCATAAAGTATAGTTTGTCCATAATTATGTGAAATATATACATGTTTATATGTGCGCGGTTGAGGTTCAGATATTCTTCCCGATTTTGTGGATTTTTACTATAGTCTTTCACACAAGGGTTGACGGTAACAAGAAGAATGGCTGAAGTGTAAAATGTGGATTGGATTGGACTCTTGGCCTGGATTGAAATATTGGACTGGATTTTCCTTTTTTGAGTTTTGGATATAAATCAAAACTGATTATATCGATGCCTAGTGTATATAGAGATTATTATATGACCATTTTGATATCACACCCTTTAGCAGCCCGAGAGTCCTGATATCAGCCAGAGGGCCGAGGGCTGATATCAGGACTCGAGGGCTGATGAAGGGTGTGATATCAAAATGGTCATATCATAAACTTTTTATCATATGTTTGCTCTGAAGTAAAATTAACAATTGATAATAATTATATCTATCATGATCTCATAGATAATTCTTTTACCGCATACGTCATACGTCAATGTTAGCCCTAAGCAACCGCTGACGTCGATCTTCCAACAACTAGGTCAGTCAGTCAGTCGTCATATTCGTCCAACATGACGTGGACAGAGGCATTTGTTTTTTTTTTTTCATTAAAAAGTGAAGGTTGTTAAAATTAGTTTTAAGATCTGCAGTCATGCAGTCATTAATCATGATCGTGATGACAACAGGGTATCTGAGTTTTTAAACCGGCAGGTGCATCATATTTTGGATATGTTACACTGATGACAGGGAAACGTCACCGCACAAGTACAGGAACGAATTGGCTACTAGCTGGAATGATTTAATTTTTGGCTTCTGTAAGTTTATTTATTGATGATAGTGATGACAACATATTATTAATTTATATTTTGTACGGGTGAACAGTTCCGCCTTCGAACTGATGTCTCTTTTTTGTCTTGACATACTTGTCTCGGCTTGAAGCCAGCATCGTTTATATTTTCAAGTGCCGTCGTGCACAATCAGGTGTAAACTAGTTGTACCTCTCCGATGTGTTTGTATGTTTGCAAATTCCGAAACTCTGTTTAAAATTAATTTAAATACAACTGATACATGAATGTACTGCACACATGCTCATCGTGTTAACCATAAACAGTCAGTATCAAACTGAAGCGACACTAAAAATCCGCCATTATCGGAATTTTAATTTTATGAGGGGTGTGATATCACTTTTCTAGGGTGTGATATCACTTTTCTAGGGGTGTGATATCACTTTTCTAGGGGTGTGATATCACTCGGGCTGATATCAACTTGTGTAAATTCGAGTTATCACACATACAAAAATAGTGATATTATTAGTAAACATATGATAAATTATGATATGTCACCCCTGATGAAAACGGAAGAAAAACGCATATCTTCGATAAATAGGTATTTATTTTACATTGCATGCTTTATCTATGTAAGAACACAAGGCATCAAAAGTAACATACTTTTCTCCCTATAGCTGCAGTTGTTTTTACCAGCTCTGAAACGATGAAAGATTGCTGTCCGTAACAGTGGAAGCCTTAGACCATCATAAACTTAATCCGAGTAAGATCAGCATTTTATGTTGACGGACGATGTTATTAAAAACAGGATATACGTTATGTTGCTATGGCAAATTACCGTATTTTGTGATATAATAAATTTTGCACTATGCGCGGCTGTATTTAAAATATAGATTGGATTGTATTCTTGAAATGAAGTGGAATTGATTAGAGTAATGGTGTAACGCCCCAGTAAAGATTCTTTACGAAACATCGAGGCGTTGGAGGATGTGGAGGAAACAAGAGTGCCTGAATAAAACTACCTACCTTCCGTAAGCGAACTGACAAACTTTCTCACACTTGGATCTGTCTGAGCGGGGATTCGATCCTAAGCGGTAAGAGGAACTCTGATCCGTAAACGCGCATTTTTAGACATTTCGGCCACCGAGTTTCACTTGATTAGATTTTTTATTTTAGCCCTTGGACTGAATTAGACTATTTGATAGGACAAGAGATCTATTAAGAAATTCAAATAGTACTAATCATTACTTATGTTAATTTCAGGAACAATATTATTATTTTCAATTAAAATAAATTCAGACCCTGTTCCAAGGGATGAAAATTGGTGCAGTCTTTTGAAGCAAGAGATCCATCATATTCATTTAGGAGTCTTCTGATTAGAAGGTCAGCTATCTGGTGCTTTTGTAAAAAACAATAGGTGAATAATAATAATAATAATAATAATAATAGTAATAATAATAACAATTACAACAACACCAACAACAACAACAACAACAACAATAATAATAATAATAATAATAATAATAATAATAATAACAACAACAACAACAACAACAACAACAACAACAATAACAATAATAATAATAATAATAATAACAGCAGCAACAACAACAACAACAACAACTATAATAATAATAATAATAATAATAATAATAATAATAATAACAACAACAACAACAACAACAACAACAATAATAATAATAATAATAATAATAATAATAATAATAATAATAATAATAATAATAATTTGAATGATAAAACACTGATTCATTTTTATTCATTTATTTTTTTTCTGTAAAAATTCAAAATTCTGCACATAACATATTTAATGACATATCCTTTCCTGCATTAAAATTTCTAGCTTAAGGGGGAGCTATAACAATCTGAATTTGTTTATTTACCGTTTTTCTTATTATGACTCAATAAACTTGTTAAAAACACAAGTTATTCTTTATAATGTAATTTTAATCACTGTTTTTTTTAAAAATTTTTCTTGATATTTTTAATAATTGAAATAAAATTTCTTCCGCGTGGAGCTGTCATCAAAAAAACATTTTTTTGCCAATGAAATTAAAAGAAACATAATCCCCGCCCTTCACGTTTAGCGTTGCTATGGTTGCGTAATTTATTTGAGTATAACAAAAAACGATTGCGTGAGTTTACGTTAATTTTGTATTACAATACGATATAACCGAATTACGAAATTGATTAATGCGATTTATAATATCCCCGATTCTCCACCTTTCCGATTTTTTAATTTTTTTTACATGATACAACTATTGCATAAATATTACGTGAATTGCTTTGTAAAGGTATAGTTTGTAAAGTATTCTACGGACTTAAATGCAGTGTGATTTTTTTTTTCGCATAGCCGCTACCGCTATGTCATTCGTGACTCGGCATTAAGAAATAAAAGTCACGTTGTTCTTCGGAGGAGATCTTAAAAACTGATACCCCGTGTTGAAGCAAGTTAAAGCCCTTTCCCTGCGCATTGCCCTGAGCGCACTGCAAAGGTCAAAATTTCTGCCACCTCACATCTAGCCGTTGACATCTCGATATAAGTGAAATATTATTTCAGACAAAACAAATCTACGGACTTTATTTTACTGTTAGGTTTTTGTTTTATTGAAGAGGTTTTTCAAATTCAAATATATTTGTAACAAGACGTGTTCAATGGGTATCCCATTTTCAACAATTCAAAGAACCTAGTGTTTCTGCAAAGTTATGAGTTGTTTTAGGTAAATTGTATTTTTAAAAATAAAATAAATACACTACACATAAAACTCATAATAATGTTTAATGAAACAGTAGTAAATGAAAGTAAAACAAAAATAAGTGCTAAGAAAAAAAATAATAAATTGCCCAATTGCCAATTCTAGTCTACTTTTGCATCAAGGGACCAATCTAATCTTGACGTCTAAAATCGGTCTATATTTTACGCTTTGCCATAAGGATGCAATAAGGAAGTCAAGATTTATACATATGTAAACGTACAGTTTCTTCGTGAAATCTTACCTGGCATTAATCAAAAGATAAAGGCAAAAGATGTGTGAAATAAGCGTAAAGGTCGATGACTTACACGAAATATGCACAAAAACATGAATCGGAATGTTTTTTATGCCTTTTTTTTGTTTTACATCTTATCGCAAAAAACCTTCTGAACATTTACCCAAAGGTCACAATGGATAAAAATGTACTGTGGCGGTTACTGGAAACAACAACTAAATCTTGGGGAATGTATTTATATATATATATATATATATATATATATATATATATATATATATATATATATATATATATATATCTGAACCTTTATGTTTTTAAATCAAATTCTGATATTACTCTTTCTCAGCGATATTTCTGAGTCACGGGACTTCAAACATATCCTACGAAGATGAAAGGTTCTAACGCAGAAAAAAGTTTTATTTAACAAATCAAAAATCCACGGAAGCCGACAAGTGCCACCTACAAAAAATAAATTATGTCGTAATTACGACTTACTATCTCGTAATTACGACTTACTATGTAGTTACATGTACATACTTACATACTTAGTTTTTGTAGGTTGCACCCGTGTCGGCTTCCGTAAAAATCGCAGACCAATCAGATAGATTTTTTATTATAAAGAAAATGTTAAAAGAAAAAAAAAACTTTTTTATTTTTTTTAAAACGTCACAATATATTAAATATTTATGAATTAATGTGTTCCTTTTTATGGTGCAGAAATGGACAACGAAGATGAAAGGTTTTTATAAAGAAAAAAGTTTTCAACTAACGAAGCAAAAACTAAAAAAACAGATAAATTTTTATTATGACGAAATAGAAAAAATGAAAAAGGTTTTTTACATTTATCAAAACGTTACCGTGTTTATAAAAATGCATAAATTCATGTGTCCTTTTATGGTACAGAACTGGATTGCATTGATGGTGTTTAACGCCTCAGTCAAAACAGTTAATTTAATTGTTACCAAGGAAACAAATTTCCTAATAAATTTTAGGAAATCGGAATGCCTGGGAAAAAAACACCGACCTTCGGCAATGGCAAACTTTTTTACTAAGATCTGCCAGAGTGGGAATCGAAACTAGGCGTTAAGAAAGCGCTGTGATCGTTAAGCTCGCGCTTTAGACCAATCAGCTACTGGGCCCCTCTCCCCTTCAGTTAACTAAGGGAATAACGCACGAAAAGTCACTTGCTTGGCCATGAGCTTTCCTCATAATGCTAAGCTAAATAAGATTAATAAAATGATATGAAACTAAATTTCTTATCTATGTCTCTAAATACAAACAAATCATACACTTTTTTACAACCAACCATAGAGATGAAAAAAGTAATTCATGTAAAAAAGTAATTCATTCAATTTTAAAACATCAAATCGTGATTATTTTTTATTGGTTTTGGGTGTGTATTAACTAATTTCGTACTAAAGTGGACATCACATTTCGCATTGTGTGGATGCAACATTACAGATTAGTGTTGTTTGTATGGCACATTACTTGTACGAAACATACTAAATATATAATTCTCTTATTTTCATCTTTAATGGTCTGAAAATAGTATATGCTCCGCAACTTTTGTTTTAATGTAAAAAAAAAAAAAAAAAAAAAAAAAAAAAAAAAAAAAAAAAAAACTTATGACGAAGATTTAATTCTCTAAGAACATAGAACAAGAAACGGTAGCTATTGGACATGTTCTTGAAAAAATAGATCTCAGATAAAGGGGCATAACTCCAATAAGCTTATTTTATCCATGTTGCGTGTAAAGCTTTTGGAATTTTCGATTTTCCCGGTCCGTAATTTTTAAGTCAACTGACATTTGTCAGAAAAAGCGGACGCCCCAGAGAGACTAAAAAAATCTTGCCAATCCCCTGTCCGTCTCTTTCCAGCTTTATATTCAAAGTCGACCGTTCAAACCCTTGATTAAAAAAAAATTAATTTAAATTCCCTTATGTATTTCACACATATTTTTCTTTTTAATATAATTGTTTTATAGTAAGCTTTTATTTACTGTAAATATTGTTACTTTAAAAACAAATCATAATCCCACTCAATATATGTCACAAAGGCGATCACCTTGGGTATACACAGTTTGAATTTGGAAAACATAGTACCGTTTTGAGTAGTATTTTGATCATTGGCTAATTTACACAGACAGACATTCCCCACGCATGTCAAATACATGTACCAACAAGTATATATCCAATGCCCGCCTACAGCATGAAATTTGAAAACTGTCTAAAGCAGAGTTTTCTATTGACAATATTTTTGTCGGTAAATATCTAAATATTCATACCTCCGTAAAATTGTCGTATCTGGAATTTTCACCCTTATGCATCATCTGGTTTCGTGCTGTTCATTAAGTATGTCACACATGCAGAAGCTATTGTTTTTTTAGAAGCACGAGCACTGGGTGTAAACATTAACAGTATTTACTCAAGATATATGAAAGACACAAAATAAAAGATCAAGAAAATGGTTTCTGTTGACTTTAAAATATATAAACTACTCTTTTCGACTCCCTATATTTTCAGTTTTAATTGCACTTATCTGCATACATTAGTTGTGCCTCATTGAAGGCCATGGGATGACTGATCAAATTCTAGTGAATATATACAACTTTAGTAACGTGCTTTATTTTTCTAGCCGAAATGATACAAAGATGACAGATAAAAGATTTACTCGTTATAATTTATATAACAAATATGAGATCATGATGCAGATGGAAACTTCCACAGTTGTCTTTCTTTTCTCTTTAATTTTTTAAAATTTTTTTAAATTTTTTTTTTTTTTTTTTTTTGTTTTTTTTTTTTTTTTTTTTTTGTTTCCTCTTATCCTCCTATTCAAAAATATGAACAAATTCGTGATCGTTTTCGGTACCAAAATAATAATATGTGTCAAATGTATTTCTGGCTGCAACACTTAAGAATACCAAAATAACTCAGAGGTCCGTGGATCGAAAAATCTCTCTGATGTATTAAATTTCATCATTAGTTTTCTAATGAGTATTTTTATGTGCGTAACAAGAAAGTTCTAAACAAGATGAATCTGCAAGTCAAGGGATGTGTATAATTTGAACGAAGAAGCTTTTAAGGGTCCCAGAAGCTTACTACGGAAATTAGGTATATCTCTTACGATATTAAACGAGATACGGTAGCGGATAACGGTCAGGTACTGCGTGTATTTTCAAATGATAAATGGTTATCGGATAAAGAAAGATAATCCAAGTAATGATTTTGTATACATGTCGTAGATTTCACTGATTCTTGAGTTGGCTGTAAGTTGCTTAAAAAAAGCGGATTTATTCCAACCAGACCGTGTTCGTCATGCTTCATACACCTTCTCGATCGGTCCAAACCTTTCAATACCATTTAAATTTATTTATACATTTTACAATTTGTAAGTCTGGATCCAGTTTCACAATCATTCACTCAACTTAGTGTAAACTCAAATTAAATATTTCAATATTTCTCATAAATATTCTAAAAATTCTAAATTTTATGAGACATTGTTTTGTTGTATTCAACAAACCTTCACAAAAATTTATATATAAAATCAGATATTCAAATTTAACTGTGTAATGATTTAAGAATTGTCATTGAAATATTTCGTAATTTTGGGTTGAATATACTTCCAATTGAGTGAATGATTGTGAAACTGGGACCTGGTGATCATATAGAATATATGTATATGATTTTTTGTTATAACCTTTTTATTGCTTCTTTAAATTGTAACTTGCATAATTTCGGCATTTTTATCCAGTTAAAACATTATATTTTATTTGCAGTGTGAAATTCCAAATTTCTCCACGCTTGGAAGCTTTTGCATTCATTTGGACAATAAATCACAACTTGGTTTTATGACTGATAATAAAGTTAACGATCGTAAAAGTAGGTTTTACGGTGTTCATACATGTTATAATACCAGTAAAACTTAGTTTTTACAACGCAAAAAAAAAACTAAGAAACTAACAAAAAATAAAAATACTAGTATGCATTTGCGATCGCAAAACCAAGTTTTACAGCGTAATTGCACAATAATTCTTAAACTAGGTTTTGCGATAGCAAAAGTAGGTTTATCGGCGCAAAACTTGGTTTTACGACCGCAAACTAGGTTTTACGGCGTGAATGTAGATTTCTTGAATTATTGTGCAATTTGCTTGCCATACTGGCGTGGCACGATAAAGAACTCTCCCTGCAATTTGCCCTAAGCACAATACAAAGGTAAAAATTTCTGCCACTTCACCTATGGCTGGAGACGTCTCGGTATAAATGAAATATTCTTGACTGGGACGTGAATCCCCATTCAATCAATCAGTCAATTGATTAATCAATTAATAAATTATAGTCATAATATTTCACTGTTTTGATAAAACAAGAAGTCTGCCTTGAGTGTTCAGAGCATGTAACAAAGTTCGTGTCTCTTTTTTAAAGGCAGTTAAGCATTGTGTAAATGAAATATCATTGGCATAAAATACATTTTAAATTCTTAAATTTTAAGTTTTCCTTTTTCCGTTTTGTTTTTTTTATGACGACAAGTTGTTTTCAGTGAAAACAGATAATTTGAAAAAAATTCCAGTAAATGCGATGACTATGACGTCCCCACAATTCTCTTATTACCTTGCTATTTCAAAAATCCCAGTAAATGCGATGACTATGACGTCCCCGTAATTCTCTTATTACCTTGCTATCTAAAAATTCCCAGTAAATGCGATGACTATGACGTCCCCACAATTCTCTTATTACCTTGCTATTTAAAAAATCCCAGTAAATGTGATGACTATGACGTCCCCACAATTCTCTTATTACCTTGCTATTTCAAAAATCCCAGTAAATGCGATGACTATGACGTCCCCACAATTCTCTTATTACCTTGCTATTTCAAAAATCCCAGTAAATGCGATGACTATGACGTCCCCACAATTCTCTTATTACCTTGCTATTTCAAAAATCCCAGTAAATGCGATGACTATGACGTCCCCACAATTCTCTTATTACCTTGCTATTTCAAAAATCCCAGTAAATGCGATGACTATGACGTCCCCGCAATTCTCTTATTACCTTGCTATCTAAAAATTCCCAGTAAATGCGATGTTTATGACGTCCCCACAATTCTCTTATTACATTGCTATTTCAAAAATCCCAGTAAATGCGATGACTATGACGTCCCCACGATTCTCTTAATACCTTGCTATTTCAGATCATTTTGTTTCCTTCTACGTGTTACCACTGATGACAAATTCCTTATCGCATCCTTTTTACCGATCTGTAAGCTTATGCCAAATGTAATTTTCTGTAGCAACACACTAAAAAACGAAGGGAAATATAAATATATTGATCGAGAGAATGACATAATGGAATTGTTCTTGGTTTGTAACCAAGATGTCGTCCTTAGATCAAAACAACAGTCCGTTATCTTTTTTATTATTTTTTATTTTATCATTATTATTATTATTTTTTTTTATAATTTTGACTTTTGAATTTTTCGTTTTATAATTTGTCCAAAAGATTGAAAGAAGAAGTTAGTGACACCGAAATCTCGTACCTTATGTGAGATTTAAAAATATGGTTCTCGGATTAAGAAAGATAACTCTAATAAAATCAATGTATCTATTTTACACGTAAATAGTTTCTTCTAGTAAGTTCAAAGTTGGCTGTTAATGCCGAACGAAGCGGACGCCTCTGAAAGACTGATGGAAACTTTTCTTTTTAACATCCCGTGTCATTCAATGCCGCGCTGCATACGCCAGTCAACCATCCAAGCCATTGGATCCAATCATTTCACCCCTGTGTTACAATTTGTTTGTTTGGTAATGATATACAATGTATGTAACACGTTTTTTTAATTTTTTTTTTTTATTATTTTTTTTAAGAAGTATAACTTGGTATACAACACACCAAAAATACTATTACAAATTCAAACTATACAATTACGTACTTGGTCATTTATTATCATAAGTTAACAAGTCTACGTAAATTACATTCAAAAGTGTCTAGGAAATTATTGGAATTTACTTGGACAATTATTTTCTTTTATCTATTGTAAAGGAACTTTGTAAATGTCGACCCTTTTTAAAGAGCTTTGTATCATCCGGTTTCGTAGTGTAGTGGTTATCACGTTCGCCTCACACGCGAAAGGTCCTGGGTTCGACCCCCAGCGAAACCACTTTTTATCATGATGCTTTTTTCTTTTTCTTACTAGCTTTATATTATGTGAATACGTCATCACTGCTTTAAACAATATCCTACTCATATTTTTCTGTGAAGACACTTGAAATAGAAGACGATTATTTGTTATAATGGATGATCTAAAAACTGATCAGACTTAGCAGGCGACAGTTGAGCGTTTACCCTACAAGGAGTTGAGAGTGGAGTAATGGTGTTTTACCCCCCCCCCCCCCAGTAAAGATTCTTTTACTTATTTAGAGGCGGTCATTTCTGGAATGGTGGAAGAAACCGGAGTGCCCGGAGAAAACCACCGACCTTTGGCAAGCGAACTGACAAACTTTCTCACACTAGGATCTGTCCTCCCTAGTGGGAATAGCATCCAGACGATGAGAGGCTCTGTGAACTGTAAGCGCGCGCTTTAGTTTACCCTACAGGGGATACTTTTTTGCTCATCGATACAAGATCATTTTAGTAATGGCCAATTTGAAACTTCCTTTTTAAAATAATCTTGTTTAATAAAATATAATATTTTATTACTTAGCTTTGATACTATGTACCAGTATAAGTTTTAAAATTATTTTTAAAATCTACTTCTGTATTTGGTGTTTACGTGTATTAAATGTTTACGTAGTTACCTTTGTATCTTTTACATTTTCTAGCTTCAAATATCTACAATAGCGCTGATGCGAGTTGAGTTGAGAAATGGTTTAACGTCCAAGTCAAGAATATTTCACTTATATCGAGACACCACCAGTTATAGGCGAAATTGTAGAAATTTTGCCTGAGCGTTGCGCTGATGGCATTATCCACAGGATTCGTTATCGTGCCATGTCTGTCGTGACACGGGACCTTCGTATGTGGTAGGTTCCTTTCACCGAAAGAACCATGACATGTCGAAATACCGAGTGTTTGGCGAAAAAACAGTCACTATCCACTTTCAAGTCTTAAGTCAGACCGAGTGGGGGCGCGAACCCACGACCTCCAACTTACGGCGACGATGCGGCTATGTACAACATTAATTACTTACTCTCATAATACCATCTCCAGTTTTATTTGAGGTGTAATTTACAAAAAACTATAGAAATGTAAACTATTGATAATAATAACTCAACGTACTTTGACATGTGTGTGTGTGTGTGTGTGTGTGTGTGTGTGTGTGTGTGTGTGTGTGTGTGAAAGTTTAAAGTTTTATGTGACGACATTAGTTACTTGTGATCTAAAACTATAAAGAAAAATAATTCATCAAGAATAGTTTCAACTCTACGGCACAGAAACCAGGCACGATTAGGAAATACTTTTGGTGGTTCAAATTATTTGAATTTTGGTGGCAGATGGTCTTCAGAAAACAGAAGTCGTTCCGCATCACGGCTGTTAGAACCCTTCTTTACCTTATTAAAAAAAGGTTATCGTTACTAAGCATGCGTAGTGCTGCGAAATGTACACCGCTGCGCCTAGGTTTGATAATCAATCGGGCAATCCTAGTGTTAGTTTCACTTGATCTCTAAATGTACATTGAAGTCAGTATTCGGTGAAGATATTAAAACAAATTAACACTCGATAAGTGCTGCGTTAACACCACCGATTTTGCATTTTTAAAGTGAAAATGTCCACATAAAAAAGAAGTAAGAAAAAAGTTGTCCATTTTATTTTATTATGTAAAATATTGTTTTAGTTGATTTATTATTAATAACATTACGTAATATAAACTCCGTAACCGTTTCATTAAGACACGATTTTGTCCCTTTTTGTACAAAATAATCACATGAGAACCGATTTTGCCTTTTTTGTTGAAAATGTACACATGAAAGAAGAAATAAGTAATAAAAAGGTGGTCCATAATACTTTTAAGTTTGTAAAATTTTATTTTAGTTAATGATTAAAATAACACCATCTTACTTTCAAAAACACCACAACCTTGTATTATATATATAAGACACGTGTTGACTTTATACCTATATCAACAAACATTGATAGATATCTAAATATAAAACTCGGTTATTTTTAAATTCAGACAGATAATTTAACCGAGTTATTTCTATTTCGGTTAGTGGTCACGTGCGTGCGTTATTTTAAAACATTCAGGTATTTTCGGTTAACAATTTGGTTCTTTAGCCTATAAATAGAAATAAAATATGCCATAGCTTTTTTGTGTTTTAAGTTTGTCTAAATTAGCCAGTTTTACAAGTTTTTGACTTCGTTTTTGTGATTTTGGACATAAACATGTATCTTTGTATTTCAAGAATCACAAATATAATGTAACAAATCTATCATTTATTAATTATGATAATATATTTTACCCTGATGGCCGTAGAACTTCAGAATATAACGCTCAATACAATGAAGACTGCTTAATAAGAAACAAATCACACACACACACACACACACACACACACACACACACACACCGGGTTATATAACCACGTGAATGTAAACAAATAGAAAGCATCTATGTTCTTTAAAAACTATGTCGGTGATTCTTAAACAACTGAAATCGAGACAGAATAGAATAAATCTGATATATTTGCAAATCTTTGGAAGTCAAGTATCTTGATTGAAGATACAAATTACTGTACATAGAATTTAAAAACATAAACGAACCTTATCAAAAAACCTAAGACAATGATGCCTAATAGTCAGATACTGAGTACAGCAAAAATGTGGAAAATACGTTAGAGTGATGACTCTGATAACAAATTCATCATGTTCGTAAAAAGTTTCTTTTCATCTATTTCTGAGTTAAATTGCATCTATTTTGTTTTCAGTAGCGCTAACAGTGCCTCTAACTGCCTAGATTCGAACCCCAGTAATCCATTTATCCTAGTGTGAAAATGTTTGTCAGTTTTTACGGAGCTCTTTACCATCCCAGAACTGACTTACTCGTTCTGAGTGAAAAAAAAATTTAAATAGGAGCGTAAAACATCAATAATCAACTCATAGTTTCAGTGATTGAGACCCTAGCAGATAACAAATGATATACTTAACAATGACCAAATTTCTGGAACCACGTGTAAATATAACACAATAAATATTTAGACAAAAATGTGTTCAAGTTTCGATTTCTAAGTAAAGCTGCTTCGTCTAAGCTCCATTTGATTTTTCTACATGGATGATGGCAAAGGTGTTCTTTATGTTCTAATTGGGTCGATTTTTCTTTTTTTTTTCCATTAGCCAAGCTTAATTCATTATAGCATTGTCAAAGTGTAAAAGACATCATCAATTAAACTCATTATGAATTATCATGTGCTACTTTTAAATGCACTATTTTTATAATGAAATTCAAAAGTAGCACATGAAAAAAAAATATTCGTAAAATTTTAAAAATACATTGTAACCGACCTTTTAAAGGAAATACATATGAAACAAATTACATTATAAAGTTTCTTTTTGCATATGAGCGTCTAAATGAACAAAATAAAAAAAAAAAAAAAAAAAAAACAAAACAAAACCAAAATAAATCAAAATTAACAATGTAAAGATGATTAATTTTTAAAGATATGTCAAAATGCATAAAACAATTAAACTCAAGATAGGCTTTATCCCGAAAAGTTTGGCACTTTTTTCTACCTCAAATAATTTGGATTTCTTTTTTCTTTCTTATGATATTGAAATATACTGTACCTTTTAACAAATTTTCTCAAAACAATACTTCATTGTCTTTTGTCAAACATGGAATTTTTCTATGAAACGTATTTCAGTTTTATCTTTGTATTTAATTTCCTTAATAAATAAAACTTGATCCTTAGTCACTATTTATAGATGGCATGATATTTATTGTTTTTCTGTCCAGTTTTATCAGACAGAAAATACAATATAATTACGTGCCACTCTGAAGTGACAGACAAGAGACACGGGAAATACGAGTCCTTTGTAATATTAACATAAATTGTTTAAATCGCTAACCAAAGAAGAAACATTTATCTGTTTGCGGTTTACATCTATTGTTGTATGTCAGAACCGGTATATTTTATGATTTGATATAGCCTTAAGGATTTTTTTTTCGGTATTTCAATATTTTGTTGGTGTGCAAAAATACAGATAACAAAAAACAACTAAGCATTGTAAGTGTTCTTGTTCTTCGCCGCCACCTTTTTTATCCCCGAATTAAGGAATTACAAGAAAATGGAAATGTATGTATCTCAAAAAAATACTTTAAGAGGGGCATTGATCTCTGATTGATAGAACTCTTGTTTATTGAAAACACGATATCATTTGAAAAGTCGCTTGTATTTTCATCATGACGTGTGAAGTATTAAGGGATAAAGAACTGCTTGATAAAAATATGTTTTTGGAGGGTGCATTAAACTCTGATAAATATAGCTCTTGGTTGCGAATTGCGAAAAAAGTACTGTTATCACACCTTTAGATAATGCTAATTATCTACAGAAAGTTTCAAATTGATATGATTTCCATTCCTGACAAAATTTAGGCGGAAGAAAAATAAGAAACTGTACATAAACAATAAACAAATAAAATGCCTGTATTACACTTGAACCTGGATAATTTTTTTTTGATGTATTAAATTTTTTTTTGCTTGAATTATGTATTATATAATTATATAAATAAATAAATAAATGATTGTTTATGAAAGATTATCCTATAATTTGAACAAGAGTAGCTATATAAAACGTTTTAAAAAACATTGCTCTTAAAAACTTTTAGGCCGTCATAACAAAATTGTTCATAGATATGAAGACACTGTATCCAAACATATACTGGATATATTTGACATCCCATAATTCCATGTTCCTTTCAATCTAAAATTTGATTTTGCACTTGACGACTGTAGCTAGCTAGACAGGAGGTGCTTATCCTTCCGCAACACCCACCCTCACTTCCTTGATGAAAGTTCACGTTGGTCAGTTTTCAAAGTTTTTACTATGTTTTTTAGGATTGTGATTTGGACATGGACAGGTATGTTTGTGTTTTAATTAACAACGGATTAATGATTTTAATTTCAACTTCATTTCTAACAAAAATTAAATGGATCTTATTAGACTTTAAACATATTTGACAGTAACAACCAAAGCCATACGGTACAAGTCGCAAAAAAAAAGAACATTTAAAAAGAAAATTACTCATGAACATGACACTTAGATCATTGATGAAGTCTTTTTTAACGAAACTCAAAATTAATGATTAAATAGTGCTCAAATGCGGTGACACAAAACTCTTCAAGTTTACAAAGAAATTGATGACTTTATATTGTTCATCGGGTCACAAGTTGGGTCAAAATTTATACCTATATATGTGGTGTAACTAGATACATTAATGTCAAAGTGAAGGCGGATATACATAAGACGAATAAATTAAATTTGTCCTTCGTGCCATCTTCAAGAAACATTACTATATAGTAGTCTTCAACTTAACACGTATACAATTAGATGAAGTAATTTTAGTCCCGTTTAAAAGCTAATTAACGGAATAACTAAAATAAAAAAGACGAGGCGAACGTACGATACTCGGGAAGAACACTTTTAAAGGCGAAAAAACGGTTTAGAATTTTTTCTTGTAAATGCAGTTTTTTAAAAAAACTTTTTTTATAACGTTTACGCCTCTTAGTGCGACGACATTAGGATAAAACCAACTTGCTTTTTCTATATCAGGAAAATTGGTTTTAGTAAACTGAAAAAAAAATCTATGGTGAATCGTTAATGACTACAAAAAGTCTTTATTATCGCAAGTTATATTTATAAAGGTTGAAGAACCGTTGGTAACAATTCATCAAATGTTTGAAATAAATTTAGAGCGTTTGAACCATAATCCACGAAATGCTACTTATTTCCAAAACAAGACACTCTTTCAAACAGTTTTGAAAGAGTGTCTTGTTTTGGAAATAAATATTAAATTTTAACAAAACTAAATTTGTTTTAAAAAAATAAACGTATTTCTTTGTTGGTACCATAATATTATTTAAAAAATATCGTGAGTCAGAAATTGCAATAAGAGAATATTAACAACAATATTAGACGACTTGAAATATACTAGGGGAATCTTATTCTGAGCTTGAAAGTCAGATAAAAATGACGCAGTGGTTCAACAACTTTACTCAATTTTTAAGTTCAATAAATGTTTCTGTACAGTGTCTTCTTAAACACGAATCGTCTGGTGTTCAGCTTCAATTTTCGTAAGGTAAATATGTGTCTGGGATATCTTATAATATTACATGTTAAAAAGACTATTTGGGTTTTCTGATTGCTTTAAGACGTATACAGATGATGGTGACGAAACATTTCCGAAAAGGAAGAAAGGTTTCACTTGTCCCGAGCCCATGTCGCATTTACTAGTTTCCTACATGGACCGGTAAACATGTATGTTTGCCTCTCACGCTGTAAAAAGGTAAATGTAAGTAATCGAAAAGATATTTCTAGTGTTGTGCACCTATTTAATTTTGCTGTGTCATATGTACACATTTTGGAAATTATTAACAAAACATGCTTAATAAAGATATTTTTAAACATGCTGAATGACACAAAGAGAAATATATTCTAAATTTGCCCCAAAAAGACCAACAGGCATGGGTATATTTTATAGACCTGAAGTACAAACGGCATTGAACCTTTTTCTTTTACATACATTCTGATCATATTCCTGCAAAAGAAACTCGGTCGCCTGAAAAACAAATTACGTAATTGGCTTGTCAGTATGACGCACGTAGGATAGGGTATATACTAAATGGGTTATAAAACAAACACCAGTTTTAATTAGGCACAAAACTAAAATTTAAAAAAATCAATAAATTTAATTATTTATTACAAATTCTGTTTTAGTCTGCAATGTACGTCATCTCATATATAAATATAACACGTATCGAACGTGTATCGAATTAATTCATTAACACACAAGAGATTAAATGAAACCAAAGTTCGAATAAAATCGTTAATTCATTGATGAACACATTTTATTCAGTGTGTGATATAAGAATGATAAGCACGCACACACCTCTGAGAACCTAACAAGTATTTGTTTAGATCGGTACATCAGTATTTAAATAATAACTGCAAACAAGTAGTGAGTTTTTGTATGCATTACAAAATTTAATTAGCATTCTAAATTTGTAAAAAAAAAAAAAAAAAAAAAACCAAACAAACTTTTGCTTATGTTTGGAGTCATAAAGCACTTTTAAATGTTTAAATAAATTAAAACAGAAATGCTTTATGACAGGATCAACCAACTTAAAGCCTTTAATAATGTATGAGTCAGTCAGTGATTGTGCTTTATTTCCTATCAAATGTACACCTATATTTTTAACATGAACAAATATTGATCAGCTTTTTTATATTGATTTTCTTTACCTGTAAATTAATGTACAGTTTTAAAAATAATGTTATCATGTTAAAATATTGGATAATCTTTAATAAATGGCTCTTATATACTAATGAAATAAAAATGATGTAAATTTATTATTGGATATAGTTTTGATGTTCTATAGAACTTTTTGCATCAAAGCTACTTGTAGTTTGTCACAACTGAGCTTTTCAAGATATTTCTTTTTTAAATCCTATATGGTATTTTGATAAACTCACAGTGACAGTTTTTAGCGTCATCAAAGAATTTGATCCTAAGCGAAGTGCTGTATTATTAGCATTATGTATGGTTTACGTCCGAAATTGGTCCCAGTAGTGGGCAAAAAGAAACAAAAAGAAGCAAAATTTGACCCAAAATTTATAAATAAGAATATATTTTGTGATAAATAAACTATGAAATTCCTAAAAATTATAAAAAGCTTAAAGTCTACTGAAAAAGGAAAATTTCTGTGTATGCGATTTTCGTATAAAAGAGGGATAACTCTTGCAAAAAGGCTAAAGTTTAGTCCAACAGGTACATTTCTTTTTAGGAAAAATTTATAATAAAGTTTTATCTTCTTATTAGATTCTTCTTCAAACATATTTGTTTTAAATTAGATATATGGGTTATATTGAATAAAATTAATTTTTTGCGCTATATTTTCCATTATTGATGATAAATAACTATAAACTCATAAAAGATCTACCTTTTAATTTTTTTTGAAACTTTCTGCATAATCTATAAATTAGAAACTATTTGACATTTATTTATTTTATTTATTTATTTTTATTTTTTTGCTAATCCAACACATACTGCCCTAGGCAAAAAAAAAACCACATTTTATAACATTTTAAGGCGAACATCATCTTTTAACCAAAAAGTTGATGAGCTTTGAATCATGATTTATTGTTACAAGAGTCATACCCCTTTTCTACAGAAATTTTTGTAAAAAAAAAGTTGACAAGCAACTGTTACAGGTAATGAGTAAAGGCGGCATATAAATATTATATTTTTATTATCAAGCCATTTATTTGCTTAATTATTGCATTTTGTGTGAAATATATTGTGAATTTTTCAAGTAGTAAAATCACACCATCTGACAATTTTTTTAATCATCAACCGTCGTGTTGCTATGGTTGCTTTGGATATTGCCATCCACACGTCTTTCTGCTACAGTTAACTTCAGATATATATATATATATATATATATATATATATATATATATATATATATATATATATATATATATATATATTTTTAATGTGTTATTAATAGCTCTAGTTGTTGTCAGTAAATCTGTATAGGCTAAAAATTTAGTAAATATGCATTGTTTCATGGTCGATGAGATACAGATAGGTCTAAAATTACAAGTAACACTTAATGTACCAACTAGTCTTTATTTTATTTTTTTCGTATACAAACATAATAATCATATTAATAATATTAATAATATACAGCATATTACATACCGTTCAAAATTGTGGCAAGGTAAGCAGTCTATATAATGCTTAGGGTAGCTAAAAACACTGCTCAAAAACTTGCTGTTTAATTCTTGATCTAAGACAAATTGCTTTTTAAACTTTACCTCTACTCACATAACTCCTCAAATATATTTTGAACGGCATATAGCATGTTGTTTAGTAATAAAAAAAAACAAGGCGAGATAAAATATTTTTGTTTGAAAAATAAAACAATTTTGTTCCTTTTAGAACCTTAAACATAAAAAATATTTTACCCTCCCCTACCAAAATATTGGAAAAAATGAGATCGAACAACAATTTGAATAAAGTTTTAAACATTATTTGCGTCATCATTGATCTACAACCAAATCCAAATGAAGGATATTGTATAACTCAATAATAAAAACAAATTTAACCTTTCAAATTTCTATAAAACCTTATTATTTCAGATACCCCTTTATATTCTTATTTCACAAGGTAACAAGAATACTTGTTAGTAACTGTTACAACAATTTTTAAACCGAATACTACATATACACATGATTTTTTCATACAACATATAATACATACATACATTACTACAAACATCCATACAACCATCTTGAGATCTTAAAAAGGAAAAGAAACTTGACATACATACCAAAAAATTACAATATAAGTATACAATATACATTTGTTTAATTTAAAGTTTTGTTAAGTTTTTTTTCAGTTTAAAAAAGAGTTTTGTATTGAAATACCCATATATCTTTATAAATTATACTTAATGAAAAAAAAAATGGAAAAATAACTCAAAAAGTTTTAATTTTAAAGAAATAATATGTATGTGCTACTTTTACGTAGCAATAAATTATTCAATCTTTAAAGGTATATTTTTACTTTATATAAACATCACCACTGCATTCCTTTAAGAAAAAGTATAATCATAATGTTTCGTTTTTTATTACTTTATTTTTATTTTTTTTTTGTTTAATTTATATATTTTATAGTTTTTATTTTGTAACTTCTTTAATTTTCTGTTTTGTTGTTGTAACTTGTTTCTTTAGTTTTTTGAAGTTATTTATGTTACTCTGTTTAACATTTTTAATAATTTAGGGTAAGTAGTTAAAATGAATTATTTTCTCCATATATTCCTAGGCATCGCCAAAAAAAATTGAAAATCGTACAGGTATAATGATATTCTAATTTTAAAATATAACAAAAGTATGAACTTAATCAAAATAATCTTATCACAGACAAATAAATTCAAAAACTGAGAATTCTTAAAAATATCGAAAGACTTCTCTTGTGATTATATCAATCTCTCTCTCACTCTCTCTGGAACAACTTCAAACATATCCCTACCATCATCTAGCTTCTTTTCACTGACATCCCATCATAAACACATATGCCATTCATGTTAATTTCAGTCAAACTGAGATTGCAAAAAAATGATAACTGATTCGATTGTGGTGCAACTAAAATGGCTTCTTAGCTAAGATGACGTCATAATAGTTGAATCCTTGAATATGTTTTACTTTCATATGTGTAAAGCCATGCGTAGACAAGAGTTTTTGGTACTCTGATGATGACCTTTCACGACCCTTGGTCATCAATGACAACATCAAATCATTTGCCATTGCTAATTCTGGTCCATCTCGTTTTTCATTCAAGATTTTTTCCATTATAAGAAGACTTCCACCTGTAAAAATGAATTTAATTATATTATGAACAATATTGCCAACTATGAATGGTTTATAAGTCATTTTATTTAACACTTTAACAAAACAATTCTAATAGAAATTTCTGTTTTAGAGTGCTTGAAAGTTACCGCGTTTGGAACAACGTTTAAACAACAAGAATGAAAACAATTTATATTTGAGAGCTAAAATATTTAAACCTACCTGGTGGCAGTTTCTGATATATTTTTGAGAAAATCATATCAAGACTTTGTTCATCCCATCCATGTACAACATGTGCCAAGATGTACAAAGTCTCCAGCTGGCAAATCATCTTCTAAGAAATTACCTAAATAAAGTAAACAAACGTTGTTAGAAAAATGACAATAAGTGTTCAGAATGTTCAGAAAAAATAATGGAACAGACCTCTGATCAATAATGAAAAACTTTAGATTACTTAAAAGTGATTGCACAAGTACTTGATGGTTAGAAATAATCTTAAAAAAATACAATTCATATCTGTGTTTTAAAATTGTACTATTGTCTTATTTATCAAAGATGTTGATTATAACCCTGATAACGATAAAGACTAATAAAGCATTAGCCTGCAATTGGTCTAAAGTTTTCTTGTGATGTAAAACATCAACAAAGCCGTCTAAATAATATTTATTAGACCATATTATCCAAATAACTAGGTTAGCATCTCATTTTTTAAAACACAGAATTAGAACAAAGATCTAATATTCACATTATTTTTCAGTTTTCAGAAAAAATATTTCTAATCACTTTTTATAAAACAAAATTCTAATTCATGTTATCGTAAGTTTCAAAATCTCAGCCTTTTATTGAATTGTCCATTGCTCCTCTTACGCGGTAAGTTTTATGACTTATTCGTAAGCCTATTCATGATCAGCTATATGTCAAGAAGCTTAAGTATTATTATAAAACTGTTTCAGTCAGCAGTTTATTTTGTGATCGATGTTCAGAAACATTTGAGACCTTTAGTGATGGAAGTTTCCGTGGTTTACCAAATTAAGAAAAATTTTACCTGGTTGAAATGAAACTTTGTCGCTGTCTACGTGGGGTGGTTTTAACTTCTGTGCTATTTGAACCACTGGAGGTAAGTCGAGTAATGTCACTTTCATCTGGGGGTATGTTTTAGGATAATTCAAAAGATATTCTTCCAGAACCACCTGTAGAAAAAATTCAAGTTTATGTAATATGATATTTCCAAATATTGAAATAAATGATTTTATTACAAAAAAGTTTAATTTACGAGTTATCAGGTCAACAATGATTATATAAAATTTATCATAAAAGCATATCACACAAATTTCGTGATATATGTTGAAATGAATTATATCCCCCCCCAAAAAAAACAATATTTTGTTGTTTTTTTTTTCATTTTGGGTCCCAGTTTTATTATCGTTTTTAATTTGACGAGTATGACTTCAAAATAAATAAATATTAAGATTTAGTCAAATTATTGAGACTGAATACCTTTTTCTAAGTTTCAATTGATACAACAAATCGGTTATTATGTTCCATACTTTTTAAGGACCATAATTAACACCATTTAACAGTGCATTTAAACTGTCATCTAAAGCAATGCAACATTTTTGTTATTTTAAATTCATAATCGATTAATTAAAATCCGTTCGTACAAATGTTTAGTTTCGTTTTTAATATTTTAATTACATCACGTCCATTAAAAATTAAGAATAACAGACGTTTGACAAATTAGCATGTCCCATTTTGTATTATGCCGACGTTTAATTGTGTTTTTTTTTATTTTTGTAGACTTATTATGAAAATGATGTTGCGGTTAATAAGCGATGCGTGAAGATATTGCGTCTTATTTTAGACCAATTCAAATGTAAAATACAATTTCCTGTAGGGACTCAAGATTTGATATATTGCTTTTTATATTCTACAAATAGTCCAATAATACGCGGTTGCATATTTCAGCAAAACATATTGGACGTTCTTAAATATGTTTATAGGTTTTAATTATCAAGGTAAATATATTAAGTTTTTCTTACAAAAACTTAATTGTTCTATTTAAATTGCTAAATAAATGACGTCAAATATAAATACAAAAGCTTTAAATGAATGACGTCAAATTTAAACAAACAAGTTGATTTTCAACTTCGATAGTAAATAACTTTTAATTAAGTATTCACCGGCTATTTTAAAGTTACAGGTAATTCTGTCCTTTGCATGTACTTGCCGAGTTGGAGAAAAGCCGTTTTTTTCGATAATCTGTTATTACTTTAGAACTTGGTGTAAAATGAGTAGTATGGTAAAGCCCCCCCCCCCTCAAATAAATTTGAATGGAAACAAACATTATTTAAAATATAATGTCATTTTCAATTGTCAGTCCGAAGTTTGAAGTTTTATTCAGTGGAATAAATGAATTCAACCCTATAATTTTTTCTCTCAATATCTGTTTATGATGTCGAAGTCTTGATTATAATATTTACACTATGTTCTTTTTTAAAGTTACATTTGTTGTGTGTTTTAACAATACAAAGCGAGGACTTACTCAATACTTAACTCAATAGGCAGCACTCGGTGCTGTTAGAAAATGTACCATTAAGCAAAATTTTCAGGCATCTTAATTTTTGAAATTTATTTAAAACTAAGGTTTGTTCCTTCATGCAAAACATTTCCTAGCTGGATTTTGAACCATGCAATTTGGAAATTTAGATTCATCCATTTTTAACTGATTGGCTTATGTTTTTATCTATCAAACTTTTCGACCGCTAGTGTCGCTGATAATTTTCCGAAATGTACACATATGGCACACCAAAATTTAACAGGTGTTTGTATTTTATATTTAACATACTTACCACCTAAATCGACAGCTTCACGGTGGGGACTTAGATCAAAAGCTTTGACCAAACCTGGGGCACAAGCCGCCGCAAATGCTTCTGTTGCAATGATGAATTTTGTTTGCATTTCACTTGGGTCCATTGGTCCTTTTGGTGGCATACTCGGCATATTAGTGGCACTGTTTGAATTCAACGATGTCATCTTGTTCATCATTTGCATCTTGGTAAGGGTAGATTTATTGTCATTCAATGTTGGTGGCATTTTCCCCATTCCCATCATTTTTGGTGTGTTAGGAATTATGTCCATTGGTGGTTTTAGATTTGACATGTTGCTTAAATTTTTCATTTTCTCGACATCTTGGGTTGGTTTGTTCAGCGGATTATTCGGCATGTTGTTATTGCCAACATTATCCAAATCATCAATGTTTCTATTGACGTCATACTTAGATTTACCTAAAATATTCCAATAAACAAAATTTTAAAGCTGCATTAAGTTTTCCAAAGAAAAAAATTAAACGGTGCTAATCTAATTAATGATGTTCCTAATGAACAATGTTACATTTGGATCAACGATAAAAGATTGAATAAATACAGAGATTACAGTATTTACCCAGCGAGATGCAGCATTTGGGATCTAACATTAGAACATGGTTACGTCATCAAAACCCGGGTCATTTAAACACAACTTTCAAAACGGTGAAATACGATAAATTAAACACAAAACTTCGTTGAATTTGTCATTTGTGACTTAGTAAGGGATACATAACACAATTTCAAATACATCTATTCATTACATTTTAAAATAACCGGAGAAGCATACTTTTCACAAAAGATGGAGTAAGAAAAGTAACGTTACCAAGGAAACCTTAGGGAAATACATATGAAAATTATATGTTAATTGAAATATAAAAATTAGATCATTTTATATAGGTTGTTAACCAGCCTAAAACACTAAATCATCTTAAAAAACAGATTTTTTTGGAAAAAACTAACGGCGAACTGTTGCTCTTTTCACGCACAACTTATACAATTCCATGTACTAAAACGTACCTTCATCAACTTAAAGCAAATAAACTTTTTTTTTCAGAAATAGGTTAATCTTTTCAAACTTAAATACTTATATGAACATTGTACTTTTTAAATGGAAAGGAATTACAATACATAAAAATCAATGATTTGGCATTTGGCAAAATTATGTCGATGATGTATTAATACGGTCACCCATCTTTCAGAGTGTAAAAGGGTTTAACTTTCTCGTTCAATATATGTCGATGAAAAGGTCATTGAAGAAAAAAATTATATACATATATCACCATAAACTATAAAAGTCTTTGTGTATTAACCTTGGAACGTGGCATGTGTTACATCAAAAACCAACGAAGTTATGAATGGAAATGTATGATTCATTCATGAAAAAGGTGTTTCACCGGCCAGCAACACTTGTGTAAAATATATTATATTTTATGAATGAATTGTAAATGAAAGGACAAAAGTTTATTACTTATATCTAGCGGCAGCGGAAATGTGAATCATAAATCTGGTTGATTTGACAACACGTGTTCCTTACAGAAACCATTAAGTAATATATACATAACTATAAAAAATAAATATTATCATATATTATTCAGTACATTTTGTCCGTTGACAACTCTGCATTATTCTTACAAATGCATATATTTTCAATGATATAATTGTCTGAAAACAAAGCCGGAAACCAGCTGTTACTGAACCAGTTTTGAAAGTCAGCTAACGTGTTATAGAAATCCGTCGCCGAAAGCATGATAGTTGCCGTGTTAACTATAATTGTCTATACTTTACCTATTCAGACTGTGAACAAGCATACATTTTGCACTGCATATGAACCTAGTTTAAAGTTAGTCAGGGTTTATTCAGTCTGAAACGAATAAATTAGCGAGAACTTTCCTTCGAAAAAAATTTTCCAGGTACAATAACTGCAAGATGTTTTCCCAATGTATTCTTCTTTTCTTCTTCTTCTTATTATTATTATAACTTTTTTTGATACTTTTAAAGAATATTTTTGAAATATTTTTTACATTAAGATTGAAGCTAGCAAAGTTTTCCAAAGCGTAATGTATATTTAATTGCTGTTATCTGTTTTTGATCTTAAAAAATAATTAAGAAAAAATAGAACTAACTGCGTAAATTAATTAAAAAAATGTTCCAAAAATCCGGCTTGTCTAGAAATTCAGTCGGAGAAAGATACTGATGCGCATATATTTTATTAAAACTTTAAATAAAGGTTTATTTATTGTTAAAAAACATATTTTTATCGACCATAAAATTCATAAATCTTCGTTTATATTTATAATTCTGACAAAAACAAAAATCCTTATTTTACGTTCTGAATATGTGCCCTGAATTTATCATTTATTATTAAAAAAAATAAATTAGTCAAAATTCAATCTTCTTTCTTTTATTGTTTTCAAAAAGTGCGGGATGAGATAACAGAAATATATGCACTTCAGACAAAATTTTAATGTGCACATAAAATTCAAAACGTTTAATTTATATCTAGGAAGAAAAAGACTCTTTTAAAGTGTTTCAGAAATAGATTAATAACCGGATATGCCTATTTAGACGCTTAAGAAATGTAAAAATGAATAATAATTCACTGTTTTACTTAAGTGTCTACATAGATGTTCTAAACAGAACAGAAATTGTCTGGCAAAGAGGAAAAGTGTAGCCCAAAAGTTTCTATTTAAACTGCACAGTCGAGTGTTTTCTTATATGAAGAGACAAGAATTAGCTGAAAATAAATTTACATACCGGATTTCAACATCATTGGCAAATTGTCAAGCATTGGAATGATCACAGATTGTTCCATCATTGTAAGAGCTATCATCGTTGGTCTTTTTGAACGAGTTAAGTACTTTGATGTAGCTGTGGAATTTTTATAGACAACGGCCTCTGTAAAATATAAAGAAACGGAACATGATGATCAAGGGAGACAATCAAGGATAATTTAATGGGAGATAACTGATAATTAATGATTGGAAGTTGTCAATAAAGGGAGGCAATCAATATCAAGGAAATATTAAGCGAGAAAACTGCCAGATGATGACGTAGATGCGTCTTGCTACGCTAAACAAACCGTCAACCTCAAAACATCTGTAGTGTTAGTTTATGCTAAGTTAGATCAGTACCAATACACCGCAAAAATAACGTGTAATCAACATTAATGTTATCTAAAACAAGACCGACACTGAATTTATAACTGTAAAACCTGAATTGAATGCAGTGTTAGGTCATTAAAAACCCATCTTTTATCAACAAGAAATGAAAATTTAAGCGACTCTGGTGAATTTAAAATTTAAAAAAGATGTATGTTCTGGTAATAAACGTTAAAAAAAAACTGGGCCGATGGCCGATATATAACAACATTATTATAACGTGTAAACACTGTACATTATAACTTTATCGTAAAAATATCTGGAGACGTTTCGATAAGCATTCGTTAGTGAAATTTTCAGTAGATGTTTTAAATTTTAGATTAGGGTGAACTTAAATACCGTTTGAATTATCATACCTGAATTGTTTTCTTCTTTCTGGACAAGTTGAAAACTGGCTAGGGTATCAAGAAGACGTTCTGTAACGACAGGATCGTAACCGCATCGTTTTGCTATTACGGCAGCCGTGCATGGTTCACCCAGTGTTTCCAGCTCATCAAAAAATCCCATCTCCAAACATTGGCTCATAATCTGTTACAAACAAGAAAAAAGGCCATATTGATCATTTCCCAAAAATATTGGAGATAGAGAGCTAACGAAAAATGGATAGCATTCTTTCATAAATGGATATTGAACAACTCCCATTAACATATGGCTATATATAGAAGCCGTCTTACAGATTG
Organism: Tegillarca granosa; assembly: GCA_029721355.1. Taxonomy (NCBI): domain Eukaryota; kingdom Metazoa; phylum Mollusca; class Bivalvia; order Arcoida; family Arcidae; genus Tegillarca; species Tegillarca granosa. The sequence continues at coordinate 22,530,709 of CM056600.1, forward strand.
TATTTAATAATGTGAATTCAATATTGGTTGCTTTAAAAGGTACTCTTGTAACTCAAGGGTTCTGGTATGGTGAATTTGACGTGCTATAGATGCAAGATCCATTCAGAAGAACTTACGGTAGTAACCATTGTTTTCTGAAAGTCTGTTGAGTAACCTAATCATTTACTAGTATTCTAGAAATGCCGCATATTATTTACTGATGAAAAAATACCCAATTATTTATATACCATTTTTGTGGAAGAAAACTTTGATAAGTCGCCTTTTAATTTTTTTTAGAATTCATAATAAACTACAATTTTGCAATTAATATCAATGGGTAAATGAAGTGCAGCCACGTCAAGGCTTTGTATTGGAGAATCAGATCGAACGCTTAACATCGATCGATAATTCTAATAAATTGAATTTAGTTCACTTTAATTGAGGAAACACTCGGAATGTAAAAAAAAGCACGTGGTTGGGAAGGGGTGGAGATAAGAAATTACTCATTTATAGTAATCATAAATCTTAGCAGATTATACAAGGGAAAATTCCTATGACCCACTGGTCAAGAAAACTGTGCAACCGAATTTAAATATTGACAAATTGTAGGGTTATACTAGTGCGTTATATATATATATATATATACAAATGCACTGATAAATTTATATTTGTAGTTTACATTAAATTAGGGGAATGCGGTCAGATTTAGAGTTCGGAAACTCTGGGCTACTTTGTTAATACTGAGTGCCTTTCTTTAATATCCAACGAAAATTGGACATTTATAGACTACATGCAATTTTACAACTGATATTTTGTTCGACAAACCAAACTGCCAAATGAAAGAAGAGATTTCATTGGTTGATCATTGGTTTAGTCTTTTGATACCTAAAGAATCAACTTTGGAAAAACTTTATATGTATCTAAAGCGTTGTTGGTTAGTTGTAATGGTGTTTATCGTCCCATCAGCAATTTTTCATCTATTTGCGACGATTTTCTAAAACGAGTTTTTTTGTTTTTACCTGTGTGAAGTAAATGGCTTTAAACCGAATTTTTAAATGTATTATTTGCCATTAAAATACATAATTCACGAATGTGATACATAACCATTCTAATCGATGAACGCTTTTTATCCGCCGTCAATGTTCTTGATCACAAAGGGGTATAACTCTGTAATTGCGTCATAAGCTTGTAAACCGTATGTCAGATATGACTGATAACTGGTGTTTCTGACATAACTATTTTGCCCATGAAATAATATTTCTCTTATCGCACTAAGTACTGCCACTAGTACAAAAAAAGCCGTTTAGGTATTTGAGATAACAATATATATAGTTCACAATTCAATACTAGCATATAAGGTGTAACATTGGTATTTTATGTTTCATTTCAATGACCAACTCAGTGGCTCAAAGGTAGTTGAAACCGCGATAAGTGGGAGGTCGGGGTTTAAATACCGGCCGGGTGTACAACTTCTTCGTCTGGCGCTCGTCATTAGAAGAACAGAGTTTCAACTGGTTCACGGTTTGCAAGGATAATGCGACTTGGGGTGTGTTAGGCTTGTCTGCTGGCATATTGACTCGAAATACTATTAATTACCTTTACAGTTTTCTTGTCAATTGAAAAAAAATCCATTTTTTAGGTTTATTTTTAGAAACTGTTCTCGGCTAGGAGGATACAATACTTTTGCGAGTTATTTCCCTTTTTATATCACGTGCGTCTTAATTTTTAACGGGCTTTTCAAAACCATATTGCGATAATCATTTTCAAGACTTGTTGCAAGCTTAAGACACTGTTATTAAAGTTTCAATACTCGCTTCTAACTTAAAGCGTATTTTCTTTAGAAAAACTCTCTCCATTCGTTGCTATAGATTGCTTTAATTAAAAAGTGTTAGGATGTATTTAGTCAAATTACTATATTGAATAATTGATCAAAAAAGTTCAGACAAAAGACTTATAGAATGAATAAATGTGTTTTTGTAAAGCCTTACATTCGATTGGGAGTTAGTTATTTTTCCATAAATCGTTTAAGATTACTAATTTCACTAAGGAGGCGGACGGTTCTTAGGATGTAGAGTAAACCGGGGTACGCGGAAAAGCTAACGACCTTAGGCAATAAAGCGGGGAAATTTTTTACAATAGAATTTTACTGACTGTAGGTGGGAGGAGTTGTGATCCGTTAAGTACTCCCCTTGGACCACTCACTCACATAATTATGCCACTATAATAAATAGGGGTGTTGAAGAACAAGAAAAAATGCCACAAGAAAAAAACTGTAAGAAGGGAAAGATGATAAAAATTGAAAAAGAAATCCAAAAATTCTACTATTTTAATTTTTGTTTATTACTGTTATTATGACCTTCGGAAAATAAAGAAAAATTTATAAATACATGTATTGACATAAAGAGATAAATATGCCAAAGGTGTAAGAAACTGGTTGATAGCGGGTAGGTATAGGATATAGGTATTTAAGGGCAGATTTTAGTCAACTTAAGATCATATAAATTTGTTTGTTTTTGAACAATAAAATGCTGATCTTTCTTAAAGTTTTGTGTCAATTTTCAAGGTCTGTTAACTGTTCTCGAAATAACAAAAACAGAGACCTTGAGAGATTGTCACTTGTTTACAGAACAAACGGTATTGATATATAATCCGTTTCTAAATTCTATTGTTATGGTTTAACCGTAGGTAGGACATCTTAAACTACCACGACCTAACAATGAACCCCTTCTCTTAATCAACACTTCACTGGGCCCAGTCTAGAAGTTGAGGTTTGGCTAAAAAAAGAGAAATCCTCAACTAAGTTTATTAAAATTGATTGATTGATTGATTGATTTAATGGGGTTTTACGTCCCAGTCAGGAATATTTTACTTATATCGAGACGTCACCAGCTATATGTGAAGTGCCAAAAAGTTTTATCTTTGTAGTGCGTTTCGGGCGATGTGCAGGGAGGGTTATTTAACGTGCCACGCCTGCTGTGACACAAAAAGGTGTTTAAAGGTCTCGTCTGAAGCACCCTTTATCAAAAATGTTCTTGTTCTTAAGCAAATAGTACTCAGTGAATTAAATATAGCAGTATTACAATACGTTTTAAGTATTTTAAAGAAATCAAAATCAAAAAAAAAAAAATAATAAAATAAAAATAAAATAAATAAAAATAAAAAGGAATGATTAACCCGGACTCTAACCCACGACTCTCGCTCTCAAGAGTTTTTTTAGGCGATCAAAAAATGAAGTGAACTTTAAAAATATTCATCAATTAAAAAGAAATTAAAGCTCAATTTGGAATTGTGAAAAACTTAAGTATTATTAAATAATTCCCCTTTGCTAGGGATATCACACACACACACACACACACACACACACACACACACACACACACACACACACATTTAATAATAACGCATAATTTTATACAGATTGTGTGTAAAAATGAGGTATAATGAGTAAAATGCATTTCTAATCTCAAATTATGTGAAATAGCAAAATTTTTATTCCCGAAGAAACAGTAATATTTATGCCTTTATTTATTTTTTCTCAAATTTTTCCAATATACTTTGTTACTTACTAATATCAATTAAGAAAACTTGAATTTTAAAAATACAGCATTAAAAGTATTATATGTAAAATCAACGGGAACAGTTTTCATCAAAAAAAAAAAAAAGAAAAGAAAAAAAGAAGAAAGAATGAATGAAAAAGAAAAGAAAAAATGTATCAAGGCACCTAAAGATTGATATACATGTAGTGTGATTGCTTTTAGCAGGGCCAATTCGACAAAAACACCTAATAGACTTATATTGTATACATGAAAGATTTTTGTTCCATTCAACGCAAAAATAAATCTTGTACGCAAGTTCAGTTGATAAAAAAATAAAACTTTGTACAAATCATATTCATATAAAGAATTTAACCATTACGAAACGTATAAAATAATTGAATCTTAAATTAATTTTGAATTTAAAAATTAAAGAAAATCTCAACTTACTTTGAATTTTGTGGCTCCATGGATGATCTGTAAAATCGTGTCAGCCGCTGGATCAGACATAAGCTGGGACCTGTTTAAAATGTCAGACATTTTTGAGGATCAAAACTTCTGTTTTTTTTGTTTCAGGAAAAATAAAATAGCGATCGAGAGTTGACCAAGATCTACTCTTAACTCACACGCTACTTGCCGGTCGGCTTAAAGAGTCTGACAGCTGACGAACAGCTGATCGCTGTTTATATATTCTAAGTCGTCCAAAATTAGGTCGACATTAGCCATATACGGCGAGTATATATTACGTTTTACCCAGATAGTATCCAATAAAATCTCGTATTTTTATATTGTGTTCAAGCCCCTTGAATGAAAATCATTAATATATCGCGTGTGAATTTGCATATATTTGCATTTATTATAAAGGTAACGCAACTGGTTTAAACTATTTACCCTTAATAATTAACATAGATTTCACAATTTAAAATTAAGAAAAACTCGGTTGAATTATCAGAACGAGAATATATAGTTTTATTAATATATATTTTATCAACTCGGTTACTTGTAAATGACAGGTGTAGTAGCAAAAATAAAAATAGT
>CM056600.1:22540258-22721108 GCA_029721355.1 Tegillarca granosa
AAAAACAAAAAAAAAAAAAAAAAAAAAAAAAAAAAAAAAAAAAAAAAAAAAATTAAAAAAAATAATTAAATAAATAATAAAATGATTTAGAAAAAAAATAAATAAAGATAATAATATAAAAAAAATTAATAGATCAAAATGAAATTAGAAATAAATAAATAAAAATAATATTAAAATAAATTAGTAAAATAGATAAAAAGAAAAAAAAAAGAAAAATATAATGAAAAGGGTGAAAGCTAGTTTGCAAGCCTCATTTTAGACCAAATTGTATTAGAACACGGATAAAGATTTCTTTATCTGGACTCACAAGGAGTGATAGATTATATTAATCCGCGATTTAAATCGTAAGTCAAGCAGATTAAATTGCTTGGTAACTTCATGGAAATATTTCAGACGCTGAAGCAGTTATGATTATGTATATATAATATTTGTTTGATTCTATCTTATCACAAACAAGAAACAGATGAACAATATTCAAAAGTAAAACAACACTCCCACATAAAATGTATCCATTAACCCTCGACAAATTCGGCCCATATGGTTCTCGAAATGAAAAACGAATTGTTATATAACCCTTTCGACAATTTTGCCATCTAGATAAACCTCGTTATAATGTCTATAGACAATTTCACCATACCTCGTTAAAATAACTCTCGACAACACCAACGTCTCGCTTATCAACAAAAGAAAAACCTCGTTATAATGCTCCTCGACAACTTAAACATCTAGCTTACCGTCAAAAGAAAACTTTGGTATAATGTCACTCGACAAATTTGCAATCTCACTTATCGCCAAATGAAAACCTCGTTATTATGCCATCAAAAACTTTGCAATCTCGCTTACTGCCAAATGAAAACCTCGTTATAATGCCATCAAAAACTTTGCCATCTCGCTTATCGCTAAAGGAAAACCTTGTTATAATGCCCCTTCGACAAAAATGCCATCTCGTTTATCGCGAAAAAAAAATCTCGTTATAATACTTATTAGTAGTATGTATCAAAAGTAAGTCTATTTTTATTGTCCAAATATATAGTTACTGGAAAAATATGTATATTATATGTCAAAATTGCGATGTTTAAACCGGAAGTGATGTATTTGGTGACGAATTACGTCGTATGCACTAAAAGAGCAACCATATGCTTCGTTTTTCAACATGTGAAATCCCCGTAGCGGAACAATTTCCTTTTTACAGAAATATTTTATGGCTATCGCGGATGCGCGTAGCGATTTTCAGTTACGACAAGACTCAAGTAAGAGAAAAATATCGAACTTAATTCAAGTTAATTAGATTTTCTATGAAAATTGTTCAATTTTCACTGTCAAAAAACGTATTGGGTACAAAATATCGATGTTTTGTCTTCCATACATCAGCTTACGGACCTAATGGTATTTGTAATTTCGCGCTTCAAACCACATTTCCACCGACCCATTACCCCCCTCCCCCCCCGACGGAAGTGATGTAAGTATAATTTTCATCTACACTATCAATTTTAAAGAATTGTGGATAAAACGTAGAATTTTATACACATAAATTGATTCAATACGCTGATTATATTATAGTAGTATATAAACACGTTTTTTTACATTGAAGGTCAAATATTAAGCTTGTGTGCACAGAAGTCACGTGAGGTGTCTTAAATCGATATGTTTACGTTGTTGTTTTTGAAGCTAGTTTAAGCTGGTTTAAGTTTCTTAATTAAAGACATGCCTCGAGTTTCAAATCGTGTGACGTAAATATTCTAACAAGAGATCATCTTAAAGTTTAAATACGAAATAAGGTGAACGATTTAATATGTTGATTCCATTTTCTATTTAATGTCTAATGTTCATTTATTATCGTTACTCTTTAAAGAACAACCTTCAGTACATACAGATGATGATGATGATGATAATAATAATAATAATAATAATAATAATAATAATAATAATAATAATAATAATGATGATGATGATGATGATAATAATAATAATGATAATAATAATAATAATAATAATAATAATAATAATAATAATAATAATAATAATAAAAATAATAATGATGATGATGATGATGATGATAATAATAATAATAATTATTATTATTATAACAAAGATAATAAAATAATAACGATAATGAAAATAATAATGATGTTGATGATGATGATAATAATAATAATAATAATAATAATAATAATAATAATAATAATATATGTATGTATAACTTTTTTATTGTGTTGTTATTATTCATACATACATAAATTATACAAGTTTTTCATAAAAAATGTCTTCAATAACTGAACTACACTGTATAATATAATAATATAATTTACATATTATGGTGGCTTATTTCTGACATCGATATAATTTTAGTCGACATAAAATTATTATCAACATGTCGACTTAAGATCTTGACATGTCAAGATAATATCATGGAAAGTTGTGATACCTATGGTGGCTTATTTCTGACATCGACATAATTTTAGTCGACATAAAATTATCTCGACATGTCGACTTAATATCTTGAAAAGTCAAGATATTATCATGAAAAGTTGTGATACCAAAATAAAAAGTTAAGATAAGTAACACGACATGCCGCGATACTCGTGTTGACCAGTCGTGATAATTATCTCGATATCTCGACTTATTTTTATTGCGGCCATTACTGGTGGCTTATTTCTGACATCTGGCATAATTTTAGTCGACCTAAAATTATCTCAAAATGTCGTAATTAATATCTTGGCAAGATTCCAGGATAATAGTCATGGAAAAGTTGTGCTTAATATCATGGAAAAAGTTGGTGATACCAAAGATTAAAAAGTTACGATAATTAACACGACTTGCCGCAAATAAAATAAGTCGAGATAATCGAGATAATTATCACGACTGGTCAACATAAGTATCGCGACATGTCGTGTTATTTATCTCAACTTTTATTTTGGTATCACAACTTTCCATGATAATATCTTGACTTGTCAAGATATTAAGTCGACATGTCGAGATAATTTTATGTCGACTAAAATTTATGTCGATGTCAGAAATAAGCCACCATACACCATAACATACAAATAAAAATCATATATAATATATATGTAGCAGTATATTAAGCTAAATTGGGTAATTGGGTATCTTACACTCGTAAGATCACAGTAAATATATGGGGTAAAATGATATCTTACATTCGTTTACATTCGTAAGATAAACGTAAATTTGTGGTGTAAAGGGGTATCTTACACAAGTAAGATCGCCGTAAAATATGGGGTATCTTACACTCGTAAGATCGCCGTATATAAATCACGTAATGGGATGTCTTACACAAGTAAGATCGCCGTAAATATATGGGGTAATGGGGTATCTTACACAAGTAAGATCGCCATTAATATATGGGGAAATGGGGTATCTTACATTCTTAAAATCACCGTAAATATATGGGGTAATTGTTATCTTACATTTGTAGGATCGCCGTAAATATTTTGGACAATAGAATATCTTACACTCCTAAGATCGCCGAAAATATATGGGGTAATAGGGTATCTTACCTCGTTAGATCGCCGTAAAAATATGGGGCAATGGGGTATCTTACAGTCGTGTGTACTAGCATAAGGAGTAATGGGGTATCTTACTAATTTTTTTATCTCATAAACCACGTAATTGTGGAGATGACCTTTCTTTATTTCTTTTTATTAGTTAGTAAATGTTAATGAAACGTTCTAATGACAAACAATTAAAGATAATTTTTTTTTTTAAATAATAAAACATTTGGTGTAAAATGTGCAAATGACCTCGATCATTCGTAATTTTAATTTAATTTAAAATCTTTATAAGTAAATCAGTACTAGAGTCAGAGCGACGGTTTAAAAATAACATTCAGAGGTTGCAAAGGACAGAAGGGGCCTCCGTCATTATTATTTTTTGGGGGAGGGGATCAGGGTGGGGAGTGGTGGTGGTGGTATTAATTTAGATACTCCGAACGCAACCAAAGGTGTGAATGGTGAGTATGTCGGCTCTCCAGAATTTTTTTTAATTTTTTGAGTCTTAAACGTTAAGTATGAACAGTGTTTGTTTGAAGGAGGTGTAAGTGCTTATAACATACAAATGACAAATGAAACGTCGTTGGAGAAGCCTCCAAAAAAGAAGAAAAAGAAAGATAAAAATTCACTTGGTCAGCCAGGTGCGACAGGTGTTAACAATATGGCGGGTAAAGGTGAGGATTCCGTGAACATTCAAACATCTGGAGTTCAAAACTCATCTATATTGCCCTTAAATGCAAACACAAGTATGTTACCACCACAATTTCAGATGGTTTCGACTCCAATTGACCCAATGAATAGTGCACAACCTATTGCAAATGGACTCTCGTTCATCAACAATCCATCCCCCCGCAACAACTTGGTCAACAGTATGGGTACATGCCTACACAGTTACTAGGCAAGTATATGCATAACCAGATTCAAGCAATCAGAATTGTTAAAGTGATAATACTCCACCCCAATGGGCGCGGGACATTATGTGTAAAGTTGACGAAGTAAATAAACGTTTAAATAAAATGGACGAGTTAGAATTGTCCATAAGGTCTATCAGTCTATAATTAAACAGTGTCACTTCAGACGTTAAAGAAATCAGGGGAAGGGTTAACGAGCTGGAAAAAAGTCAACAGTTTATCAGTGACAGTTTTGAAAAGGTTAAAATGGGTTCAGAAAAAGGCATTTAAAACTTCCTCAGACCCAGATAAGGGGCTTAGGGAGCTTGGCGATAAGCTTTCTGCTGAAAATGCAATGTTGAGGGAAGAGGTCCTTGATTTACAAGCAAGAACCATGAGAGACAATTTACTGTTCTTCAACATTGAAGAGTCAGAGGAAGAAGACTGTAAACAAATTATATTAAATTTATGTGAAAAAGATTTGGAAATAGTAAATGCAACGACAGACATTGTAATTGAAAGGGCTCATAGAATAGGTCCAAGGAAATTGAATAAAAGCAGACCAATTGTTGTTAAGTTTAACAGATATGAGCAGAGAGAAATTGTTAAGAAAAGTACCATAAACTGTCTAGAAACAATCCCAGAGTATCTATTGGTGAACAGTTTCCAAAAGAAATACAGGAGAGCCGGAAATCACTAATCCCCAAAATGAAGGAAGCAAAGCAATAAAACAAGATTAGTAAAGGTCAAGCTTTACATTTATGGTCATCTGTACAAGGGATTGACTGTTCATTCAACACCACAACAACAACAACAACAAGGAAGAACATAAACGCGAGTTCAAGAAACAGGGAGAATACAACCAGAGGTAATGGGACACACAGGGAACACATAGGAGGAATAACTGTCATGATTTATATGCTGATGTACTGTATATTGTGTCACCATTCGCATATATTTTTTTATGAATTATTGTACCAATGATTGTACGATCAAGGTTATAAAGAAATTGTTATTATTATTATTATTATTATTATTATTATTATTATTATTATTATTATTATTAATTTTACAAGATATACCTGACCTAACCCATACTTTACGACATTGTATCTTTAGTTGTATTGGATATGCTAATAAGGTCGGTTCAACGATGAAATAAATTAAAAAAAAATTAAAATAAATTAAAATAAAATAAAATAAAATAAATCTAAATAAATTAAAATTAGAAATAAAATAAAATAAAATAAAATAAAATAAAATAAAATAAAATAAAATATTATAAGATAAAATAAAATAAAATAAATCAAAATAAAAAAAGTTTTAAATTAAGACGAGCTGTTTTGATTCCAAATAGTCAAAATGAAAACTTAATTCCATTATGAAGTCATAAATTGAAGCGTGAAAAACATGTATTTTTAGCTCTTTTTTAAATGAGAGAGTCAGTCCTCCAGGTTAATGTATTATATTGTTTTGTAAATGTCTACTAATGTATGTAATTGTATTTATTGTATTTATGATATGTTCTCAGTATTGTTGTTAACAATTAGAGAAAAAAAGAAACTTGAAACTTGAATCTTAAGGACAAAAAGTTTATAGTACTGACTCAGCAATCTTCGTCATTTTCTCTCCATCTTATTTTCTCCCCCCCCCCCCCCCAAAAAAAAAGGGAACTTAGTTAACTGCTCAGGTCCATCTTAATATTATACTGTCTAGACTAGTTGAGAATCTCAGGATCAAGTTTCGCAGGTGTCGACAAATTCTTCATTTAAACATCATTACCTCTTACCTGTGGGGTCAATAAATAGGCTACGGGTACTTGTACAAATTTAAGTTATCTTTCAATTATTGTCAAAGTATGTGTACATTGTTATCGATAAATTTGACATTTGTATACAATTTATATGTTATGACTCATTTTCATTCTACTTATTATTATTATTATTATTATTATTATTATTATTATTATTATTATTAATTGTTATCATTTTCTTCTTTCAAATATTTATTTTTTTGTTTGCCTTTTTCATATTTTTTTTGGTAAGTTCTTCATTTAACAACACGATATTATTGGTTGATTAACTTTTAATTTATCCAATCATTTTATTTTCCTGTAAAGATTTTTTTCAATTGATTTGGATAATATTTCTAACAATCTTTGCTTTAATTTTTTATGGTATTTTGAACTTTATTTTTATTAGAAAAATAAATACCGAATAAGTTACTAGTTAATCTTACTCGACCTATATTTAAATAATTTCATCGGAGTGTGGCAAGAATTTTATCGTTCAGTAAAATTTGCTGACTCAGCACTTTTACAGGTGACTCATACCATCATTTCGTCACATATATAATGCATCATTTTAAATCACATTACCTTGCAAAACTGTAAACAAAAATCGGTCATGATTATGGGGAAATCGTTGACTTACTTATTTAAGATTAATATTTCAGTCAACCTACCGATATTTAAGAACGGTCAGGCGGTGAATATCTAAGTATCAAAACTCGGTTGACTGAGAATGCATATTATACCGAAAATACTAATGACTAAGGAAATATTTTGATATCTGGACGTTTTTTTCAAAAATCAAAAACTTTTGAAATGGAGAGAAAATCAACAATTTCTTTTTTCAGGCTGGGTCGAAGTGAACTGGTGTTATTTCCCACACCATACACAAAAATTAATTGAAGCTTTATTTAAAACAGACTTGTTTTTATTTGTCAAAAATTAAAACATGAAACATTTTGTTTTGGTATTTTAAAAAAGCAGTTTTTAACACAATTATATCACTATTAATTTGATATTTACTTCGAACCGTAATTAAGTATAAGTCCATTTGTTTTGGCCGCCTAGGTGGCTCAGTTGTCAACCTCGAGAGCACTGGGAGTGCGTGGGCTCGAATCCCGGCCAGGTCATATGTAAAGCCAAAATTTTTGATATTGATTCCTTGCCTGGCGCTCAGCATTTAGAGGACAGAGTAGCGACTGGTTCACCCGGTACCAGTATAATAAGTTGAGTTGAGTAATGGTGTTTAACGTCCCAGTCAAGAATATTTCACTTATATCGAGACGTCGCCAGCTATAGGCGAAAGTGCAGAAATTTTGCCTGTGCGTTGCGCTGATGGCATTATACAGCAGGGTTCTTTATCGTGCCATGCCTGCCATAACACGGGACCTCGTTTATTTTAAGTTCCCATCCGAAAGAACCGTGACTTTCATTTCGTAATGCCGAGTGCTTGGCGAAAGAACAGTCACTACCCACTATCAAGTTCAGAACCGGCCGGGGTTCGAACCCACGACCGTTCAACTTACGGAGCGACTACTCTACCAACTGAGCTACCGCAGTGGCACCAGTGTAATGGACTAGGGGAGTAGTATGCTTGATTGCATACTAACTCCGTGAGTCTAGCACCTTAAAAAAATAGCATTGAATGCGCGCTGTTAAACGGTAGTCCTTTATACACACTCGCACATCTCACTCGCAGACACAAACTTTGTTTGTAGATTAATCAGTAAAGATGAAAATTTCTTGCTTTGCTCGCAAATAGCTGTAAAATTGCTGATGCGACATTAAACAACATTGTGAGACATCCACCCAACCGTAGTCAATGTAGTCCGCTATTTTCATAATGCAGGAGTTTGGTTCAAACAGCAGTCATATGCTTCACCTTTGATTCACTAAAATTCCTTGATTTGATCAAGTTTTTACTATTTTTTCGTTCAAAAAATAAATACATGTATATCTCGATATTATTTTATTGCTAATTTACATGAATGTACAAATATAATTAAATTTTATTTGAACTTTTGGCAAAAATGAGGTTCTGTACCCAGTCACAATGAAATTATATTCAATGTTCTAAAGCTGGAGGTTTTTGGGTTTTTATACCCGACAGCACTTTGAGATACTGCTTGTTCTCCTGGCACTACGAATTTAAAGAACAAATACTTGACTGGTTCCTTTGTTGGCCCTTTGGTGGGGGGGGGGGGGCGTGAAGGGACATTGTGATAAGCATGTGTTTGCTTTCCTTTTGCAATATAGTTTTCAGTACAGTTTAATGTGAATTGGATAAGTGGCACGCTTGTCTGATGAGTACTGACTCTGAGTTATCAATTTAGTGTCGCGCTAAGTCGGGCGGCTAGGACAAGACAGCGTCCGCCTCGAGAGTGGGAGTTCATGTGTTCGAACTCCAGTTGGGTCATACATTAGACTTTAAAATTATAGATATTCCACCTCGCCTGGTGCTCTCGGCATTAAGATAATAGAGTATCAACTTGTTAATCCAGTGCCAGGATAATGCTCTATGAAAGTCGTATGCGTATTTGTTGAATACTGACTCGGTGAGCTAGTACTGAGTGCGCGCTAGTACTATACACGACAAGTCGTACTACACACATACACGAACTTGTTCATAGATTAATTCGTAGAAATTAACAGCCTTGTTGTCGTCGAGAATTGCTGATGTTAAAAATTGCTGATGCGATGTGAAACAACATTGCAACAACAACAAAGACCTTGGAAACCCATTTGCAAATCTGAATTCACCCTTTCGGGAGCTGCCAAGGATAATGTAAACACAAGATCATGTAGTGCATGATTTTTTTAAAAATATTTCAATATGTAAAAATAAAATAAAATAAAATAAAATCAATGGACAAATAAATAAATAAATAAATAAATAAATAAATAAATAATAAATAAGAATGCATACGGCATCAATGAAAATTAGTGATAAAATGAGGTTCATAAAAAAACAGCCATCGAAACTTTTACATTCTTCCTAAGTTTGTATTCAAGATTTTATTTTAAAAAAGTGATTTTGTTATTTTTTAAAAATTTTAGTTTATTTATTTTTAGAAATCGTCAATTTTAAGTGAATGGATCTGTAAATTCCACACAGGCTTATTTAGATAGTTAAGTGCAATGATATTTATTTTTCAAGGCCAAGTTGCCCAGACGTTGCCCCTTAAAACTAGTGAATAAAGAGATTTGGTATGTGTTAACGATCAGCTGATTCCGGTGTCAAAAAAAATCACCCTCACAGCTGATCATTAAGAATCTGCTCAAATCGGCTGTTTACGAAGAAATATTAGGTTACACCCCTTATAAATAGAACAAAGGGTGAAGGTTAAAGCACATTTTAGAAAACTACTGATTTAAAGTGCGTTCCTTTCTTATATACAAAAATAATACATATTATATACGATATACACAGATCCGTGCTTCGTGAATCAACAAAGTCTTGACGTCATCAAGTTTCTTAACTAAGTTAATTCTATTTGTATTTGTGCAAAGAGGCAATTTATTTGTTGACACGTTTGAAAATGTATACCTTAAGGACGAGATCATTTTGAAAAATAATACCATGTTATTTTTCGACGCATGCATTGAACTAAACTAGTTTACAATAAAGTGGGGTTCTACATCTTGTGCTATGCACGTGAATAAGTTATTGGTCGATAAGTCAAGGTCGTATTAAACTAGACTTTGGAACTTATAATAGTTAATTAGAAGTATTTTTTAACTCAAAGAAAAAAATGAGTATTAAGAAAAACAATGTGGTCTGAAATATTAAATCTTTAATGAAGTAAACAATACCACACTAAAAACACCCATTTCAAAATTAAAACGCAAGTTCAAAAAGTAAAATTTGTTTTTTTTTTCTTTTAAATTATAAGCAACAATATATGCTTACATTTATGACGTAAAATCATAACATGTTTATAAATAAACAAGAATGAAAAACTAAGAAAAAATTATTATTGGAGAAAATAAGTCTAGATCCCTATTTATCTTTTATTTATTTATTTATTTATTTGTTATTATTTGTTTATTTTTATTTATTTATTTTAATTTGTTTATTTATATTTTATATTTATTTATTCATTCAGTCGGTTAAATTTTATTTATTATTTGTTTGTTTTAGGGAATGTTTTACTAGAAAAACATGTTTTTAATAAGCAGTTAATTTTAAACAAAATAGTCGCACTTTCCTATTATTGTAATAAAGAGGTTAACTTTCCGTCAAGTTTAAGAACTATATACAACAAACACAATTCTTCGAATTCCGATCTCCAAAATGTTTATCGACTTCCTAACTGATCAATTACAGGAAAAGGGTGTTAACCGACATTGTAGTACTAATGAAGCAACGGAAAAGTAAATCCTGCGAATAAATGGAAATATGTAGGTTTTTTTTTTAAATTCATGTAAATGATTAAATAAAACTTGTAGATAGATAGATAGATAGATAGATAGATAGATAGATAGATAGATAGATAGATAGATAGATAGATCAATCAATCAATCAATCAAGTTTAAAATAAATTGACTCTAAAAAAGGAAATATGATACAAAATGGAAAAATTATTAATCATAAATAACAAAGTGTGATAAAATATACCAGGTTTTCAAAAATGTAAGAAATGATTTTACTCTGCTTAATAGAAAACAAAATGAATATCAAATAATGATGCTTTCTGGTAAACGTTTAAAATGTCATTTTAATGCAGTTTATGTTCATGATCAAGGGACCATTGTGCACGTTTGGCTCAAACTTCTAGAGGTCAAATTACGGTTTTGATATTAAGTAACTTCTATTGCAAAATTTGAAATAGTTAGTGGCAAATGTTGCGCTGACCTCTAGTGGACAAACAAGGGTATAAAATAATTGAACAACAGTAAGCGTAATATTCTTGAAAACATAACGATGAGTTTAACAATGAAAACTCAAATTACAGTACTTTCCAGATCAAAGTACATAAAGTGTTTTATATCCATATTACATGTATATGATTGAGTTAAGGACTTATTAGGATTTTAAGGGAGGGGGGGGGGATCAAAGGCATCGTTCTTTTACATATAGAATGTTAAACCTGGGCGAGAGTGCACTAAAGCACCATCTTTCAGAGCTTAACACACTTAGTTTCAAATCTCAATAAGGCAGTCTGATATTTCTACCATCCCTAAACTGAATTCTGCAATATGAGTGAAAGAATCTTAACTGAAGCATGTAGCTTCATGACTGTAATCGAGTCTAACTTGTTCAAAACGTTTGTTAAGGATGTGCTGCGAATTGTTTTTAAATTAGAGAGTGGACAGCATTGTGCAATACACCATTTAACTTTCGACATTTCTTTTATAACTATTCAGCTTATAAATTGAATACAAAAGTGCATAAAAACATATTCACGTCTTTGTTGAACAACCGCTTCGAATTGTCAAAGGTCAAACAAAGCATTGTTGACCTTTTACCTAAAATGGCAACTTTGCTCCTTTGCTTTTGCATCGTCGCATCTTCGCCTTCTCAAATTCACACGTTTTCAGTCAAAGTGGCGATAAATGACAGATTATTTCGTCAACCAAAGCAACTTTTAGAAATTAAACTTAGGGTCGGTAAGACGTTGCACATCGTTTTAATATACCAGCAGTATATAAATATTAGAAGACATTTGTGAAAACATTTAGAAGACTTTTTTGAAAACATATTGACAAACGTATTCACTATGATAAAATTAAAAACTCTGATGTTACAAAGGCATAATTATTCGTGTATTAGAAAGAGATCATTATCACCTAAGTGCATCCAAAACTAAAGAAGAAGTCTGTACCATTAAAGGGATATAAATGTCAACTTCAGAAACTTCAATTTAAAAAAAAATAAGATAATGTCATTCACTCATGATTAGGCAGTTACCTCTTTGGGAGAATAGTTTAAGGCGAGCACTTGTGGATAAAAGTGCCTCTAACCGTATATGTTCTAAAACTACTTCCGGAATCCCAATATGAAAAAAAAAAAAAATGATTAGTTTGCTTTCTGCAGGTCGTTGGTTTTTGTTTCTGGGCTATCCCGTTTTCTCTTACAACGCTTGATTTTGATTCATGATGAATGGAAAACACTTCTTGTGAATTTTCAAAAATCGAAAATGGGAATGGTTCATTTGGTATTTGTTGAAAACAAATAAGCTGCTTATACTAACATGGCGATCGTCGTGTAGATGTAAAGTAAATAAGAAATTATGTTACGGACTTTTTACCAAGATTAATAAATGATTTCAGTTGTTTTCCAAAATTGTGCTCTTTTAGGATTACATCCTGATCCATTTCAAACATTGATTTAGTGTATAAAAAAAAAAAAAAAAAAAAAAAAAAAAAAAAAAAAAAAAAAAAAAAAAAAAAAAACTCTTTATTTTTCGTTTTTCAAAAATTCGTCATTTTGTCCAACTTTACTTCTCTTTTGCAAACTCATACATTCTAATAAATCCCTAAAAACCATTGGTTTTGTTGTTTCAAGTAGTAAGCTCAGACTTTAGATTAAACGACCACCAAAGACTGCCCTTTCAAAGGTCAACATGTACGATGCACCTACTTGACATTTCTTATACTTTGTCCTAGATTTTTGTAACCAGAGATATCAATTTTATAGATTCTGTCCACACAAATTAATGAATACATGTACGGTTTGCTGATGACGTATTTACTTTTTCTTGTGACGTTTTTTGTAATTCTCAATGAAATTTGAACAAACATCGCCAGTAAAACATTATACGACACCGTTTAAGTACAACAGCATAAATAAACGCCACAGGCAATAACTGAACCTATGACATTATTTCACGGTGATATATGTGTTGCTTGTAAGAACTTTATATCGCTCTTTATTTTCAGTG
This sequence comes from Tegillarca granosa, assembly GCA_029721355.1. Taxonomy (NCBI): domain Eukaryota; kingdom Metazoa; phylum Mollusca; class Bivalvia; order Arcoida; family Arcidae; genus Tegillarca; species Tegillarca granosa. Next base: position 22,553,328 of record CM056600.1, read on the forward strand.
TGTAATTATTTTTATATGGGCGTAACTCAGAATGAAAGATAAATTTAACATCCATGCACGATATGTTATACTCCCAATAGATAGGTAATCGATATACTGATGTAATTTTATTTTTTTTTATCTAAAAACACTTGTTACATTTTGACATGTTTCGTTGAAATGGAAAATAGATGGTTTAACTTATACTCATGTACTATCAAAGAACATGTCTAAATGTTTGACGCTGGCACATTGCTTTGTAATGGTGTGGTAGATTTTGAGTTCGCTAACCATACTGCTGCAACCATATCGCTATAATTAAGGTCCAGAATCTTTTACTTTTATTGAGGCGATAAGTTATGAGATGGTGGAGGAAACCGGTGTGGTAGATTTTGAATTCAGTAATCATACTGCTGAACCCATATCGCTATACTGGAGTTGAATAGAGTATTGGTATTTTGCACCCAGGTCAAATCTTTTACTTACATTAAGGCGGTAAGTTCTGAGATGGTGGAAGAAACCGGTGTGCCAGGAGAAAACCACCGACCTTCTGAAAGCGAACTGACAAACTTACCCACAGAGTTGGATTCGAACCTAGGTGATGAGAGGCACTGTGATCTGTAAACAATATTGCAATATTGGAATGCTAGTTTATATTCACAAGGGACAATTGTATCCATTAAAAAGAAATCATAAAACTTTTCTTGTGATGTTTCTTAAACCTGGCCTACGTGTTAATTTGTATTAAAAAGACAATGTTACTTATAAATTGATACGAAAAAGAAAATCTGTAGCAAAGATAATAAAAAAAAACAAGCTACTACAACTCAATGTCATAAGACCAGATTTACAAAGTCAGATACTTGATCTGAAACAAGGTTCTACGAGTTGCCAATGTCATAAGACCAGAGGTACAAAGTCAGATACTTGATCTGAAACAAGGTTCTACGTGTTGTCAATGTCATAAGACCAGAGGTACAAAGACAGAAACATGATCTGCACATGGTTCTACGAGTTGTCAATGTCATAAGACCAGAGGTACAAAGACAGATGATTGCACTAAAACAAGTTTCTACGTGTTGTCAATGTCATAAGACAAGAGGTACAAAGACAGATGCGTGGTCTGAAACAAGATTCTACGAATTGTCAATGTCATAAGACCAGAGGTACAAAGACAGATGCGTGGTCTGAAACAAGGTTCCACGAGTTGTCAATGATCATAAGAAAAGAGGTACAAAAACAGATGCTTGAGCTGAAACAAGGTTCTACGAGACACACTTGGGGACCAATTTAAAAGATAGCCCTTTTCAACCTGTACCATTTCACCAACAAATAACTATTCGAACACAAAATTACATTTCTATAAAATTAACAAGGTAGCATAGCAACAATTACGGATTTTGAAAATGCAATAAATTGTTATTACTAAATAAATGCAATTTAATAATGATATTTCACTAGCATGTTGAACTATTTAGCCACGTTAAACATGTTACCCTTGCCTATTTGTTAAAAGTTTACTTTAATAAAAAAAAATTCTGGTAAAAATACCTTGCTTTGTAACTTGGTTTGATCATCCGTAAAAATAAAAATTCAATCATCAAATTCTGGTCCTTGTTCAAATCACAAGTTCGAAAGGAAAGCGGCAAAACTATTAAATGCGAATTAAAGTGAATGCGTGAACTTGAATCTAGGAAGTTAGGCCGGGTTCTCCGGAAAGGTAAGAACCTCCTGTCTAGTAAGCTTCACTTGCCACGTGTAAAATCAAAATTAAAAGAAACATGGAACTATGGGACATCAGCATTTTATACTATCCAAGACATCTAAAATGTAACACAACTTTATTATGTGGACCTTGACAAGTGGACCTGCATTATGTCATAATATTAAGCTAAATAAAACAAAGATCTAACTTCTGACGGCCACAATTGAATACAAAACACTTCTAAACGTCATTTCATCTTCTTTATTATAAACATTAAACAAAGGGGTAAAAAGACAAATGTTTCGATTAGTTTCCATAAATAGAATTAGCTGATGAATTATTCAATAAATACTGCGACGCAGTAGATTTAAAAAAGTACGTCATGAATAAGAAACATGCATCATAAAGTCAATTAGCCTAGTAGAAATTGATTGCACCTTGAAACAAGTGCGTGGGACGACGCAGATACACTTGGATACCTCGTTTAAGCGGATCACAGGTTCACTGGGTCAAATTTTGACAAATGCAGTAGACTGTGTTATACATCAAATGAAATAGCCTCTGACTATATTTAGAAGCTTTATATATATATATATATATATATATATATATATATATATATATATATATATATATATATATATATATATATATATATATATATATATAAGGAAAGTGTCACCGACTTAAATTTATAATATGTCATTGGCCTTTTGACCAAATTTCATATAAATTTTGTCACATTTGTCCTCTTTCTTTCTTTCCTTATTTTTAATTTGTCTTATTTTGTATATATTGCTTAACCAGGGAGTGCATCGAGGCCTACCGAAGCCTTCGCATTAATATCTTTTCATGAAAAAAAAGAAAGTTACCTTTTTGATGAATATATTATCAGGCGCAAGTCCAGAAAACCAAACAGTTGGCAAACTTTTTTTTTAATTATTAGTATTTGTTGTTTTTAAAAATAAGAGTCTTGTTTTGATAGTTATTTCTGGAAGATATATCTTATTTTTACATTAAATTATGAGCGTGTTAGTGTAAGTTATTGTAAATATAGGACAATAGCTAGGAGCAACATGAATATTTGGACCAAATTAGTAATATTGTCCGCTGAATGTCTTAAGTGGGTTTTCTTTAATAAAAGGTCCTTTTTTCTGCTTACATACAAAAAAGTCAAATGCAGGATATATTAGGAACGGCCGATTTACATGTATATGTAATACCCCCCACCCCCCCGTGCAAAAACAAATACTTGATAGCACTATCATTTAAAGGGCATAAATAAATCAGTAGCATCATGTTTTCAGTTATTTTTGAAAATATTCTATAAAAAATATTTTTTGTGTCACCTCTGTGCCGTCGTAAATAAGTTAGTGGCGAAAAAAAAACTAAAAACGAGTGATTTTTTAAACGCCATTAAACGAAATCGGTAAATGATTTCAATATTTTGCACCATGCATCACGAGCACGATTCGCAATTTTCACAACTATAAAAGGGAACGTCATTTAGCTGTTGATATTTTGATATGTTTTATAACTTGAACGCAAAATTAACACATTTTGAGAAGTTCGAAAATGATTCTATCATAATGAATTGCATTGTTTGTCAGTTAACTTTTGTTTCAATGACGTAGTCACAATATTGGTATCAAATAGCAATAATTTTATAATGAATGAACTAAAGAGAAACTAGCACAATTCTACGTGTTCAAACTGTCATTTTATGAAGGTGTTACTTTTTAACCTTCTTTTAATACCAATTCCAGCAGTATCTGAATTACAAAAAAGTGACACTCGACATATATCCATATATACATGGGTTATATAAAGGAGCGACAAGGTGCTAGATTGTCCGAATTTCCCCCGACCGTTACACACTTTTTGCGTTCACAAAGCCGCCAGTCGTAAGTAAGTTGGAGTCAGATTGGATTTAATTATTTTAATGCCCCGTTAAAAGCTGACTTTGAATCACTCGGTCACCAAGGCTCTCTGTTAGGGTCAAGGGAACTTAGACTGGATGCTAGGCAAATTTAATTGTTCCCTTATTGTTTTCTTAACCATCAACACCTCCTTTCCCCCACTCACTTACGACAATTTTGCATGATTTCACACATTATGGGATTCAAATTTGAATATGGATCTATGACCTGGAACATGAAACCAATCGGGTACCGAACCCCCTACTAAAACATCTAATTTTTTGGAATCTATAGAATTTTCTGTCTTTCAGATCTTTTTCAGGACACTTCTATGCAGAATTAACAAACTTTAGTTTAACCAAACATCTTTTAAAGTGTCAATTACATGTTGTGTTCTCCGTGTTTAATGGTGTGAATCAAGCTTCTACAAATAAGAGTGCTTTTTTAAACGCAATATGTAGGTTAATGGATAAGAAATCAGTTAAATGATTTCAATATTTTGCACCATGCATCACTAGCACGATACGCAATTTTCACAACTATAAAAGGGAACGTCATTTAGCTGTTGATATTTTGATATGTTTTGTAACTTGAACGCAAAATTCAACACATTTTGAAGAGTGTGAAAAATGATTCTATCATAATGAATTGCATTGTTTGTCAATTTACTTTTGTTTCAATGACGTAGTCACATAATTGTTCTCAAATAGCAAAAGATAATAATAATAAAAAAACAAGCATTCTGAGAGTATTGCAAAACAATACATAGTCCCCTACCGGTCGCATATTTCACTAATCCCAAAGTTTTAGGTAAAATGTACCTTATTATATGGTACAAAGATTTATAGTTATAAATTATACAGTGTTGTTCAAGATGTAAAGCAAAACTTGATCATAGTAAAATTCAAAAACCAGCAATGGAGTTCTCGAAAATTTTAAGTTAATCATGAATAGGTTACTTCCCCCTAAACCTTCTTATTTTTGACAGTGTGTGGAAAGAGAATAATTACTAGGTCAATTGTAATGCAATTTAGTTTTTGTTTTATAATATATCATTACACATACATTACAGGAGGCACTAGTCTAACAGTTCTTGATATGGAGTGTAATAGTGACCTGCATACCAAAAAACAATTCATTAACTGCAAGCGTGTAGAAAAAAAGAGCGGAAAACTGAAATTTCAATGAATTTTCAAAGTTCAAAGGGTCATAACTCCCGTAAAAATTAGCAGATGGAAACGAAACATAAACTTGATCTGTAACTCATCATGGTAGAGTCACAAACCAAACATTAGTTCCATTTCTGCAAGCGTGTAGAAAAAAAAGTGCGGAAAACTAATATTTCTATGAATTTTCAAACATCAAAGGGCCATAACTCCGGTAAAAATTAGCAGATGGAAACGAAACGTAAACTTGATTTGTAACTCATCATGGTAGACTCAAATACCAAACTGTACTGTACCAATAACTGTAATTACAGAAATTTTTCATTAATCAGAAATATTTAGCTACAGTTCATTTATAAATAGCTAAATTGCACATGATAATTAGAGAACAATAATAATTTTTAGATGAATAATCATTTCAGTACACTTCATGCAGCTTTGACATTAACCTTTTAACTTATAATCAAAAACCATAAGTATATCAAAATTAATTTAATATCTATACCTAAAAATTTTAAATATACATACCTACAGAAAAACATTAGTTTTCAAAATAATTTCTTATGTAGCTAATATACGTGGACTATACATAAAGTTAATGATTTTCAAATAATAAACATTGTCATTCTTCATATACTGCTATGACCTTGACTGTTGAACCTATGACCTTGAATCAAATGATCATAGTATCAATACCTTCAAAATTTTATATACATAACAATACAAAAATTATTGGTTTTCAAACTAATTCACATTTCATTCTTATATGCAGCTATGACCTTGCCCTTTGAACCTATGACCTTGAACCATATACCAAAATGATCACCATACATACAACATTATAATATACATACTTATATAAAAATAATAGTTTTCCAGCAAGTTTACAATTTCAATATTCTAATATAGCTATGACCTAGACCATTAAACCTATGACCTTGAATCATATATCAAAATGATTTTAACATCAATGCCAACAACATTCTCATATGCATGCCTATACAAAAAGTGAATGTTTTTCAAGGTTATTAAAAGTTTCAATTTTCATATACAGCTATGACCTTGACCTTTGAACCCTATGACATCAAACCATATATCAAGATGATGTCATATCAATACCTACAATATTCTCATATATATGTCAATACAAAAAGTGAATAGTTTTCAAGATAATTAGCAATTTAAGTAAATAAATAAATGACAAATAAACTATATGTAGCCATTTCTCTCACTAAGTGCCTTGCCATTTCCCTATTTTGAACCCCGTGCGTACCATTTGTGCAAATCTGAAAATAAATGCCTTAAGAATTTTATACATGTACATGAAATAATTACATTCAGAGGAAAAGTTTTTTAAAGTTTTTTCTCTCACTATTTCACCCTTTATGGGGCCCCAAGGGGAGATATCTATTTCATTTGTGCAAAGACCTTCATCCAGGCGTGATGGTAACCTAGTTAAATTTGGCCTAGCTGGTTTTGGAGGAGAAGATTAAAATGTTAAGTTGACGCACGACGGACGACGGACGAAAACGAAGATAGATCGAAATAGCTTATCTAAGGTTTCAGCTCAGGTGAACTAAAAAGTGACACTCGACATTTTTCCATAAATGCGTTATATAAAGAGGCACCAATGTGCAAAGTAGGTAGTTCGAATTTTCTCTGACCCTAACGTACACACTTTGTATACCCATTGTAACATTGTCAAAAAGCTAGAAATTTTTCTGATACTGAATATATTAACATAAAGCTATTAAGTGGCGCCACCTAGTACTTTTGTCGGATCATTACCAACTCGTTTTTATATTAACAAGCGGTTTCCAACAAAACAAGCTAAAACTAAAGTCTTATTGTATCAAACGTTGAACTATGAATCCGACATGTTTATGTATCAAAAATTGTTTTTTAATGATATCATTACTTGTCAAGGTCCACATCTGCTCATCAATGACCAATTATTATACATTCGGTTCTGTTTTTATAAAGATTTAGCAATTCTATATTGACATTAATGAAAGATTTTGTGTCTTGTCGTGTTGTTAATCATTTATGTTTAGATCGTCAACTATTTACATTATATTAAGCATGAATCCAAGGACAAACGCGCTATGAACGGTGCCAACTAGAGGTGAACTCAGCAAGATATTGACAATAACAAAAACAAAATACATATAGAAAATAAAACAAAAATGATAAAACAATTTTTTTTAAAAACCAAGTATATAAATATACGGGTATGAGTCTTTGAGTACAAACTTGGTTGTCGAGAAGTAAACACGTTGTTTATCCGATGGAAGGGCAATTCCAGACAGTGTCCTCTTTGTATATCAGTTAGACTAATTATTAATTAATTAGATAGCTTCCTTTAGAAAAAGTTGACACATTTAACTTTATATGACCTAGTATATTTTTCACTGAATGTAATTGAAGAAAAAAAACATATTTTTATTGATAAACTGCTCACTGTTGAACTCCTTTTAAAAACAATTCTTGTAAAGAATCCTAAAATCATATTTAACCACATTGTGTTTTTTAGTCCCTTACAAACGTATTACAGCTGCATTATGTTTACCCTTTTTTAAATCAATTTCCTAAAAATATTTTTCATCAATATATATTGATTGGGATTACGATCTGAGCGATCAATTTTCTTCAGTTCTCTCTTATCAGCCCATAATAAATGGAAATCCCAAAAGCTTGACCAACTTGTTAATATGTTACTTATCAGCTTGGAGCATGTGCGGAAGTTCTACACGGAAGTAAACTTTGGCGTCAACTATAAGAAAACTTGATCGTGCGAGAACGACAAAAGATTCTTCAAAGAAAAGAACAAGGACCAATTGGGACAACGACAAAATATTCTTCAAAGAAAAGAACAAGGACCAACTGGGACAAACTGAATCCAAGGATTCGAATCAGCCAGGCTCAGATTGAAAATAAATCCAAATAAAACAGCAGGTTTGCTTTGATACGCCCGACAAAGTGGCCGCATTGCTTTTGAATACATGTAAGTAATCGATACTGATAATCCACCTCACACAAGGTGTTTTATGGCGAAACATAAAGTTATTCTTCATAATGATGTTTTTATCCTTTCATGCAGTCATGAATGATATATTTCATCAACTAATGTGTTTATTTACCGTATCGCAGCTTCCGTCGTCAGAAACCATGCGTCTTACTGTGTTTGTTGAAGTTGCCTTGTTTTTGATAAAGAATCATGTGATCAAATGTTCTAAAATAAGATTTTTGGTCAGTAGGTTTCCCGCAAATTTCAACGTATGTAAAGTAGTTTTTTATGGAACTAAGTACTGCATTTTTCATCAGAGGCAAAGTTAAGAAAAATGTCCCGTTTTATATGTATGCATAAAATTTTTTAATGCATCTTTCAACCATATTACTAGACGTCTTCTTAAATCCAAGTGCATTGTCAAAGAGTATACTTTGACCTAACTACTAGACACAAATAATGCATTGTTTTTTATATCTTACGTTCAGACTTACAGATTTTTTGTTTCACACTCGGAAACAACGACGACGACGACGGACAACAACAACAACAACAACAACAACAACAACAATAATAATAATAATAATAATAATAATAAACCATTGTTTTTATATCTTGTTTTTATAGCTTATAGAAATTTCATTTATTGTTAGAGTCATTGCTCGGGTTGTCATCCATATTGACCGCGAGGATAATTTGATGTAACACACTTTAATAGGATTTTTATACCTAATTCCTTTCTTTATCCTATTAATATACATAATTATAGGTAGATATACTTGTCATTTGATGACGTTAACCCCGGGTTTGTATCACAAGACACATGGTGAATTTAAGTTCAAGGCTACCTTTTATATAAATGCTACGGTAACCGATAATTAAACAAAGAAAATTTAGTTTACATTGTAAATGATTTTATAAAAATTTAATCGTTTAACTCATGGCATACATAAAGAGAGTGATGGTTTCTAATTCAATCTTGTTTTGATACAATGCTAGACAGCTTGTAATTACCCCGTGCAGTATTCACGAACGCGCCTTTATAAAAGTCTAATAAAATAGTGATTTTATTGGATGAAAGGTGGAAAATACCTCACTTATACATACGCAAATTTGTCAGTTCACGTGCTGATTGACTAGAAATTAATTAATTATATGACGTTAACATAATGAAATCATGTTAACGTTTGCTTCAACGCAGATCTAACTGTAGTAATTGTTTCAATGTTATAATAATAATAATAATAATAATGATAATTAAGGGTATAATAATGATGATGATGATATAATGATAATGATAATAATAATAGTAATAACGACTACGACGACGACGACGACGATGCTGATTAATTAATTGAATGTTTTGTTTCTTTTAAGAATAAAGTTATCGGGTGTTGAATCTTTTACGGGTTATTGAACAAGGGAAACCTTCTAAGCCGATGTGCTAATTTTGAATTTTTCTATGAGTGGATATTGTATATTTTTATATCAATTTTTTTAGACTTTGAACAGTTATTTCTCAGTACATCATGGTATAAAAATATTGCAGCAAAGTTGCTTGAAAACCGTTTGTCATGACTGAAATTAATAAATTTTGGCCGCCATAAATTGTACGAAAGTATTTAAAACTGACGTCACAGAAGGTGTTTACGTCGTGGATTATGTTCAGCGTGTTAACAGTCATTCAATGGCACCGAGGTGAGAGAATAAGTAGAAATGAAAGAAAAGAAGAAAAGAATCTATGTACATTTACACTAGACCAAAATATCGTTCGCCTAAAAAAAATTAGATGATTATCGTCAAGGAAGGTGTGTGTGTGTGTGTGTGTGTGTGTGTGTGTGTGTGTGTGTGTGTAACGATCCTAGTGTATTTTCGAAATGCACCTCTCTTTATTCATGTTGAATTTGTTTTATATCATTTAATTTGAAGTTCAGGCTTTGGTCTATTAAATGTTTTCCCATCATTTTTTTTAAAAATTTAGTCCGTCATTTTTTCAGTACTATTTGGTCGCCAGCATTATTTTAAAAACAAAAACAATTCGGACAGTCGTTATTATTTCAGTTCTTCTGCTGCACTTGTTAACTTTAGTAGCAGTAAAATGTGTGACAATGATCTACATCATATTTGTTATATGATATTTAAATTATAATTTGACACAATTAGTTTAAATATGTGATAAAAAAAAGTTCATGATAAAAAATAAGTTTATGAAGGTTATTTTGGTTATTTGTCTTCAAAATGAAATGTAGGACGATTGAGGAGGTCATTGAACTATAAAGATTTATCCACCAGAGGGCGCGTGTTGTATATATTAAAAATGTTTTAATTTATCATAATTATGTTATTTATGATGTTAATGGTTTTGTACCTTTTAGGTATTTTGCCTTTTCCGCAAAAACTTGACACTGAATACCATGTAATTAACAATAGTGAAATCCATACGTGTATTCTACCTTTAAATACAAGTGTGGCAAACCTGGCTTGATTGGTGGTCGGGTAGCTCAATCGGTAGAGCGATAGTGCAAGTATTGATAAAGTACCGGGTTCTATTTCACGATTTTGCCGCTGTATTTCTTCCCCTTTCCTGTCACACAGGAAATACATGACACATGACCAGCAATGGCTACAACCGGAAAAGGTATGATGATTCTCTCTAATAAAACCGACGACTGCTGTAGCTCAGTTGGTTGAGTGTTCGCTGCTTCATAAGTGGGTAGTTGTGGGTTCGAACCCCGAAATAGTCTGATCCAAGACTTTAAAGTGGGCAGTGACTATTCTTTCGCCAAGCACTCGGCATTACGAAATAAAAGTAACGGTTCTTTCGGATTGGAACTTGTGGCACGATAAAGAACCCTGTTGTATAATGCTATCAGCGCAACGAACAGACAAAATTTCTACAGTTTCGCCTATAGCTGGCGTCGTTGCGGTATAAGTGAAATATTTTTACTGTGACGTTAAACACCATTACTCAACTCACTTTAATAAAACCGAAGACGGAATTAAAAAAATCTCAGGAAAAAGGAAGACGAACATCTCAAATACAACTTGAAATGGTCACAAATAAGAACATGAAGATGGTAAAATAAAGACTGATATATCCGATAAAAACGGACACAATCAGACGAAAATATCTGGTTTATGATTAGCATCTCCAATAAAACTTCCACTTCGGTGGCTAAGTGGCAGATCGACAGTCTCGAGAGCTGGTGGCCGTGGGTTCGAATCCCCAATGGGTCATACATCAGACTTTATTATTTGAGATATTTTATGCATGTGATACATAAGACTTTAAAAAATGAGATAATGCTACCTCACCTGCCGCTCGGCAATTAGAAGACAGAGTATCGACTGGTTTTTTCGGGGTTAGAAGAGTGGAATGCTTGTCTAAGTCATACTGACTCGGTGAGTCAGCACCTTACCAAACAGTTGTCATAATACAAACTCGCATACAATAATTCTTAGATTATTCCATAGAGATTTAATACCTTGTTTGTCGAGAATAACAGAAAAATTGCTGGTGCGACGATAAACAGCATTACAAAAAAAAAAAAAAAAAAAAAAAAAAACCATTGCAATAAAAACTGGATAACACCGGAATATAAAACAAACGGTCCTTAATAAAAGTTAAAATGGAAAACGAACAGGTCTAATATGGAAAACGAACAGGTCTAATAAATAGGTAGGGCGAACTCTCCAATAGCAAGGTAAAACGAACTAAGCCGGATGTGGAAGGATTCACGACGCATTAAAACCGGAAATGATGAAATGAACAAACCTTTAGATGATAGACAAACTATGGAGAGAGAGAGAGAGAGAGAGAGAGAGAGAGAGAGAGAGAGAGAGAGAGAGTAAATTGAACACTAAATGAAATGTGGTTGAATAATTAGACGATTTCATTCCTTAGAACATATGTACCTTAATGACTTAATGACATTCAAATTAATTGCAATAAGAAACTGACCTTTCCCTGACTTTTAATTTTAAGTCATATATTAGGACGTGTTCATCAAATTTGTGTCAGTCTCTAAGTCAAAGTGACATGTTGTAATAAGGTCATCAGACTCAAGCGATCTACTTTCACAATTATTTCTTAACTAAGATTTTCTTAGATTAAAATTTTGAAAATTTGTAATCTTTATTTTTTTCAATAGTTAAGAAATTGACGAGTTTAAGGTGATATTTTGAGAATCACTTCAAGCTTAAAGCTGCATTAAGTTTTCCAAAGAAAAAATTAAAACGGTACTAATCTAACTAATGATGTTCCTAATGAACAATGTTACATTTGGTTCAACGATAAAAGCTCGAATAAATGCAGAAATCACAATATTTACCGATCGAGATGCAGCATTTAGGATCTAATATTAGAACATGGTTACGTCATCAAAAACCCGGGTAATTTCAACACAACTTTCAAAACGGTGAAATACGATAAATTAAACACAGAACTTCGTTGAATTTGTCATTTGTGACTTAGTAAGGGATACAAAACACCATTTCAAATACATGCGGATATAAATGAAGGACAATTAATGTAATCTGGTATGTTTCACTTTCGGTTCTAGGGTTTTTCCGTACATCCGACATGATCCATGCGCATGCTCCAAGCTCATAATTACCATCGTAAAACTCTGACCAACCGGTCAGAGGATTCCGTTTATTTACAGCTAAAAGAAATGAAATTTTAGAAAATGAATGTCACGGATCGTGGTTAGAAGATATCTATTTTAAAAAAAATATATTTTTAGAAAATCAAAAAAAATTCAGAAAATTGATAACCTTAATGCAGCTTTAAAACCTTTGCATTAAGTTTTGCCAAAAAAATTATTTAAAGTTCCAAAAGTAATAGCCAAAATTTGCTAAATTTAAGATCACGAAAATCTTAAATAGGGAACTATTGTGAATTACTATGGCCAAAATATATAATAAACAACAAACGCTATTTGGTTTGATGGATTGTTTTAATGGGTTTTTATTTCACTTCAATGGAGACATATAGACCAGATATAGGTTCAGTGGCAGAAATTGTGAATTTTGCAGTGCACAAGAGGAATATGCAGGAAGGGTATTTTTTAGCGTGCCACGCCTGGCGTGACACGGGGAATCGGTTTTTAATTTCTCATTCGAAGGACCTACTGACTTTCTATTCTAAAGGGCGAATTCTTGGCGGAAGAAATACCTATTTTCAAATCTTGATCAGAATCGGCCGGGGTTCAAAACCCGAAATCCCACAAACGAATCGACCACTCTACCAACGGAGCTGCCGTAGTGGTCAAACGCTTTTTAGGAAATGCAACTTAGCTAAATTTAAAATTCAAAAAAAGTACATTTTAAAAAAAAATATTCAATATTTTTTAAAAAAAATATTCAATATTTTTTTAAAAAAAAATTCAATATTTTTAAAATAAATCTGCTTCGACGTAGTTTTAAGAAAATCTACTAAACGTTATAAACAGATTTGGTATAAAAAGTTTAAATTGTTTTACGCTGTGTGTGTGTGTGTGTGTGTGTGTGTGTGTGAGAGAGAGAGAGAGAGAGAGAGAGAGAGAGAGAGAGAGAGAGAGAGAGAGAGAGAGAGAGAGAGATTAACAAGTACACAAGATTTGGCCTTGAACTTTACTTAACAGATAACTTGCCAATCTATGTTAGAGTCAGAATCATATCAACAATTACAAACTGGTTTGGATTAAAGATTCTTGCACTCGAAAATCTGAGATTAGTTATGATAAAAATGTGCTTAAGATGCTGGATATATTAAATTTTATGTACAAGGTCGGTACAATTTACGTAAAAGACTTGTACTTATTTGTTCTAGATTTCGCCCATTGATATTTTTTGCATATTTATGTGTTTCAGATTTTTAAAAATTAAGATAATAAAAAGAACTGAAATCACCTTTTATTTATTTATTGCACTCAACTTACATTTGTCATAATACGTGAATTACTTAGGGTTTTAGAGTTTATCTCATACAACGAAATCTCTCTCTCTCTCTCTCTCTCTCTCTCTCTCTCTCTCTCTCTCTCTCTCTCTCTCACACACACACACACACACACACACACACACACACACCCACACACACACCACCACCACCACCACCACCACCACCACCACCACCACCACCACCCCTCTCTCTGAAATGGAATAGAAAATGCATAGATATATGAAAAAGAACCCTATTTCAACATCGATTTGAAAGAGTACAGTAACAAATTTTGTGACTTCAATTACAGCTGTGACCTCTTTATATAAGTTAGATCATTGTGACCAAAGTAAAACACACACACACACACACACACACACACACACACACACACACACACCTGGATAAAAATATGTGAATAATAATAATATCAGAATTTCTTATTAAAGTTTGACGAACCGTTACCTAAAAACTTGCGAAAACTGTTTTACGCACCAGTCATGATTCAATCACTTACATCGGAGGCTCCCAATATTGAAATGGAGGAGAAAACCAGAGTACCAGGACAACCACTGACCTTCAGAAAGCTGAACATAGTTTCTCACACTACACGGGCAAATTTTCTTCACATAAATTTTTAATTTAAAAAAATAAAAATAAGCCTTTTAAGGACTTTTTGAAATGTAAATTGCAAGGAATAAATTTATATCTAAAAGTTTAGGTTGAGGCTGGCTTTTTCAACTTCTATAATTTTTTTTACATGAAATTCAGTGGAGATTTTCATGTTAAATTCACTTGAGGGAAGTTCATGTAGAAAATTTCATTTGAAATTCACGTGAAGTGAGTTTCAGCGTTTCATGTGAAATCCACGTGAGATTCACGTGAACAAAATTTGATTGTATAGGATCTGCCTCGTATAGAATTCGAATTTTAGGAAAAAACTCACTGTTATCCGTAATCCGCGCAATAATCCTGGTATATCTAGTCCGAATAACACACTTTATGCCTGACGGCTGTGTGCAGAATCAGAACAATTTCTATATATAAAAAGAACCGGGGATTTGTAGATACCAAATGGTGTCGGAAGGGGCACCGCCTTATTTTGCTTTAGACTAAAAATATAAGTGAAACTTCAGAAAAATTACCAACCTCGATCGGCAAGTGAGTGATTTATCTTCCAAAATATTTGAATATGAGAGTTTCACGAGTTCCAGATTTTTCTTGTTTTGAAAATGGAAGACGATGTCGGCAAACAGCTACACCGAAGAAATTGATCTTAATCTCAAACTAGCGGCGATGGCATATTGAAATATTTCAATATTTTGGAAGACAAATCATTGACCTATCGATTGAGCTTAGTAAATTTTCTACAGCTTTACTTATATTTTTATTATGAAGCGAAATGAGGCGGTGCCCCTTCCGACACAAGTTGGTATCGGAAAATCTCATGTTTTTGACACAGAAATTGTTCTTACCTTACACACAGCGTCAGGCATAGTGTGTTAGGGTCAGAGGAATTCGGACTATGGTATATCATATAATTATGTTGAATGTGTCGGACAGAATATTTGTAGGAGTTATTCCTCTTTGTTCATGTTTGACATCGGTTTCATTGAAACGAAGGAAAACGGATGGTCTCGCTATATAGTGGAGTGAAGCGCTATATAGTGGAGTGGAGTAATTGTGTTTTACGCTTAAGTCATATTTCGAGGCATTCAGTTCTGGGATGGTGGAGGAAACCGGAGTGCCCGGAGAAAATCACCTACCTTCGGCAAGCGAACTGACAAACTTTCTCACTAGGATCTGTACCGAGTGGGATTCAAACCCATGCAGTGAGAGGCACTGTGACCTGTAAGCGCGTGCATCAGACCACTCGGCCACCGAGTTTTTCAGGTAAAAAAATTAAAACAATTTAAGACTGTTGCTTAGTTTTTTATTTTAGTCATTACGCATATTATGAACTTTAAATTATTTAGGTTTGAAAATGTTTTTATAGTTTATGTTCAAACCGCTTCCGGAAAATGTTCTCAATACAGTCGGTCAGTTGCGTTTCAATGTAATAAATTAATATTAAGTTTTCAAAATCACAAATAATTTTTTTTGCTCTTTCTCTCTCTCTCTCTCTCTCTCTCTCTCTCTCTCTCTCTCTCTCTCTCTCTCTCTCTCAGGAAATAATTTTCTCAAAAAAGGTAAACATGTCCTGTTTTGTAGTGATCTCTCTCTCTCTCTGTCTCTCTCTCTCTCTGTCTCTCTCTCTCTCTCTCTCTCTCTCTCTCTCTCTCTCTCTCTCTCTCTCTCTCTCTCTCTCTCTTTCTCTCTCTCTCTCTCTCTCTCTCCTTGATAAACCGTAAGAGTTTCCAGTGTTCTGTCTCGGAGGACTTAAAACATCGGATAAAATTTACAAATTTAAAGATTTTCCTAAATTGACAACGCGGATTTTTTTCACTGTAAAAAATATATCTAGTTCAAATCAAAAACGTTTTAATTAATTAATACCTGATTTCAGTTTTAGTATATCCAGTTAAGGTATTGCTATATGCAAATTTTAATCATGAATGGCATTTAAATAGTATATATATATATATATATATATATATATATATATATATATATATATATATATGTATATATATATATATGTGTGTGTGTGTGTGTGTGTGTGTGTGACAGTGTTGAGCTCAGTGTTTGAATCGTTTTTATGGATATCCTAAATTTAGTACAGCGTTTTAAAAACTCAGAACATATTCATCTTTAATTAAACAATAATTTATATCAGATTTTGATAAACTTTCCCTTTTAGAGGCCATTTACAAACACTGAACTCCGACCCATTATATTATTTGTTTCGAATTTATACCATACAAACTTTTTTTAAAAAATAAATGTCAAACTAATTTTATAAAATGCCAAAATGTCTATCAAGTTAGTGAAAAGTGATTATATAAAAATGTTCAAATATTTTTAGAAATTATATAGTTTAAAAAATTGCATTATTGAACTAAGAATATTTTAGACTGGTAGTTTCTAACGTTTTAGAATGTATAACATGCAATTTATGATGAATTCCTAAAATATCTAGATGTAAAAAGTATGCAAGTTATGAAGAATCCCCAAAAATATTTTGAAGTTAACATAATACAGGTTATGATGAAGCCCCTTAAAAATCTAGAAGTAAACAAAAAGATAATCGATTTTTTGAGGGGGGTTATTGTTGTTGTTTTAGAAAAAAAAGTTTGAAAGACAATAAATTTACAACTTATTTTGTAATCCAAGAGATTCACAAGTTTTAGTTTTATTGGAAATGTTCTTTTAGTCTGTCAAAATGAATGTTCAAATTACCGGGCTGAGGTCAATTAAGCACACACATTATTAGATAAAAATCACAACAAATGGCCCCGCATTTTATTTTATTATTTTTTTTTTAACTTTTCATGGACTTAATCGCGTCGGTGGTTAAGTGGTAGAGTGTTCCGCCTCCAGAGAAGGAGGCCATGGGTTCGATTTCTCGCCTGGCGATCGGCATCAGAAAGGTAGAGAATCGGCTGGTTCTACCGTTGCCAGGACAACGGACGTGAGGAAGAAGTACATGTATGTAAAATGTTTTTTACGAAAAAGTCCCCCTAAGAGCGCGCTAGTATACGGCAAGACATAAAACAAACCTGCAAATCACACGCATACACGAACTTGTTCTTAGATTAATTCTTAAAGATTAATTACCTTGCTCTCGTCGCGAATAGCTAAATCATTGCTGATGCGAAGTGAAACAACATTTCAACAACAACAACAACAACAACAAACAACAACAACAACAACAAAAACAACAACAATCACTAAATTTAAGTTAAAAAATATTGCCAACAATTTTATTTGCTTCCAAGGTGGCGCATTTTGGACACGAAATTTTATCAAGTTTGGGACAATTAAAGAGAGAATCATAAAAAGAGAGACAACTCAAATTGAATGTTAAAACTTCACAACATTGAGAAAAATGGTAATACGGTTATAAAATGAATGTGATAATTAGAGTACACTTATGACACGTGGCTTGTTTTATTATTATTATTATTATTATTATTATTATTATTATTATTATTATTATTATTATTATTATTATTATTATTATTATTATTATTATCATAATCATTATTATTATCATCATTATTATTATTATTATTATTATTACATTGATTCTTTTCGGTAACTCTCGATTTTGTCAGGTGTTACATGTCCCACTCAGTGTTCTTGTACTATCAAAGTGATCAATTGAGGAAACCGGAGTACCTTAAATATAAAATAAATAAATAAAATGAATAATACTATGCGGTAACCGCACTGACTCATTTCCTTTCTCATTTATCTGTCCTATATTTTGAAGGTTAGAGGTGCTGTGATCCGAAATCCACCAAGGGAGAGCCCACCGTTTACGATTCATTTTATTTTTGAGTGAGTGACTGAGTGAATGAAAGTAAGTAAGTCATTCAGTCAGTCGGTCAGTCAGTAGTTGAGTGAGTGAGTGAGTGAGTGAGTGAGTGAGTGAGTGAGTGAATGAAAGCGAGTGTGTGAGTAAATGAAAGTGATTGAGTTAGTTAGTGAATGAGGGAAAGATTGAATTAGTCAGTAAATAAGTAAGTCAATCAGTCAGTCAGTCAGTAGGTGAGTAAGTGATAGAGTTAGTGAGTTAGTGAGTGAGTGAGTGAGTCAGTCAGTCAGTCTGTTAGGTAGTGAGTCAATCAGTCAGTCAATCAGGAAGGGATTTAGTGTGTGAGCCAGTTAGTCAATAAGTCAGTCAGTAATTGAGTGACTGAGTGAGTGAATAAGTGAGTGAGTCAGTCAGTCATTAGGTAATTCAGTGATTTTCCCTCTTTATAATTAATTACCTATACAAATTATAAAATATACATAAGTAAAATATAGGCTCAAAACTATAGTCCGTTTTATTAAGGAGAATTATAGGCTTAAAACTATTGTTCGTGTAAATAAGGTGAAATATAGGCTTAAAACTATAGTCCGTTTTAATAAGGAGAAATATCTGATCTTTAGATATGAAAAATTAATGTTCAAAGTCCTTAATCATGATAAAAAAGAGATTATGTCTATGTAGACTGAGAAGACCATATGAATCTGAGGGTGGCGCACTTTCCCAGAATGCAAGTGTAGAATAATGTCACGTTTACTTATTGATACTCTGAATCGCGACGTTGTTATCCATCTTACGATTCATTTCAGTCTGTGATAAGCTATATCAAATAAGTCCTATTTGCAACAGATGAAAAAAAAATGATGTAATTTTTTTTAACAAGCTGAAAAAATAATATCTTTATATAATTTTTCCATTCTGCTGTAATTTATAAAATAGAAAGAGTTGGAACTGGAAAGAAAAACTGCTCGTTAAAATATTAGTGTTTTAACCTGTTTATAAAATATTAATAACTTTTTTACTTAGCGTCTTTATTGTTATATGGCGGAGAGATATTCCAAGTGGTTGCCATGTAGCGCTTCCTATCGTAAAAATTCCTACGAACGAAATGTACTAGACACAGCTATATGGCCTGATTTCTGTATCACCTGATTTCTTTTTGTTTTCCTTTATCATCATCATCATCATCATCATCATCATCATCTTCTTCTTCTTCTTCTTCTTCTTCTTCTTCTTCTTCTTCTTCTTCTTTTTCTTCTTCTTTTGCACACTCTTTCGCGTCGCATTAGCAATTTTCAACTATTCATTATGACAAACTTTTTAAAATTTATTTCATCATTTGTTAATTTTTGGACAGTGTAAACATTTTTTGTACAATACTAAAAAGAGGGCATTGGAAAAAATTCCATTCCCAATTTTAAGAAAGAGCAATTACAATATGCATGCAAAAATGGTACATGTATATAAATAATTATTTTGTTTTAAATTAAAAAGAGCAATAAAAACATTGAAGGCTATTGGTAATCTAGTTTCTAGCAGAGACGATCAAAGAGAGTCGGAGTTGGTATGGTAAGTTGCGTATTTCCGGTCCTCAAAACTATTTTTAAAACCTTTTCATTTGAATTCCCCAAATGCATAAATTCTAGTATCGGTCTCTGTTATACAAAAATATAGTTGCGTCATATACTTTTTTTTAAAAAAAAATTTTTTGTTAAATACATTTCAAAAATTGTATATAGCAGCTGTGGTGACTGTGTTCAAATTGAATCTCTAGAAGATGAGGCATTTAGAAGTGATATTTAAAATATCACTATAATTTTTAAAAAATTAAATTAAATTAAAATTTTAAATAAAATTTATTTATTTATTTTATTTTTTATCTATGTCGACGCATAATCGAAATTGAGTGATATAAGCAATTAACTCCTAGAAGATAGAGAATTACGTTCTAAGTATAAAAAAAAGACCTAAAGCACGGAGGAAAGATTTTTCCCCGAAGTCTTTTCTTGGATTTGATTAAGAGATCGTTATGTTTCTACGGTCCGATAATTCCTTTTATAAGCTTTATTACGGCGCCGTAACTGACTTGATTTCCAATTCGATGGATAATTCTATTTGGCATTTCTCAGGAGACATACTCGATCTGAATCAAATCTCCAACAGTATCAACACTATTCATCAATATGTCACCCGATGCTCATTGGTAAACGAGATTTTTTTGATGTATTGGTATTGAAATCCCTTCGGAAAAACAAGAGGATTTAAAGAGATTGAATTCTTTGATTTCTTTGCAGACACTGTCTTTATTTTTTTGTTGACAATTGATAGTTTCCTCCAATTGCCTTTTATTGCTTCTTTCTGTTATCTTAGTGGTCTATTCCGTAATCGACTGAATTCCGAGTTTATCAGAATGATAATCAAATTGCATTATCCCCATTTTGTGGTTGGATATGATACATGTAGGTACCCCAAGAAACCACTTGATAAAATAGATAAATCGATTCATTGAGGTACATTTGTATAATATTGGAGGTACGAACTTTAAAACTTCTAACATACGTGTAAACTGTATGTGTTTACCCTCCTCTTCATTTTAACTCCCTCTAATCGCATGAAAGATGACAAATTCGTGTCTTTTTTCCTTTTTTTAAAAAATTAAATTAAATTTAAAAAAAGTCCAACAAATACCTACGCAAAAATTAAAATTGTATTTAATTTCTTGCATTTTGCTTTTTTTTTTAGTTTTTAAATTTTTTAATTAATTAATTAATTTATTGATTGATTTATTAATTTATTTCATTTATTTTGCTTGATAAAAACTGTAAGATTTTTTTTTTTAAAAAAGAACTACTAAGTGTTACATGGTCATTTAAAAACATAAAACCTTTCAGGTATAAAAATTCTCTCTCTCTCTCTCTCTCTCTCTCTCTCTCTCTCTCTCTCTCTCTCTCTCTCTCTCTCTCCACACACACACACACACACACACACACACACACACACACACACACACATTAATAAAATTGATGGAAGTAAGTTTAATGTCAGTAGATATTGATACATACACACATACACACGAACCCAACCCCCCCCCCCCACACACACACACACACACCAGTCCGACTTAAAATATCCAAATTTTATAAATTCACAAAAAAAATTACAATTTACGTCTCAAAAACTGTGATGTGTTTGTGTATTATCGGAAGACATAATACCACATTCCTCACACGTTAAGAATCTTGCCGTAACGTAATTACAGTTTTGATTTATGCTAATATAATAGTGACAAATACACACTCAGGCGAGTGATCTATTATAATTGAATTTTACTAGACGTTATTGCATCAAAGTACGGAGCCATACATCTAAAATCGTCATAACCAGATTTCTCTGAAAACTCAAAACGAAATCACATTTAGAAATTATATTATCCGAAAAAAATGTATATTTGCTTAAATTATCTTATTTCGATTGAAATTTTAATGCTCTTAAAATACAAAAGGAAAAGAAAACTTGAAGTATACATAGGCCTGGCTTTTTTTTAAATTTTCATTTTCGTTTTAAAGATTTTTATAATCTGGTTTCAAAAGTTTTCTGTCTGAGTTTGTAAATTTGTATTTGTAACAACAATTTTTATTAACAATTTGAAACAACATAAAACAGCACGCATGATGGATTCTGGAACAAGAGATTGGCAACTCTTATACAAGCCCGTTTCCATGAAGCTTATTAATTTAAACATGGTGTATAGAGCCCTCCTATGCTTCTACTAATATTTTCTGTTTAAAGCGAAATGAGGCGGTATCCCTTCCAACAACAATTTGTATCGGAAAATTCTGGTTTTTATATAGAAACTGTTCGGACCTTACGCGCAGCCACCAGGCATAAATTCGGACTAGAAGCGTACTGACTCGGTGAGCTAGCACTTTAAAGGTCACCCTATTATAAGGCAGGCCATAATACAGACTCTCACATCTAACGCATACACAAACTTACACGCAACCACCAGGTATAGTGTGTTAGGGTCAGAGGAAATTCGGACCAGCAGCGTACTGACTTGGTGAGCTAGCACTTTAAAGGTCACCCTATTATAAGACAGGCCATAATACAGACTCTCACATCTAACGCATACACAAACTTACACGCAGCTACCAGGTATAGTATGTTAGGGTCAGAGGAAATTCAGACAAGTAGCGTACTGACTTGGTGAGCTAGCACTTTAAAGGTCACCCTATTATAAGGCAGGCCATAATACAAACTCTCACATCTAACGCATACACAAACTTACACGCAGCCACCAGGTATAGTGTGTAAGGGTCAGAGGAAATTCGGACTAGTAGCGTACTGACTCGGTGAGCTAGCACTTTAAAGGTCACCCTATTATAAGACAGACCATAATACAGACTCTCACATCTAACGCATACACAAACTTGTTCTTATATTAATCCATACATATTAAAAAGTTAAAAATTGCTGATGCGACGTTAAACAACTTTACATCAAACCAATAATTTATTGTTTATTCAATACGCCACACATTTATTAATGACAGACATAAAAAGTTATTGAAAGATATCGCATATCTACCTAATATCTGAATTAAAATATTGTTTCATTATTTTAAACTTTAAGTTGTCAATTGCAAAATTTTGAATATTTTACTTTGTTTTACACAAAATTAAAAACTTGTACAAGACTTTATGTATTCAAGTTTTAATTTGTATTCAAATTAAATTCAGTTTTAATGGATTTTAAGGATTCAACTTTTAATTCAATTAATTAAAAATAATTTCAAAATAAATTCTAATTTAAAAGTACAAACAAAAAATTTTACGATTATTAATTTTTCATGAAAATAAACAAAAAACCATATTATTTGACAAACAACCATTTTAAAACATAAATTTTCTTTTGCTGTCAAAAATAATAAAAATTTGACAGAACAGCTTTCATTTAAATGCAATTCATCGCTTGTTATATTGTATTTGTGGCAAATTCAAAGAACGAAAAACGCCTGTAAGAGTTTCACTGCTTAAAACTCTGGACATCAAATCAGGTGGAAATGCTTTTAGCAGTCTCAACAAAAAATCTTAATGTCTTTTATCAGTAAGCTGTATGCACATGATTTGATTTAATTCAAGAAATAATATTTCAATTAATTTGCGGTATTTGCGTATAATAAGGGCGGTAACCTCGGCAGGATTTCTTCCAAGTTCTATAGAATTATGAGCCGATAAATTTCTTAGCGGGTTAGCGACGTGATTATCCATATTTGAACGCTAACAAGACCGACGCGAAATCAATTTGATTTTAATGCTCAAATATCTTCGATGAATTGAAGATGGAAAAGTTATTAGGCAAAATTGGTGTTGATGCGTTTTGGAGAGCATCCGTTGGATAAATCAAGTTACCCAAAGCCATTTGTCTATAACGTCACAAAAGGAATATCTAATAGATAGTGAATTGAGGATTTTCAGAAATAGAAAATTTATTAGTAGGATATTCTTGAATAAAACACCTGTAACCTCACCTTGTGGCTTTATCCATCATTATATATTGCTGTAGTTAAATGATCAAATCACATCCTGAAATCCGATTATCCAAGAAAAGTGATAAAGTATTAGAGATGTCTTAGAAACGAAACGGCAAAATGTTTTTGACGCACTCATGCACACATAGTTTAATCAAGATTTTTCTTATTTTTCACATGAATTTCATCAACAGATTTTCAATTACCTAAAATGATCAAAACTTATTTAAGTGTAGAAAAACGGAATCGAAAATTTTATCTTAAGGCTGAGAAAATCGACACCATCTATTTGTTATAATTCTTTGAGCCTACGATTTGAGTCTTGTAACGCGGCTTTAATAGCGGTATAATATGACAATGAATAAATCAGGTATTATACACGGTGACGATTAATTATGCTTAATAGAATTCTGTTGCAACAATGCTTTCATATTAGGACTAATGTAATGGCGATATACCCTAACGGAACACATCTTATATGATTGTAGAATGTAGAAACATGTATTATCAACAACAAGAAATTGGATTAGTAAGGAGAAATTAACTTTATTAGTGATTTCCGTCTCGACTAGTGTCATTTCCTGGTCTTTCCAATTTTTCACTTCATTCGGCTAGAAAATAAGTTCAATGAAAAATCTGCCATTTGTCTTAAATTGTCCCTTTTCTCTTTGTCACAAATCAAAACTGACTTGCCAAACAAAAAAGACAGAACTAATATTGCTTGTAAATCGAAAAATCGTAGACTTTGACGAATTGTTAAAAAACTGAATTACAAAAACATTTCCATCAAGTCAAAAAATGTCAGATTATTACAAAAATCAGGATTTACACAATTTCTTTATTCCATGTTTTATTGATAAAATTAACTCCTCCCATTTCCTGTTTTACATTTTAGAGTAAGAAAGTATCAACTACATCTAGAAAATACTATGAAATATTTTTTAAAATCTATCATTATTATTATTTTTTTATTTTTATTATTATTATTATTATTATTATCATCATCATCATCACTGCCGTCATCATTGTAACCATCATCATCATCATCATCATCATCATCATCATCATCATCATCATCATTATTATCAAAATCACTTAAAATGCATATACAATATACAAAAAAAATGTACCACTATAGAAATAATGTACCAAAATATCAAAAAGAAAGCTTAAAGAACTTATCTGCCGTGTCTAGATAATGTTTTAGAAGCACATTGATTTGGTTGGCCAAAGTATAATCTAAATTTAAAAAATGACACCATTAAAATTTACAAACATAAATGAACAAATAAATAAATAATTAATTAATTAAATTATTAAAAATAAAATTATTAAAAAAATGAATAATTAAAAAATATATATAAAATTATTAAATGAATAAATAAAATTATTAAAAATAAATGAATAGATAAATAAAAATGAAATTATTAAAAATAGATAAATTTAAAACAGACTATTAGAAGGTTTAGTTACACAAGATATAACAAATTAATTTTTCCTGCATAGGACATAAAAATAGTGGAGTGCGGTAATTATAATAATAATACTAATGATAATGATAATTTTATTTCATTAAAGCGTCACAAGTAATCAGTGCAATAAAAACATTCAAGCATAAATAAACACAACATGATTACTCCCAGCAATATTGACTTATGAGACAATAAAAGTTCACTAAAGCTGACTTACTTCTAAATCAAGTTGCTAATGTTAGGGATGGAGGAGGAAATCTGAGTGCCCTGACGAAAAAAACAACAAAACAACCAACTTCCGGATAGTGAACCGACAAACTTTCTTACACTTGTCTTATACAATATATTGTTAAATACGTTCAAAACTGGTATGACACCAAGATTTCTCCGGATGTAATTGGAGCCTACAAGTCGAGAGTAAGCGTGTGTTTTAAACTGCTAAGACGTCAAGGCCCCGGATATCATCAGGGAAAAGGAATGTCTAAAAACCCTGATCAGATTTTAAAAAATGGCACACCAGAGCTTGAAATATGGCTTTCGATTGTGTAATATGCGACACAGACCAAACGTTGCCGTCAGCGGTTTCGTCAAAAGACAATTGACTCCATGGCGTCGTTTATTGCGGTTTCTAACTATGTCATTAATCTTTCTTTTCACATTACATGCTGAAAACCTTTTAATTTCTGATTTCACACGTTGCAGGTATAGCCAGGTAGATTGGAGTTAATCGCCCTTCCCGAACACCCGGTCTCACTTCCCTGATGGAAGTTCACGTGTAAAATTATTAAGCCGGTTTTCAAAGTTTTTACTTTGATTTTGGAATTGTAATTTGAAAACTTGTCGGTGCATTTTGTTTGATTTTATCGTTATTAATATTATTTTTTTTAAATATTAATTTGCAAAGTTCATTCATGTTTGTGGAATAGATTTACACGTTTCCGCTATAACTGAAACCGGAAAAAAGGTTGAAGTAAAATTTCAATAAGTATATTTGAGTAGGAAAAATAGTAAACAACAAAAAAACAATGTTAATACTGACACTAAAAAAAACTTCAAGAAAATCTTTAACCTAAAACAAAAAATAACTCATTAATCAATTATCTGGATCAGAAGGTGTTTAACAATTTAAGAATCAATTTCAGAAGATAATACCGATTGCGTTATCAATTTGTGCTCTTTCAACTTTCCTAACAAGATCTATAAATGTATCTTTGTTACCGGTCAGGTTGGAGCACCTGCACAGGTAAAATTGAAGTACAATTTCCTTTGATATGATGATAGTTAATAAATCTTCCCTGATGTCGTAAAACTAGATTTGTAATTCCGATTTCATGTCAGTTATGAATCGAATTTTAGGAGTTTATTAAGTCTGATATTTTTTATGTAAATGTTACGATTAGATTCAAAAGCTTCCATAAAATCGAATTTAATGTTGAACTCCTAAATTCATTATTTGATTTGTTCATTTAGATGTTAGTTTTAATAACGTAACAGTAAAATGAATTAATTCCTATTTTTATAGCCAAAAACTGTTGATGTTCGATAAAAGCGCCAATAAAATGTAAATATATATTGCTCGTTTAGGATAAACCCACATTTTTATAACTTGTCATTTTGAACCACTGAAACAATTAAAAAGATTATAGCCATTTTGTCAGCCTGATATTAGCCATATTATTATGTACCTGCATAATTGCATTTTATTTTAGATTACCTGAATCCAGTTTTTGCGTTACCTACGATTTAATTTTTTTTATTAAGAAAAAGCGTCAATAATAATAATAATAATAATAATAATAATAATAATAATAATAATAATAATAATAATAATAACAATAATAACAACAACAACAACAACAATAATAATATACTAGACAATTAGAATTTAGATGATTGTTTGATCAAATCACTTGCATATTTTTATTCTTTTTTAATAATAATAATAATAATAATAATAATAATAATAATAATAATAATAAATACTAATAATTGAGAAATAAGATAATTGTCTGATAAACTGACATGCATATATATTTTTAATCAAAATTCAACAACAACAACAACAATAATAATAATAATAATAATAATAATAATAATAATAATAATAATAGTAACAGTAATAATACTAATAATACTAATACTTGACATCACATCCGTCATGTCAATGTTTTTTCTCAAACCATTGAAAGATATAGACAACAGTTTCACTATTGTTCTTAAAATCAAAAAGAGTATAAATCATGAAAGGCCCATAATTTGCCCAAATGAGTCTCACCGCGTACCGCATAATGTTGGAACGGAAAAATAATTTTCATAAGATAAGAACATTCCATGAAAACGCTTTCTGTTTTACTCAAAACAAAGGCATAAGAGTATGGGTCACGTTTCAATTTAAAATCAAAATTGGAGTCAAGAAAATTTCTGTCAAAATGACGCTGATAATTTTAAGATTTGATTTCTTATGACGTCAAACTGACGTCAAAAAATTGACATTGACTTGTGCTTCATCACTTTGCAATCCTAAGTAATTCATTATGAAGAAATTTTCCTGGTGTAAACTTTTGGCCAAGTTAGATGTTGTTTATTGGGGGGGGGAGCAAAAAGGCTTTTATCATTTGAAATCGTCGTTTTAGATAATATTACAGACCCCTATCGTCTACCCCTATGTGTACTACATTCAACCATAGTATTGTCATTTTTGCAACTGATGAACGCTCTATCACGTTACAGAAGTGTGTAGATCTTGGTGGCTTTTTTGTGGATTTTTAAGCTGAACTAGAAGTCGTCCAGAAATAATTAACTTTGATGCAACACAGACGAACATCAGGTATTCAAAGTTTTCGCAATTTTCTTTACACAATTAGTCTTCAAGATTGAATAGATTTGTATTTGAAACCTTCTGCGCCAATAAAAAGGGTTAGGGTTACTTTTTGGCAATTGTCATAAGTCAAGAATTCTTAGCACTACAAAAAATCTTATTAAAATCAATAATAATAATAATAATAATAATATTAATAATAATGATGGTGGTGGTGGTGGTGGGGTGATGATGATGATGATGATGATAAATAAATAAATAAATAAATAAATAAATAAATAAATAAATAAATTTGAATGAAAAACAAAACCCTTATTTTTTCTACCTTTTGTCTTGGTAAACTTATTTTATAGCTGAAAAAATATGTAATTAACTACAACCAATGTTACCAAGAACAAAACGCACAAACAAATGAAGCAAAACGAAAAGACAAACAATTTATTTTAAAAAATTAAATTAAAATATCAAAACTGAAAACAAAACAATTATTAGATGTTTAGTTGTTAGTTAAGGTAATTTCTATTTTAGACATTTAGAAATGTTCTCTTAAAAATCTATTGTATAGAGTGGTATTGAATAATGCAATCATTATGTTTATTGCATTCTGTGCAAGTTTTACACATTGAACTAAAACTGAATTGTTGCATCATAATGGCTAGCTATCGATATAATTTATTATTTTGCCGTATTTGTCACCTAGACAGGGCTATTTAATCATTCAATGAAAGAAAAATATCTTTAAAGATCTAGGATCCCATTTTACACAACCTCTAATAAAAGACTGCAGATACGTTTCATATTTCACAAGTTGTTACAAAATTGAAAACGATGGGATATCCCGTTAGTCGTGTGGATCGAACACGTATCTCTATGATATTATACAGCTTGACAAAGACTGATGAGGACCTACCCGCCGGGAACGGCCTAGGTTAGACCGTTTAATGATAAAGTTTCACCTTTATCATTACAAACAGGTGTTTATTTTAGCAATTAAAGTCAACAAAAATGTGTAATGATACGAAAAATCTGTCTCGATGTCAATTTCAACCCGCACGTGCTCACGTGAAGCTCTCGCGTTTTGGTGGCTATAGATACCAAATTAACAGCGTTAAAATGTTTGTAATTAGAGGTTTTGTATCAAATTGTGCATGAACTTTACACGAGAACAACCGTATTGATATTGAAGGAACGTAATAAGATTTTAATTTCTTTTTTGTTATTGAAGAGATGAAATGAAATATGAAATGGTCAGTAATACGTTGTCAATCAATCAAACAGGTAGAAACGCCATTTAAAATAACAATCAATGCTGTACTATCATAGCGCCTTCTATGAAACAAAATAACCCGGAGGCATATGTTATGGAAAAAGCTTTTTATTGATGATGATACATCGATGATCATTCTGATTACATTCTGTCTCTCAATGCAGGGATGTATCGGAGATATGAAGAAACTCTATAGCACTCATATGTCATGCCAGTCTACATACATCAATCGTTTGATAAAATAGGAAATTACAAAATTAAACACACAATTATTTCCAGTAGTTTCTTTGTAAGTTGATAGCTACTTCGATTTAAATAATGTATAATAATAAGTTTTATAAATGTTTTAAAAGTTGGACGTTGAATGTGTGTGTGTGTGTGTGTGTGTGTGTGTGTGTGTGTGTTATTTGCACGTGTTAAAGTTTGGACATATATATATGTGTGTGTGTGTGTGTGTGTGTGTGTGTGTGTGTGTGTGTGTGTGTGTGTGTGTATTTGCACGTGTAAACTTTGTACATCCACATGTTTTTAAAATTGTTTTAAAATGAATTAATTGCACGTGTAAAGTTTATACATACAAATTTTAAAAGAATTAAAGCACACATAAAAGAATTGAAATATTGAAAATATAGTAAAAATTTATGTACAATTGAAAGATTGGTTATTCATGCACGCGCGATAAATAAAATTGTCAAATCAATGAATAGCCTCGATGCATGCTTATTTTTTCTTTTTTCTTTTTATTTATTTTTTTATTTTTATTACAATTTTTTGTTATTTATTTTAACATCTTCTTGTTTGTTTTTGTCATTGAGTGCTAAAAATGAAATAGCCCGAGCACCAACTTATTATTGCTATCACGTAACACTGTTTGATGTTATGTATGTTAAATATTAATGTTTTATCATATGACACCTTTTCAATACATTACTCATAAAATTTATCATTCATAGCAATTTGTTCTTTCTTTTTCTTTTTACTTTTAGAGTTTACACGATTAATTTTCATACTGCGTTTAAATTGCCAAAAAAAAAAAAAAAATAAATAAAAATAAAAATAAATAAAAAATAAAATAAAATAAAATAAAATAAAATAAAATAAAATAAAATAAAATAAAATAAAATAAAATAAAGATAAATAGATAAATAAATAAATAAATAAATAAAAACATTTTCAATTCTTTTTAGACAGGTATTATTTAGAATCTGAAAGGCATATTTATACTCTCTAGATTACCCATTTTTCCTTTAAACAAATGAACGGAAATCAGTTGCGGTCTGGTCATGAAGCTCGGTCCAGGCAATTGGTGTTGAACCACGGCACTGGTATCTTATAAATAATTGAGATAGGTATTAACTCAAAATTAATTTTTATCTTGATGATATGAGAAAACAATCTGTAGCCAAAAAGATTTTTTTTTTTTTTTTTTTTTTTTTTTTTTTTTTTTTTTTTTTTTTTTTTTTTTTTTTTTTTTGCAATTAATGCAAATCCAATGGGATTAAACAGACAAACATGAGTATTATAATATAATAAATGTATGCTTTTACTAAGTCGTAATTGCGGCATATTTTTTTGTAGGTGGCATGTGTCGGCTTCCGTATGCCTTAAAAACCACTGGTTTAAAAAAGTCAGATGGTTCTGATCTGGAGTATGGATGAAATATTGGTTGTTAAATAAGTGGGATGGTTTGGCGTTCCTCTAGTTGAACTATAATACAGGACTATCTTTGGATCCAGTACACATCAAAAGTCAGGAGATTTGTTGTATATGTTTGAAGCACTGCTGGTTGTAAATCAGGGATATAAATGGGGTGGGGGCTTTTAATGGAGCAATTACGCTCTTTTCTCTTGTGGACGTCATATTTTATTGTCAGATCCAAAGTCCGGATATTGAAATCATTGGCCCGTCTTCCTGTTTATATGATCTTGTGCATGTTTGGACAACTGGCTGCAAAATAACAGAACTGTAACATGCTACTAGATATAAGTATATTATTGAATCCATTGTCGAATTAAAAGTAGGGGGATATTCTTTGGGTTCAAGTTATCTGTTTATGTAAAAATACTGGTGGTAAAGTTCGTAAGATGGTAGAAAGAGAGTCTTAAATAGAACTTTAACATGTTCCTGAATCTCATTATTTTATTGGATTCATCATCGATATAAAATTCGGATGAAGGGCCAACTACATGTTTTTTATCTACCACTGGTTTTAAAATTAGTAAAATGATTGAGGATTCCTTCCGTGCCCACAAGAAGTCGTGAGAGTCTCAGAGACAATAATGAATGGCCACACTATTTGCTTTTCATGTTTTATAGTGTGTCTTGAACCACTTGTTTTAAAATTAGAGAAATGGTTGAGGGTTCCACCCGTGCCGACAAAAAGGCAAGGGATTATAATGGAAGGCCAAGCTATATGCTCTTCATGTTTTGCAGTGTGTAATAAACCACTGGTTTTAAATTATTTAAATGATTGAGGGTTCCCCCTGTTCCCACAAAAAGTCAAGACATTATAATGAAGGGCCCCGCTATATGCTTTTCAAGTTTTGTAATTAAGTATGCACCACTGGTTTTAAAATAAGTAAAATGATTAAGGGTTCCTCCGGTACCCACAAAATGTTGTGAGATTATAATCAAGGTACCCACACTATTTTTATATTGTCTTATTGTGTATTTTTCTCTTGTTTGTTTCTTTCATTTGCTTTTCATGTTCTTTGAACTTTTGGCATTTACATAGTACAAGTTTTTTAACGTACAACTTGCTATTTTCTTCTTCCTTTTATATACAAAATATTTAACGTCTTCAATCAAAATCGATTTTTAATCTCGAACAAAATCAGAATTGAAAATGGTCTAAAAAGCAAATAATCTTTTTTTTATAAAATAAAAAAAAATCCAGGAAATTAGAATATTAATACCAATATATAAACAATTAAATAAAATGTTTTAACACAACAAGGATACTGTATATATTATTTGTAATGATTCCCTAATGGAATTAAACTTCAAGTCCAAATGCGTTGATTGAAAAGCCATCGTGACAGTTTGTTAAAGGTCGGAAATAGAAAAGTTCCTATCACATATTGAGCTGCTGACGAAGATCAGACCACAATCGACGAATCACTCACAAATACAATCCGTCTTTACAATCTAGGAAATAAGAAAAGAGATAGTCTTTCTAATGGGTCGATACTAAAATTAATTGTTTCAAGTTCAAAGCATTGTGATGGTGCGAAATTTCCTGTTGAGAACCATTTTGCCAATAGCTTTTAATATATTAATAATCCTAGCAGATGATCGCGAAATGCTATCAAAAAGATAACATTTTGTCACCAGTCTTTGATTAGATTTCTACAAATCAGGGAAGAAATGCCAACATATTAAGGTTTATTTTCTTTGAGGGCAAAAAGATGTTATTGCGAAACAGGATATCAGATTCTTTAGAATCATAAAAATATAAGATTACGAATACGAGGATTAGATTTTCTGGGCCAGTAGTCTTTGAGAAAGCATGTAAAATGACAATATCATCTGCTTCGATGGGGTATTTGCTAGTAGAGTGTTTTACAAATCAGTCAGGTAATTGTTCTGTTGACATATAACGTTAATGTGGTTATATGTTATTTTAGAGAAAAAATATGTACAGAATAATAAATAGACGGTGCGATCAAAAGATATACATCGATACATCAATAAATTACTTTACAAATGCACTGCCATCGGGGTTATGAACTAGTTAAGTGCAGGTTTGATGCATTAATCAACTTTGATTTAATTCAACAATGATATTTAACTAATTTCAAGTAATCACAGTATAAGTTTTGCACTTTTTTTCAATTTGATTTGTAGAAAAAAATCAACAATATAAAAACAAAATATATAATATGTTTTATTCAGTGTTAATGAATAGGATATGCATGTGGGGGTTGTTGGTTAATAATTGTTGTAAAATGAATATTCTTTCCTTCCAAAATATGTGTTTTATCAGCTACTAGTGATTACAGTGAAAACTGTGAAAACCGGACCCTGGAAAAAAACCGTAATCCTACATGTGTAAACCGGACAAAATGTTAGGTCCCGAATTTGACCTTCTTTAATCCAATTATCATGAACCCTATCAAACGGAACCTGTCTCACTCTGGATACCGGACTAGCTTTCTGGTACAAAATGAACATATACATTATTTAAAAAAAAAGAAGGAAATGGGATGGGTTGATTTGGTTCTTTTAGGGGTCCATTAATCACACCACTGGATATTTTCCTTAGTGGCAATTTCATAAGTCAGTAAATCATAATTTGCAATTTTTTATTTTTTGATACAATGGATCATGAAGTCCATCAATACCCCTTGAGATTACATTAATCATTATAAAAGAGACAGTGAATGATGTGGACAAAGGTTTAGAATAAAATTGTTTTTTAAGAATCATGCTGTCTCCGATTGGACGTTTTACTGAATGAGCCGCTGTCTCAGATTGGACGTTTTACAGAATGAGTCTAGAGAAATTCTAAATTAACATTCGCAGACATCAAGTCACAAGTAAATGACATTCAATAATTATTTTGTTTTCTTTTAAAACGTATATAGTTGTAACAGAAACCGAGACAAATATTACTTTTTTAATAATTTATTTTAATGAATTGTTATATTTAAATACATTTAACTTCAAAACTTACATTTGGTATTTCATAATTTGATTTAAAGATAGAAGCAATCTTTTTGCAATTGGCTTTATCAAAGTAATCATCTTTTAAACATTTGACTCAGTCGAAGTCCACACCATTTTTCATTTCTATTAATCGTTGTAGCCATTCCTGTTAAATTAAGTAGCCATTGTCGTCTAAGGTGAAGGCATGGCGAAGCGTGCGCCCGTGTACTTCCGGTAAACTTTAACCGTGTTCCCTGAAACTGCTCGGCCGAATGAAGGTTGAAAGTTATACCAGACTTTGTAATAAACAAAAAAAAAAATAAAATAAAATAAAATAAAAAAAAATAAAAAAAAAAAAAAATAAAAAATAAAAAAAAAAAACAACGGTTTTTTTTTTTTTTTTTTTTAATCTAATTTTACATGTACACAATGCATATGAGTTTGTTTGCGATTGTTCTCCAGAATAAAACTAAATTTAAAGAGGAAGTTTCATGGTTGTTGCTAACGAAAACTGTGTCCAGAGTTAACGTTCTGTATCAAAATTTGTCGCCATCAATTAATGAAAAAAAAAAAGATAATAAGCCATTACAGATTTTTTTTACCCATTTAGTTTAAAGTTGAAATAGATACGAAAAGCCATTGAGTCTATCAAACAATTTCATTCGAAAAAATTTTAGTTGACCATATTTTCAGGAAAATACATATGAGTTGTTATTTTAAGCCAATTGTTTAAAGTTTTTCAATGGAACAGCAATTTTGATGAGAACAAAATTTGATGAGGAAGGTCATTGGTTGATGCAGGTTAAAAATTTGTGTTTAACATTGCTGCACGATATCAAAGACGGTACTATTAATTAAAAAAAAAACATCTAATACATAGCCATTACAATTTATATATTCATTTTAGACAGTTTTCATTCATATTTCACATTTAAGAAGATTTACTAGTACAGTCAAACCTGTCGATAAAGGCCAGCGATGGGAATCAATAAAGGTGACCTTTATGAACAGGTGGCCTTTATATACAAGTTCAAATAATATGAATAATAGGCAATCAGGATAGAATTTCATTGGCCTTCATAAGCAGGTGGTCCTTACAGAGAGGTGGCCTTTAAGGCAGATTCAACTGTATATCTGTTTAACATAAGAAACGGGATTTATTCGTAGCCCTAAGTTATGTGTCATGTGCCAAATTTTGAATTTTTACAAAAAGAAATATTCAAAATTGTGCACATGATAATTTTAAATATTTCTTTTTGTAAAAATGCAAAACTTTGCACATGACATATGCTTAGGTGTTTGGTGTTTTATGCCAATTCCTTAAAAATCTTCATTTTAAAAAATACATTTCATAAATTAAAACCAAATTTGTAAAAAAAGAAAGAAAGAAAAAAGGTTGGGGAAGACTAAAAATTATTCGGTCGATTATCAAAGGTGGCCCGTTTCACTATAAATTTAAGCGTAAATAGGTATTACAAATTCATTTATAGACCGTTTTAGTTCCAATGTAATATTTAGAAAGAAAGTAGAATGAGTTTAAAAGATGAAAAATATTTTTCATCAGAATTTTTCATTTACTTAGCTTTTAATAGTAGAGGTGTTTTATTTTTCAAAATCTTTAAAACTATCTCTTACAGAACAACTGGACCAAATTTCAAATATTCTTTTTAAAAAAATCCTTAGGCGGTTCGTAAGTAAATCAAGTCTGGCATGACTGTGCGAAAATGAATTGAAAAATGAGCCAACTGAGCGATACGGACATTACTGGGCCTCTTGTATACGAAACTTTTCCTTCATAGTATACGCCATGTTTTTACATTATACAAGGTCTTATTTGCTACATTTTTTAAAAAACTTACTTTATCGTACCAGCCACCTTTATGCATTTGTCCCGATCGCAGTAGCCGCCATATTAACATCTGGCAATACCGTAATAGCCACCTTTTTAAACAATTGGCAGTATTTTATAGGGTGGTCGACCAACATATTTTCTACTTTTGGCTCCAATTTTTATCTTTAGCTTTTTCGTATAAGCCGTTTTTTTTAGAATTCACGCATTCATAGTAGCCATTATTTTTTAAACATTTTTTTTCATTGAAACCACAATTTAACATTTAACTTTATTTAAGTTTTCGTAACTGTCATTTTACCTTTGAAACTTTTCCAGAAAGCAACATCTTATTTTTGTCATAATTGTACCAGCTATCGGTGGTCATCTCATCATCCGATTGCAAGAACTGACCACCTCGATATACGCAAGAATCATGATTTTGACGTTTAATAGACTCTTCTAGAGGCAGCAGAAATCAGATAGTTTTTTTTCCATAGACATGTATACTGTCATGTGCTGATTTTGAATTTCTATTCAAATAATGCATTCAAAATCAGCACATGACAATACAGATAGAATTCACATATACATTGTTCATACTGTCATGTGCTGAATTTGAATTAGAATTCAAAATCAGCACATGACAATACAATAAAGAAACACGGAATAAGAAAATCAATTACAAATTAGTCAGATTAAAAATGGCCCGAAAGGTGAAATCAATAGAGTTTTCAAGTAGATTTAATTTTTCCAAAATGAAAAGAACAAAAATGACCGCATGTGTGGTTACATGAACTCAGGGATGATTAAAACATTATTATCCTTAATAATGTCGGTCTGTATTAGCAGTATTATAACGAGTTTGTATGTAAGCAGATTTTAGATCTATTTGATTGTTAATATAATCAATTGATTTGAGATACATGTACGTGTGAAATACTTGTAGGGTTATTTTGAATCCGGATATGTATATAACCATAAGCGTCGGAAAATCCTAAATCGAAAATTTCTCTTTGTTCAATAAAATGTGATAATAATAATCGTAATTGGAAAAAATTATAAACATCAATTATCAGTATGTAAGCTATTAAAATGATAATAAAAATATATAAATGAAAAAAAAACAAACTTATGCGTATCAAGCAAAAGATATTACAATGACAAATTTAATCAATAATAAAAAAAAAATTAAATTCAATAAAGAATTTAAAAAAAATAAATTAGTAAATAAGATGAAGTCCTCAAACAAAGAAAGAAGTCAGGACCTTTTTTTTTTTTTTTTTTTTTTTTTTTTTTTTTTTTTTTTTTTTGCAATTTTGCATAAATTAACAAAATTATTATCTAAACAGACAATAGTTTTGGTATATAAATAGGACCGTTTGAGAGACCAAAACTATACCAATCAATGTTTTGCCAAAAATTTGAAGTCTGGTTTTATTGGAGTAGTAAAAGGACAAACACCAGTTGCTTCAAGAAATCTGGCTAATGAGCATTGATGGTACAAGTCTCACATTCACCATCATACACCTATCGGTTTACCCGTCTTTAATCAGTCTAATGCATATGTCTAGGTGTGTGTGTGTGTGTGTGTGTGTGTGTGTGTGTGTGTGTGTGTGTGTGTGTGTGTGTGTTCTTTTGCAAATTAATATTCAATCAAATAAATTTTTCAGATAACAAAAAAAAAAAAAAAAAAAAAAAAAAACACTTAAATGCAGATTTTTTGGTAGCTGTTTATTTCAAAATACAATGTTAAGTAGTGCCTAGTTTCCGTCTTAACCGGTGGTTTTATATTGTGGTTCCTATATGTGTTTGATTTTTCCTTGGTTTTGCCTTGATTGGCTGATTGATCTTTAATATTTTTTATAACATTGCGTTTTCTTTGTTGCGTTGTCTGTTGCCAAGAACATCAATTTCTTTCTTCTATTTAAACAAATGATATTTACTGAATGAGTTTTAAATGTGTTGTAAAAATTACAATAATGAGAAATAAAGAATTTGAATTTGAAATCATGTCGTTTAAGATATTTTTTGTAAAGCACAAAAATTGTGTATTGTGTAGTAAATTGTATTTTAAAATGAACTTTTATTACAGTCTGCTGAAAGCTAGTAGACAATAACTCGCTCTAGTTCATGTTTTTTTTTCATTCCCTTTCTCATTTTAAAAAGACATTCATTTTTCAGTGAGAGCTAAATTGGTACGCATTTCTACTAAGACGTTTGTCAGACGTTAATAATCCCATTTTGTTTCTTGCCCATAGCAAAGATTCGATTTGATTGTGATATAATGGGGTTTTACGTCCCAATAAAAAATATTTCACTTACATCTAGACGCCGCCACTGAGGTTAAGGTGAAGTGGCAGAAATTTTGATCTTTGAAGTACTCTTAGGACAATGAGCAGGGAAGGTTCTTTGACGTGTCACGCCTGTCGTGATACGGGACATCGACTGTTAAGGTATCAGAAGGAACCCATGACTTTCATTTCTAAATGCCGAGAATTTCGCGAAAAAACAGTCAGTACCAATGTTCAAATCTTGGTGGGACCCGGTCGGATTCGAACCGAGATCTTCCATATACGAAGCGATCACTGTTCCATAGCAAAGGGCTTCGTATCACATAAAGGACACTGTCTGACCTTAATTTTGAGACAAATGTGGGCCGGAATCACGAAACGACAGAATTGGACAACTTCCACTAATTTATCAGTGGTATTAGAACCAGTTTAAGTTATGGAATTCTTTTTTTTAAAAAACCCTAAGTAAGGAATGTTGTGTGACAACGACTTATCTTAATCTATAAATCATCACCTGACTATTATCACGCCTTCAGCCATGATCGATTGGCTTTTTTCATCCTGACCGGTTAGGTCAGTCTGTTAGAGCGTCGTGCTAATAACGCGAATGTCGTGGGTTCGACCCCCACACTGGCCATTTACATTTTGATATTGGTTTATGGAAATCGCTATTTTCTTTGAAACATTTTAAAATTTATTAATAATGTTGATGTACCTAATTAAATACTCAATTTACTTTACAAATGACAATTCCTAATTGTTTTATCCAAAAAATTCAACATTTGTGTGATTTTTATATTAAAGCTGCATTAAGTTTTTTAATTTTCTGAATTTTTTTTTGATTTTCTAAAAATATATTTTTTCAAAAATATATATCTTCTAACCACGATCCGTGACATTCATTTTCTAAAATTTCAGTTCTTATAGTTTTAAAAAACGGAATCCTCTGACCGGTTGGTCAATGTTTAACGATGACAACTATGAGCTTGGAGCATGCGCACAGATATATGGAAAAACCCATGAATCGAAGGTGAAACATGACAAATTGCATTAACTGTCCTTAATTAATATCCAGATGTATTTGAAATGGTGTTATGTATCCCTTACTAAGTCACAAATGACAAATTCAACGAAGTTCTGTGTTTAATTTATCGTATTTCACAGTTTTTAAAGTTGTATTTAAATGACCCGGGTTTTGATGACATAATCATGTTCTAATATTAGATCCCAAATGCTGCATCTCGCTGGGTAATTACTGTAATTTCTGTATTTATTTGAGCTTTTATCGTTAAACCAAATGTAACATTGTTCATTAGGAACATCATTAATTAGATTAGCACCGTTTTATTTTTTTTCTTGGGAAAACTTAATGCAGCTTTAAGAATTGAATATACATGTCGGTTTCAATTAGTAAGAGTACAATAGTAATTTGTTACTATTGGTCCAAAATTGTTTGTCACATGGTTTTTTTTTTTCTAAATATATCTTTTATTCAAAACTTTCGCCATCAAAATAACAGTAAGATTGAATTAAAAAACATTGACCTAACCCAATTCTATTTTACATTAAGAATTCCTTCCCTGAATTCTTCTGTACATAGAGCAGTTTTTGGAAAAAAACTGAAATTAAATGACTTCAATGATCCAATTGGGCCTCACCCAAGATTGCATCAGGGTATTTCAAGGTATATAAAGGCTTAATGAATTATATGCAAATCGCATTTCTTTACTACATGGTGTTGAAGTAAAAAGAAATATGGAAAAAAATTGATATCCAAAGATGCAATAGATATACATCTTGTTTAAAAACTTTAGATTTTTTATTTTTTTTTTTATTTTTTTTTTTTTTTGAATAAGAAAAATATAGGAAAGAACCATAAGTTAATAAATGGGTGTTCATTGTTGTTCGGATTTTTTCAAGGGGTGATCATCATGAATATTCAAATCACGACAACATACATGTATCTTAGATCGAATTTGATTTGACAACTCGAGTTACTCTAGTACAACGTCCGAGCTTGCGCAGAAAATCAACTCTTGTTGGGTAAATCAAATAACTCGTGTTCGGTAGAGTTGTAAACAACATGGTGGATATTTTATGTATGAAAATGATTCTTGATGAGTTTCTGAATGACAGTGATGATGCCGACCATTTTGAAGACGACAATATGACAATGGGACGTAAAACACCATTCAATCAATCAATCAATTTCTCATTGATTGAAAAAAAACTGTTTAATAACTTGGGATTATGAGAGAACATTGGTTCTTATAGCGCTAGCCTGTGTGCATGCCTGAAATGTGCACACAAAAATTACTTATGACACGTGTCTGTGTTCAAAACAAACAGTGATTGTCTTGTATCAATTATGAATATTATTTTCTCATTTGTCGCAACTCATCAACTTTACAATAAGCAAATCGGATGAATAACTACCTGCTGCTTTTCTCATTCGGCATCGCGGTCGCCATGCTGGATCTTGAGAACCCTAAGCTGAGTGGGGGTTACTGTAGTCGGGTAAAGGTTAAGAGTGTGCAGAATCAGGATTCATGATCTTGGCGTTCGATTTACAACTCTTGTCACTCTAGTTACTCGAGCTGTCAAATCAAATTCGATCTTATATAGGTAAACAAGGAACGTGCATAATGGATATTTTCGGACATAGTGGATTTGTTGTCTCGTTGAAAACATTAAAAAAATTGTTAAATGCACATAGTTAAAGAAATTTTTTGGAAAAAGTCTGGTTAATTTTCCCGATAAGGTTAATAAATTTAACATGAATTTTTGATATTTTTGAATGTATTTGTTCAAATTTGGAATTTTGTTATCAAACTATGTATATGACAAACAATTATGGACTTATAGTAGTCTCATAACTCGTCATTAGAGACTATTATGGCCTAATGGTTAACGTTAGCCTTCAAACCCAAGGCGTCTCACGTCCGTTGGTTCGATCCCGGTCGACAGTAAGTGCAAAAGGGTTTTCCTTGTCGTATACCTATACTGGTTGACTATGAACCACTATGAACCGAGTGGTCTGATTTTCTGCAAAATAACGGACAAATGCACTAAGACTCTAAAGGCTGCCAAAAAATCGCACTAGTCCAATGCTGTTCAGAAACACTTGCACACTCACGCACTGCATGAACTTATGTTAAGATTTCTCTTCATGATTAATAAGAATTTTGTCTCATCGCGAAAAAAGCTGAATAATTGCTCGCGTGACGTAAAACAACATTTAACACCATCGTTAA
This sequence comes from Tegillarca granosa, assembly GCA_029721355.1. Classification (NCBI taxonomy): domain Eukaryota; kingdom Metazoa; phylum Mollusca; class Bivalvia; order Arcoida; family Arcidae; genus Tegillarca; species Tegillarca granosa. The sequence goes on from CM056600.1 coordinate 22,594,551, forward strand.
TTCGTCCCAAATTGTTTATTACTAAACTTCCACGTTTTTTAAACCTAAAAACTTTTACGGATTGGTCTCAAAGCATACAATGATGAATTGCTTTCCGTCAAGATCAGTTTTTACATTATTAAATAGTTTGAATGTTGTTTTGTCGATCACAGACTAACCCATACGATATATTTTACAGAACCGTAAACTATTCCACTGCTTAAGTAGAGTATTTTAAAAGCGAAATTATCTTTTCGCAAATTTTGTTTTAATTGGTGATGTGTCATAAGACGTACATGTACATTTATTATAAAAACATGTTTTAGATTTTTAACCTTTTTTCAGCTGTATAAAGGAATTTCTTGACCTGCCATATACAATTTTTGAATGTATTTTGTTATTAAATTCCAATAAATTCTTGTATGTATGTACAATCTTTTTAAAAAAAATCACTTTAAAACGTTTAAATTTCTGGAGGACATAATTGGAAATCGTTGAAATGTAAATTGTTTATTTATTTGGCTCATCATGACCATCATTATTAACAAAAATCTATTAAAGTAATTCATAGACTTCCGTTATTATTAAATTAAATTTTAAAATGTTTTCAAAGAAAATAAATATCAAAATGTAAATGGCCAGTGTGGGGGTCGAACCCACGACATTCGCGTTATTAGCACGACGCTCTAACCGACTGAGCTAACCGGCCGTGATATCCAGAACATTCAAATGTAAAAACAGTACTATAACATGTATTGAGATTGAATTAAAAAATACAAATAATTAAGATTCTTAAATTTGTTTTTAAAATGTATGAAGTTTATAAGATGCACTTATCACTTCGTTCTAAACGACCAATGTAAGCTTTCTAATTCTTTTTCACAGTACAAACTTAATCATTATGAATCACAGCGTCTCTCAATGCTTAGGTTGAATTTTTTTTTAGAAAGTAGTCACTTCGCTTAACCGAGATTGGTGTTTTTCTCCGGTTTTCTCCACCATTCCTGAATACCCCACTGCAATTAAAGTTAAAAAAAATCTTAACTTGAGTGTAAAAACACTAAAACACTAAAAATCTTTTTTGTATGATATTTTGTGCCCGTCGGTCCATGTTTTTATGTTCGTTCACATTAATTTCATTTTATTTCAAAAGCTACAGTTGTCGTCGCTCTGCTGTTCGAAGCAACTTAAAATATGTCTGTTACCTTTATTGCGCTTACAGGGATAAAATCATGATGTAAAACGTGCAAATGATTCATTTTCGATGGTAGAAAAAGTACTGTTTAATTTTACAATTTTTACACAGCGGCGCTATGCTGTGAATTTCTGCCATTTTTGCCAATTTTTGGTGGTTATGTTCTTGTATTTTGGCCAGGTTAAGTACAGTACACCCATTTTTTCGATAGTGTAAATTTCTTTTATTTTTTTGCAGTATATATACAGGGTTTGTAGGTTAATTGTTTAGTAGTTAAGGCATCATTGATTGTGAAATATACAGGAAAGTTAGATTTCTTTAATTTTGTTTTTCACGTTACACCAGCAAAGTTTCAGCTATTTGGGACGAGACCATTTCTATCATTCGCCAGAAAAAAAAAATTGCAAACCACTCAGTTCATTTATCAAACTGGTACCGAGCCAACCAGTAAGGATCCAAGGCGTTGTTTAGTTTGGCTATTTAACAATTGTGTCATATACCACTTCATGAATTTAATCATAAAAATACATTCAAAAAGTGGTATATTGTCTGTCATATACCACTTTTTGAATGTATTTTTATAATTAAATTCAAAAATTGGTATATGACAATTGGATACTATCGTAATTAGAATCAGTGTCCCTCCAAAGTCGGGTGTTTTGTAATTACAATATTTACTGTCTTATTTCATTCGTCTTTTTTTATTTTTTTTTTCTATTTAGTTTAACATTCCGTTGTATTATATATATATATATATAAGTTTAAGTTTGAATGCACAATATCAGATCAAATGATATCAAAATACGACAGTCAAGGCTTGCAAGCAGTTCCGTTTATAGATAATTTATTTGTTATTTCCTTATGGTATAAAAATTAAAAATAAATTTCCATAGTAACCAACCACATAATCATCTCCAGTTAAACAACTTAAAAATACGTAAAAATAATTGTAAATCTTTTTTGTTTTTCCTTTTCAAAAATTATCTCCTTTTGATATGTATAGTATAATTTGTACTAAGCCATGTTTTACCGGGAAAATATATATATAATGAATTACACAACGTGGCATCTCCAAAGTCCACGTGAGTGCGAGATATCAAAATAGCCCAGTAAGACCCGTCTGTAATATCTTCAATCGGTAGTGTTATGCATTCCTAATAGTACTGTAACTTCGTATATGTCATTGGAAACTAGGAATGATATCGGTTGGTTGTTGTTGCTGTTGTTGTTTTTGTTGTTGTTTTTGTTGTTTTTGTTTGTTTTTTTTCTTGTCTTCCTATTTTTATTTTTACATTCTAGAAGTCTCTTGGTCCTCTCATATTACAATTTTTTGAATTTTCTGAATGAAATATTCAAAAATTTAAAATTGTCATATCATAAATTTTTTTAAATATTTCATTCAGAAAATTCAAAAATTTGTAATATGACAGTCCGCTTGAACATAAAACTATTTTTTAAATCATATATCATATATATTTTCACTGATGCTAATGATGACATATATAATATACATTTATATATACTCTTTTTCTTTCTTTCTTTTCTTTTTCTTTTTTCTTTTCTTTCTTTCTTTCTTTCTTTCTTTTTTTTTTGAATTACCCTGATTTTACCCTTTTACCAATTACAATCACATCAATGCTGTCATTAGAATATAATGTTTAAACTAAATATATTTATTTAATACTTTTTAAGATAAGGCTAATTTCTTCTTTTGTAAAATTAAGTTTTTAATTAATTCAATAGTTTTCATTAAAAATAATTTAATTGAATTAGGCTCCGTAAAATCAACAAATACATGTATATGTATATGATGCTTTATCGTAACTTGAGGGTGTCGATTTTTTCTCATGTTTGGGATGACACCGCAAAATACTAGTAAACTAAAGTGGCAATCACTCGCTTATGTGACACTTTTTTTAAAACCGAGCTTGCCTTTGTAGCTAAATTAAAATATACCTATACTATTAAATTATTGACAAGTTTAACAACTACTATTGCATTTTTTAAAATATTAAATAATAATTTGAATTTATATTTAAATACTTTAAAATTTTTTATATATATGCAGTAAAAATAGTTTAAAAATTTGTTTTAAATATTTAACATTTCATGTTGCTTTATGCTATAATTGCATGCAAATAAAAGCCTGGCTGAAATCAGCACTATTACAATACCCACGTGCGTTGTAACACAAACTGTTGTATTAAATATTGAGATGGGCGGCTGCCTTTTTACTGATGCCGATGATGACATCGTTAGATTAACCAATGTACAATAAACGGCAGTAATTTGTTAACAGATTGAGCGGTCAATAAATATTCCCCCGGATCACTGGGGACTCCATTTCAATATTTGCATACGTAGCTCGGGGACCATTGTTGAGGTGATAAAAAGATGGAGAGTCAGAGACATGAAGATGTCACAATGCCGTTAAATGGCCGTATAGGTGAGTGAAAATTTATTTAATTTTGTTAAATTGGTTTTTTTTTTTAATTTTATGAATGAATAAATAAATAAATAAATAAATAAATAAATAAATAAATAAATAAATAAGGTATATGAAAAATTAAGAAACTTATAAATGGGGAAAAAAAAATAAGATGAACGATATCTTGCTGTTTTTCCTTGAAATATTTATATATATATATAATGCATTCAGTCGTAATCTGCATCCCCGAGACCATAGTTACAGCAAGTGAACTCAATTACATTTTTCTTTTTGATATTTTGATTGCCAACTCAAATGATATGTCAAATTTATTAATTTGAATAATTTAAAAAAAAAACTGCCATTTTTCAAAAATTTTTAATTGGTGAATGAAACTTCTCTATCAAAATTCTGAGCATTAATTGGATTAATAAAAATAACATAATATTGTAAAAATTAAAAAAAAAACCTGCTTGTCAACGTTTGTTCAAAGGAGCTTATTTTTTAAAAATTGGTCAATATATTCAAACATCAAATTTTGAGATTTTTTCTTTCACATTCGTTCTATAGAGTTAAACTATACAATTGATAAATTTATTTTAAAAATTACCTTAAGGTAACCAGCGATTTCAGTATGAAAATTGTTCGTTAAAATTAAAATAGAAAATTACAGCTGAATGTGAAGTATCCTCGCAATAGGTAAAATCAACAATGTTTTGTCACAGCAAGATGAGTGTAATAAGATGTTCAAAACACAGGGCAAAACACCTTGGAGCTACAGAGTATAAAACACACGGACATTGCATGGACACTGGACATTATGGAAAATAAATGCTGAGTGGTGTAGTTGACCTTTTCAATAATTTTTCCGGCGAGACTACAATCGCATTGAAAAAAATGAGAATAAATGTCACAATATCAAGCAGTAGGTCAACATATATGTATGTTGTCACATAAATAAATAAATAAATAAATAAATAAATAAATAAATAAATAAATAAATAAAAGAAATAATGTTTAAAATAATTGAAAAAACCTTATCAATACCCTTATAAACAACGAGATTTAATTTTTTAAACAAAAAAGCACATGTTTATTAATTTTATTATTTATTTAATTTATAATAATAATAATAATAATAATATTTCTTTTTTTATTCCTTAAATACGATACTGTATTTTAGCTCATATTTTGACACATCGCAAATAAACACAAATCCCCGGATATGTAAGAAAATAAACTTATAATTTTTTATTCCTTCTGATAAGTATCATAAATGCATTATAACATCATCAGCGATATAAACCTTTGGTTTAATGGCCGCATTCCGTTCTCCCGGAGCAGATGTTAGTAAATAATTCAAAACTTAATTAAAATCATTGTACACCTTTTGATTGGTACGTGCCAGGATGTAGAATGTTATTAGAACACAGGTATATTATAGAGGTTAAAGCTCACGATGTCAAAAATTGCAATTCAGAATAATTGAAATAAGTTAATGATGAACGTATTTTCTATTTTTTGTACTAGCATATATGAAAAATATTTATATTATTAAAAGATGTAATTTAGAATGCACCTGCTAAAAGCCATGTCGCCTTTAACACGCGAACATAAATATTTTACCTGTAATGACAAACAATACCTTGGCCTGCTGAAAAAGATCGGAATCAGTACGGATATTTTGTGCCAGTGCAAAAACGGAAACAGAATAAAAAAAATGAGTTTTTGATTTTGTGATTTATGATTTTAAAGAAAATAAATAGTGTCAGTTTAAAGATAATGATTTTATAGCATTAAAAATTATTATGCCGTTAATAGCAAAAAAGAAATTTTTTTCTCCATAAATAAAAGAAATTTTGGGGAAATGTATAATAGATTTAAAAAATAATAAATTTATAATTTATAATGAATTTCAAATTGATATTAATAAATTTAACAATAAGCTTATAAAAGCTTAGGATTTGAAAAAAAAGTTTTCAATTTTAGTTTTAATCATTCGGGAAAGGCTATTTTTACACGTTTAACAAAAAAAATCCATTTATTTACACAATAAGCTACCTAAGAATAAACTCAACCTAATTGAAAATTTTTATACTTAACTTGTTGAACATCCTCGTTTAAATAGGAATGTCTCGTTAAATTTAAACTAATAGAGTTACCAATTTTCATTTTGTCTCAGTAAATGCTTGTCTTGTCTTTTTTTATTTATGTTGTTTCTTTTTCTTAGATGATGTGCTAATAAGTAATACATGTATCTTTCAGCTACAAATTGTTGGTTTCATTTATTCGATGTTTGCTGTTCTTGACTGCATTGACAGTTGAGTTAATGTTTTTATTTACAAATTGTTGATTTTAATAATTTATTGTTTCTGGTGTTTGATTGCTTTGCCAATTAAGCATATGATTTTCATTTACAAATTGTTGGTTTTATTATTCATTGTTTCGTGTTTTTGATAGAATTGACAATTCGTTACAATTTTTGAGTTACAATTTGTTGGTTTCATTTATTTGTTGGTTTGTGTTCTTGGTTGCATTCACAGTTAATAATATGTTTTTATCAGCTACAATCTGGTCTTATTAATTAGTCGTTTGTTCTTGGTTTCATTGACAATAATATACATGTTTTAAGCTAAATTGTGGGTTTATTAATGATTTTCGTTCTTGGCGTCATAAACATTTGAGTACATGGTTTCAATACTTTACTGTTTCGTGTTCTTAGTTGCATTGGCAATTCAGTACAATTTTTAAGCTACAAACTGTTGGTTTCATAAATTTATTGTTTCTTGTTTTTTGGTTTCTTGTCAATAAGTTACGGTTTTTTTTACTACAAATTGTCGGTTTCTTTTATTCGTGGTTTGTAGTTGTTTGTTGCATTTCTAGTGCATGTTTTTGATTAACAAACTGTTGGTTTTATTAATTTGTTGTTTTATTTTATTGGTTGCATTGACAATTAAGTATATTTTTCCACTACAAATTCTTGGTTTTATCTATTCGTCGTTATTGTTAGATTGACATTGGTTGCATTGAAAATGAAGCACAATATGCTTTTAAGCTGCAAATTTTTATTTTAATTTCTTCTTTTTTTTTTTTTTTTTTTTTTTTTTTTTTTTTTTTTTTTTTTTTTTTTTTTTTTTTTTTTTGGTGTTTGGTTGTATTGTTAAGTAAACACGCGTTTTCAACAACTTGTTGTTTATTTTATTTATTTCTTGTTTCATGTAATATATATATATATTTTTATTTCATTGAAAGTTTTACAACTTATGAGTGTATATATAACATAATACAAAATACTGAGAGTGTTCATTGAAATAGCGACAGAGTATACCTAATGTTCATATTAAATAACATCAGACATCAAAAGTATTATCATTACATATTACAGACATTTAGCTAAATAATTACAAATACATATTAACATGAGAGAACAGACATACTTATCCTAATGTTTATAAGTGTCTTGTGCAAATATTTGCCAAGATTACAAATTCCTTTTTATTTTGAACTGACAGTAGCTGAATTAATTTGAAGGCACTGGGTTTTTTTTTTTTTTTTTTACATAATAAGATTTTATATAAAGAGCACGTCAATTTGAATATACAGGACATATAAGAATAAAATGAAACTAGTCTTCAACTTCATGCCTGTTACATAATACACAATACCTTTTGTCTCTTGGAACATTGTGGTATCCTGTTTCAATACACAAACTGTTACTAGATAAGCCAAACTTTGTAATAACTTGTTTGTATAATTGCAATACAGGTTTGCTGAAATATGACTGAAGACAAAAATGAGAATTTAGATACTGAAACAAAAAACATTAGGTGAAATTATTGAAAAAGTATACACATTCCTATTAAAAATTACAGTAAGCTTTGCTTTGTACAGTATTGTCATATACCACTTTTTTTTAATTTAATCAAAAAATACATTCAAAAAGTGGTATATGACAGTATTAAAAATATTTTGGATCTAAATGCTTTGGTTCTTTTGTCCATTTACTTGATGGTATTGAACTAATAAGTACATATTTTCAAATACAAACTTTAGTTTGCTTTTATTTTCAATAGTGCTGTATGTAACTCATTGATAAACTGCACATTGTGTTTAAAAAAAGATAAAATACTTTGGTACTTTTTAATAAGATAATTGTGAAAGCTAAATGTCTTTTATTTAAAAAAAAATTCAAATATGTGTTTTTTAAATTTCATGAAATAATACAAATTATTGGGTCTTTACAAAAAAGTTAACCACGCCACTGGACATCACTTTATTGTAACATTTTTCAGAGAGCATCTAAAGAAAGTTTTGTAACAAGAGAGGCTTTGCATGGTATTGTGGCGACGCATATGTGAGTGTTGTGGTTGTTGCTGTACATCTGCAACTTACAGTTTGTTCAATACATGCTACTCTTGATGTTTTTCAATGTATTTTAACGTGACGTCATATATCCACTCCAGGTTAACGTTGTAGATATACGTTTTGATAAAAATATTTTTTTAAAATAAACACTTGAAACATTCAGACTTTTTTTGGCCTAAATTCCATATACTCTGCGTGTGTTGTTTATTTTTTTATTATTTTTTCAAAATAATTTAATCTGAATTTAATTCGATTTAAAACAACGCATACGATGAAATTTGCATAAAATGTAGGTGCAAATTTTCGGAAAATACAAAATGGAGTCAGAAATTTCATTGAGTATCAGCCAAAGTGAATTCCTTTTTTTTTTATTTGTTGTTGTTGTTGTTGTTGTTGTTGTTTGTTTGTTTGGGTTTTTTTGGTCTGTTTGTTTGTTTGTTTTTTTTTGTCTGTTTGTTTGTTTGTTTGTTTGTTTTTTTTTCATTTTTAGCCCACGCAGCATAACAAATTTATAACCCTCTTATTGTCACAACTAATTTGTGTCATTTTAAAAACATTCCAAGTTTTTAACCATCGATTAAGAAGTGGTAATCAAAATGGTTCTTTAAAGCCAGTATTAAAGTTAATCACAATAAGGGATCAAATACCAAAGAAATTTACTCAAATAATGGCTGAAAAATACAGCAATAGTAGTTATGCCTTTTCAGAATGGCCAATTCACATATGCATATAATGTGTTTGCAGCTCACTAGATGTATGACCTTCGGCCCGGCTGACTAGCTTAACCGATACTTTCGATTAATGACTTTGCTGGAAGTTGTAGAAATCACTTGTTTTAATTCGTAAGATCATTGTTGGACATCTTAGAATGTCAAAGGTCTACTGAAATAGGCTACAGAAACTGCATGTAAGATCACTTCAAAGACTTCGCTCAAATCGGGATCCCTGATTTTCCTGACATTTATAATAAGAACCTCGAGAGCACTTTCAACCAAACGGAGATGATTAAGGAAACTTAAAATATTACCTTTTACAGGTTAATTGTTATTTCTAATAAGTAATCAAGTTCATATATTAGTTAGGAGTTGAGTGGAGTAATGTTGTTTTACGCCCCAGTCAAAATTTCTTTCACTTATTTCGAGGCGGTCAGTTCTGGGATGGTGGAGGAAACCGGAGTGCTTGGAGAAAACCACCGATCTTAGGCAATCGAACCGACAAATCTTTCTCACACTAGGATCTATCCTGAGTGGGATTCGAACCCAGGTGGTGAGAGGCACTGTGATCCATAAGCTCTCTTTAGACCACTCAGCCACCGAGGCCCCACATATTAGTAAGGGTCATTCACCAGTATTTTAACCACACCATCGCTGTCATTTTGCCATTATATTTAGCTCAGCGCCTGTCATAGTGCCACTCTACGTATATCGACAGTTACAGTGATTGCAATATGTCAAGTTTTTTGTATTCTTGTTCTCTTTGTTTGTTGTTTCGTGTGTTTTCTTTTTGTCTAGAACATATTTTATATTTATATCACTTTCAGAAATAAATAAATATATCGATAAACAAATAAATAACATAAAAATGTACTTTTACGTTCTTTTTTTAAACAACCACCGATGTTTAGCTTCTCCTGGACATTTTTTTTCCATCTTCACTGTTGTTGCATACATTAATTAATTTATTATTTTATAATTTTCTCCCCGGTCAAGTTTTCGACTGATACATAAAATATCTGCTGCCCGATGGAACCTTTTTCTTCTTCTTCTTCTAATTATTATTATTTTTTATTGTTGTTGTTGTTATTATTGTTGTTGTTACTAATTATTATTATTATCATTATAATTATCAACATTATCATAATTATTATTATCAACATTATTATCATTATTATTATTGTTGTTGTTGTTGTTGTTATTATTATTATTATTATTATTATTATTATTATTAACATTATTATTATTATTATTATTATTATTATTATTATTATTACTATTATTATTATTATTATTATTATTATAGTTATCAACATTATCATTGTTATTATTATCAACATTATTATTATTATTGTCAACATTATTATTATTATTATTATTATTATTATTATTATTATTATTATTATTATTATTATTATTATTATTCAAAACGTTTATTTAATTTACACATGATTATTTCTGATTCCACTCACACCGATCCCTTGTCTTTTTTCTTGTAATGGGATTTAACATCGGAAGAAGTTAATCCAACCACAATGATACCATTATTTCATTTCTGCTCTCACAAAGAATTTGTTCCTTACAAACCCTTAAATTAATCACTGCAAATAAAATCATTGGCTAATATCAGACCAATCAAATCGTCTAACTTAATTAAAGTGTCATCAGTTAAACCCTCGATTCAATTTGTCCGTAAATTCAGTAACAATCTAATAGTTATGATTTTATAGGAAACTTGATGTAGAAAGGGTCTTGTTTGTAATGCTTAAGAATTTATGGAACGATCGGAAATCAAGTTAATTTGTTCCATCTCCAGTACGGCAGCTCAGTACCAGTCTGATGCTAAGTTTTGAGTGAATGTAGAAAAACTGGAACTATGCAGAAATCAAGTCAATTTGTTCAATCTCCAGTACGGTAGCTCAGAACCAAGTTTTGAGTAAATGTAGAAAAAAACTGGAACTTTCCGGAAATCAAGTTAATTTGTTCAATTTTTACTTTATGGACGGTCAGAGGTCAAGCTTTTCTTTGCCAATTTTTGTGGAAAAATGTAAGATTTAGCTTTCGGTTTAGTTGAAGAAACTGACTTTTTGGTCAAGGCGTTAATTTTTGTAAACTGTTAAAATGTAAGCCACGAGCGTAAAGACGGATGCCACATATTGCAGAAGGCGCAACACGTGATAAAACTGGTTTTTAATAGGCACTCCAGTTTCCTCAAAGATTTTAAAACACTGGCCGACTTGGCGTTCAAAAAGTATTTAATAGTGCAACTTCACCAATTGCTAGTCATGTCGTGATATAAATTTAAAAAAATCTTTGACGTAAAACTCATTCTGCACATCGATCATTATACTGAACAAACAAAAGAATTATTTAACTATTTTTTCTTCATTTTAATAAATTTTTTAGCTTTTTGTTATAAAACGTTTGCTGTAACTTTATACAAATGTTATTTAAAAATGTATATAATGTATATTAAGGGAATCTTATCTAGTTAAAACTTATTGTTGCAAAGAATTTAGTAAAATAAAATTAAATATTGATATTTTTCGACATTTATGCGAGAATATCGTTACTTGAATAAAATTTAGAAAAAGCCACATATTTTAATTTTTATGAATAAAATGAAAATATGTGAAAAAGATTAACACTTTAAACCATTGCGCTTCAATATTCTTCATCTAATTTTTACTGTAAAAACAATTCTTATAAAACTTATGTATCAGATTCAGAAACGAAAGCCTAAGAGTTGAAAGCACCATGGTCGGGGACATTGCTTCTCTCGATTAAGTCATTGCTATGGAAACAATTACATTAATTTATTTTTCACTAATATTTACACATTCAATTTTCCCCTTAAAAAATTTAAACACATTTGAACAGTGATAATTTACAAATGTTGTGATAAGTGACTCGTGAAAGGGTTAATGCGAGGTTTCCTCCTTAAATTACACGCCCGTATATTGTCTGTTAACAAAGTTTATAAGGAAATATAGGAGTCATTCTGTTTGCTCGTTTGTTCAAATAGATTGTCCTCTCAATATCTCCCATATCAATGGACGGATTTTCATCACACTTAGAACGATGTATATCGACATAGAGCAATTTACCGCATATGGAATTTAAGTGTAAGTCAAAACTCAAGGTCAAGAGGTCATATCTTAAATCTTGCAACTGTAAATAGTGCTAAGAAGCAAAGCAATACTTTGTTTTAGAAAGGGTTCATAAAAATTAAAAGTACACAAACATTTGCATTGAAATACAGAATTTGTCCAGTTGTCGATAACTTCAGAAATATAAATTTCTTCTAAATCATGAGTGTTTAAAATTTTAAAATTAATGTGTTCGAGACAATGTAATTGGAAATGAAACAACATATTATAAAGCCTCCAATCGTAAGTTGGAAAATCCTTGATCTTATTCCGTGTTGAAATGTTTGACAAATCTTTCTTCATGATTATGTGTTTCAATTTTTCTCATAAACCTATTTGTTGATCCTTGTGAAACTCAATATGATCAATCGTTGGTTGATGTGGATGTATTTTAATATTGTTTCCATGGCTACTGGTTACATGTCTAAAACTTGCACTTGATTGGTTGAAATCGGACATTTAAAATATAGTATGAAAAACAAGTTTCATTTTTTTTCACATTCGGGTCTTTGGGCTTCTTAGACTTGACCTAATTTTCATGCTTGAATGGTTTTGGGGAAGGTTGGAGACTTTTAAAATGTGCTTGTCAAATTTATATTTGTTTTTAATTTAATTTCATATATCCATATTGCCTGTGGATAAGTGATAGATCTCTTTCTTATTTCGTTATACTATATTCAAAAAATACATTCAAACCTAAAAGATGTTACTCTTTTTATACTTAAGATCTAGTCCGGTTTCAATGAACACCTTTTGCATTTTTCTTGATGCTCTTTCAGAATTTCCAAAGCAAGAATGTCATAATCATTGTTCTCATTATATGCTGGTACTATAAAATTGTAATTTGTATATTATTACATTTTTTCAATTCTAAAATACAATATAGTCTCAACTATCATCCAGCTACATTTGTCTTGATTTTGAATTAAAAAAAAACCTATTTGTACTTGTAAAGTATAAAAAACGTAACACTTATTTTTAACCCTTTTACTCGCCAGTTTTAACACTAATTGGCCTCCATACAAACAATATCGCTAAAAGTCGACATACATCGACAATACCGTGATAGAATCATGTATTGGATCGCAGCTGCAAACCTCTCCGTATGATGACTCTTGAACGTTTTCTCTTTTCTATCTTCTCAACATATCACTAGCAATTGGCCTGTCTTAATTGACATGAATTGGATATAAAAAGGAAAAGGTTTGCTGAGGTAATTTGTCTCAAGTTGGTATGCAATAGTGATCGGGAAAATACGATAACTCAATTACGGATGGAGTCTTTTATTTGATTTTCAATTTCAAGACAGCTAATAGAATCAAGTAGCAAACTTTGAAGACGGGGGTGATTTTCTAGTGATATAATTTACATCAAGTGATATGTTGCTTCAGGGATTATATTTATTGGATAAATTGCAAGATTGGCTATAGAGAAGGATAATTATTGAACATTCGGATACTTTTAATGTTTTTGTCAAAACTCTAAGTCACAGCAAGAACGAACACAGGAAAGATTAATGAGTCTTTTTTGTTTTTTTTTTAATTTTGTTATCAAAGGATTAAACTGTGTTGATATTTGATTTTTATATTAGGTTAACCTATATATGAGTTGATATTGAATGATAAATAAATAAATGACAAGTTAATAAATAAATAAATATTTTTTCGAAAAAAAAATTAATTAAACTATTTTGTTTTTCAGGATCTGATTCTGAACTACATGTAGGTAATATCCGATATCTTTAACAAAATTGGTGTGCAGGAACAATAAATGATAATAATGTATTCCAAATGCCTTTGAATCTCTGGTTTGTTGGAGGTGTCTAACTTGGCTTTCACTTTAAAATTAAAACATATCTTACACACAAATACCTGTTAAAGTGCCAGATGTGCACATTTCGGAAAATCATTCCTCATCAGTGACACTAGGGGCCGAAAAGTTTGTCTACTAAGTTATAGATGCATCTAAGTGAATTTAAAAAAAAAAAAAAAAAAACAATTGTAAGAACGAAAAAATATTCATGAAGAAAGATTTTTCAAACGTTTCAACAGAACAAGTTCTAAAGAATTTTCCAACTTTAGATGGAAGGCATTATTATTATTATTATTATTGTCAGTTTACATTTATTATATCACTTCCATAATTTGTATATATTATTATTATTATAATAAATGTAAACTGATGTAATAATAATAATAATAATAATAATAATAATAATAATAATAATAATAATAATATAGTTTATTGGATAAACAACATATACATAATGTTTTGCATTTGTTCAATTATGAATGAATACTGATGTATCGTTTTTTTTTCTTTTTCTGTCCACAAAAAGCTAGAGCAATGCTGATGTGGATCAATCAATCAACAAAATCAACTCATTCACTCATTCTGTATGATAATGCATGGGTACTGGGACATAGGGTTTAAAGGCTTTTTAAGGTCACATCCGACGAACCGTGTATCTTTTATTCTCTCTATAACGATTGTGTGGGGAAAACAACCATTAGTAATTTTAAATCCACTGCCAAACACCACTCGAACATGATATAAATGTAAAAATCTGGAATTAACGTTTTTTAGAAAAAAGGTGTTTTTAAAATTATCCATGGCGATATTACAATGTCAACACTGACCGAATTGTTAAAAGTGTTGAATTAAGTGGGCGTTACTTTAATTTATGCGACACTACGCATCTTGTTCGTTATGTTGAATAAAAACATTCCTAATTTTCATGAAGTAAACTTTAGGATTAAAGTTGATAAATTCAATTAGCCATAAAATTGTGAAAACTGCACGAAATAATGGAGAACCTACTCACTTCAATTATCCATTTCAATGCTTTTTACTACCTCTCATTTTATTCTTAAAGACGAAATAGAAATTTTTAATTCTCCGAGTTTGTTCATTTGCCATATGTCAATTTCGATTTATTTGTTCTACGTTTTGGCATGCGTATTTTTCGCTGATTATTTGCTTTTTATCTTTATCTGCTTCTCTATTTAAAAACAATTTTTGATTTTAGTCACTATTTGATATAAAAGCGACAGTTATTACCTTAAAGCGTTGATATGGAAATAAGCTAATTTAACTCTTCATTCAATTCAACCGTCGGTCACACCAGATTTTTAATTTCTGATAAACCTTAGCATCTGTTACGGTTTTTATCATAATTAGAAATTAGTGGACACCAATTCTGATATTAAATGACCTAGTGTGACCACGAATATGAAAGACAAGCCGTTAAATGTAGTATCAAAGAGATATTGTAGTTTTAGATGTAAAATTAAATGTTGTCGTTGTTCCTTGAATACTGAAAGCACTTGTATAAACATTTAAAACTGTACTACAGAATTAAAGTGTATTTTTAAACAGAAATACTTTACCAATAAGTACATGTACAATCACCGCGGTAGTTCCATTGGTAGAGTGCTCGCTCTTTAAATGTGAGGTCGTGGGATCAAACCCCGACCGGGTGTGACCCAAGACTTGAAAGTTGGGTAGTGACTGTTCTTTCGCCAAGCACAATAAATAAAATAAAGAAATAAAAAAGAAACAAAGGAACAAAATTATATATATATATATATATATATATATATATATATATATATATATATATATATATATATATATATATATATATATATATATATATATATATATGTGTAATTTAAGAATATTTATTTATTTATTATTTATTAATTAATTAATTAATTAATTAATTAATTTATTATTTATTTATTTATTTATTTAGAAAACCATTCTTTTCTACACCATGCTTCACCACCAACATCCATCACTGTTACCGATTCTCCACCACCTATGTTGTCAGTGTCTGTAAGTTGTACGCCACCTAGTGAGGAAAATGTTTCACCAGTTCTAGGTAATTGTGGTGGAATGAAAGGAAATTCACCAGGCCTTACATGTGTTGTGTGTGGTGACACGTCCAGTGGTAAACATTATGGCATACTGGCCTGTAATGGCTGTAGTGGATTCTTTAAAAGAAGTGTTCGACGAAAACTTATTTACAGGTACTTTTCTTAAGATAACGATTGGTTTTCTTTCTTTCTTTCTTTCTTTCTTTCTTTCTTTCTTTCTTTCTTTCTTTCAATTTTTAATTTTTTTTTTCACTAGTCAATTTCTCAAGTCTCAATGTCACTATTCAAGAATGAAATAATGAGTTTAATATGTTAGAAAAGTATCCCTATAGAGGGACGTTAAGTTATGTTATAAATTACATGTCGGAATATCGGAGAGTGTGCGTGACAGAAGTTCTTAGCATACTAGACGGCGAACCCTCGGGATACCGTTAAAAATAGGATAAAAAATAAATGCATTTAGTAATTGACAATTATACACCAACATTCATATTTTCATAATGGCTATTACTGAATGCATTTTAAAATGATTTTTATTGATTTTCTTTAGATCTTAATTGTTTTAAACAATTTGACTTTCGAATCCGAGATTAATTAATACATTTTAATAAAAACACGTTCTTGTAATATTACAGATGCCAAGCAGGGACGGGGATGTGCATGGTAGACAAGGCTCATAGAAATCAGTGTCAAGCTTGTAGACTTAAAAAGTGTCTACAGATGGGGATGAACAAAGATGGTATTTATATACATTGTATAACGCTAACTATTCTCTGATATAATTGGTCAAGTTTTTTTTATATAACGTATAAATATCAATAATTTCTAAAAAAAAAAAAAAATGATTTATTTATTTATTTATTTATTTATTTATTTATTCATTTGCATTTGATAATGGAGAGAGAGAGAGAGAGGGAGAGAGAGAGAGAGAGAGAGAGAGAGGAGAGAGAGAGAGAGAGAGAGAGAGAGAGGGAATTCATAGCTTAAAAGTTTGGTTTTAAATCTTTTTGACATTTACATGCGACTTGATTGCACATCATTTTATCAATTCAAAACATGTCTTCTCCAACAAAAAATTCAAAATAATTAGCCTTCAAATACATCAGTTCAATATATTATCACTTCTTCTGTTGCTAGGTAGTTATTTGATATTAAGTACATTTGGTGCACTTTAAATTTCTTACCCTATATGCTTAAGTCACAGAAGAGTTCTCCAGCCTTAAACTCTTAATCAACTACTTATTATTTTAAGCTTGTTTGTTTTGTTTTGTTTTTTTTTTTAATAAAATATGTATGTCACGTATTAACAATCATTATAACCTGTAGACTTGGTCACTTTACTACTAAAAACAACACTATAGCAGAACTGTTTCCGAGGGAGAAGTCCATAATTTAGAACATCTTAATTATGTCTTTGTTTTCCAATTTAAGACAGATTATTGGTCAAATTATACAAAAGCAAATGGATAATAGACTTGAAAACTCGACATCAAGACATTTTTAGATCAAATCAGTCACAAACATACCGGTCCATTTTTAAATCACAATCTTAAAAGCTATGTAAAAACTTTGAATACTTGCAAATAAGTTAAAAGACATGATCTTCTATCATGGTAATGACACGGGTTGCACCGGAAGAGTAAGCGCCTGTTAGCCAGCTAAACCCGCCTCGTTTAAAATCAAAATTGATAATGAAAAGATAATTTTGGATACAGTGACATCAAAAAAGTCAAAATATTGTGATGACGCCCATAAAAATTAAACAAAAAGTTTAAATGTATCGAGTGACCTTAATGTTTTAAGTTTTTTTTTTAAATATCATTTCTGTTATATTTAGCTGTACAGAACGAACGTCAGCCACGTAATACAGCACAAGTAAGACACGATCAGCTGGGAAATGAACTTGAGCATCCATTGTCACAGAATTCCGCCACTGTCTCTGCCACTCATCCCGCATTTAGTCCAGGTGCCAATCACAGATTTATGTCCGGATTGATGACGGCCGAAACGTCAGCTAAATGTGAGGTGGAAGATGAAGGTAAAGGTCATTTAATACTAATCCATTTAAAATAAATAGATAAATAAATAAATAAATAAATAATAAGATAAATAAATAAATAATAAGATAAATAAATAAATAAATTAATTAATTAAATTATAAATAAATAAATAAATAAATAAATAAATAAATAAATAAATAAAACCATTAGATAAACATGTTAGAAAAACAGGAGAAATAGTGAAACAGTTGGCGTTAGGAGTTTGGAAACCGCCTTACAAACGCACGTCAAACTTAACTGAACATTATATTCGTTACCGAAATAACCTTTAATATCTCTAATGATAATTTTATTATTTTATTTATCTATTTTATTCGCAGTTTTTTTTCATTCATATTCAAGTAACCACGTCATGTTGCATAAAATGTATTTCTATGTATAAATTTTTAAAAAATTCACTAGACAAGGTAACTGCGATATCAATTTTAGCGAAAACAACATCTATCAATAATATTTAAAATAATCTGTAAACAAACAAAAGGATGTGATTTTATTATTTATTTATTTATTTATTTATTTATTTATTTATTTATTTAGGAAATGAAGAAAACATAGATGTAACAAGCGTTGAACACGAGAGAACACATCATGCACACGTTGGGTCACACTTTCATGAAACAGCATTGTACTCCCCAGGACAAGAGACGATATATGAATGTTCTGCCCGACTGTTGTTCATGGCGGTGAGATGGGCCAAGAATCTACCATCATTCGCAAATCTACCTTTCAGAGACCAGGTATATTTTTTATTTTTCTTATGCTGGAGTTTTAACAGTTTTGATGATAGTAAAATACTGTGATAGCTGTTCGTGTCAAATAATTTTCAAGTGCATTGACATTTGTTTACAACAGATGATAAAATGTTTAAGCACAACGTAATTGTGTTTATAATTTTCAAAGTTATTACTTTGGTAAAATAAGTTGAAACCATTGAAAATCTTCATCCCGACTTAGAGTATTCACCAATTAAAATGTCAACGAATATATATAATTTTTAAAAAACGATACTCACTAAATATACTTAGATATGTATTTATCATTATTAGAAAGACGGTTAAATGTTTTTTCATGTAAGCAATTTTCAGCTGTTCGTGTCGAAACATTTTAAGTATGTAAGTGTTTCTGATCTGTATTGCGCACTTGTTGCGACTTCTACAGTGCTAGTACATTCGCTCTTATGTCGCAGAGAAACATCACAGACCACTCAGCCCAATGTACTGGTACCAAACCTACCAATTAAGGCCTACGGCAGGAAACAGCCTTTCCCACTTACTATAGACAAGAGTCCAACACACAGCGGTGAGACGTCTTGAGTTTGAAGGCTAACGCCTTTAAGCACTTGGCAACCGCGACTCATAATAAAAAAGGTTTACTTGTAAAAAAAAAAAAAACAAACTCTCCAGAAAAAAGGTAGAACGCTCCGAATAGCGTAGGTTTCTTCAAAGTGTTTGCTTTTTCTACTTGTAAGAGTTTGTTTTATGTTTCTTGTATCAGGTTAACTGCAGTGTCTGTAGCTTTATGTTCAGTGGTCTCACTATAACTTTGTTGTTTCGTATCCATGGTTTCATCGACTGTTGTCAACTTCCTGTTTTTCACCTATTAATACCTTTATTCCATTTTAAAACCATCATTTTTCCATATATAAACATCATCCTCGTTCTTTATCAAATAAAGTACCTTGTTTACATATTTCTTGTATTTTTTAGGTTATTTTACTGGAGGAGGCGTGGAGTGAATTATTTTTGTTATGTGCTATCCAGTGGTCAATGCCGATGGAAACATCCCCGTTGCTGGCTATTCCAGACCACACGCAAAACATATTGAACAACGGCAAAAATGGTCCGTGTTATCCTGAAATCCGCCTTCTTCAGGAAGTCTTTGGCAGGTTTAAATCTGTACAAGTTGACCCAGCTGAATTTGCTTGTCTCAAAGCGATAGCTCTCTTTAAACCAGGTAAATGATAAAATAGTTATACTTGAATTATCAAATAATAATAATAATAATAATAATAATAATAATAATAATAATAATAATATACTAATTAGAAATGACACAATATAGTATTGATTGCATTTGTAGGTAAACACTATTTTTTTCTAAAAAAAATATTCAACAAATTTTGAAACTTATTTATTAAGTCTCCCATCCACGAAAGTGGGGGGGGGGGGACTTATTGTTTTTGTACTGTTTCTTTTTTTTTTCTTTCGCCCAAATTTTGTCTGACACTTCTCTCATGAATAGTTCCAGAAAGTCATATTATCAACTTGAAACTTTCTGCAGACAAATAACAACATCTACAGGTGTGCTAACAGTACTTTTTTGCAATTCGCAAACAAGAGTTATATTTATTAGAGTTTTATTATATCCCTCCAAAATCATATTTTCATTTAACAGTTCTTTATCCCTTACACTTCACACATCATGATGAAAATACAGTCGCCTTGTCAAATGATTAATAGTGTTTTCGCTATATTAATCAGAGATAAATGCCCCCTTTAAAGTTTTATGGTTGGAGATGCACACATTTCCATTTTCTCGTCATTGATTCGGGGATCAAAAAGGTGGCGGCGGTGGGAGACTTGTTCGTTAGTGTGCCTGAACACTTACAACATCTAGATACATGTTTTATTATTATTATTTTTTTTTTTTGGGTGATGATTCAGATATTATCCTAAATGGAAAAAAAAAACTTTACCTATGTTGTCTTATATTTCCATGAAATTTGTCTTTTTTAGGTTTTACCTAAATGTTATTGTTGTTTGTTCTCTTTCATTTGCTTTATTATTATAAAAGAAGAAAAAATGAAACTAAAACATAAATTTGAACACAGCCATCACAACCAAGAAAATATATATTGGTCTTTTATCACTGAAAATATAATTCACTATCCCACCACTTTTTTTGTAAAGAAGTAAACTGAGTTGGACGACTAGTCCGGAAGGACTTCCATTTGTACCCCCCTTCCCCCCACCCAAATTTACTTTTTAGCTAAATTAATGGTTTAAATGATATAATAATTCAATATTTTACATATTGTAAAGGAAAATTTAAAAAAAAATCTACATTGGTTTTAATGGGTGGGGGGAACAAAAGGAAGTCGTACCATTGGTCCATCCAATACAACTATAGAACTTCTTTTTTTAAATCTATCTATTTATTATTATTATTATTATTATTATTATTATTATTACACAATTTTTTCTAGAAACAAGAGGATTAAAAGACCCACATCAAGTAGAAAATTTGCAAGACCAAGCACAGATTATGTTAGGACAACACATCAGAGCCCAACATCCAACCCAACCCATAAGGTAATTACATAATTAATGTACATAAAACAATCGATGTAATTATACAAATACACCGGACATTTAATAGACACATGATAGTAGCAACTAAGTTGTTTACAACCGTGAACTCACCGGAAGAAGTACATGTAGCCCTCTAACGGATCAGGGGCGTTAACTCGATAGTGAATAATTACAAATTTAACCGAAATATTTACCAGAATTTTCTGTTTTTAAATTTTTTTTTTAACTTTTTTTTTAAAAAAACTTCAAAACTTAAACACAATGGAGAAATTGAAATACACCAAACTTACGCCAAATTTAAAAGTAAATTTTTGAGACACACATGTATAGAAAAATTCCACTAATATGACACTTTTAACTGTCGAGAATTACACTTTCAATAAATCAACGGTAAATGGGATTTTTGCTGTTTTTTAGGTTTGGACGTCTCCTGTTGATGCTGCCATCTTTAAAATTTGTCTTATCAGAAAAAGTTGAAAAGATATTCTTTGGAAGAACAATTGGAAATACACCAATGGAAAAACTGCTTTGTGATATGTTTAAGAGCTGAATAAAAATAAACAGTTTTAAACTTAATCTAAAAAGCATTATTGGGATAATTGAACTTGAGAACTTGGTTAATAGAGCAGAAATGTTACACTTAAAACATAATTTTTGTTGATTTTAGATTTATTCATTTGATCATGCTAAAATCATAAGTTTAGTCCCAAAAGAGCATTCACGGAGGGGTCTGGATGGCCAAGCCCAGCAGCTTTTGTACCATGGTTCCTCTCCCTTAGTTCGAATCCTAATTGGCAGATTTGATTTTACTTATTTGTTTGCTTAGCAAAGGTTGGTGGTTTTCTCCAGCCACTCCGATTTCCTCCATTATCCCAAACTGACTGATACAAAAAAAAAAATCTTGAATTTACCGTAGACTAAGATTCCTTTTTTTTTTTTTACTGAATTTCCAAGACGTCTTTACACCCCGATTTCCTCCATCATTCCAAAATGATTGACACACTCAATATAGGTTTTCAATTTACCGGAGAAGAAAGATTCTTTTTTTTCTACTCCCGACTCTCCAAGATGTCCTTAATCTTGTGAGAAAAGCGGATAATAGACAAAGCTTCAAATTAATAAGATTACGTAAAACATATATGTCCTGATCTCAGTTTCAAAATTATTCCTTTTTATTCATTAAGACTTTTTCATCACTTAAATCTTGAAATTAATCGATATTTTAAACACTAAGCTAAAGACGATTGTAACTATAGCAACTGCATTGTTGGTTTGTCAAAAACCCTTATTTCTAGTAATATCTATAACGACTCGAATTTGATTTTTGCAGTACAGAAGACCTTATTTAAGATATGATTGTGAAAATTGGTCCTGATACTTGATACAATATACACCAGAAGTAATAGGCGTTAAATGGTTGACATTGTACTATAACATTTTTTATATACTGTATTCTTCTGCGTCTCTACAAAATAAAAATCACTGTTGTCCATTTTTCTTGAACCATTCTGATAATGAAGCTCGAGTAATTTTAGTTTGAACATCAAGAGTTTATCGATGATAGAAAATCACACACACACACACACACACACACACACACACACACACACACACAAATCAGGTAACTGCCGTAAATACGCCACTTTATTTTTTTGTAAATAAAATGAATATATCGAATTCAGTTCGAGGAGGTTATAATAAGTAATAAACTAACAGAGTATATAATGATTACCAGTGACTTTTGTTTTTATTTCAATGTACCCCTAGTTATACACCGATATCATCCGACCACCTTCTTCTGGAGATAAACTTGATCAATAGATTTAATGTATTAAAAACGTATCTTCCAGTATTAAAAAACACCACTACGGTAACTCGGTTGGTAGAGTGCTCGCTTATTACAAAGGTAAAAATTTCTGTCAATTCACCTATAGCTTGTGACGTCTCGATATAATAAGTGAAATATTCAGGACTTGCGACGTAATCTGTAATAAATTAACTAATTCAGTATTAATAACATGTTTGATACTGTTGGTTGTTTTCATTTTCACCTTCGAAATATATATTTTGTTTCACATTAATATAATGTTTCATTAATAATGTTATATCTTTTACATTCCTAGCCAGGAATAGGTACAATAATGCTGAAAACGGCGATTGACTCACTCACCAACTATGCCCCCCTCCCACCCCCCCCCACCCCCCCCCCCCCCCGCCATTAATTTATTTAGCTATTTACTGCTACCATGATACATTAAATAATCACAATATATTTTTATTGGGAAATGTAGACATACTGAAAACTTAACGACATGTTTATGTACATAAAGACAACCAAAGCAACCAAGAAAACACGACACATTACAAGTTCATGCTGAGACAGTAAAACAATGCAAGACAAAAAAGGACGGACATATTAGGACCAATGATTTATAAACCTCTCGAAAATAATACTCGACTCTCGAATAAATAGCCAGTGGTGTGGTTACAGGGCTTTTGTTTAGTTCTACGCTATTCCAGTTATTTTAAAACGAGTGGTCAATAAATAAAACATGTATTTGTCAACTTTTTATTATTATGATGATTATTTATTAGATATAGCTCATACATATTCATCACAGATATACATTGTATAATTATTAAGGGGACATTGGCTCTGTTTTTTATCTATAAAACTTTTCGGCCCCTAGTGCCACTGATGAGAAAATGATTTTCCGAAATGTGCACATATGGCACATCAAAATTTAGCTGGTATTTGTTATATATTTGAAAAACATGTCCCATCCATACATAGAGGGGCAGCAATCTTAAATACCCAGCTCTATAGAACTGTGTGGTCGATTGAATGTTTCATATACGAACTTCCAATCGTTAGCAGACAAAAGCATTTTATTTAACATAAACTGTAACTCATATTTTTATTTAAATTATTATTATTATTATTCCAATATGTTGTTATCTATGATATTGGTAATTTTTAGAATATCAAAGTTAGTGTTTAAAAGAAAAATCCAACATATCATAGAATTTATTTTAAAATTGAACGTGCCTCAAAGTGTTTTAATAAACCAAAACATTCAAACAGCAGAACAATTTAAAAAAACGGTTTTAATCTATTTCATTGTTGTTTTTGCGTTCCATACCCTGAAAAAGACCAAATACTGTCCATACTACTGTCAAAGACCGAATCTTATTATTGTTGGTCTTACCGTAATAAAGTTTATCAGCTTGCCGAGGGTCAGTTTTTCGAGTACTTGGGTTTCCAACGAAGAATTCTCTAACTCAATACAAGTGAAAGAATCGTGACAGGGACGTTTATGTTTTAACCCCACCCTCCTTCTCAGATCTAGTTGTTTTATAAAGAAATCTTTATGGCGCATTTAAGTTATGCTCACAGTAAGAGTCAGATTATAACAAATGACATCGTTCTGCAAGTAACATTACGAAGCAATATGAATGCTACAACAAAACACATGAGGCCACACCAAATTAATTATTAGTTATACGGATTTTTTTTTTTTTTTTTTTTTTTTTTTTGAAAAATAGAAGCGAGCGAGCGATAAAAAATTAAATGTAATTTTTTTCTAAAACACATATTTCTTCAGAAAAACAAAATTCAAACCAGGCGAGCGAGTTAAAAAGAAAAAGTCCACAAAAAGATAATTAATGCAGGAAACGGTAAAAAAAGTTTAAATATAACTGATAAAAGCAAAGAATATGCTGTTCTTGCAAACTCCCATTCAATACAGCAAACAATGAATCAACCAAGATCTGTTTAATAGCAAAACACTTGACAAATGTTGCCTGTGGTGTAAAAAATTCTTTAACACTTTAACGAAAAATGGATGCTGGTTTCTACTGGAAATTTGAGACAGGCGGGACATTATTTGAAAATGAAATTAATTTTTTTTTCTAAAATTTAGAGACGGGCAGGTCGGACGAACTACAAATTCATTTGGCATGGCCTTAGACATACTTATACTGGATACAGTAAAAAAAAAAAAAAAAACAACTATCAGCAATTTAAAATGTTTAACCAGCAATTCCTGATAAAGCGTTTGATGCAGAGCATGATTTCTCAATTAACGCACTTTTAAGATACACGTATGTAATCGGTTTTGTATAGTGTTATAACATGCAAAGGTCAGGAAAATGCCGACTTTTCGTTCAAGTCAAAGCAATTAACCCTATGTAGCTTATAAGAGCACGCCGCCTGCTTATATCCTGTGGAACCAAGAGGTTGATAATTTCCTATGCATCAGGCTTCTTGGATTTGTGTAGACCGAGTTCTGCTTTTTTGTTATTGCAAGACAAGTCGTCTTTGATAAACCAATGTCCAAACATTTTTGCTTTGAATTCTTTTATGCCGTTTCCTAAAACGAAGTTGTTGTGTATTAGTATTGGGTCATATTGCTTTGGTTTCGTTGCCATGGTGAGATACCATTGTCCATCCGGGAACTTCAATTCAGGTAATACTTTGTACTTGATGCCTCCATACTTGTTGTACAGAAGATGCGAGAACCTATTTTGTTCAATACCATGCTCATATTTTGTAGACTTTTTGGTATCCCAAGATTTCACTTTTTCATAAACTTCTTGCATCTCTAAAGATAAGTTCTTCCAGAGACTTTTTGTAGCAACAGTCGGATACATGAAGACAAATCCGATACAATACATTTCGTGTACGTCCTTCAAGGAAGCTTTTGTTACCGCCAAGTCATAATCAGTTATATTTTCTAGAAACGGTAACGGATTTCGGAACCACACGAAGTCTGTTTCAAAAAGTAATATTTTGACATCATTTTGAAGCAAATTCATGATAATTTGCACTCTGTACAGAACAATGCGAGCATATCCGGCTGTTCCATAATACATATTACCTTTGTCGTTGATGCCTTTATAATAAATCGATGTCACTTCCGGCCAATCTTTTTGAAGCTTTTTAGTGAATTTTCCATCAAAAACCACAAACAAAACTTGTTTATGAACCCCCATGTCTTTCGTATTACAAAGCCAATTGTAAGCTAGTCTCGTGTAGCCGTCATTAATAGCTGCTACTAAAACTGTCTTCGTGTTGTTTTTACTCATGCGCTTTGCCACAGTTATCAAATCACCAGTTTCAGTATTGTCGCTTTCCGTTTGTTGTTTTGATGCTTCTAATTTCTTGTTGTTTCCTGTAGCAGTTTCTGGAAACTTTTAAACTGTGTTGTTGTTGCTGATGCTGCTGATGTTGTTGTTGCTGCTGCTGTTGCTGTTGTTGTATGCCTTTTATGTTTGTTTTTATCACACGGATTTGATTGTTATCCGTGCTTTTTGTTGTTTTCAATATATTGCCTCTATTCTCTTTTTCCATATTGTTTTCCTGATCCTTGTATTTCGTGTTTATTCCATTCTTTGCTTCTATAACATTGTTTTCCTCTTTGTTCTGCAGTTTGTTTTTATTTCTTAAAACGCCTTTTCCATCTCCAACTTTTCTGTTCTTCTCTTTTCGTTCTTTTTCTACATTTTTCAAATCTTCTTCTGTCTGTCGATTCATTTCCCTTTCTTTTTCATCGTCATTGATAATTTCATCTTTCTTCTTTCCTTTTCCATCGTTCTTCTTTTCTTTATTTTCAAACTTATCCTTTGTTTTTCCAACAATTTCACTTCCTTTTTCAATATCCTTTGTAATTCCACCTTGTTTTACTTCATTCATTGTGGCTGTATTTTGTGCATATTGTCTCAGTGTGGTCCTTTATTTCGTGAATCTGGTTTTGGCTAAGCTTTACTTTCGGTGACAGCAGAATATACACTGATATGACGGTAAAAACCACCAGTACCAACAGACATACTTTGGTAAGTACTTGTGTGATTTGTAAAGCTGGATTCAGTTTTATCCTGGAAAATTAAATTTGAAATATTAAAATTTTGAAATATGTTCTCAGGTTCATAACCATACGACAAAACAATAAAATAAAATAAAATAAAATAAAATAAATAAAATAAAATAAAATAAAATAAAATAAAATAAAATAAAATAAAATAAATAGAATAGAATAGAATAAAATAAAATAAGATAGAATAGATAGATAGATAGATAGATAGATAGATAGATAGATAGATAGATAGATAGATAGACAGATAGATAAGGGGTAATAGTAGGTGTACATGTAGGTAGAGAGGTGGATAAATAAATAAATAAATATTATTTAGTTATAAAGCTCGGTTTTTCTCCGATAATTTCTTCAATGAACACTTAAAGGTCAAACAATATCGGAAACTCCAAAAAATGACAGAAAATAAATATAATAAAATGATATGTTTGAAGATTTCCTGGACATTCCGAGCATAAATTGTAACAATATTATATAAATGAAGCGGTCCTGGACTTTTTTTTTATTTTTTATTTTTATTTTTTATTTTAATAGATTTCTATATCTTAAAACAACATAAAAGTTTAATTAATCTGTGTAGGTTACAGTTGTAGCAATCACCACACTGCAAATAGTATGACACCTATTCGTTTCAAAAATAATAAAAACTGTCATTTTTTTTAAATCTGGGATTTTTTTTTCTACAGTGGATAAACAAGGTGAAATTACTTCGGTGAAGAATAAAAAGTAATTATATATATATAAATGCATTATTTACCTGTAATAAAAATGAATTCTATTTTTTGAGATCGGGGTCGGTTCCATCGTTAGTATCGTCCAGTGTTACACATCTACAAATACATGTAGTTATGGTCAGTAAAAGCCCGTCAGGAAGTTTAACACTGCAACGGTTTGATGAATTAAGTGTCATCAATAACAGCTTCTGGCTAAAGCGCAAAAATTTGAATAAAAATATGTTGCCTCTACTAGCAGTTTTATTCAAAATTGAAAAAAGAAAAAAAATCGAACGTTTTTAAAATTGCAATTTCGGGTGCGTTTATTTTCCCTTATAAAAAGACATTCACAAAAATATTGGTTGTTCATTATCCAATTTTCAACTCGCAATATTTATTTATTAAATTTGATTAAATTTGAAATTTAAATAAATTTATTTTGATTTAATTTAACTTTAATTAATTCAATTATTTACTGATATATTGCAGTAAAGTACACAGTCATAATATTTTCGGTTTAAAAACCGTAAAAACAGTCAAACCGGAGATGTGCTTACCCCTTCTGAGCATGATTCATTTCTACCATTTTAAATTGATTATTCTTAAGGGCTATGTCTCTTGCCAAATGTCTCATTATGGATTTCTGTAAATTAGATACTAGTATATCATGACAATTTAAATTTTTAGCGATTCTTCTCGCAGTTGAGAACTAGAGATCTAAATACGTAATAGTAGGAGCAAGAAATTAATTTTTAAACCCCTTGATTTTCATGATACATACTTTTATGTAAAAAAAAATTAATTCCCCTAAAACTTTCATTTCACATATTAATAATGAACTCTAATGAGCTTCTGACAATGTTTATCATAACTTATCGTTTAAGTTGTTACAGTTTCTCTTGTTTGGTATACACTTTGACATAGGTAGGATTTACAATATCCGGACAGGACGACAATGATTATCCGGAAGAAACTCAAAGAGGATAAGAAGAAAAATGGCTGACAACGCAATGTCGCTGTGCAGCGATGATCAAAATAATGACGAAAACAGGTGAATTAGATGTTAAGAGACTATATTTGATCACTTATTTCTTAAATATATACTTAGTTATTCCAATCATATATAGCGACTGAAATATATATTGTTCAGTTGAAACATGGAGGTATAAACTTGGGAAAAGAGGGTGGAGGAAATAAAATTTTTCCCTGAGAAATGAGGGGATCGAACCATCCGAGCTACCTAGAACGCTACAATTCATGTCTTGTTTTGTTTTAGTTTCCCATTGTCCTATGGAAAAATCTTACCTTAATCACACTGGCACTTGTTTCACTCAAAAATAGAGGTCGATAGTAAGCATATTTTCTACTATGGATTAAGTATTTAGTGCAACAAGTGCCTGTGATAGATGATTATACACCCCAGTGGTGAGAAAAGTTTTTTCCTTGCCATAGGCCCTGAGCGGTTGGCTCACAGGGGCTTGTTACAAAATCCTTAGCATTTCTTAGCATAGATAATTTTTCAACACATAAGAAAAGAATGTGTTGATAGATGGTCTGTGCTAAGAAAAGGTAAGGATTTTGTAACAAGCACCTGTAGTTGGCTTGGTACCAGTATAACAGTCTGTGTAGTCTGCAATTTTTATATCTGAACTTTTGAGTAAGTACACTAATACTCTAAATTTTGTTAAGTGTGCACCAGTACAATGCAGATTAGAAGAACTTACACGTCACGCTTGTGTTATCCTCCAGATGAAACAAACAGTTTAATTACAAATAGCTGACAAATTGTTGATGTGATATAAAACTACATTCAGGCAACCAACAGCTAATCTAAATTCCTTTAGATGGGTTTTATATGGCCTGCAATTGCCAATCCGCCTCTTCATAGTGTTACTCTGGACTTTTAAATAGCAACAGAAAGAAGAAAAATGCAGGGTGTGACTAGGGATAGTGCACTGCCAATTGAGCACCCCAGACCACTACACCTGTATAACCAATGTGAATTTCAGTAGTTTATTGCATGGATTTATTTCCTCACAATAATGCCAAACTTTAAGTTTATTTTATTGTTAATATATATATTTTAGTATTGATGCTGATGAAAGAGAAGACAAAGAAAGACCAGTATACAACTGGAAAGATGTTACCAAAGAATTCATAGAGGCATCATCACAGCTTCAACTTGGAGAATTACTTCATGATTCTTCGTAAGCTTACTTGTTGTGTCTGATTTAAAAACAGAATACTTATTTGTCATAATCTCACATTAAAAATTAGCATCAAATTTCAGAGTTTCCATGTTGTTATGCCCCTTAATGTAACTCTTTTGTTTGTTGGATAAGACATATTTGCTAGTAGGTACAAATATCATTATGCAGGATGTTTTATGTTATTTATAAATATATATATCTAAGATTAAAAAGTTGCATGTTTTACAGTTTTAAAACTGCATATTTTGTTATAAATACTTATAAACCTGTATATTTTAGGTTTGGATTGTTTGAGGCTATGTCAGCTATTGAAATGATGGACCCGAAAATGGATGCTGGAATGATGTGTAATCAAATACACAGGAAAGTTTTAAATTTGGAACAATCTATTGAGGTTATTTTAATATTGTTCTAGTAGTTCAGTTGGTTAAATGTTTATTTCATACATGGGAAGTCAGGTTTAGAACCCCAGCCAGGTCTGACCAAGACTAAAAAATAGGTAGTAACTTTTCTTTTGCTTAAGCACTCAACATTTAGGAATGAAAATCATGAGGTCCTTTTGAGGAGATTTAAAAAACTGATGCCAGTGTTTCCCTGTAGGCATGACACATTAAAGTACCGTCGGTGCACTTTGCTCTGAATGCACTGCAAAGGTCAAAATTTCTGTCACCTTACCAATAGCTGGTGGCGTCTTGATATAAGTGAAATATTCTTGACTTGGATGTAAAACCTCATTTAATAAATCTATTTAAGATTATTACTATTTCATAAAGTGTAAATGACTTGTTTGCTCGGTTGATTGGTTGTATTGTTGTTTAACTAAGCATCATAATTTTTTTAGCTATTCATTATGAGAACAGGGTTATTAATCACTGAGGATTAATCTTAAGAACAAGTTTTGTATGCATGAAATTTGCTAGCATGTATTATAGTTTGCCTTAAACTAGTGCAGCAGGATGATTTTTTGTTAAGGTGCTAGCTCACTTAGTCAGTATGCTGCAGATAAGCAAACCACCAACACCCCAGTGACATTATCCTGGCACTAGGTGAACCAGTGGATACTATTTCCTCTTATGTTGAGTGTCAGGCAAGAAAGCAGTATCTCG
Source organism: Tegillarca granosa (assembly GCA_029721355.1). NCBI lineage: Eukaryota > Metazoa > Mollusca > Bivalvia > Arcoida > Arcidae > Tegillarca > Tegillarca granosa. Next base: position 22,625,534 of record CM056600.1, read on the forward strand.
AATTTCAAAGTCTAATGTATGGCTCATCTGGGTTCAAACCCCTGACTTTTGCTCTAAAGACTGGTGCTCTAACACTAAGCCACTTAGATGGTATATAAATGTATTGAATGCAATTATTTAAATAGCATTGTTACTGATAGACATTAGTTTTCATGCCCATGCTAGATTTTAATGGTAAAATGATTTAGATTTTCATAAACACATGTATAAATATTAATTTTTGTAAATACTAATTAATATGAATCAAGTAACTGCTACCATGTCAAATTTGTTTATATTGCAAATACTGTATAACGAGAAATATTCGCGGGTAGAAACTTTCGTGGTTGACGAGCTTGTGCAAGGGAGATAACTATTTCAATTTAGTAGCGTATATATATGTGTAGTAAAAATTTGATCAACTATAAATTCTTACATTTTGTTTATGTTCTCCGAGAAGTAGTGAGTAGTTTAGTTTCTAACGGTGCTCCATTAAGTTGTTGAAACTACATTTAGATCATTTTCCGTTTTGCTGTTTTTTATAGTGACTGCTCGATTTTATCTGCTGTACGTCTGTTTGTATCAGATATGGATTTGTATATATGTAAATAAAGTAATATTTACTATTTTGTTCATCAGATTTGGTCAAGTATAAGCGACAGACATAATTTCATTGTTTTAAGGATTTAAATCGTAGATGAACCCCTTACATAAGATCTTTAATATTTTTCTTTAACTTGTAGAAAACTTAGGGGTGTATTAACTTTTGCGGTTGAGACTTCACCACGAAAATCACAAATATTAATACATTGCGAATGTTTCTTGTTATACAGTCATACCAATATTGAAGATGTGCAGATAATGACTACCTGGAATGTGCAGATAATGACTACCTGGAATGAAAAACATAAACTGTTGTGGACCATGCTTGATAGGTGGTCAAATACATGTAGCTCAGTTGGTAGAGTGTGCATCTAATATTGAGAAGGTCACAGGTTCAAGTTCTGATTTGGCTGCTTACAATTTTTCCATTTCCAATTACAAAACAGTTTTAGATGGAGGACTTGAAAACAAATGTCAAAATAATGGTAAAAACTAATATGCAATTATAATCATTAAAAAAATCTTCATGAAAAAAATTTCAATATATATTTGTAAGTAATTTGTTTTAAATGCATGAACATAAAAGTTTTAAGTTTTGTTCTAAGAGTATATTTATTTATTTGGAATTCATTTTAGGCCAAAAAAGTGAAGATCAAAAATTTGGAAATTCCAGAGGTTATTGGTATCATAGATGCCACAGTTGCTTGTATGGTAAGTGAAGATAACACCTGCATTTATACTTGTTTGTAAAAGTCAGCTTAGTACCGCTTTCAGTTCAAGTCTGCCTGAAACTTGTAGACCAATGAGACCAGTTAAATGAGAGTGGAGTGGAGTAATGGTGTTTTAAGCTCCAGTCAAGATTCTTTCTCTTATTTCAAGGCAGTCAGTTCTAGGATGTTGGAGGAAACCAGAGTGCCAAGAGGAAACCATGAGACAAAGCTACAAAATGTAAATGGCTGTCCCAGTGATCAGGTATACAGGTCCATAGAAAAGTAAAATTCTGAATTTCTGTCCGTACTAATTAATTTTTATCAGCTTGATAAACTGATGAAATTATAAGTTAAATGGCAGTTTAACTTGCCTAAACTTAAAGACTTACCTTGTGCTTGAAACCACAAGGTCTTCTAACCAGAGTTTATAGCTTTAAATAAAATGGCTTTTAGTTTACTTCAACTAGGACAATCAACATACATGGTTTAATCAATTTTAAATCAGTTAGACAAAAAAATACCAGTAGTTATCTCACTTTGTGTTCAATTGTTGATAGAATATGACAGTTTACACTGATATTTGTTAAATGATTGTTTCTTCATTGCTGCCTTTTTTTTATTTTTATTTTATTTATTTATTATTTTTTTGACCTTCAGATTTTTATGTTCGCTTCCATAATTGGGAGGTCGTACGGTTCGAACCCTGGACCAGGTCTGGACCCATGACTTGAAAGTGGGTAGTGACTGTTCTTGCACCAAGCATAGCATTACGAAATGAAATTCACCATTCTTTCACATAAGAACTTAAATAAACGAGGTCCAGTGAAACGGTAAGCATGACATGTTAAAGAACACTGCTGTGTAATGCCATCAGCGCAACACACAGGCAAAATTTCTGCACTTCTGCCTGTAGCTGGCAACATCTTGATATAAGTGAAATATTCTTGACCTGGATGTCAAACAAGATTACTCAACTCAACTCAGATTCTTGTGCCTTATCATGAAGGTTGAGATTGTGCGACTTTAATAACATTTCAATCTTGTGTATGTTCAATATTTCAGGTAACCTGGTTAGAAGGACACTCGCTGGCCCAGACTGTGTTTACCAATCTGTATCTACATAATCCCTATATTATTGAAGACAGAAGTTTGAAAGCATTCTGTATTTGTGTACTCAAAATAGTTGACCATATCAGAGATAGAGTTAACAGAGCCAGTGTGTTTGAAGAGGTAATATACACAAAAAATCTACAATTATACCTTGATTCATTAATAAATTTGTTCAGTCATTTTTTGGCCTAATAAATGGTTTTGGAGATAAATGAATATTGAAGGCAAGTTTCTGTAGTGATACGTTAGGTTTAGACGTGTAATGATCATTGTAGTGTTAAAAGAAAGTGTACAATGTCAACAATAAAAATTAAAAAAAAACAAAACAAAACGGAGACTACAGAAAATGTTGAATTTCATTAAATTTTTGCAATTTTCAAAAAGAGTTACTGGTAAGGCCTAAAATAAAATTAACTTTGTTTGCCGTTGACTGCCCGACCCACTCAAAATGCCCCCACCTAAAAATTTTTTATGCCATCATTTTTTTTTATGTTTTTTTAATACAGTACTATGGAAATTCCACTGTGTTTCTTCCAAGAAACAAAGAAAACTTTAGTTTGCAAAAAAATTGTAAAATGTGATTAAAAGAGACATACATGTATGAAACTAATTTATACTTTTTCAAAAATGTAATTAAATTTTTAAAAAAATAAAATAAATTTTTCCCTGCCTACCTACCCACATGTAGATAGCATGGGACAGAAAACAGCAAACAAAGAATTTTTTTAAGTTAGGCCTAATAGTTAGTTGTAGCTTGCATAAATGGCTATAATTAGGTGTATGAAGCTCTTACTGAAGCTTTGTTATCATCCATTTAAAATTTTTGCTCTTTAAAGCTGCATTAAGTTTTTCAATTTTCTGAATTTTTTTTTGATTTTCTAAAACTATATTTTTAAAAAAATAGATAACTTCTAATCACAATCCATAAGATTCATTTTCTTAAGTTTCATTCCTATTAGCTGTAAATAAACAGAATCCTCTTAACGGGTTGGTCATTGTTAAACGATGATAAATACGTGTATTTCTTGGAGCATGCGCATGGATGTACGGAAATTCCAATGATTCGAAGGTGAAACCTGACAGATTATATTAATTGTCTGTCATTAATATCCAAACCTATTGGCAATGACGTTACGTATCCATACAAAGTCATAAAGACAAATTTAATGAATTTCTGTCTTTAATTTATCGTATTTTACCTGTTTTGTAAGTTGTGTTTAAATGACCCGGTTTTTTATGACGTAACCACATTCTAAAATTAGATCCCACAGGCTGCATCTTGCTGGGAAATTATTGTTATTTCTGTAATTATTCAAGCTTTTGTCGTTGAACCAAATGTAAAATTGTTCATTAGGAACATCATTAATTGGATCTGCCCTGTTTTAAATTTTTTCCTAGGAAAACTTGATGCAGCTTTAATTAAACAAAAATTTCTTTTGTTAATTATTTACAGGAAGACTTTCAGACTATGACTTATGGATTCAAAATGGCTGCTGATATATCAGATGTACGGGCTACAGGGATGATGAAAGAAGTAGAGGATGATCTTCACAGAATACTAAAAGTAAGATGCATTTTGCAGTAGTTTACTCCACTCCTCACATTCATACAGTCTCTTATAAAAACACTCTACTTTCTCTTAAAAGGTAGGCTCAGATCCTTATGTGTGAAGATATACAGATAGGTTTTTTGAATGTTGGGCGTTTCCTTGTTAACTCTAGTCTACTGAGCTGATTACCTCAATGTCAGAGAAATTATCTTGGGTGTAAGTTTTTACCAGAGTTTTGATTTTCAAGGTATTAATAACTGTTCATTTACATCATTATGCCTTACATAAGTGTTTTAAAGGAATTTCAAGTCCCAAGGTGTTAAAAATAATAATAATGAAAAATAAAAAAAACTTTGAAAATAAATAATGACTTTTTTACCTAACTATTGCCTGGTAGAGGTTACACATGAGATTAAATAACTGTTATTAATTTTTGTAGAATACAAGAGTAAAACAGGGAGAAAATCAAGATGATTCAACAAAGAAAGAAGTATTATTATTAATATCTCTCTCTCTCTCTCTCTCTCTCTCTCTCTCTCTCTCTCTCTCTCTCTCTCTCTCTCTGTCCATCTCTCTCTCCCCATCTGTCCATTCTCTCTCTCTCTCTCTCTCTCTCTCTCTCTCTCTCTCTCTCTCTCTCTCTCTCTCTGAAAATCTTCGTTAACCTTTGTAACTGCTTATAGCAATAATTTGCTAATTTCAACTTTGTTGTTGATGGTGTAAAATACATCAAATACCATAATTACAAAAACAATACTGCAAACTTAAGTATTTTTATCAGACAAATATTGTTTGTTCCAATAATTGTAATAATTAATTTGTGATTTTGACACTTTTACAGTAGTTTCACCTTATTTTGTGATTTAATTCTTCTTACACTGTACTGTTAATCCCGTTCATGTGTATTAAAGATCAAGTCTGATAGAGTTGTCTCCCTTTAACTGTAATTTTACCACAGTTTACTTTATATTTCTAGTGTATGCTTTTATTTATATTTCTAGCACATGTTGACATTGGCACTGTTCTCCAGGATCAAATATCACAGATTATTCTTCTCATTGCTTTTATCTTTTAATAAAGAAAAGGTATGTAAAAAAAATTTAGTTTACAGGGCCTTTGCTTAACATTACTCAAGATGTTAACTAAAATTCAAGAAATTTGATATCAGATTATTTTCTTTTAGATATTTAGAAATTATTCTGAAGATAACTTTTTAAAATATTTTATCTAGTTTTGACAAACATTTATTTGAAGTAACATAATGTAAATATGTCAAAAGCTACTAATTTAAAAATGAAAAATATGAAATTATTAAATTGGAGTAATTGTGAAAATAGGACCCAGTTTGTTTTTGAAGCTTTTATCACTAAACTCTTTCTCCAAGAGAAGTTTGAAATAGATGCAGTTCTGTTAATCTGTAATTTTTAGCAGTGTTGCGCAGAGTACAAATCTGGCATATATTATGGTGACTGTTAGGCAGGCAGGTGTGCAGATTAGCAAGGTGGGAAAATATTTTGTGAAATTAACTTCACATGATTTTTAACCAAGAACCTTAAATCTTCTCTAATGTTTCTATACACATAGGCATTACAGATAGACATCATCAGTTTAAAAAAAAACATAAAAATTTTTAGGTTAATATCATATATATATGTATGTATATATATATATAATGATACTTTCTTTGAAATTGGTATCAGATTTGATTAATCTAAATGTAGATAATTTTAATTATTCTGAATGTTTTGTAGTGTGAAGGAATTCCACAGGCTGAGAAGTTATTGAAACAGCTTCAAGAATTAATACCGAGTATAAGGTCTACACTTGACCTTGGTATACAGCCAGATAGCCAACAAGTCAACAAGAATGGTATGTATGGCAATGTTTTACATCAAATATCTATCTGTTTTAATTCTGTTGCACTATGATACTTATCTGTTGATCTGGAAATATGAGTTATTTCTTATATATATCTGTGAAATTTTTAAAGCTGCATTGAATTTTTTAATTTTCTAATTTTTTTTTATTTTTGTATATTTTCTTAAAATATATATTTTTTTAAAAAAAGGTAACTTCCAATCATGATCCGTGAGATTCATTTTCTAAAATTTCATTAGCTGTAAATAAACGGAATCCTCTAATGGGTTTGTCACTTTTTTAATGATTATTATAAGCTTTAAGCATGCACACTATTATATAATAAATGTATAGAGACTCAAATGAATCAATTGGGAAACCTAAACCTGACAAATTGCATTAATTGTCCGTCATTAATATCCAAATGTATTCGATATGGTTTTATTTATCCCATACAAAGTCCAAATGAAGAATTTAATGAAACTCTGGGTTTATCATATTTTGCCTTTTTGTAAGTTGTGTTTAAATGACCCGGTTTTTTTTTTATGACAAAACCATGTTCTAAAATTAGATCCCACTGGTCAACATCTTGCTGGGAAATTGCTACTATTTCTATATTTATTCGAGCTTTTATTATTGAACTAAATGTAACATTGTTCATTATGAACATAATTAAGTAGATCAGCACCATTTTAATTTTTTGCCTAGGAAAATGTAATGCAGCTTTAAATCAAAGTCTTTTTTAGAAAAAAAAGTCAATAGCTTAAGGGGTTTCCTACCATCCAAGGATTTAAAGTCCCAGGTTTTAGGGGCCTCGGTGGCCGAGTGGTCTAATGTGTGCGCTTACGGATCACAGTGCCTCTCACCGCCTAGGTTCGAATCCCACTCGGGACAGATCCTAGCGTGAGAAAGTTTGTCAGTTCACTTGCCGAAGGTCGTGGTTTTCTTCGGGCACTCCGGTTTCCTTCACCATCCCAGAACTGACCACCTCAAAATAAGTGAAAGAATCTTGACTGGGGCGTAAAACACCATTACTCCACTCCATTCCCAGGTTTTATTTGGCATCTATAATGTCCATCTTGCGAAATTTACATAGTCTCAAAGATCAGTTTACTGGCTTCATTACCTGTCCTCAATTTTTAATTGAAAAAGTGTAACAGCATTTTTTTATTTCTAATTATATGGACTTATGTTTTGATAATTTTGATCAAAAAAATATTTGAAGTTTGGGAAAACAGTGATACTTGTATAAATTACCATTATGATGATGTGGGAGTGCTCTTGATGAGAAGAAGAATATACAGTAAAAGCAAAAAGGTAATGGAATAATGGTGTTTTTTTGCCACAGTCAAGATTCTTTCTGGGATGATGGAGGAAACCATAGTGCCCGGAGAAAAACTGACCTTTGACAAGCAAACTGACAAACTTTCTCACACTAGGATCTACTGCTTACATCTCAATACCACTGACTTTCTTCTTTCGAATCCTGGTGGTGAGAGGCACTGTGATCCATAAGTGTGGGCTTTAGACCACTGGCCACCAAGGCCCCTTTAAAAGCATAGAAGAAAGTTAGTGGTATTGAGATGGTAGCTGTAATATATTTTTAAATGTTATGACATGGTTTTAAACCATTTGACATGGAAATTGTCCTGCAAGTGATAAGTTTTCAGTAGTCCTAGATAATAAAATTGCATTAGTAATTTAGATTTTCTGTGCTGTTAAACTCCTTATAGGTCTTGAAATAATAATAGAAAAAATTATCTGTTTATTTAAAAGATTATCCAACTATAATGGGATTTGAGCCATTAGTGAATCAACGATTATTACCACCAACCTTCCCAAGATACACCATAATAAAGAGTCGAGAAGAAGCAGTAAATTATATGGAAACCTTGTTAAAACGTTTATACATTGTTACAACTGTACCAGAAATGACATCATTACACATGGTTATGGTAATAATTGTTAGCTTGTAGTAAAACTTTGACAACTTAAAATGCATCATCAAACTTTGATTTTGACTTCAGGTTCAGTTGTTTTTTTTAATTTAAATTTCCAGGTGAGCTATGGAGGCCCATTTGGTCTTTTGTTTAATTTAAAAACATATCAATTTAAATCTATTTAGACCCAATAATGACTGAATTATCAAAGGTTTTGAGAAAAAAGTGTTTTCAGTTATTGAAGCTTTACAGAATATTTAAACAAGTTAATTGACATGGTGCTAACTTTTAGGGTCATTATTCAGTAGGGTTGGTTAGACAACTTGACCAATACCCAGAATGTTTGTGCAGAATATTAATTACTTAATCAACATCCTGGAATGAAGTTGTTCTAAGGAAAATGTAAACTTACTAGATTTCATATCTAATGAAAATTAAATTGTGTTCCTATTAAATGTTATGTGTATCATCTGATCACATGGTATGCTTTTGAATGCCATTTAACATCAGATGTAACTCAAGACTAAAAAAATAAATAGAAAAATTTTTTTTTTTTTTTTTTTTTTTGCAAAGAAATTCACATGATGAATGCCTGTTTCATTTACATGGAGAGTATGACCTAATAAAAAATTATTGTTGATCATTATAATGGGCATTTTGTGTTAAACAGTTAGGTAGATAGACCTGTATATCTGTTTATACTGCTGGCAATAATCTGATATGAATGCATTTTTCTTTACTTAGTTATAGAATTTGTGATAAGAGTTGTTTACAGATCTTAAAGTTTGTAAAAAAAAAAAAAAAAAAAACACAGTTGTGAAATTTAGAAGACATGAACATTTGAAATCAATACTGCACAGTCACTCAGATCATTAAAATGTTTGACATACATGTAGGTTTTAGTTGCTCACTTCGTATGTTGGAGGTCAGGGTTTAAATCCTGGTTTGGGTCTGACCAAGACTTGAAAATGAGTAGTGACTGTTCTTCAGTCAAGCACTTGGCATTTAGCAATAAATGGCTTGGGTCCTTTAAGCAGAGACCTTAAAAACTGATGCCCCATGACATGGCAGGGGTAGTACGCTAAAGAACCCTACCTGCACATTGCCCTTAGCATACTGTAAAGGTCAAAATTTCTACCACTGCACCTATAGCTGGTGGCATCTCGATATTAGTGAAACATATGGGATGTTAAACTCCATTAATTCAAATCAGTATAAACCTTTGGTTTTATGTTCATTTGAATTTTAATGCATGATTATAACTACAGTAAATCGATGAAAACTTGAATTTGAGTAATTTGTCTACATGTATATGATATAATGAAGTTTTTCACATTTTCTTTAATTTAGGATTCATTTAGAGAATTTAGTAAATCTTCACCCTGTGTTTTATCAAGATCTGTGTTACAGGTAAGACACTTTTATTTTAAGGATATGTTAATTGTCTGTGTGTGTGGGGGGGGGGGGAACGGGGATAAGAAATTATAATTCATAAAAGTATGCATTAACATTGATTTGAAAGATTGTTGCATCATTTTATGTTTTTCTTTAGGAAATTTCTATTGATAACATCTGCAGTGCTTCAATGTCCATGTTGTCTTAGAAGACAATTTACAATTAATAGGACCTCTCTTTTCCGTGGTTCCAATCTTACCCAGGGCAGATCTTAGCATGAAAGCATGAACAATTGTTTGCCAAATATTAGTGATCATCACTGGATACTCTGGTTTCCTCTAACATTCCTAAACTGACTGCCTAAATAAAAGTAAAAATATCTTAACTGGGATAATAAAAAGGCTATCATTCCTCTCTGACCTGATTGATAGATACATGTATATGTATTCAAAAAAAGGCTGTCATTCCTCTCTGACCTGATTGATAGATATATGTATATGTATTCAAAAAAAGGCTGCCATTCCTCTCTGACCTGATTGATAGATATATGTATGTGTATTCAAAAAAAGGCTATCATTCCTCTCTGACCTGATTGATAGATACATGTATATGTATTCAAAAAAAGGCTGTCATTCCTCTCTGACCTGATTGATAGATACATGTATACATATTCAAAATGACATTGTGTTATTAAATTGTTGAGAGATTATTAAATTATTTAGAGAGGATATATTGTCTTGAAGTTGAAAGAGGGGCATTATAGATCTTTTATGGAGCAAATTGTTATTAAGTACACAAAGCTTTATGATCATTAATTACCTGCCACAAAGAGGCATCCATTTTCACCACCTTAAAATACTTATTACAGTTCTCTAAAGATAATGAACAAAAAACAACAAGATAATTTTCTATAGACTAATCACAGAGCTCTTACATGGATAATTCATTAACCAATTTCAACTGATAGAATTTGCTATAAAGATCAATACCTTTTATTTATATATATTCAGTGCATATTTATACATGTACCACAGATTTATAATACTTACTACAGTTCTCTATAGAAAATTAACAAGATTCTTGCATGGATAATTTATATAGACTACCCGTAGAGCTCTTACACATGGATAAACGATTTGAACTCGGGGGAATTAGTCTAGTGGTTTTGTCTTTGTTATCTTGTCCTCTGCAAAACACATCACCTTTAGAACTTCCCTTATTCTGTGTTTCTGACTCTGAGAATTTAATTAGAGTCCAAACTTTCTACAAAAATCAGATGTGTTTTTATGAGTTGACTCGCAAGATTTTGAAGAAAGCCAATTCTACCCCTGTAAAGGTCACCTACTCAGGACAGATCCTAGTGTGAAAACGTTTGTCATTTTGCTTGCCGAAGGTTAGTGGTTTTCTCCAGGCACTCCAGTTTCCTCTACCATCCCAGAACTGACCACCTCAAAATAAGTGAAAGAATCTTGACTTGAGTGTAAAACACCATTATTCCACTCCCTCTAAAGGTCAATGGTCAAATTGAAAACCTCTGCCTTAGTATTTAATTTCATTTATTACAATTTGTTACAGTTGACACTCCTACCACCTAACAGAAGAGTGTTTGGTACAACTACAGTTATCGATTATTTAAAGGATACCATTAGGAATTTTATTGCACCTCCAGTTCTCAGTTCAAAGTAAGTTAAAGCTTATTCAGACAGTCACTTTTCTCAGTATGAAAAAAATGTACTCACTGTGTATTTTAAACTCAATTTCTTGTTAGTTTTATTGAAGTAAAGTTTTCAATTATATGATATCTACTTGTTGCATGTTTTTACTCCAAAATATATTTATCTATTCGAATTAAAAAATCATTATAACAAAAAAAAAAAAAAAAAAAGAAAAAAAAGAAAAAATGAATAAATAAATAGATGAATAAATAAATAAATAAATAAATGAAAAACAAATAAATAAATAAATAAATAAATATTTAAAATAGATGTTTGAAAATATTGTTATACATATTGTTTATATTTATTGCTAAATCACATTTGTTAAAATTTAAAAAAAAATTTAATTGTAAAATGTATGTTTTTATGGATTACAAAATTAGTATTAAGTGAATTGAATGGCTAGGGTCCACAATACTTTCTTAACCACACCACTGAATGTTATTACATTTAATTCTTGTTTCATTAAAAATATTATCAGGTCACCTATATATCAACTCACAAAACATGGTATGTTTAAATTTGTAGTCATTGCAGATTGTATGTCATTGGGATAACATTTCATAAAAAACATTTAATTCTCCTTCTGTTTACAATATTATTAGGTCGGCTCTTTATAACAACTCCCAAGCCAAGGCGTATTTAGATGCGTGGTTAATGCAGGCAGTACGTCCTATATGTAATATGGTACAAATAACAGGACACAACAGAGCTCGACAGAGGGACAAATGGGGACATATTTTAGAAGATCTATCTGCTCTTCAAGAAGAGGTAAGAAAATCCTCGTATAACTCTTAATAAATTTGTATGAAACTTTGATGTATATTTTGCTCCATTAGGCGAACATTCCAAAGACTACAGAGTTATTCCTCTTTTTAAATCCTTATACATCTCTCAATAAATTTGTATGATATTTCTTATGTATGGTTTGCTCTTTTTTTTTTATCATTTCAAGGACTACAGAGTTATTCCCCTTTTTGAAATCCTTCTGTATCTCAGTAGATCTGTATAATATTTTTTATGTAAATTTTGCCCTTTTTTGGTGATCATTTTAAGGTCTACAGAGTTATTTCCCCTTTTAAATCCTTCATCTGTAAAATATTTTTTATGAATATTTTACTCCATTTAGCGATCATTTGAAGGACTACAGAGTTATTCCCCTTTTATGTATTCATGTCCTTGTATAATTCAAGTAAAACTACATGTATGTCCATATTACTGAAACTGCTTGTTAAGCCAAGTTTAAGGTCCATGACTTGAAGACTTGAAACATGTTAGAAATAGCAACAGTTACTTGTTGCTGGGATACTAATTCCCACAGTTATACTGTATATGACTTTGTTATTGTGATTAAAATTTTGGGCAGATGTGAGGATTTTAAACCAATTGATAATTTCAAAAAAGGAATGCCTGAAAACTCATTCACAATGACTGACTTAGGAAATTGATTTCAATTTTTTGTTTTGTTTCGATTAAAGGTAAACAATATTCTCTATACGGTATATAAACATATGATATTTTTTGGATTTATTCATGTTGTAACCAAAGAAGTTCTGAAACTTTATCGGATTGAACTTCTTTTAAAGATTATAACATTTAGTGCTGGTTTACGTATTGTAAATTGGAAAAGTTTTCATGTTAGTTTTTATTTTTTGCATTAAGTACTGTAAGTAAAAAAAAACAAAACAAAACAAAAAACAAACCCCAAAAATAAAAGTTTAACAAATATTTTATTTTGATTTCTTTCATTTATGCTTGCTTTGGTTATCATTTGAAATTTCAAGAATAAAGTACTAGAATGTGAATATCTTAAGCAAACAATATTCTTGAAAAATAAGTGATATAAAAATTTCCACATTTACAGTAGTTTTAATTGTCTCATTTTAGTGATAAACAATGGTTTTAATGTCTTGATGTTTCAAGTGTTCACCTCATAGTCATTATTTTCAATTTGAATGTTGTTGAGTATTACAAAATGTGTCTCTTTTTTTACTTTCACTTGGCATTTAGAAATGAAAGTCACAAACTGCTTCATGGAAGTCATTAAAAACCAATGTCCCATGTCATGGTAGGCTGGAAATGCCATAAAAACCTCCCCGTACATTGCCCTGAGTGTACTGCAAAGGTAAAAAATTCTGCCACTTCACCTATAGCTGGTGTCGTTTCGATATGTGTGAAATATTCTTGATGGGATGTAAAACCCCATTTCATTAATCAATCTTATTTTACTTTCAGGCAGATAAAGTTGATGCTTTTTTACATCAGATCCTTGTGAAAACGGAGCCAAACAGACAACATATAGCATGCCTGGGTAACTGGGTGTTGTATCATACACTACAGGCTATGATTAGTTACTTACTGTCAGGGTTTGAACTAGAATTGTATGCTACCTATGAATATCACTATATGTACTGGTAAGATATTATACAATTTTGGACTTGTGTCAAGGTCAGTACTTTGTTATATGGATCTGATAGAGCAATATCGATCAAGGACGAAGTCTGAGTCGATATCTCTCTATCGTCAGGTCTATTAAAAATGTGTTGATCGAGACACAAATCCATATTGTGATGTGACTATGGAATAAAATCAACTTGGATCTGTTTTTAAAAATATAGAGTCAGTACACTTGTGCATGGTTCTAAATATAGAAACGTGGAGTCAATGCACTGAAAACATTGGCTCAATTAAAAAACACAGAGACAGTACCCTATTTAATGTTGTACTCGTGATTTTGAATTGACAAATCAGAGATCAAGAAATTTTTGGCATATGTTATATTACTGTTTATAACACACATCATATAACATGCCTGGGTAACTGGGCGTTGTATCATACACTTCAGGCTATGATAATTTCCTTATTGGTTGAACTGGAGCTTCATGCTGCCTATGAATATCATTATTTGTACTTGCAGTTTTAATTTGCACCTACCCTTTTTTAGTTTTCTGAAGTGTCAAACTTGTGGTTAGCCACATAACATGCTGTCAGAATATTTGCATGCACCCATATTGGCTCATTTTGTTCGTATTGGCCCAGTTTATCTCACATTGGTCGAGTTTTGTGAATTTTAATCTTACATTTTGATGTGGTGGTGGCTGTGGTGGTGATAATGATGACAATATAAGTAATGATGGTGACGATGATGGTGGTGGTGGTGGTGACGATAGTGATGATGATGATTAAAAAATTGATGATGATAATGATGATGGTGGTGACAATAGTGATTTTGAAAAAAAGTCATGTTGACAAAAGTGATGATGATGGTGGTGGTGGTTGTAGTGGTGACAATAGTGATGATGATGGTAGTGGTGGTGGTTGTAGTGGTGACAATAATGATGTTGACAATAGTGATGATGATGGTTATTATATTGATGATGATGATGATGATGATAATGATGATGGAGGTAGTTGTAGTGACAATAGTGATGTTAGCAATAGTGATGATGATGCTGATTCTTTCTTTTTAAGGTATCTGTATGAAATGTTATACTCCTGGCTAATCAACACGTTACACAGAGCTGATAACTTTCTGTTGGAGCATGAGACTGTTGCTGGTAAGTTGTTAATATATATTCCATTTTGTACCCCATTCCACATTAATATCTGATCAATATCTTTATAGCAATAATATAAGCTCGTTTATCAGAAGCTTTTCTTTGTGTTTGATTTTATATCTTTATAAGTTTTAGCGCGGAGTGGAGTATTGGTGTTCAATTCAATTTCCCCAGTCCTGATTTTTCTACTTATGTTTAGATGATCAGGTCTGATATGGTAGAGAAAATAGGAGTGCCTAGGGAAACCACCAATCTTTAGCAAGCATACTTTCTCAATCTAGGATCTGTCAAAGCTTTATCTCATTTTTGAAATGATCAATGAAATTATTATATAATAGATCTTGACTGATAACAGATTTTGAAATCTGATTTTATTAAGACTTCTAGAGTTATCTTTCTTTTGTCACTTTGATTTATTAATAATGCAATTAACATTTTTGTTGATTTATGAGGAGTGTTTAATTGCTCCATTTGGAACCCAGAAAGCTATTATTTATTCACAATGAATTGCTAACTTCATCATATCATCAGCTTTGTTTGAGTCCCACTCGGTCAAATCCTACTCTGAGAAAGATTATAAAATTGCTTGTCTAAGGGCAAAGGTTTTCTTCAGACTCTCCAGTTTCCTCCACCACCCTAGAACTGACCGCTTGGCTATAAGTGATAATTCTTGAGCAGGGTGTAAAACATCATTACTCGACTCAGCTCAATTCATGTATACAATCAAACTATCTTACTGAGGTCTAACTAAGTGTTAAACAAATTGTAATCATTTTACTTCGAATGACGTGTTATAAATCAACCTTTTTCATTGACAGATAACCAGCAGAAAGGAAGAAGTAATAAGAAAAACAAGAAGAAGAAGAAAGTAAAAACACTTAATAAAGAAATTACAGTAGCACAGGCGGAACAACAAATGTTTGGTGGATTTTATAAGGTATAAAAAAAACAATTTTATAACAATATAAAAATAAATGAAACTATAAAAGAACAGCTTAGCTTGTTCATTATTTTACATATTACCTAGATTTTTCTATTTTCATTCATATATATATATATATATATATATATATATATATACACATGTATGAAGATGTATTTAAAAAACTGTTCAGAAATCTAGTCCTATTCCTGTATGATAGAATTGTTGGTTAATATGATAATGGCCAAAAACAGAATTTGGTAATCTGGTCCCTACCAGGCTGAAATTGAACCTACAACCTCCCATTTACCAAGAGAACACTGTACTTAATGAGCTTTTATAGTAATCTATAGGGTACGTATATCTAGTTATGTAACCATGATGAATTTGCAATTTGAAAAAATACCAAAGAACATTAAGAACATTTTAAATAATGACTGATATCAATTTGTCTTTTGATGTAAAATTACAGTAGGTTGTTGTTGTTATTGTAATGTCGTTTAATGTCACATCAGCAATTTTTAAAGTATATGTGATGAGAGCAAGGTTATTAATCTCTGGGTTAATCTAAAACAAGTTTGTTTTTGTGTGAGATGTTCAAATTTGTATTATGGTCTGTGGTGCACTAGTGCACACTCAGGCAATCTTTGGTGAGTCAGTTTGCCACAAACATGAATACATCTTTGTAAGTCCATAATACTGGCACTGGATAAAGCAGTCAATACTTTGTCCTCTTAGTGCAGAGCACCAGTTGAGGAAGCAATATCTCAAATTTTAATGTCCTATTTATGACATGATTTGGGTTTCAGCCCATGTCCTTGATCTGGGTTCCAGCCCTTGTCCTATTTATGACATGATCTGGGTTCCAGCCTTTGTCCTATTTATGGCATGATCTGGGTTCCAGATCATTACATTGATCTGGGTTCCAGCCCATGTCCTATTTATGACATGATCTTGGTTCCAGCCCATATCCTATTTATGACATGATCTGTGTTCCAGCCCTTGTCCTATTTATGACATGATCTTGGTTCCAGCCCATGTCCTATTTATGACGTGATCTGTGTTCCAGCCCATGTCCTATTTATGACATGATCTGGGTTCCAGCCCATGACCTCCTGCTCTATAGATGGATGCTCTACCACTAAGCCATCAAGGTGGTATACTGACAGTATGGTTTGTTTTGTAGTGTTCAAATTGCAAGGAACATTTTTCATATAAAGATACAAAATCAAAAACTTGATAAGACCAGCATAGATAATTATGATGTTTTTGTACTCTTTCAGGCTGTTCTTGGTTTCCGTCTTGATGAAAAACTGAAACAACCAAATTTTGAATTTGACAGTGAAGAAGTTAGATACTCCCACAGATTTTTACCATTCACCAATGTGACCACACCCCCTTGTATACATTATGATCAGTATAAGGTAAGAGTTACTTTCTCTCTACAGGCTTAAATTTGACCACCCCCTTGTATATGTTTTAACGATATAAAGTTAGGGATAGAACTCTCCAATATAACCACACCCCTGGTATATATAATTAAACAGTATGAGGCAAGAGTTACATCTCCCTCCACATGCTCCAATTTGACCATACCCCTTGTATATGTTTTGATCAGTATAAAGTTAGTGTTAGAACTCTCTTTTGCGACCACACCCCCTTGTATATATTATGTTTGACAGAATGAGGTAAGAGGTACAACTCCCTCTTTAGTATAACCACACCCCTTGCATAAATTATGATCAATATAAGAGCTTGAACTCCTTCTCCAACATGGTCACACATTGAGCTCATATGGCTCTATTGGTTGAATGTTCATTACACTATATTATTTATTAAGGAAAGGAAAAAAACATTAATTCAAGAAATTAAAAGATATAAAACTATACAAATTACAATATTTAATTTCTAAAATTCTTAAAGATTCTGTTGACTTACTGTAATTTTGGTTTTTACTGTAGAAAAAAAAGGATATTAATAAAAGTAGATTTTGTTATTTTTAATGAATATTAACAAACAAATAAGGTTATACATGTATGTGATATATTTTCATAATTCCTTGTAGGAAATGTCTGATTTAAGAAGATATGAGCCTGAAGCTAATGCACAGAACCTTTACGGTGCATCTTGTAAATGTTTTCATCAAGCTAAAGTCTTATATGAAAGTTTATCCAGTACATCAGAAGAGGTAATTATCAAAGTTTAATTTTATCGTCTAATTTTATTGTCAGTTAAAGGTGCATTAAGCTGACTCATTATTGAACAAAAAATAAGAAAATACTTTTTATCAATATAAATTGTTTGTTATTACGATCTGTTTGATTCATTTTCTTATGTAAATTCTGATAAATCCAAAAATCCTATAAGGCTCTAGCATCTCAATAATATGATAATTATCAGCTTGAAGCATGCATGGAAGTCCTACATGCAATTACAAGTAATCAGTGGCATGGGCAGGAAGAACAGGTTTATTTCAACAACACTTTGTTTTGTTGCATTTCAAAGCCAATCCCCTCAGTGGCTCAGTGCTAGGGGTACACCTTGAGAGTAGGAGGTTCTGGTTTGAACCCCGGCTGGTACATACACAAGTCTTTAATATTTTTTCCCTCTTTGTGCTCATTATCAGGAGAATAGAATATCGACTGGTTTCCCTTGGTGTCAGAATAATTGACTGGGGGATAAATGCTTGCTTTTGGTATACCAACTCGGTGAACTAGCACCTTACTAAAAAGTCACTCCGAGTACACAAATACAAGTATCATAATACAAACTGACACATTTCAAACATACGTGAACTTGTTCTTCGATAAATCCATAGAGATTAATAACCTTACTCTGGTTGCGAATAGCTGAAAAATTGCTGATGTGACATTAAAAATCATTACAACAACAACAGTTCAATTTTAATACCTTTCTTTTTCAGACGCAGATACTCATAAAAATAGCCAAAACAAATTTTGTAGTGATGAAATTGTTAATGGGAGGACACAAGAAAGAATCGGTTGTAAGTTGTTTTTTTTTTGTGAAATTATTTCCAAGTTTTCTTTTTTCTTTTTTGAAATTGATAATTTTTTTTTTTTTTTTTTTTTTTTTTTGAATAATCAAATTTGTGATTTTTGCAACCAGCAGCTTGAACCCTAATAATCAATCATTTTAGGAATAATATAGAAAAGGTGCCTTTTTGCTTTTTTCAGTCACAAATTATTAGACATGATATTACATGGTATCCATACTCAGAACAAAGCAGGATGCAGGTGGTTCCTATCCTGTACAAGAATTTTAAGTGGCTTTTTTCTCTAAATCATTACCAGTAAACATCAATGGCAGAGTGGTCCAAAGCTTAGACATACAGACCACAGCACTTCCCACTGCCGGGGTTTGAATCTAACCCTGGAATGTCATAATGTCAGAAAGTTTTTAGTTTACTTGCTGAAATCTCTGATTCTCTATATATACTTTTAACCATCCCAGAGTTGTTTTTCTCATTTATAAGGGAAAAAATCATAAACTGGTGTAAAATATCATTACTCCATGCATGTACTTACCATCAAAATTTAGAATGAGGAGACATGTAACTGATATTATAACAAATTACATATTTGAAAATATATTTAAAAAAAACTATTTATTTTTTTCTAAAATTTATATATTTTTGTTTCATCTATTTCAGACTCCACCAGAATTTGATTTTAGCCTACATAAAGTTTATCCTGTAATAAAGATTTCCTGAATATGAGAGAGAGAGAGAGAGAGAGAGAGAGAGAGAGAGAGAGAGAGAGAGTTTGTGACATGAAATCCAAAAAAAAACAGAACAAAAAAAAAAGAAACCACAAAAAATTTGGAAGAATCATGGACACAATTTTTTTATGAAAAAAAATTTAGTGCAACAAAGGTCTTCTTAATCATGTTTGCATACAAAGAAATGTTTTACAAAAACCAACTTTGCTTGATCTACAATTTGTCATGGAACCACCTAAAATATTTCTTACCGTTTCTAAGGAGATTACTTGTCAAATATGACATTTAACATTTTATAAAATGTAACAGGTAATCTTGAAACAGTGTACATCTCTTCATACTGTTATGGATAACATAGCAGTTACTTATTAAATACAATGTATTTAAAATTTGTTGGACTTAATGTCAATACAGTTTGCAGTCCAAGTTTCTCAATTTTAGAACTTAAAGACATTTTCTCAGACAATCACATTTCTTGAAAAATGTTTTCTAAAGCAACAACAAACACAACAAAAAATTGTTTTGTATTGTCTCTTTTTTTACATTTTAAATAGTTTCAATGATATCTATTACCATAAGTTTTACTTTCATGCTATACATCATCTGAAAAGCACGTTAATATTGAAATAAATTATAAATAAACTCAAGATTTAACTGAAAAAAATCAATGTTGATATTCTGTGTCTTTTTGTTAGTTATTTAATTATTTTTTTGTTTCTTCACCAAAAAAAAAGTGTCCTTCGGATGAGACCTTAAAAATCGATGTCCCATGTCACGGCAGACATGGCGTTTTAAAGAACCCTCTCTGCACCTTGCCCTAAGCACACCGCAATTATATATGGTACTTCATTTATAGCTGGTGATGTCTCTATAAAAGTCAAATATTCTTGTATTCTTGACAGGGACGTAAAACACCATTAATTAAATCAATCAATTTACCAAAAATAAATAGTGAAGAAGTGCAAATTGTATGACAAGTGTTTTGGTAGCATTTCTGGGGTATGGCTTATTTTGCAATTTTTCTTTTGATCATAGTTCTTTCTTGTTAAGGAGATGTTTGATGGTGTGGATTTGTCAAAGGATTTGTTGCAAGTTCTAGTGTAGGTAGGTTTTAAAACCAAAAATAATGTAGTACATGTATAAACTTGGAATTTATTCTTTGAACAGAAGGCAGTGTTTATTTTAGGAAGGATTTTTTGAGTTCAGTGTAGGTGGAAGGCCTTTCAGATTTGTACCAGTGAAGGAGTTGTGTTCCCTTAGAGCTAATAAGAGGGGTAAAGTTTAAAATTTTACGAATTATAGAAAGTACTTTAGCTACTAAATGCGTTTTAGTTTTTAATGAATTTTTAGATTATGGGTCTAATGTGTCTGTTGTACTTCACAAAAGATTCGGGACATTTTTCCAGTTGATTGTTGTGTCGTGTTCAAAATGAACCGCTCAAGGCCAAGCCTAGTAAAAATAAGGTGAAAAATACATCCGCATTCAGCTGTGTTTATTGTGTAAAAACCAAACAAATAGCTGGTCTACCCTAGAAGATCTTGTGCCGATGGTTTGCTTGATGTTCTCTTATAGTAGTTCAAATCAACATGTGTTCCTTCACTAAGGGTGTAATACCCACTTCCATGGTTATCCCAACACACAGCTTCACCCTGGCGTTCGTGTCGGTAAGGTTCGTCGATAGCAGTTCTGTCATCCAGAGCCTTCAAAATGTTGCCGTCTGGAACAAAGTAATAGAGCACGTGATCTTGTTGCTTTAGCAACACTTCGTGTCCATCCGGGGATATATCTCCCCCGACGGGGTCATTATGAGGTGACGTCATGTGTACTGTATGAGCCGCATTGTCGTTTGCATTGTATGTGTGACCGCTACCCCAAGCCGATTTCGGTATACGTGTTATTTTGGCGTGGTGACCATTGCTGACTTTTGAAACAACATAGAGATTTGCCTGTGGGTCAACCATCAACGTTTCTGCATTTTGTTCGTCCCAGCTGTTGAAAATAAAAAGGAATGCAATCACAATAAATAATGTAGCGTTTTAAGTATAAATGGGCCAAACGTCTTTATTTTCTTTTTTCAATTTGAAAATTCATTTCGAGGGGACACGCGTGAATTGTCTGGCCCAACTTCAGGGACAATCAAAGGAAGGGAACCAGCACTAACGAACTGTTTTAAATTGCTTTGTTGACAATTTTAATGCCAGACCTTTGCTGGACAAACGGAATAATGCGCATCAGCAAATCATATTTAGGATGTCGCGCAAAGATGTTGCATTCATACTGAATATAAACCTCATTCCAAAACAGTTAAATTGTAGTTTTGTTAAAATATCTACAATTAAATTTGTAATAATTAATCGCAGGGCAAAAAGTTCGTTTGGTATTGAGGGTAAAAAGGGTCAGAATTCTTTGCATTGAGGTGAGATGCTTATTCATCTTCCTTCTTGTATGTTAATGTTAATGAATGTATTAATTCGTCTATATCGCATCATGAAAATTTTATTTGTCCATGTCTATGCCCATGGAGGGGGCATAAAGTATCCCCTCTAATATATTTATTTACAGAATTTGATAAATGATTTTTGCTTTGTACTTATTTTCGCATGAAAACAAATGACCGCTAAATGAGCAATGGGGGCTTGAGCCTTCGACACTTACAATATCTCCAAAGAAAATTCAAAATAACCCCCCCCCCCCTTTCAAAAATTCTGAATCCGCTCCTGTGCAATATTGCAATATATTATACTTCCCGAAAGTGACTGAATTACGCTATGACAACAAGATAAAATTTGCCCATCGTTGTTCATATCTTTCGATCTATTAGTATAACGACTGATAACATAACATGTATTTTGGGTTTAAATATATAGGTCAAAAGCTGTCTATATATCAAGGTCGGTCATTACACATTGTTAATAAATTGATACGGAACAGAGATGTTTTAAAGGTTGACGTGGTTGTGAAGATACAGAAAGCAGTAAACTTAATCATTGTAAGATCTTTTGCTTTTTTATGACATACTGGGAATGTTAAAATTTTTGATACTATGGATGTGATTTACTAACAAGCAATTTTTAATGGATTTATTTATTTATTTTTAGTTTTTTAGCCAAGGCCGTGTACGATACGTTTTTCTCATAGCCCGTTTTCATTAGATGTTTGTGCTATATCAAGGATTTTCTTAACCTTTTTAGCTAGCAGGCAATATTTATATCTGTATTTAGAAATTCGGTCGATGACAGGTTATTCCAGGTTACTGATAAACTCATTTCGTCTGGTGTATAGTTCACAAATTTGTTTTTAAAAATGACTACTTTCATGGTTAATAAATGAGATGCAATTAATCTTAAATATTGTACTTTGAGATGGTACTGATAATGTACTGATATTGTACTTTGTGCATAAACATGAACACTGCACGTAATCAAATCTCACACTTTATCTTTGTTTTAAATTGCTGCAAGTATACCTTTTTTCCTTTGAAATTTTATCATTAAATACATTTTAAAAATAGTATATGACAAAATGGTAAAGTGTAGCTGTGATGGTGGAATTTCGTTGGTTCGAACACCGGTGAGATCATACACAAGACATTTAAATTTTTAATACGGTTTTCGGTTTTCTTGTTTGTTTCTCGGCATATAGGAGATTGGATATCAGTGTCTGTATAGTGGTATGCTTATCTTGGGCGTTCAAACTATGTAAGCTAGCACTTTAAATGGGCCTACCGCGGTTCGCGCTTGTACAAGACAGACTCGCTCATACACGGAAGTTTTATTAGATAAATCCATGAAGATAAAAAAGAAAGAAAGAAAGAAAAAACAAAACAAACAAACCCTTCTCATACCTAAATATTAATTTATTAAAAATATTTTCAGTATGAGTTGAAACAACTAATTTTGAATTCCTGTGAGTGTATTCAACTTAAACATGCTTTCATCCTAGGGAAAAGGATAATGTTTTCACCTTTATTATATATATATATATATATATATATATATATATATATATATATATATATATATATATATATATATATATATATATATATATTATATATATGTATGTATGTATGTATGTATGTATCTTAAGTCTTGCTCTTGAGTCATATAGTTGTACCTAATGTAAACTTCCTTTTTAAAAACAAATATATATTTCCGTGTCATTTAGCGTACATTTTGACACAATAACCTATTTTTCCCCAGACTACTATATCAACAAGACATTTATAACTCTTAAATACAATGAGAGTGAATAATATAGAATAGGATTTGAACCCCAAACCTTTGTACCGTTACCACTACCATCATACCTGCTATAAAATTTACAACCTTGGCTGTTGCGTTTTTATTTTAGTTTTTTGACTTGAAGCAATGCACAATATGATTGTGTACGGCCTAGACATCTGTATTTGAAATCGCATAACAAAGGTTGATTTACCTGAAATGCAGTTTGTCTCCAGAGTGAACAGAAATGTGTTGATCCTTGATTGAAGACGGTTCCTTTATCTTATAAATGTTATTAACATGGCCATGATAATTCCCTCCTATATCACCGATATAGATACAGTTCCCGCCATTAGGGCATGGACCACAGCAAATATCCTCCCAGTCGTGGTTACTGGCATGGTCGAGAGTGATCGTGGCTCTCAGATGACCGGACGTGGCGTCAATGGCGTAGATTTTATTTCCACCCCCAGAGTCGTTGTGTGTATAGATGACATTGCTATGCTCACGGCTTGCACAGATCCCCGATGCTTCATCGATGGCACTACTAGACAAAGTTCCGACACTTCGTCCAGAGTCGAAATGTGGGGCTGAAATATTGTGAAATAAATTTGATTAAAAGGATAAGATGGAGCGTCGATGTTCCTAAACCATATCAACAACTTAACCATTTTTATTTCATTACAATGTAAACATAGGGAGCATTTAGATGTCCCTAACTGTACAAAAAAAGAAGGTTAATTTTTATGCATGTCTTTTACAAACATCTCTATGAAGTTCAAGGCCCTTTGTTGCATTCATTTACTTCTGCAAAGCTGAGAGAGAAAGAGAAAAACGTGGACAAAAGGTCCCCAGAAATATTAAATATTTAAAGGGCTTTGCCCTGGACCTGCTGAGGGTCTTTAGTGGCTCCAAGACCCCTCGCCGCAGGGGTCTTGAGCCTTCAACGCTCACAATATCTCGTAATAAGATTATCAAAATCTCCCTTTTTTATATTTTATGCCCCGTCATGATTTTTTGACTTAATTCGAGGCGATGATGGGGTAGAAATCGGAAAATTGGAAGAAAACCACCGAACGTCGGCAAGCCAACTGACAAACTTTCTCACACTTGGACCTGCCATGTGGGATTTGGACCTGGGCTGTTAGAGGCACTGTGATCCTAAGAGGATGCGCGCGCTTTAGACCACTATGACACTGAGGACCCGATTGAGTAGGGCAAAATGAATCAAACCATATAAACGACCAAGGATACAAAATTTAAACCAAAATTCGATCGCTTAATTTTTAATTAGTACATCGCCTTAAATTAGTGTTAAAAAGAATACATGTATGTTGAAATTGTAACAGCAAAAAAGAGCATGCTCACTCGTCCTCGGCACCCAGTCTTGTTTTTACTTTTAAATATAACTTGGCTTTTATATACTATTATTCAACTGTTAATTACTATATCAATTGTGACTATTCAAAATGATTGGTCTACAGCAAGTAGCGACATATACTGATAAAATTAGCTTTATTAAATATTATCTCGATAGCAAAAATTCGTTCACGAGTTCCCACCAACACATGGTAAACACCTTTATCCGATAAAAAACGCGCCTGCGCGCAAGCAAATCAAATTAAATAAGCTTATGATTTATTATGTCATTTAATTTAGTTGTCTTAACATGAATTAAAGGGGCATCCCATATATATATATATATATATATATATATATATATATATATATATATATATATATATATATATATATATATACGACCAATACATATTGTTTGACCCTGATCATTGATAACATGTAGGTTCAAATTTTGCTATCGTTCCAATAGTATATAACTAACGTGATTGATTGATATCTCTTAATTCAGTTTTATTAATATGTCTCATTCGATTTATTGATATCGCTCATTGATATCGTTCATTTGATTTATAGATATCGCTCATTAATATCGCTCATTCGATTTATTGATATCGCTCATCGCTCATTCGATTAATTGATATCGCTCATCGCTCATTCGATTAATTGATATCGCTCATTCGATTTATTGACATCGCTCATTCGATTTATTGTTATCGTTCATTCGATTTATTGATATCGCCATTTCGATTAATTGAAATCGCTTATTGATTTATTGATACCACTTATTCGATTTATTGATTTTACTTATTTGATTATTCTGATATCGCCAGTTCGATTTATTGATATCTTTTTTTTTTTTTACATAAAATACACCAAAATCGGCATAGCATATGACAAAATGCTGTCATACACAATTTTTAAAATGTACTTTATGATAACTTTTTTTAAATTGGTTTTGGCATCACTCATGTTTTTAAATCGCAAAATACGTAGTTTAACGATTTCTATTTAATCCAATTTGAAAAAATAACCTTAACCAGTTTTTAGAAAGTTTCTGTATTTGTCAGTAATTGTTATTGTCTGGGGAGATTTATTTTACTGTCATTTACTATAATTGTTATACAATATTACAAATAGAATATTTTAACAAAAATTTCTCTAATTCATTTCTTGTTTTTTTTCAGTATAAATAGCAAATATATTTTATAAAAGATGGCTATGAAAACTGATGATATTTTTAAGAAATTACCTAGTTTATATAGGGGAAAACATAATACCACATTTTATAATATATAACTTACAATAACGCTTTGTAGGCGTGGTAGTTGCAATGCCGATTAAGTATGCGACAATTAAAAACAGAGATTGAGATGTGTTAGCCATGATCATTGAATTATGTTCAAGGTTTGGCATTATTCACAATATTATCTTATCACTTGTTCCACTTTCTATTACATTTACCGATACAAAATAAAGATTGAAGTTAGTTTACCATAATGGCGGCAGCGTATTTTATAATAAATCCGAAAAATTCTAGACCGTACCGTATTTATTATTATTATCATTATCATTATTATTATTATTATTATTATTTACTTTATTTAATTATGATTTTTAAAATACATTTTTAAGGTGTAACGAGTCTTGTTATGAAAGAAGTTTTGAACTAAACCTTAACAAGATAATGGGGTTGTCGTGTACACTTTGTAAATTTTATTAATAATACATTCAAAAGTGGTATATGATGGGCTCACCATCTTTTTACATAAAAACATCCTTGGATAAGCAATCTAAAGCACGGACTTACCGATAACAGCGCCTCCTCCGCCGAATCTCAATCCGGCAGATCCACTTCCGCCGAATCGTAATCGGACAGATTCTAGTGTAAAAAATTTGTTAGTTTCTTTGCAGGTCGTTGGTTTAATCTGGGCTCTCCCGTTTTCCCAGCCTTAAATATCTGTGAAAGAATCGGAATCTGGTCGTAAAACAAACATAGTAACTCCACACCACCAACTCTTTTAAAATTTGAGCGAAACGATACAGATTACATTAGTTAAACTTTCCGGATTTATTTTTGAAAATAAGTAGTGAATGTTGAGGTAGTATTGGTCACGTTATAAACTTCATTATTAGGGCGGAAATATTGAAGTTCTTGATTGAAGTTCTATATCCGGGCAGAAGTTGTTTTCCTTTCTGTTTTACGGATACCCCTTTTTCCAAATACAAATGCATTTGTTAGAGCAATGTGATTAACTACGAAAACAATTAGAAAATAACTTTGATATAGGAGAACATTTGTACATTGAAAAATCGTATGCAATTTATTCTGCAGCCAACATGAACATGTGGTTCCATAAATATAGAATTTAGTTTATATTGTTATTGATAACAGAAGACAGTATTTTGGGTACGTTAGTGGCCTCGTTGGCCGAGTGGTATAAAAAGCCGGCCTATGGGATCACAGTACATTTTACCACCTAGATTAGAAATACATTCTGGTCAATCCGGAGGTCTGGAGATTTCTTCTAGCACTCCAGTTTTCTCCACCATTTTATAACACTGAACCTTTTCAGTTTCCATAGTAACTATTGCTTAATAATTACAAACTTCACGTTGTTACACGATTAAGAGCAATTTCATTGGTCGTTTTTCTGTCAAATGATGTTGTTATTTTCCAAAAAACAACGTTTTCTACCGGAACTACTTTTGACCAGTTTCGGGGATTGTCTGCTTATTAATACATTCTGGTACTAGCGTTATTTAAATTACATGTAATTCGTTTATTTTTTACATGTACAAAAATACATTTACCAAACAAAAGCCTGTACATTTTTTTATACTTTCAGGCGACATGGCAGAACTTATAACAGTCACAGACGCAGATGGAAAAACTCAAAACATAAAAGTTTATAACGGTCACAAGTTCCCGCCAATTGTTCCCGGCAATGTCAAGGACCATTTGGACAAAGTAAAAAAATTGAAAGTACGACCAGAAGATGTTGTACTTTTAACCTACCCCAGATGTGGTGAGATATGCCCCATTTTATTTAATTTGATTCTATTAGCGCCAAATGAAATCAAACACAAACATAACGGTCCATATTCAAATCCCAATCCCAAAATAAAACCAAAAACTATGAAAACTGGAAATTTAGTTGAATGAACTTGAACTATAGAAGTGGTGCTGGGTGGTTTGTATGGGTAAACATTTCCTGTGTAGCTAGCCGCACCGGCCTTGTGCAGAAGCGAATTTGGGAATGAAAGGATTATTTTTGATATAGCGACATAATACTTATCAACAGAATTGTGATGGCGGACATAAAACTTTTTGAGGACCTTGATAAGTCTAGGGTTGCAATATCCCCAAGTTAAAAATTTATCTGTAGGCAACTTGCTTAATTCTAAAGTTCCGGTAGTGGGAACAAAATTTTTTCCCGTACGGGAACAAGCTCTTTTTATTTTCATTTTCTACTTTAAATTATATGACAGCGCCATTAATATAAAAAAGTCATAAGCTATATGAGTTTAAATTACAATGAACAACAAAGCATTTTATTGCACTGTTATGAGCAAACATTATTTATCTGAGGACTCATATATGAAAGACTTGAGACTAATTGGTAAAAGTCGAAAGAGAAAAAACAAAAATAGTCTCATTCTCATTATAGAAAAGCTGTTGTAAAAAGGGGGGCTAAATATGTCTCAGCACAGCTGAACATTTTTGTTTTTGCATCAGGATTGGTGTTCGTCCGAAGTTTGTAATTCTAAATTCGTGATATCGATCGTCGACACGCGGTTATTT
This sequence comes from Tegillarca granosa, assembly GCA_029721355.1. Taxonomy (NCBI): domain Eukaryota; kingdom Metazoa; phylum Mollusca; class Bivalvia; order Arcoida; family Arcidae; genus Tegillarca; species Tegillarca granosa. The sequence continues at coordinate 22,653,997 of CM056600.1, forward strand.
CGGGTTGAATGTATCATTAGCGGTTTTAGGGTTCCTGTAATAATTGCCAATTATGCTTTGATCATCAAGAACTATTTGTATTTTTTATTTAGAATATGTTTTTGAATAATTATAGGTCTACATTGGACAAGAGAAATAGTGAACATGTTACAACGAGGAGAAGCAACGTACATAGATAAAAGTGTAATAGATACACCACTAGAGTTCACGGATATTGACGTACTTGACAAATGACGTCACCAAGGCCGTTGTTTTCACACGCCTTGTTTGAGTATCTACCAGAAGATTTTATAAAGAGAAAAGGAAAAATAATTAATGTTACTAGAAACCCGAAGGATTGCGCTGTATCACTGCATATTATAATGAACAAATTTAATGACGGAACTAGACTAGAACCCACCTATGCCGGAACTTGGTCCGAATTTTTGAAAATGTTCTGTAGAGGCGATAGTATGTATACATATATTTATATATGTTTTAACAACTACTTTATATTGCTAAAACTGATGTTTTCATTATCTATTGATAAAAGCAACCCATTTTCAACAGGATAAAATCGTTTTATCTGTAGAGTTTGTTGGATATCGAAAAAAGAAAGAAATTAACAAATACAGTACATACAAATGCAAAACCCTTAACCATTCTGTGTGAGCAAGCATTTTACAGCAGGAAACGTTCAGCCGTTTGTTTAAGAATAAGTCATTTAAAGTTATTATTTATTTATTTATTTATTTAAGTATTTATTTGATGGTTTATTTATTTATATATTTATTTATATATATATATATATATATATATATATATATATATATATATATATATATATATATATATTTATATATATATATATTTATTTATTTATTTATGTATTTATTTATTTATTTTTTATTTTTTGATGGTTTATTTATGTATATATTTGTTTGTTTATTTATTTATTCATTTGATTGGCACTTTGTATGTAAGCTGAATTCAAAGAGTTCACCATTTAATATTTAACATAGACTCATTGTCAAAAGCGCAGTCAAAGCGGTGTGTGTGTGTGTGTGTGTGTGTGTGTGTGTGTGTGTGTGTGTGTGTGTGCAATATATCCACCTAAATTAAAATAATCATATTCAAATATAATCATTTCTATCATCGTGTATTGTCATGTCTTGTAGTGCCAACCGGAGGATTTATTGAGTACCATCGGGATATTGAAAGAGTGAAGAAGGAACTAGATTATCCTATATTAGTGGTTTATTATGAAGATTTACAAGAGGTATGAAAGTTGATAATAATTTCATCCCATATATTATCCCAAATATCTAAAAATTCTAATACATATCAAAAACTTTTTTAAAAGTTTTTTATTCTAACAATATGCGTTTATAATTGTCAATATGCATTTACCTATTTTAAACATTTTATAAATTTTGTTAAAATTTTATTATGCATAAAAATTAATTCGCTTTAGTATTTCTTGATTTTAAAGTCATACTCTCTTCGATTTCAAACATAATATTATCTCCGTGATACTAAAAGGGGCTTTGTAAACATACCGGTCAACCAAATCAATTCCTGATGATGGAACATTAAATTTACAAATATAAATACATAAATAAATAAATAATAATAATAATAAGGATAATATTGATAATGATAATAATAATAATCATCATCATTATTATTATTATTCATTTATTTATTTATTTATTTATTTATTTATTTATTTATTTATTTATTTTTTCTATAAAGATAATTTTGTTTAATTTTTTTTAAAGTCAGGATTCCTTTTTTGACTTTGACAAAAGTTATCTTTCTTCTTGTATATTTTTTTTTCAGGACCAGGCACGGGAGATAAAAAGGATTGCAGAATTTTTAGAGGTCCCTTACACCGACAAATTAATTACCGATATTGCCGAGAAATGTAAATTCACCAATATAAAACAAGTAAAGTCGGATAAGATGACGGACTTTACCAAACAGGTTTCCGTCGATGGTTCCGAAATTTTTTTTCGTAAAGGTAAAAATCTTATTTCACCTAAGTTGTATTGGTTAAAAAAAATTTTTGGCGGTCATAATATCATTTACGGAAAATAGAATCCGTAATTTCGCATTGCCATTTTTTTCTAAAGCCAAATACACTTGCCTTCTCGGTCAATGACAGAGTTCCAGTTTTAGGGGAGATAATTGCTTTTGGTAAAAATTCGCGCAAAACCACCGACCTTCGGCAAGCGAATTGACAAACTTTCTCACACTAGGATCTGCCCCGAGAAAGATTCGAACTCAGGCGATTAGAGGCGCTGTAATCCGTAAGCTCACCCTTTAGACCACTCGGTCACCGTGGCCTCTTATATTGCAAGGGGTACAGTTTGTTATTGCCGAGGCAAAGAAAAAGTAATCGCAAGGTGGCAATAATTAAAAGCGCTGGAAATTATTGTCTTGCTTTACCATTAGTTGTAAAATAAGATTTAATTTAAATGATTTAATGGGGCTTTAACGTTGCAATCAAGAAAATTTCACTTATATCGAGACTTCTATTAGCTTTAGGTGAAGTGGGAGACATTTTGATTTTTGCAGTGCGCTTAAGGCAATGTTCTTCAGCGTGCCACGTCTGTCGTGACACGGGGAATCGGTTTTTAAGGTCTCCTCCGAATTCAAAGGACCACGTGACTTTCATTTCTAAATGCCGAGTGCTTGGAGAAAGAACAGTTACAGTATATATTTTGTATTTTATCAGGTAAATTTGGAGATTGGAAAAACTGGTTCACTGTGGCACAGAATGAAGCATTTGATAAATGGTATAAAGAAGGATTCGAGGGATCCAGTTACAAACATAGGTTTACATTGTAAAAATGTTGTCATCATCGCCTTATGATAATTCTAACTGACTTTAAAAAGTGAAAACAACTCAATTTGCGTTGTAAAAATGTTTAACCCGCTCTTCGCGATCGGAGAACATGAAAACAAAACTTTAATGAATTTGTTAAATCTTATTGAATGAAAGATTGGTGTATATATATAGATATGTATGTATGTATGTTGTATGGTGTGTGTGTGTGTGTGTGTGTGTGTGTGTGTGTGTGTGTGTGTGTGTGTGTTTTGTACAAAATAATTATTGGTTTATTTTTCCACACGTATGTATCACCAGAAGACATGATCATCGTTACTATACTCTGTTCTTGAGATGTAAAAACGGAGACAATAACGTTAGATGTTACATGTTATTGTGTATATGTTTAACACACACAAACCCACACACACACACACACACACACACACACACACACACTGAAATTTTATCATTTTACAATATAATTAAAATGTTAAAAATTAAAATCAGAAATTGTTATAACCTGTTTTCTTCTTCTTCTTCTTCTTCTTCTTCTTCTTCTTCTTCCATTAACCATTTGGAAAGAAAAATGAAAAAAAAAATTTAATTTGAATTCCACGTGAGATGCACTTTGATCATCGGCCCATCTAGCTACGACACCTGCAGCTGTTGCTTGGATTACGACTGTCATTCGCACGCCTTTATATAGAATTAAAGGTAGTAATTGAGTTTTATGCCCTAATCAAAATTATTTTACGCCCTAGTCAAAATTATTTTACTTATATCAAGGCTGTCAGTTCAAGTATGAAAGAGAAAACCGGAGTGCCCGGAAATCCACTGACCTTTGGCAAGAGAAATGGCAAATTTTCTCCCACTACGATCTGCCTAGATCCGGATTTGAACATATGTGGTGAGAGGCACTGTAATCCGTAAGTTTTTAATAAGAAAAATAACAACTTGTCAAACCATTTGAAGCTGCATTAGGTTTTTCAAATTTTTTTTTTTTTTTTTTTTTTTTTTTTTTTTTTTTTTTTTTTAATTTTCTAAAAATTGAAAAACAGATAACTTATAATCACAATCCGTGAGATTCATTTTCTAAAATTTCATACCTTAAATTAGCTATAAATAAACGAAATCCTCTTACCGTTTCGTCAACGTTTAACGATGATTATTGCTTTGAGCATGCACACGGATGTTTGGAAATTCCAAAGATCCCAAGGTGAAACCTGACAAATTGTATTAATTGTCCGTCATTAATATCCAGATGTATTCACAATGGTGTTAGGAATCCCTTTCTAAGTCAAAAATGACAAATTCAATGAAGTTCTGTGTTTAATTTATCATATTTCAACGTTTTGTAAGTTGTGTTTAAATGACCCTTTTTTATGGCGTAACCATATTCTAATTTTAGATCCAACATGCTACATCTCGCTGTTATTTCTGTATTTATTCGAGCTTTTATCGTTAAACCAAATGTAACATTGTTCATTAGGTGCATCATTAATTAGGTTAGCACCGTTTTAATTTTTTCCTTGGAAAACTTAATGCAGCTTTAAATTGAAAATGTGAGAAAGTGAAAATAGATGTATCTAAGTAATTGTTCTCTTTTTTTGGTAGACTGTATCAATTGTTTTTACACTGACCAAACCAAACATTTTGACCAGTTAAAACAACAAACATTATCTTATAATGTTTAAACAATATAGCAACATATGCATGTCCTGGTCTTTCCGAAATTCCATTCTTAATTACCGATATTTACTGATAAATCTGTCTAATTTAAATTATTTAGTTTCTAAGATCCGTGTACATTTAATCATAACGTTTGATCTTGTCCACAATTGAGAGCCCCATACGATTACTATCCACAATTTCATTTCTAGTTTTTTATCTTATTTTGTCAATAATGTTCAGAATTTCGTTTTTTATGTATGGTGTCTGTGATAGTAAGCAAAATAGTTAATCGTTTATGTAATTTTCTTTAAATATTAACTTAATTTTATTTAATTAAATCATGTAAAACATCTTTGAATAAGTAATTCCTTTAAAAAAATACTTTTTTTTATAAAATTTATGAAAATCGTGACGGTAATTTTTGAAAAAAAGTTAAAAAGTTATACAAAAATTGAGGCAAGCGACGGCAAAGCTTGTTTTGTGACTTCACAAGAACTTTGTTAGATTTAAGACAGCGTTTGTTTTCTGACGTCATAACTTGGTACAAAATTGGAGATTTTGGAGGAAACTTACAGAACCTATCTTCATAGAAATAAACAAAATGTTAAACTTAAAGCCTTACGTGTCCAGGCTATCCCATATAACCTGTAACCAAAGGTCAAGTTATCTAGTTAATACCTATACGCATAGTGTATTAGTCTGATCGGTTTATACCATCATGGAGATGTTGGAGTATATAACAGCTATTCCTATATGGATTTGGATTATTACAACAATTATTGCCTTTTTAATTTTGTAAGTATGATTTAAATGTTTCTGATGAGATTATCTGAAAACATTGTAATTAAATATTTAAAATGCAATGGTTGTAAATGTGAAAATAAAAAAGAAAGGGTTTTGGAAAAAAAGTTTGATGCTCCAAAAATGGTTATATTTACATCATTTGATTGGAAATGTTTATCTAATCAGTAACAATGAAATGCAATTATAACATCCGATGATTAATAGGATATTGAAAGCTGTATTATTACGATCATTTTTTCAATTATTTTTATTTTCATGCATTATTATTATTATTATTATTATGAGTGTTAGTTCAATTTTTAAAACCCAATCTGGTGCTTTCGTTGCTAATCATTAATAGAAATAAAAATGGTGTTTCATACCCTATTCAAGTTTTTTTTCTCACTTATATCGAGATGACCAGCTTTGTGGTGAAACACGGAACCTTGGTGATCGGAAAACACCAACAAAATATGCAAGCAAACTGACAAACATTCTTAAACTAGGATTTTGACGGTAACTGAAACTAGGATTTATCCGAATGACACTTAGTACATTAACGCGAGTTTTAGACCATTCGGCCACTAGGGTCCAAAAATCGGTGATAATTCTGTATCTGTTATGTTGTACTGTTATGTTGTACTTATCAATAAAACAAAATACATTTATTTATTTGTTGAAAGCTAAATGATGCTATCCAATGAAAACATAATGTTCATTTCTGAAAGCAAAACGATCCTGTCCAATAAAAACATAATGTTCATTTCTGAAAGCCGCTAAACGAAGCTGTCCAATGAAATCACAATGTTCATTTCTTAAAGCTTAACTATGCTGTCAGAAGAAAAGCTTCACCATTTCAGCGTATTAACATGGTCACATAAATACTGAACAATAGTTTTGTTATCTACCTGGTCAATATTTTTATTTGTATTATTTACGATTTGGTCAATATGGTCATAAATCAACTACATGCTATAAGAATCGGAATTATTGTGGCAATTTTATTACCAATTTCAAATAAGAGGTGTGCTACTTTGTAAATGTAACGACGGATTCGCATGTATCATAGACTATCTAGTACAAAACTAAAAAACGGAAAAAAATTGAACAACAAAATATTAACGACAAATTATCGGATTTCTAGTCTATTTACAATAAGCTTTTTTTAGATTTTAATACAGCATACACCACTGCGGTAGCTAGGCTGGTAGAGTGCTCGCTTCGTATTTGAGAGGTCGAGGGTTTGAACCTTGAACGACATGAAAATTGGTAGAGACTATTCTTTCGCAAAGCGCTTAGCATTTTGAAATGAAATTGACGGGGTCTTTTGAATGAGACCTTAAAAAGCGATGCCCCGTGTCACGGCACACGGCAGGCATGGTACGTTAAAGAACCCTCCCTGCAAATTGTCCTTTAACGTACTGCAAAGGTCATATAAGTGAAATATTCTTGACTAGGACGTCTTTTTCAGACCCATGCGGAGCTTTATCTTTCTAAAGTATTGAAACTAATTGCTCTCTATTGAGAGATTTTATTATGTATATAAATCAACATCTCTGTACAATGTACTTCATTATTGTTTATTTGTTTCATTTAAAACCAAGTTTAGCACACTTTTACTAAAGTTCACTGAAATCTTTATAGGGTCTTTACCAGAGTTGATGACACAGAGGGCTGTTTATGCGGAATTCTATTTAACATTATTTCATATTTGGCTTAAGACGATATATTTCACACACACTTTTTTCAAAACTATAATCAAGCATCTTCTTCACGCAAAGGATTCTATAAACATTATACTTAATAAAAATCGATGTTTATTATATAGATCATTATTAAATTAACCCTTCTTCGGCTTCAAATTTGCACTCATTCCCATTAAAGACGAAATGTTGACAGTTGACCCCAGGTCATATTATTTGGTGCCAATATTTGACCTTCAAAATATGTTATTAAATTTTGCCAACTTAATTCCAACGATTTGATTACAAGGTCTCTTACCTTTGTTGTTGCAGCCACAATAATATATGAAGCTCCGGAAAAAGTGTACATATGACCACTACAATTTTCTAAATTTGCGCGAACTGTAAAATGTAAAGGTACCTCGGTTGGTTAACAACAATGCTTATGCATTAGAGCGTCTCAAGCCACCTAGATTCCAACATCTTTGAACAAGAGAGTTTGTCAGTTCACTAGTCGACTGTAGGAGTTTAATTAAATGCTTTTGCTACCATGTCTTCATACACCAATTTAGACTTGACCGTTTTGAAATACAATGGATTCTTGACCTGGGATAAAAAAATCACAACCCCACTCCAATCCACACGATTAACAAACACTTTGTGCACCAAATACAAGATTTGATGAAGTTGTTTGAAGTGTAATAGTAACTCTTTTCCATAATATATAATTATATGTTTTTAAAGTATAATTGCTTTTTTTCACTTCCAGTTACCCATTGTATAAAACCAGGATATTGAAGAATTTTCCAGGGCCTAAACCCGTGCCGTATCTTGGCATATTGCCAGATATGATAAAGAAGGTAACTGCATACTTTTCGTGTATACAAATGAGTTATTGTTTTTTCATTGCTGTTTCAGAATTTCTTCTTTTTCACATCGATTAGTATGTGTATTTTTTTATAAGACGCTAGCTATGGATTTTTTCACTGCTGAAAAGTGTTTACATGCATTACAATCTATTGTTTCGGTTTTTTTAGCCAATGAGATTGCATATTTGTGTATTTGTGCATAGACCACTGCTTGTTTCATTGCTTACGTCAACTCTGACATTAAATAACATCATCAACAACAACAACAACAGCAATAATAATAATAATAATAATAATAATAATAATAATAATAATAATAATAATAATAATAATACATGTAATAATAATAATAATAATAATAATAATAATAATAATACATTAAAATAAAATGAAGAGGAAATTGTAGGTTTTGTCATTTACTGTTTTTTGATTTAGTCATAAAATACATTCATAAATGGAATATGACAGTTTGATAGGCATCATTGAAGCAAATGGTTTACGTCACTGATGAGAATAAACTTAGTTTTTATTCAGAGTTATCTTGTTTATGTAAAGCATTTAAACCTGTTTCATTTTCGATAGATTTGTAGAAGATTTAAACTTGTATTTATCCTCCAATATGATATCATTTACTTATTTTAGGGGTTTCATAACTTCGATGTTGAGTTAACCCAAAAGTATGGTCCTGTGGTTGGGTATGTACTAATGTCTCCATTGTATTGAGAGTTAATCTTAAGAGGGGTTTTCTATGATATGGACAGTATTTGACGCATTATACTTCATAAAATTCGTTGTCCCCATTTTTAGTTTTCTTTTTCACTATTTACATCTATCTATCTATCTATCTATCTATCTATCTATCTATCTATCTATCTATCTATCTATCTATTTTCTTGACAATCCGGCAGCCAAAAGAGCCAAATATTTCAAGGCAAAGCAATATACCAAAGCATACATTAGCACAATATCTCTCGTTTCTTAAAAAATATCAAAATGAAACATCATATTCTTGATACTTTTATCATTTCTTTTCACATATCTGTTTAGTGCTGAAGACAAAATTACCGCTGCGAATTCCGATAAATTATAATGCCAAAGCGTCATGTCGCTAAATTCATTATCAAATTGAAATGTAAGTTACAGTTTCTGCAAGTTTGATTTTCGCGTGGTACCCAGGTAATCCATAGATACATGGATGCTTTGAATATTATCGATCTTATCATTTCAGAACGTATATTGGACATTTCCCGTCAATACTGATAGCTGATCCTGACATGATTAAAGAAATTTATGTCAAACAGTTCCGATCATTTCCGAATAGACCGGTATGATATCAAATAAAGTATATATATATAATTTGATTCCAAAGTACAAAGCTCAGGACGCAGAACTGCAAATGTTTTAAATAGTTATGAGTTATCAAAAAGTACAACTGATGCATGTGTTTGGCAAAAGATAATAATAATAATAATAATAATAATAATAACAAACTATGAAACCAGAAAATATGAAAAACTCATACTGTTATTGAGACTATAATGGTTACAAAACTTCCTACCGATTTTTGACAGGAAAGGGTAAAAAAGCAAAATGATTAGAGTTACGAGACTTTGTATAACTCACCGTTCAAATTATCTTGCAAACAGAGTGTACAAAACAAAAAGTCAAAAGTTAGCTTTATATTAACAATGAATAAAAACAAGGCATGAATATGCAAGGCGTGATAAACAAGTGATAACTTATCATTATATTTACTGCGAAAATAAATAATATAAGTGGTTTAAGGTGAGGTTAAAATATAGACGAAATATAGAACACAAACACACACACACACACACACACACACACACACTCTCTCTCTCTCTCTCTCTCTCTCTCTCTCTCTCTCTCTCTCTCTCTCTCTCTCTCTCTCTCTCTCTCTCTTTTGTGGCCGTTACATTATTTACGTTTTAATTCATATTGTTACGTATTTAATTCTTTTTTTACAGGAACTTATTTACATGGGTGAGATTCTTGGTGGCTCCGTTACTATTGAAATAGATGACCACTGGAAATTCTTACGTCATATTTTAAGCCCATCATTTAGTCCAGCTAAACTTAAGCAAGTAAATTTAATTTTGTGTCTTCAATGCATATAGAATCATTATGAGATAAAAAAGCGTTGTGTTCAGAAACATGGCTTAAACACAAGAAATCGATAAATGACAAACGATTTTTAACCGTTTCTAACCTAAAATGTTTAATATTACAAGTTATACGTTATAGTTAATTTTAGATGCAAGTTTATGTCAAATAACATTTCAAGTTTTTATATTTAAAGAAATCTACTTTAAGCGAAATGAACCTTAATTTGCATGAATATGGACTCGGAAGAGCTTTGTTTTAATTTTAAAAAGAAACTACCTTCATTTAAAGCTGCATTAAGTTTTCCAAGGAAAAAAAAACGGTGCTAATCTAATTAATGATGTTCCTAATGAACAATGTTACATTTGGTTCTACGATAGAAGCTCGATGTAGCATGTGGGATCTTATATTAGAACATGGTTACGTCATAAAAAACCGGGTCATTTAAACACAACTTTCAAAAAGGTGAAATACGATAAATTAAACACAGAACTTCATTGAATTTGTCATTTGTGACTTCGTACGGGATACATAACACCATTTCAAATACATCTGGATATTAATTATTCAAGCTCATAATAATCATCGTTAAACATTGGTCAAACGGTTAGAGGATTCCTTTAATTTACAGCTAAAAGAAATAAAATATTACATGATAAATCCCACGGATCGTGAATGGAGGATATCTATTTTTAAAAAAATATATTTTTAGAAAATCAAAAAAAAAAAAAAAAAAAAAAAAAAAAAAAAAAGAAAAAAATCAAAAATTTGAAAAACATAATGCAGCTTTAAATTTGAATTAAATTCAAGGAATTTTCTGCATCGTATTACATCGACATTGTTTATTGAAAATAATATTTTATTTTTTTTATTATTGTCATTTTGACCATTGAAAGACTTTTCCTGTTGTTGAAAGATGTACAACTAGACTCATTGGCATATTAAAAAAGGCATCTGATGAAGGAAAAGCTGTAGACGTTGAAAAGTGAGTATTCTTATAAAATGTTAAAAATATATTTCAGTATAAAAGTTTTTACTAATTTGTGCGATAATATAAAAAAAATTAAAAAAGTATTATAAAGTTGCCGTTCAATATCTTAATAATTTAGTAAAAATTGATAACATCGAATTTAGTACACATTGCTTATTGAGATTAAATAATTAGCACTTTCCATCTTAAAAGTATAATATATTATTACTAAGATATAAAATGTTTCAGAATAAGCACGATATTTTTTAAGCTTGTCATCTTTCATTCTATAAGCAGCACTCATTTAGGCATTAAGTACTGAGAAAAATGGAAATTATTTAATATTTAACATGTATATATACTTACAGAACTAATATTAAATGGGCTACCTGGCAAAAAAAAATTATCTAGTAATATTTGGAAAAAATTATTCACAGTTTTCATTAATTGTTGATCGTAAAAAATGAAAAAAAGTTTTTTTCTAGTAATTGAAAAAATTGTATTTGACAAAGTTAACACAGCCAAGACTATTTTTTTAAGAACAATTCGGCAATTTTCTTTTTTTCTTTTTTTTCTAACAGGATATGTAATGTTTTTGCTCTGGATGTAATATGTGGGTCAACGTTTGGTATAGATGTAAACACCCAGGACAACCCCGATACAGAGATAGTTCGAATGGCTAAATACTTGACTACAGTTACCTTCTCCAGTCCTATTTTGTTATTACAAGGTGAGTGTTGATGATGACAGCCTAAAATGAAATAAACGTATTTGAGAAAAAAAAAATATAAAGAAAAAGAATAAGGTATAAAATTTAGCATTTTATTACTAATAAATACGATAAAAGTTTGTTGCAGAAGCACAAGGTCTAATTAGAATAGTAATAGCAAACACATATTAAAATATAATTAAAAAAAAAACCCACCATACAATAGGATTAACAGTTAGAAAAAAAACTTACTTTGGAGTGATGCAGACTAGATGGATTGATTTGATAGGGTTTAATATATATGCTGTTGATAATATTGACTTAAAAATCAGCTAAAGCAAAACAATGATGCCAACCAAATTATATATACACTACATTCTTGCCCATTGGGTGCTAACTTTTAATTATGAGTTAGAAATTTTTTTTTTCATGAGAGGTCTTTTCACTTGTTAGGCTTGTTAATAGTGATATTGTGTAGGTCATGCATTTTGCTACGTCGAAAAATTGTGTTAAACTCAAATTTTATCATCTGATGAGATGTAGCTAATATTTGGTTATGTTATTGGATAGGAAATTGTTTTTTATTCAAACAGATGATTATTTGGTTAATATATAACACAAATACCTGTTAAATTTTGCTATGCAGATGTGCATACTTCGGAAAATCATTCCTCATCAGTGCCACTAGGGGCCGAAAAGTTTGATAGATAAAAACATAAGCCAAACAGTTGAAAGTTAATGAATCCAAAGTTCCAAAATTATATTAATCCAAATCCAGCTAAAATGCTTTGCATGAGGGAGCAAACCTTAGTTTTAAATAAATTTCAAAAAGTTAAGACGGCTGAAAATTTAGCGAGGATATCGCCCTATAAAAATATACTTATTCCGTTGTATTGTATTCAAAATTATTTCTGAATTAACACTTAATCTTCTACCTAATCGATAAATTCCTAAATTCTTTCCGTTTTCTGCTATTCTTTTAACCTCTTTGATAATGTATTCTCTCGGTTATGCATAACTAATTGTAACAAAGGAATAGCTAATTTCTTTAATCAACTGGAGGCCTCCGTGTTCAAGTGGTTTAAAGCGCGCACTTACGGATCACAGCACCGCTCACCGTCTGGGACAGATTCTAGTGTGAGAAAGTTTGTCAGTTCGCTTGTCGAAGGTCGGTGTTTTTTCCCGGGCACTCCGGTTTCCTCCACCATCCCAGAACTGACAGCCTCAAAATAAGTGAAAGAATCTTGACTGGGACGTAAAACACCATTACTCGACTCGAATCGACTCTTAATCTACAAAGTCCGTGGCTTTGTAGATGATTTCAAAAAATCCTGTATTAACAAACGTCGTAGTTATTGAATGAACATTCGTTAAATAAGAATGAAAATAAGTACTTATCTTTTTCTTATATCACTAAAACAAAAACAAAAAAATTAGATGTTTTATATTACTATTAGATATTATACGTAAGAGCATTATATGGAATAGCGGAAATTTCTCATATCAAGTAACTCTTGATCCTAAGATCTTAATTGCATGTATAACAAGTGCAGCTTGCTAAAGAGGAAGTGTTGACCCTTCCGGAGCACCCGACCTTACTTACTTCCTGAAATGAAGTTTACGTGCATAATTGAATTGGTCAGTTTTCAAAGTTTTATATTTTTTTGTTTTGTTATTTGTTTGTTTATTTATTATTATCTTTTTTATTTCTTTTTTTCTTTCTTTCTTTCTTTCTTTCTTTCTTTATTTATTTATATTTTTGATTGATTTAATTATTTATTTATTATTATTATTATTATTATTATTATTATTATTATTATTATTATTATTATTATTATTGCTTCAATTAAATTTTTATTGATCTAAACTAAAACGTTTTTATATTGTGTTTTATTTAAGCTTTATTTCCTGAAGTCAAGATCTTTACGAGAAAATTTAAACTTTCGTTTTTTTCAACAATAGCGATTGACTATTTTGTTGAGCTTACGAAAACGGTAGTCAAAGAGAGAAAAGACAACAATCAAGTAAGTTTATCATAAAAAAACATAAACTTTCAAAAAATGTATTTTAGTTGCCCCAATGCCCAAAACGCTTTGGTTGGTTTGTTGGCAATGTTGTTTAAAATCGGATCAGCAATTTCTCAGTTATTTGCGACGAGAGCATTTTGATAAATCTTTAGGATTTACCTAAGAATAAATACGTGAATGTGTGAGATGTGCAAGTGTGTTTAATGGCCTGCTTTGTACTATCGCTTACTTCTAGCTTCTTTAACGTGTTTGCTCAAAGAGCCGGTATGCCGAGCCAGTGAATTTATCCTGACACCAGGCGAACCTTCTCTAAATGCCGAGCTTCATGCAAAGAAGTAGTATTATGGTTCGAACTTTTTGAAACCTTTTGTATAACTCAAAACGACATTCCGCTCTCTAAGCGTCCCCTACCTCTTAGCCATTTAAGCGGTTCTTTAAGACTTATTTTTTAGCCTTTGTATAAAATTTCGAACATATTGGGGTTCAATATCAAAAATCAAAGTATCCTTAAATTTTAAATTGACAAATTGTTGCAATTCGATACCTCATAAGTTTAAGCTATTACAAGTATAGTAATCAACCAATATCACAAACATAATCAAATAATCACAAGCATAATCAAATAATAACAAGCATAATCAAATAACCACAAGCATAATCAAATAATAACAAGCATAATCAAATAATCACAAGCATAATCAAATAATAACAAACATAATCAAATAATCACAAGCATAATCAAATAATAACAAGCATAATCAAATAATCACAAGCATAATCAAATAACCACAAGCATAATATCATGATTCAATGCGGCATGTTAAAAGTAGGTATGCGACACATGCACATATATACACTTACAGTTGTATTGTTTTACTGACGCAACACAATATAATTCTTAAATCATTTAAATTTCTTAAAAAACGAGCTATCACAATTCAAGTTTATTTTTTTATTTAATAAATTTTTATTGTTATTACTGTACCCTTTAGAATCTTCCCAATTTCCAAATATTATATATTTTTAAAAGTGAGTTTTTGATTTAAAACACATTGTTATCATTCTTTAAGTTTCAAACATAATTTTTTTCTAAAACAATTTCATTTCTACTGCTAAGTGTTTTAATTTTAAAAAAAATTCACCACATCGGCAAATAATTTTTTATCTTACAAAATCGAAATAACCAAAAAATAAATTTAAAATATTAATACATAAAGAAGAAAATAATAATAATAATTATAATGATAATAATAACTGAAGCTCTAAAGAATATTTTAAGAGAACTCATAAATTGGAACAAAGGACAGGTTTTTAATTATTTCTTTTAAGAAATAAAAGTGATAGTTTGTTATAAATGATTCGGTTGTTGTTGCTATTTTGCACTTAATTATGATAAGATAGACTTGAATTTGTTCTGTTACGAATTTTTTCAATTAATAACATAGTTTCAGCTTTTAATTTTTTGATAATTAAAGAAAAGTAACGAAACTACTAAAGTTTGAAGTTTTATTTTTTTTAAATTTATTTCAGAAAAGTAACGACTTTTTACAGATACTCATAAACGCCTATAACGAAAACAACGCAAAATGTAGCAATAAAACAAGTGAAGACAGCTTTGAAAGTTATTTAGAACGTGGTAAGCCAGCATTAAGTTGTCAGTCAGAGATTTACCAAAGCCTTACTAATCATTACAATATTTGTTAAAAACATATGGAATAATATAAGCTAAATAATTATGGAGAAGGGCTCTAACACTTTTAATGAACTATAGTTCACTCTTATTTTGTATCTAAGACGGTTTGATAAAAATTGCCATAATGCATATTTTCTAAGATTTTATAGTTACATGTATGTACATTCAAAAATGCATTATGACAAAATAATAAGAAATTTTCGTCAGTATTTATGTCCTTGTGTAAAGTTCTTTTTCAACAAACCCTTTCTATACGTCTAAAAGTTTTTTTTTGTTTTTGTTTTTTTATTGTTAAATAATATAAGGTCTGAATTTAAATCTGCATTTAATGAGCCACCTGTTTTAAAATTATTTAAAATAGCTTTGGTCCTTTCAATCCGAAAGTGCAACAATCACAGCAATATTCATTCCTGTATCAAATTCAAGAGGATTTAAATCAGTGATCCCAATAAATTTTCCTACAACAAGACATAGTTTAGGTAATGACTTAAATTCTGTTTTTATTTCATTTTGTTATTTTGAACAATTTTTCTTTGAGGATTTTATCATTTTAAATTGTGTATAATCTAAATTCAATTTTTAAAATCAAGTAAGCATAAACTGTAAAGTCATAATACATTTACATATGTTGTAATTGTTTATATTTTTATGATTAAGTTCCACTTATTGTTATATATCTAGGTATTACCAACAGAGATCTATATGCTAATTCATTGATGTTCATCATTGAGGGTTTTGATACTACTTCTGTTGGTTTGTTGTTCAGTGTTTATAGATTAGCTATTAATGAAGAATGCCAAGAAAAGCTTATAGAAGAAATAGACAGGGAAATTGGACAGGTGAATTCAAGAGTTTCAAAATCAACACAGGATAATCCAGAAAAATAATAAACGTATATAGTCGAAATAATCAAACAAAGCATATAAAAAAGCGTATAAAGCTTTTAAAAGACAAAATGAATGGATAAATAAATGAATAAATAAATAAATGAAGCATAATCAAGAAAACAATGAAACCCAAATAGTCGGTGTAATCAAACAAAGAATTCTTTCAAACATATGGCAATTTGTAGTAAGTCAAGAAAAATCAAATTCTTGAAAAATTCGCTGACATCTGTTTAAAATTTTCCTTTCATAGTGCCTTACTTGTTGGCTAGGTACCAGTATAATACACAAAGTTGTCTTCGATGTTTATCTTTGACATTGTGGCCAAGTTTATATGCAATCTGAAGGTCGCCATAAATACACGTTAGTACATTGCTGTTTAGAAACACTTACACACTTACCCCATGAACTTGTGTAAAGATTAAGAAACAATTTTTCTCTCGCCACGAATAACTCAAAAAATGTTCATGTTACGTAAAAACAATTATTATTATTATTACGAAACAAACCTGATAAATTCATTGGTGTTTCTATTAAGAACAAATCTCTGAATCCGGCACTTGAGACTATTGGTTACTTATTGCCCAGAGTTGCTTTCACAATAAAAACATGTTGATGTTAAATATTGCTCAATAAGAAATGAAATAATCGGTGATCTAGATTTTAAGATTATGAGCTATTTGTGTTACATTTACGTTGAATTTGCATTTTTCAACGTGTCTACTATTATTTCTGTCTACTTTTCGCCTTTTGCAAGTACGATAGTTCATTCCGACAAAGAAGAAACACTTTTTCTTGTGATTCTACAGTTACGTTAGCAGTGATAGTGAGTGTGAGATTCTTTCTTCTAACATATTGGTTTATTGAGTAATTAAAAGCCAAAGACCATTCTGCATTCAATTTAAAATCTGTGACAAGTCCTCTGTTACAATCGTCATTCTCATTTTTATTTAAATAAGCTATTTTAACTGTTTAACATCTCTAAATTAGATTGCATTTTGTTCATAGCAACCACCCGATTACGAAAAGATATCAAGATTGACGTACATGGATAGGTATTTTTGCGAAGTAATGCGAATGTATCCTCCGAATACGAGGTATATATATATATGTTTATGTATAATTTTCTTTTAATTATAATAAATTCATGACTTGTTGCATGTGATAAAATTTTTATATTTCCTTCGCCCAGAGGGCATAAAATTTGACGACAAATTAATTGACTTAATGATGAACATTAATCCTAGAAACCTGTAGTTAATGATAATAAGTAAATTTTATCAAATCACTTTTGTGAAAATTTAACTTCAATCTATAGTTGGTTTAATTGTGATTGCAAAATAACCATCCATGTAAAAATTGTCATAAAGCCTTTTTTTTAATTTTATGTAAAAACTTACTTACATACTTTGGCCCTTCGCTCCTCCTGGAACATAGGCCATCAACGACTGCCCTCCATCTCTGCCTGTTTTGTGCCAACTGCTCCTAAAAATGTTCTGCCCATCTGTTGAGTTGCCTGTCTGCATTAATGATTATTTTACCCTCCTTATATTTAACTAGCATCTCTGGTGGTTTACTTTTTCCTGCTAGTCTTTTAGTTATATCGTAAAGTTGTATCATGTTCCTGGCTTCTGCTGCGGATTCTGCCTGTGCTGCCAGATCTTCGCCATAGTCTCTCTGGTACTCCATTACACTTTTCTTGACCTCTCTATTTGCCTTATTGTACACTTCCTGAGCTTTGGCTTTTGCTGTTCTTGTTCAACTGTTGTTTACTGCCTCTTTGCTGCTTTTTCTGTTCTCAATCTTTCTGTGTCTCTCTGCTGATATCCATACTTTCTGTAGTGACATCTTCGCACACTGTAACAACTGCTTCTTTATACTCCGTCCATTGTTGTTCTATTTCTGTTTGGTCGTCCACAATAAGCTCTTGGAGTATTTGGAATTCGTTTTTCAGTGCCAGTTTGAATTCCCGCCTTGATTGCCTCAACTTTAAGAAAGTTGACATTATATCTTGAATTCCTTCTCTCGTTTTTGGTCCAGTTCTATTTCAGCTTTAGTTTGATCTTTGCTGTTATCAAGTGATAATCTGAGACCACATCTGCTCCAGTCTCAGCTCGAACATCTAGTAGTGACCGTCGAAACTTCCTCCCTATACAGATGTGGTCTATCTGGTTCTCAGTCTTATGGTCTGGGGATATCCATGTTGACTTGTGTATCCTTTTGTTACCTGGTATATGCTTCCACTAATAACAAGGTTGTTGAGTGCACAGTCATCAGTCAACCTTTCTCCGTTTTCGTTCATTTCTCCAAATCCGTTGTTTCCCATGAATTCATGTAAACACTTGTACATTTAAAAATACTTTATGACAATATCTGAAAATACCT
Source organism: Tegillarca granosa (assembly GCA_029721355.1). Lineage (NCBI taxonomy): Eukaryota > Metazoa > Mollusca > Bivalvia > Arcoida > Arcidae > Tegillarca > Tegillarca granosa. Next base: position 22,672,609 of record CM056600.1, read on the forward strand.
GTTTAATTAAGATGCTTATCAATGAATTATTATTATTATTATTTTAGAAGTAACAGAGAAGCTGTTGAAAATGTAACGATAAAAGGCTACACAATACCAAAAGGTGCCGAAGTCACTGTTCCCATTTATGCCTTGCACTATAATCCTGAATTCTGGGAAGAACCAGAAAAATTCAACCCTGAAAGGTGAGAATAATGAGAAATAAAAATGCATGATTTTTTTGATTTTTTTTAAAATATAAAAATCCAAAAGGTATAAACTTTATGCAGAATTAGTTAGATTTTTACAGAAAATAATTCTATTAAAAAACTTATTTAACTAAACATTTCTGTTTTGTGTCATTTTTGTGAGCTGCCGTGTCTCGTCGTTTTTGCAAGTTTTAGTTTTCTTCTAGAAATATAAGACTCGGTAGAATGTTATTGACACTTTGGTTTCCCGTTGATTGTTAGAGAGAAACTTTTTTTTTACAAAATATAAAACGACATTTGTAAGTCAAACATAAAACTGCAAGGAAATTATATATTCATCTATGTGTATTACACTTCTATTTCACTTAATATTTTTGTACATGGTGCTAATTATAGGTCAAAATTTTGTTTAGATTTTTGCCAAAAGAGAAAGAGAAACGACATCCATATTGTTACTTGCCATTTGGTCATGGACCAAGAAATTGTATAGGCATGAGATTTGCACAACTTGAAACTAAAATGGCATTAGTGAACATATTGCAGAATTTCCGTGTAAGAAGAACAAGCGAAACAGAGGTTAAGTTATACAAATATTTAGAACCGTTGATACATATATGAAATCAGATTATAAAGTTTAGATATATAACACATATACCTCCTAAATTTTGATGTGCCATATGTGCACTTTTCGGGAAATTATTCCTCATCAGTGACTATAGTGGCGAAAAGTTTGATAGATGAAAAACATGAACCAAACAGTTGAAAAATAATGAATCTAAAGTTCCAAAATTACATGAATCCAAAACCAACTAAAGAATGCTTTGCATGAGGGAACAGACCTTAGTTTTAAAGAAAAATTTGAAAAATTAAGGGACTGAAAATTTTGCTAAATGGTATATTTTCTGACAGCACAAAGTACTGCCTACAAAGTAATTGTATAAATTATTGTATTGACCCATATAAATACACAGAACAGAGTTTACCTAACTGGACCAGTTTTGGTACATATAAAAAGGCTACTACATGTAACATGTGTGCCATATACCAATTTTATGTATTAAATGATAAGTTAGTATTAGTAGCCATTTATACGTACTAAAAAACCGGTCCAGTAAAACGTAGTCTGTTTGTAATCTCGAGTAATGTAATTTTTTGGTTGGACTAATTCAAACAATTTCCCTAAACCTGATTCTTTGAAGTACTTTTAATTTCTGTATTATTTCATTTCATTTATATTTTAAGTAAGGTTATGAATGTTGGAGAAAGGGAACGTGTGCAAATGCTAAATCGACTGCTCTGCCATGACTGTTTTAATAAAAATCGATGTACGACGCCCTTTTTCGGATAATAATATCATTTATTGTTTGAGTTGTCAAGTAAAATGATTGCGTTTATGTATTTCAACTTATTTTTTACAGAAGTATGTTATTTTGTTAAAATGTTTTCAACATATTTTTTTCAGGATCCAATAGAGTTTGATAACACCTCCGGTGGAATTCTTCGGCCTAAGAATCCAGTGATGGTAACATTGGAACCAAGATACACGTAAATGACAAGAATAAGTAAAAAATTAACAAAGAACTTTGTAGTAAGCAAAAAAGTACAAAAAGCAATGTAATATAGGGAATAAATACACATGTATACATTATTTTTATTATTATTGATCCGATCATTACTGTATCCAATTAAAATTTGCAAAATATATACAATAATTTTTCTTGAATCCTTATTTCTGTATTTCTGTATTTTAATATCCTTAGTTCGTATGTTAAAAATTAACTTCGGTAGATTTTGGTAATATAAATATATAAATATTGCAATATAACATTTGTCTGGCAATATTCAGAGTGGCTTAGCAAAACATTTTTGAGAACAACGATATTTCATTACTAATTGTAATGACAATGAGGCAATAAAACTCAACATTTTCCAAGTGACAAAAAAATTAATAAATAAAAAAAAAAAATTACTAAATAAAATAAAATAAATAAATAAATAAATAAATAAATAAATAAATAAACTGAAAAATTAACAATTTAGCAGTGATCCTTAACTTGATCATTAGAAAGTTTTAAATGTAAATCTTCATACATGAAAGAGGTCTGCCAACAGGTTGGCTATGTCATGCCAAAGGAGACAAAAAAAAAAAAACCCCTTAAACTTTACATTTTTCTATTGATTCTTAAACAGCAACTTAGAAAAGTTTTGAATGTAAATCTCCGTACAGCACAAACGTGTGCTTACAACCCGGTTGCATCACACCATAGAAGTTAGAAAAAAAATGAAATAAAACGTTAGAAAAAATGTTTGATTCACCGAAACATTATAATAACACAATCAAAGTAAAAACTTTGAAAGCTAGCAAAATTAGTTATACACGTGAACTTCAATCAAAAATGTGAAGCCGGGTGCTCCGGAAGGGTAAGCACCTCTTGTCTAGCTTATTGATAATCAAAACACCTTACCATCTTCAGTTTATTTGGAGATGTTTAACGTTTTATTTATCATGCAATATTTCAAGAAATGTTTACTTTTTTTATATTCCAAGATAAGACACGTCTTTTTTGCTTCTCAGAGACTGAATTTGTCCCCAGAGATTTGCATATTTATTTCATATTTTTCATTCAAAATGTATTAATGCAAGGCGTGTATGTTCGTTTAAAATGGACTCGTAGACAAAACCTTTTCAAGTATTTTATAAATGTCGTTAGAGTTTTATTGAAAAACGCCTGATTAACATTATTTGTTGCCGACAAATGTAATTCATTTCCTTTTATGATTGCTTTACCTAGATCACATCTTCAAAATTATGTTATATTGAAATGAAACTCTTTTAAGTGAAAAGTGAAAAAAGAAATTTAACTTCAGTTTATAAATTTGACATGTTTGGAAAATAGTCCATGCGTTCACCACGACGCCGTATATCGCACGTTGCACAGTGTATTCCTCCGCCAAATTCATACGCGTCTCTGTACGGTACTCGTATACACTTTATTCCTAAAACATATCAAAAAATAATTCACTTGCATATAAAATAAAATATTAATACAAAAGATTCTGTTTGTTGACACAGTACTTTAGCTGCCATCTTCTGTCTGATTTTATATGATTATTTTGTCATAAAACAATTTTGTGCAGTATTAAGGTATGGGTTATTGACGGATTTGAGGGGGGTTGCGGACGTTGCAACCCAACCCCTTTGAAAAATTCAAAAGAGAAAAAAGATAGAAAGAGAAGGCTAAAGGGTCCCCTAAAAAAACATCGTTAACAATGGTTTTGCCCTGGACCTGTGGATGGCCTTTCTGGCCCCAAAACCCATTACGCTGGGGGCTATAGTCTTCGACGCTCCCAATATCTCATGATAAAATTCCCAACCCCCTTTCGTAAAATTCTTCATCCGCCTCTGTAGATATACATGTTGAAAGCAAAGAAAATGATCATTTTACAAAATTATTAAGATAAAAATCAAGACACTTTAGTTGAAACCACCCCTGTCGAGGATGGACGGACGCTTTCATAATCACAAGAATATAAAGCTTTTGGTTAATAAATCTGAAAATGACACTCGTCTCTTTTAATCCATTAATTCAACCTGTGTCATTCAGTTCAACAAAGTTCAGGATCAAAAGACACAATTTACATTGAACAAACATATATAATTTTTATAGTTTAAAGTGTTGTTGAGGATATAGGTATGTGACATTCTTTTTTAGAACAGAGTTATTTTCATTATCCTAAAAGAATCAAATAAATTTCAATTTAAATACTCTTCGATGCACAAAGTGTCACAAGTGTTTTTCAAGTTTATTATATAAAATGGTTTCATTTACACGTACACAACCATTGCAGTTTTTTTTAATTTAAACTTGATTTAGAATATCATAGCGGACACTGTTTCCGAAAATTATACGAAAAATGAAACCCGTTCTAGAAAAAAGTTTATTATACCTAGTGATTCTAAGTAGTTTATTGTCGGTTTTTCGCTTTCTTCAACAATTGCTGTGTGTGGATCTGTCATCAAAATGTTCATGCAAAGCCAGTAACTAGACTGACATAGCGCCGGTACCTCTTTGGTAGATGGCATTGGAGCAAACTGAACCTAGTACAATTTATATAAAGTAAAGATAGAGACATTTTTATTACAAAGGACTCGGATTTAAAAATTAAGTATTCCTTCGTAAAAAGTCTTAAAACTTTCCAGTCTCACAATAGGCTTGGCACTCTAAAGAAAATTACACGCAAATTGTTATGAGTTATGAGCGAACTTCTTACGACAAAATTCCATTCAGTCTTGCTATAGTTGGTGATGAGCCGGTTTAAATAAAAAAAATGTTCACTGGGACGCAAAATCTCATCCAGTCTAGCTATAGTTGGTGATGAGCCGGTTTAAAAACAATTTTTTTCCTGGGACGCAAAATCTCATCCAGTCTAGCTATAGTTGGTGATGAGCCGGTTTAAATATAATTTTTTTCACTGGGACGCTTAATATCATCCAGTCTAGCTATAGTTGGTGATGAGCCGGCTTAAATACAATGTTTTTACTGGGACGCAAAATCTCATCCAGTCTAGCTTAAGTTGGTGATGAGCCGGTTTAAATATAATTTTTTCACTGGGTTGCAAAATTCCATTCAGTCTAGCTATAGTTGGTGATGAGCCGGTTTAAATATAATTTTTTCACTGGGACGCTTAATATCATCCAGTCTAGCTATAGTTGGTGATGAGCCGGTTTAAATACATTTTTTTACTGGGACGCAAAATCTCATCCAGTCTTGCTATAGTTGGCGATGAGCCGGTTTAATTATATATATATTTTTTTTTTTTACTGGGATGCAAAATCTCATCCAGTCTAGCTATAGTTGGTGATGAGCCGGTTTAAAAACAATTTTTTTTACTGGGACGCAAAATCTCATCCAGACTTGCTATAGTTGGCGATGAGCCGGTTTAATTATATATATATATTTTTTTTTTACTGGGATGCAAAATCTCATCCAGTCTAGCTATAGTTGGTGATGAGCCGGTTTAAAAACAATTTTTTTTACTGGGACGCAAAATCTCATCCAGTCTAGCTATAGTTGGTGAAGAGCCGGTTGAAATACATTTTTTTATTGGGACGCAAAATCTCATCCAGTCTTGCTATAGTTGACGATGAGCCTGTTTAATTATAATTTCTTTTATTATGATGCAAAATCTCATCCAGTCTAGCTATAGTTGGTGATGAGCCGGTTTAATTATAATTTTTTTTTTTACTGGGATGCAAAATCTGATTCAATCAATCAGTCAATATAATTGAAAAACACCCAACTACATTTGTAGATGATTAGAATCAGGTCTTTGATTCTCAACCTAATTCTTTCTTACCTCCCAATTAGATCCTTTAAATAGTCTCTCTTTGTCGTCTTTGGCTATTGGTTTTTCAGGACAATTCATTAAAATGCCTTTACGTTCATTTGTTGGCGGAATTAAAGGTACCAGTGAACAATCTACATTAAAAATTTATTTGTAACGATTGATAACAGATTTGAATAAGAGCGTGTTAATATTTTATAAAATTTGAAAACAGTTTTTTGTTAATAAACAGCCACAAACAACATCTATAAAAGACGAAACGAAAGACCAAATATGTAGCCTTATCTTAAAATCATTAACAAAGGCCCCTGGTTTCAGGATAAGTTTGATGTAACTGGTACTCTCCAAGTACTTACGTCAATCTCGTTTTTGCCTTTTATTACATTGTATCCAGTGTCTATACAGTTAGTAATTGTGTAATCGGAGTAGTCTTTCAGTTTTTAACCTGTTTCTTTTTTCCCTTTTCTGTTTTCTTTCTTACTTTCTTCCTTTTCCTTATTTCCTTTTCTTTTTTCTTTTTTTTTTTGTTTTTGTTTTTGGTTTGTTTGGTTGTGTTATTGTTTGTTGCATTCAGTTTTTCTAAGTAAATAATTTGAAACTTTAAAAAATTTATTAAAATATTTTAAACGGGCTTTTGGCTTATTGACAAAGCAATATCATATTTCGGTTCAAAATACGCAACTGTTTTCTTAGTTATGTTGTTGAAAGAAAAATAACCCCACTTAACTATAGGGGGTTATTTGATTGATGGTATATTAACTATGAAATATTATCTCACCAATATGAACGGGAGTGAAGTCGTCTGGAAAGTGGATCTCTTGAACACGATAACCACGTGACTTTGTATGACGTCTGATCCATTCAATTCCCTTTCTGTTGCTTGTAAATCCATGTTGAACGATCAAGTCCTTTCCAAGGCGTAGAACATCAGCTGCATCAAATACCTGTACATGTAAAATAGTACGTAAGTCAGTACATGTAATTAAGTAAGTAAGTACATTGTAGTTACGTGTAAGTTAGTCTACTATCAGTCCATAACTGTTTGTCTTTTACATATTTGGGGCACGAAACTTCATATTTAAACAAAATCATTCAAAAATATAAAAAAAAATCCATGTAAAATTTACTGACATGATATCATGATTCGAATATTCATGATGATCACCCCTGAAAAATTCGAACAACGATGAACACCCAATCATTAATAGGCTCTTTCTTAAATTTATCTAATTGTTGAAAAATATCAAAACTTTTTAAACTATATCCATTGTATCTTTGGAGATCAATTTCTTTTTTTTCATATTTCTTTTAAATTCAACATCCTTTAGTAAGAAAATGTGATTTGCATATTAAATCATTTGACCTTTATTATCCTCAAAATACCCTGATGTAATCTTGGGTGGGGCCCATTTGGATCACTGAAGTCATTAAATTTTAGCTTTTTTCCAAAATCTGCCCTATGTACAGAAGAATTCGGAGAAGATTTTTTCATTTAAAAATAAAAATTGGTTGGTAAAATGTATTTTAATTCAATCTTACTGTTATTTTTATGAGGAAAATTTTGACTAAAAGAAATATTTAGGAAAAACCATGTGACAAACAATTATGGACCAATAGTAGTTGACGTATGCATCATACAGAGTACTAAAATTAAATAAATAACATAAAATAGCATCGCCTCAGTGACTTATAAGACTTTCAAAATACTACTATTTATGAAAAGAGAAAAAAAATCGCAATTATATAAATCCAACGAACAGCGTAAAAAAAAGGTTATTCCAGACACAACCACAATGGAAATTGTGCGATCATTATTATATCTATCGTAAGTTAACGAGACCTCGGCGGCTGAGAGAGAGTCTAAAACTCGCGTTTACGGATCGCATTGATTTTAACTATATCTAGGTTTTATCGAATTCTACTAGGTCAGATTCTTGTTGGAGAAAGATTGATAGTTCGATTGCTGAAGATTGGTAGATTATCTGTGCAGTTAGGTTTCCTCCACCACCCCAGAAATGACCACTTCGAAAAAATTTTAAAATATTTTGACTTTGATGTAAAACCATCATTACTCCATCAGACTAATATCGTGTTATTTATCAGACTCCATTTTAATCCACTTAAACGCTGCGTTATCAATTTATTTATTTATTTATTTATTTATTTTTTTTTTTTTTTTTTGGGGGGGGGGGGGTATTAAAGAACATTCTTTGACTAATGCATATACATTATTTTAGAAATAACAAACCTTTTTAAAAAATTCATTCCAATAGTGATGTTTTAAACAAAAATGAAAAAATTAATGCTTTTGAAAAAATAGAATACTCTGGGCTCAACAACCAATACAATTTTAGTAGCTTTTTTATTGTTTAATCTAATCTTGAAAATAATCAAGTCTTTGACGTATCTTTCATATTCTGTTAAAAGAAACCCCGAACGGGTCCGACCCAAGACTTGAAAGTGGGAAGTGACGTTCTTTCGCCAAGCACTCGGCATTACGAAATAAAAGTCACGGTTCTTTCGGATGGGTAGTTGAAATAAACGAGGTCCTGTGTCACGTTGGGCTTGGCACGATAAAGAATCCTGCTGTATAATATCATCAGCGCAACGCACAGGCAAAAAAAAAAAATCCTGCTTTTTCACCAATAGCTGGCGACTTCTCGATATAAGTGAAATATTTTGACTAGGACGTTAAACACAATTACTCAATTCAACCGTTTAAAAAGCTGCTCAATTATTCGTTAACTTACTGGTTCCGATTCATTTGTTGGATATGTATAATTTCTGATAATTTCTTTTCGTTCTTTAGATTTTTCATCCCAGGGAAAATCCAAGTTGTATAAATTGTCTCCCATTGTTGGTTTTGGCGCCATTGTCCATAACATGTCATCATCGTTGTTAAACATTTCATTCAAAATTGTTCTAAATTTAAAAAAATTACTTGTATCTTTCAATCTTACTAGAATTAAAAAAAAATAATTTAAAGATACAAACACGCAATGCCACTTGAATCTGCCAATGATATAAAGTCAAGTTCTATTTTTTAGGAAAGGTATTATAGTATTATGCATATAAATGAGACGCGTTTAATGCATTTTTAACGTAACTATGTAGGTCATAGATTTAACAAGTGTAAGCAGGTAAGGATTAACATCGAAAGTGTCTGTGATCACATGATGCTGATCTAAACAAAATCGCTCTATAAAAAACGACAAGGAAAACCCTCTTTTCAGTTACTGGGCCTAATTATACAGTACGAAAACCCCTGAGACCCTCAAGAAATTGGTAATGAATGTTCTTTTGAAAAGTACTCGATTATCTTGAAATAAGTTAAGTATTTCATAGGGAAAGATTATTATTATTAAACAATGTTCTTTCCTACAAAACACTTACTTTTTATTCCCATATTAAAGTTTAAAGCCTACTTTGTACTAATTAATGCAATGCCGGATATAGATTATAGCATCTTGATATAAGTGAATAAACGCCTGAAGTTTATAATTCGCTAACCCATTATAATTCGAATATTTTGAAAATAGATACTTGCCTGTAGGACATTGATTCAAAATACCTAGCTCTCACACTCATTGTTGATTCAATTATCTCATGGCCTAGAACGAGCAGTGTATCACGTGGACATTCGGCTCCATTTTGATTCTCAATTTCAAAAAATGGCGTCTTCACCGAATCGCTAAAATTCATGGCTTTGGGTCTGTGTACTTTAACATTGCAGTGGAACTTTAATACTCGTTCCAAGTTATCAAACTGTACTTTTGCTTTCTTTATGCTTTCCTTGTTTCTGATACCTGCCCTGAAAAGATAATCTTCCTTCAGGTAAAAACAGTTTATTCATGTAAGAATGTCGGCATATAATGACTTTGTACAAGCAAATTTAGAAAGAAAATTCTGAAAAAACAGTTTCGTTTGTTAGACAAGGACTATAACATCTTTAAAAAACTAGTATAATCATGTGTGTATTGATTCACTGATGAGGAATGTATTTCCGAAATGTGCACATCTGGTACATCAAAATTAATTAGTATTTGTGTTATATATTTGTTATGTTTAGCGAGGAACCCTTGAAGAAAACAAAAGTACTGACTTTATTTCTGAAAGACAATCGATTGTCAGAGAGAAATATGTACCGAACTAATCGCATTCCCTTTAATGATATTAAAACTACGCTCAGTTTTACTTTGTTTTCGGTGTGACGTCATAAAAAGCCATAATGCAATAATGTTAGTCTGTAGATGCAGAATTTATGCGTAAATCCAATGCAACTTGGAACATCATCAAGAAGAAGCACGACAACAACAATAAGAAGAAAAACGACAACAACAACCACAACAACAAGAAGAAAAACAACAACAACAACAACAACGACAACAAAAACAACCACAACCACGACGGCAACAACAACAGCGACTACAATAACAACACACACACACACACACACACACACACACACACACGCGCGTAATTTAGTTTAAAAAAAGGCAAAATGGTCACATATTAATAGACCACTCGTAAGCTTTATCCTTATGCCAATTCGTCAGTTTAGAACGGATAATTTTGTTTTCAAACTATTGTATATACTCAGATGGTGTTATAAGATACATTTAATGCTTATTGCAGTTGTATATCTTAATTAAAAATTGAAAAAATATCAAGAAGGTTTTGGATCCACAAGAAGTACTTTAACCACACCACTGGACTTTAATCAGTTATCATAAACAATTTAAGCAATGTGTCTTGTCCTGTTTAGTTCGGTTCTTGTTTATTTCCTCATATACATTTGGCTTAATTGTATTTAACAGTTACAATTTTTCAATCGAAAAGACATTGATGAGGTACAATTGTAACGGATTATTATTAAAGTATCTTAAAGTTTTCTTATTGTCAAGTATATAAGTATAATCAGAAGAGACCATTTAAGTGTAATCGTGTCTTTCCGACCTTTGGTCTATAATTTTGGTATGTATCAATAACGTCACCGTCGTGTTGGCAGTGAGAACCTACAGTTTCTTTATATTAAAAAAAGACATCAGGCATGATTGAAAAGCAGAATTCGAAAATATCGATTAATTTAAATAAGCAAAATTTAATATTAAGATGTAGTTCAGATGTGCAGGAACAGAATCAAAGACTTTAAGCAAATATGTATGCTACATAGAGATTACATACTTAAAAGTCTGTCTGATATCTGGTGACAAAACGGTCTGATAAGAAGGCTCGTCTTGCGGAACACAGGCACCATCGGGTATACCTAGTATAACTTCTTCTAACGGGTCCCATTCGTTATGTGAACAAACAATTTTCATTTTTTACTGAAACAAAATGTAAAACTTATAGAAATTGGACAAAGATATTCCTTTTCAATAAATGTCAGAATTAAAATCAAGATTATGTATAATAAATTATACAAATTCAACTTTAAAAATAAACAATGTACAACATTAGCTGGATAATTTATAGCTAAGCTGTTGTTCAATTATAAATGCCATTCTGTAGTTTTACAGAAACGTTAGATATCGAACGTAATATGATAAAACAAGATCCAAAAACGACCTTTTAAAATATTCAACATATTATTTGATTTAATAAAGAAAAAAAAAGAAAATAAAAGAAATATAAGGAACCAACACCAAAATTGATAAGATGACACAATAAGGTCTTAGAAGAAAAATAAAATTAAAAAAAAACAAACAAACAACAAAGCGCCACTAATTGTTTTAAATGAAACAAATTTTAACAATGACATAATATTACTAGTAATACTGGTTAATAGCAATATGGTTTTATAGAGCTAATAAAATATTCATTACCTTTTTGTGTGTTTCTAGTAAACGATTTTCGTTTTTAAAAAAATGGCACAAATATATATGTTTGTAACGATGGTACAATTACACTATTAAGTTTTTGAGTTGGTAAGACAATGATTGTGAAGAACGACTTTAGACATACTTCGTTTCAAAACTATTTATGTGTAAACATATGACAAAATTGAAGCATATTAGCGGTGGTATCTTTGCAAAAAATGAGAGTTATATTTGTCATCCAGTCGTCTTCTTCCTGACAATTTTGAATAAAGATGAATTGTTTCTTAATTTTCAATTTATAATTTCTGACTGAATTTCAAATTTAATTGTTCTAGTTTAAAGCATTAATACCATTGTTAGTATAACATTATTTACCGTTTTGCTCCAATCCTCCTGTCTTGGGCCTAAAGGTTATCTTTAATTTGACCGTCAACATGTTTATTTATCTTTCACTTTAAGATAATATCATAGCATTGACCATTATGACAATTTTTGGTCACTAAAACTATAGTACGAACTTTTAGTAAACAACTTAGAGCTAATTTTTTCCCAATCGTCAAGGAAAACCGAATCAGATTCTAAGACTTTCATCAAGTATTTGGTTTTTCATTCTACAAGGTTGTGGATAGTTTTTTCTGTGGGCCTTCATAAAACAACCGAAAGAATTCTTACAAAAGCACAACAGTATATAAAGACAAGATTTATTGAATTTCAAACAGACGGTACAACATGCATGGAAGTTTTTGTTTCTTATAAATTGTCATTAGACAAAAACATGGGGATTTAACAAATGAATAACATGGAACCACCAGATAAACATTAATCAGTTAATTGTCTACCGACCTACTGACCTATAATGGATGTATTAGGATTATTGGACGTTCCAGGATGGCTTTTGACCATCACTTTTGGTTTTCTATCATTATATATGTAAGTACTCAGTTACATAAAATAGCAATTTGTTGTATATATGACTAGAAATGTGTTAAAAGACTTTCTCTCCGTCTGCCTTCACTAAAAAACTGTTGAACACTTAGCAGTTCGGGGCTGCCGTGGCTTAGTAACTTACTTACTTTGGCCTTTAACTCTCAGTGGAGCTTAGGCCATTGACAAAATCCCTCAATCTGGCTCTATTCTGTGCAAGTTTTTCAATGTCTGTCCAGTTGTAACCCCTCCGTTTCGATTCCTTTTTCGTATCGCGTCTCCAGGTGTTTCTTGGGCAACCCTTTTTCCTCTTTCCTTGTGGATTCTATTTTAGAGCTTGTCTTGTTATGTTGTTCGCAGGTTTCCTGATGGTGTGGCCTATCTATCACCATTTACGCTTTATGATCTGCATTTCGATAGGATCTTGTTTTGTGGTCTGCCATAGCCTTCCGTTACTGATTTTGTCTTGCCATCTGATGTTAAGAATTCTTCTAAGGCAGTAATTTATAAACCTCTGCAGTCTTTGTAGCATCTGTTTTGTTGTTCTCAAGGTTTCAGAGCCATATAGTAGGACTGATTTAACATTGCTATTAAAGAGTTTAATTTTTGTTGATTTAGAGATGATCTTTGAGCTCCATAGTTTTTTAAAGATGATAAATACTGTTCTTGCTTTGATTGAAGATTCCACTTCTTCTATACTGTTTATGTCTATTCTAATTGGATGTTGGTTGATTTTATTTATTTTTATTACTTTTGTCAATATTTATTTTCAGACCAATTTTTGCCGATGTTTCTGCAAGCCTTGATGTTTGTTGCTGGAAAGGAATGCTAGACCATCTGCAAAATCTAAATCTTCATGTTGTTGCCATATGGTCCACTGAATACCATTCTTTTTGCCTTCTTGTTTTTGCTTTTTTTAGGTTAATTTATTGATTAAATAGGGTTTTACGTCCCAGTCAAGAATATTTCCCTTATATCGAGACGTCACCAGCTATAAGTAAAGTACCAGAAATTTTTACCCTTGCAGTGCGCTTCAGGCTTCAGGGATGATTCTTGAGCGTTCCACGCCTGCCGTGACACGAGGCATCGGTTTTTAAGGTCTCCTCCAAAGGCATGTAAATTCCATTTCTTGTTGTTAAGTGCTTGGCGAAAGAACAGCCACTACCAATTCTCAAGTTTTAGTCAGACAAGGCCATGGTTTGAACCCCCACCTTCCACATACTAAGCGAGCCCTCTACCAGCTGAGCTACCATAGTGGTCCTAGTGATTACAGAGTAAGTCTACAAACTCAGGACGCCTCACCGCTGTGGTTTCTACCCCCAAAAAATTTTTTAATAGTCGCAGGAATTTTCTAGTTTGCTCGCTACAGAGTGTAACAGTCGTCTGCTGTGTTGATTAGCGACATTGTAGGCGACGAGTGTACCAGTACTCTAAAGGCCGTCATAGAACAATGTATATTAGAAACACTTGTACACTCGTGCTCCACCGGAACTTGGTTTACGTTAAATCCTCGAGCTTAATAAAAATTGTCTCTTCACGAATAGCTGAACAATTACTGATGTTACGTAAAACAACATTTTTTCACACACACACACACACACACACACACACACACACACACACACACATATATATATATATAATAATATTTTATCATTAAATACATTTTTTTAAAATAAATGGTATTTGAGAACAACCAACCTAGACAGCATGATAACGTTGGGCCAACGTTGGCCCAATGTTAACTATTACGTTGGGCCAACGTTGTAAACTAACGTTGGGCCAACGTTCTACGTGCAAAGCGGCCCAACGTTGGCCCAACATGTTGGGCCTACGTTGGGCCAACGTTGGGTTAATGTTGGTTCTACGTTGGCCCAACATTGGGCCAATGTTGGCATAATGTTGGTTCTACGTTGGCCCAACGTTGGCATAATGTTGGTTCTATGTTGGCCCAACGTTGGGCCAATATTGGCAAAATCTTGGTACGACGTTGGCCCAACGTTGGCATAATGTTGGTTCTATGATGGCCCAAGGTTGGCATAATGTAGGTTCTAAGTTAGCCCAACATTGACATAATGTTAGTTCTACGTTGGGCCATTGTAGAACCAACATTTTGCCAATGTTGGTTCTACGATAGACCAGCATTGGAAATTTAAAGTTATGGTTGAGCCAAAGTTGGTTCTACATTGGCTTAATGTTGGCATAATGTTTGAGCTATGTTGGCCAAACACCAAATACAAAATCAAAGTGGAACCAGTATTGGCATTTTACTTGTATGTCTGTTCTACATTTGACCAACAATGTCATTTACATCATAACTGTAGGACTAAGGTTTTTTAAACAGTACAGTAACTGTTGTGTAGTTATATATGAAGTATGCATGATAATAAAGTTAAAGTAGGTAATTAGATCAGGTGCTATATGGGGATCGGATGTCATATACTTACATGTATATCTTTAAGTACTTGAACAAATAGGTTACTGGGAGTGGTTGTTGAAAGCACTATGGATAACCTGACCAAAGTGTTAGTTTATACAATTTTTCATATTTATACTTTTTCTGTCAGAAAAATTGTAGCTAAAAAGTTTATAATATATTTGTAAGTACAATAAATTTACATTTTCAGAATTGTTATGAATAATTACCACTTTTAAATTGCTGTTGAACAACCAGACCCAGGTGATTAACATTGGTTAAAGGTCCTGTTATTGGTATAACAGAAAATTATAAACAATAATACTACGCTTCTCAACAATTTAATACATGTATTAAAATAAAACACTATGGATTACAGACAGATTTATCATATAATCATATATGTCAACTGTAAACAGACTGTCTAAATCACATATAAATTATTTGGTATTCAAGATACTTGCAGTAAAGTTTGTTTTGTAAAATAAAAAAGATGATGCTGCTGTTGTTGGTAAATTCCAGCCCCCTATGGGCTGACTACTAAATAGTGTATTGTAAAAATATCCCTGTAATACATAAAGCGCCAACTTTCAATAAGAAAGTTTTTCAGAAGAATATTTGTTACATAAACTTTGTAATAAATTTTCCAATTCTATAAATAATTCCAGTGAAGATCCTAGGAACCATAACATATATTTAACATGTCACAAAATATTGCCAAATTTGTACTTTTTGACACTCTCTGAATCTTCATGGCGAATCTTCATGGTGACCAACATTGCCAATGGTATACAAGGATGTTGATGCAGGATCTAACTTTGTCGAATCACTAGTATGTATAATTCCATTTTGTTGTATTTTTCTGTAACTTGACTATTTAGACTTCCACCATGTTATCTGTTAAAATTGAAATTGTATACTGGTAAATAAATATGATAAACAAATCTTATAAACTAACATACACTTTCATATGTACCAATGGTACTATTTTGCAGAAAAAATGTGTAAATTTAAAATTATTTACAGAATTCTAGATCATTTTTGAAAAAAAATTGAATTAAGAGTAAATTACTAATGTTCAGGCCCCAGTTTCACAATCATTTACTCAACTGAGTGTACACTCAACTCAAATTTGATAATATTTCAATGCCAATTTTCAAGACATTACACAGTTGAAATTGATTATCTTATATGTAATATTTAAATTGTTTAGTGTAGGTTTGTTGAACAAAACAAAACATTATCTCATAAAAATTATATCTTATAAATATTGATGAGAGAAAAATTGAAATATTTGAGTTGAGTGTACACTCAGCTGAGTGAATGATTGTGAAACTGGGGCCAGCTATTAGCTTATATTTTACTGCATTGTGTTTCATCTATCTTATTTGTATAAGATTGCATCAAATATGATCTAATATATATGAAAAAAAAGTGAAAACTTAAAGATTTAGACACATATAGATTTAATTTTCATACTCTGGTCCTCACAACTAACAGTCTACTAGCAGCAAAATGTACAAAGCAACATGTTACAAGTTACTTGTACATTAAAAATTAAAGAACCAAGAAACTAAATCTAAATTTTTAAATTTTGAATTCATATTTTTTTGCTCATCTTTTTTATTTTCCAGCTTTTTGTATTTTTTTTTATTATATTATAGTACTTAGTGGCTTTAGTGTACTTTATAATAGTATTTAAGTAGTCGAAATCGCATGTTTACAGATGATAATGCCTATCACCACATAGTTTGATTACCACTTGAACAGTTCCAAGTGTCAGAAAGCTATTTTAATATTTTGAAGATTATTGGTTTTCTTTGAGCACTTCGACTTTCTCCACCATCTCAGATCTGACTCTCTTGGTATAAGTTGATATATTTGAACTAGGTTGTAGAACACCATTACTGATATTTTATACTACATTGAAGCATATAAAATAATTTTGAAAACCATTAAAGTAGTAATTTTAACTACCAACTTCATCAATATATGATCAAAGTCTGTACTTTTGTTAAAGAATTTATTCAGGAAAAAAAATGAAAAGGAAAATAAATAAATAAATAAACCATAGGCTACATTTAAAAAGTAACTATTTTGAATTGATCCGTGTTTGATGATCGGTACACAACGACAACAACAACAACAACAATAATAATAATAATAATAATAATAATAGGAAGAATGAATGTATAAATAATTAGATAAATAGATAAAATAAATAAATAAATAAATAAATAAATAAATAAAACCATAGGCTACATTTAAAAAGCAACTACATGTATTTTGACTTGATCCGTGTTTGATGATCGGTACACAAGAACAACAACAACAACAACAACAATAATAATAATAATAATAATAATAATAATAATAATAATAATAATAATAATAATAATAATAATAATAGGACGAATGAACGGATAGATAGATAGATAGATAAATAAATAAATAAATAAATATTTTTCAATTCAGCTCATAGTTGGGAGGTAAAGTAGTTTTTAAAATTTTAACGATAGGTAGATTTAGTAAGAAATAGGCATTTTTAATTTCAATGACATCCCAAATGGTAATAAGATTACATATGATATTGTGAAAAATCCACTGGGATGCTTTAATACCAATAACACATTATGAATGTGAATTAACCAAAATGTATCATTTTTTTTTAAATTTTGTAGTTCCATTTGTTATTTTCTAATGTTTAACAAAAGGTGTCTCTTATCTAGCATGTTTTTAAAAAAACAGAACATACTAAGTATGTACTATGTAAGAATGACAATGTATCATACATTGTATAAAAGAGAGAGAGAGAGAGAGAGAGAGAGAGAGAGAGAGAGAGAGAGAGAGAGAGAGAGAGAGAGAGAGAGAGAGAGAGAGAGAGAGAGTTTACTAATATTATTTCATAATTTATACTCACCAGCACATCAACCTTCTCTTGAAATTTTGAATATTCAAAAGTTCAAATCAAACTACCTCAGGTAACAGTTGTTACAATCTCACTCAATCTAGCAATGCTATTGTGTGCACTAACCCTACCTAGTTATTAAATAGTTCTTGATGTGAATGGGATAGTTGGAAGGACAATGGTCAGACTAGTGTCAATATATTTATGAGGGGAAATGACCAAAACTCAATTACTGGTAGAAGCCTCAGGGACTTTACTAATCATTCAACACACAAAAAATTCTTTTTAAACCTTTCTCATTTGAAAAAACTTCTATTTGTGATTTAAGTAAATAATTTTAAGTTTTTCAAAATCAAGCAAATAAAATTCTTTGTATTATTGTATATTTGTATAACATCATTTATCTTGGATAAAATCAAGTAATATATCCTTAGTATCAGATGTAATGTCTTGCCTATGTTTTGAGTATCCCATTTTATATAGAAATAAAAAATTATCACATGAAAGTTAATATTATTTGATAAAATAAATGTAATACATGTATAAAACAAATAGATAATATAAAAAAAAATCAATAAAACAAACAAACAAACAAATAAATAAATAAATAAATGAATGAATAAATAAATAATTGAATAATTATATAAAAAAATGAAATGAAACAAAACTAAAAATTAAACAGATAAAGTCCTATAATTGCAATATATATATATATATATATATATATATATATATATATATATATATATATATATATTGCCCAAAAATGTGTTGTCTAACATAAAATGAAGACATAGTGTAATTAAATTGCACCTTGATACTGTTGGTGTTTATTACAACATTGATCCAATGTTGGATTTACAACATTGGCCCAACATAACACTAATGTTGTTAATCTAACACCGGATTTACAATGTTGATCTAATGTTAGACTAATGTTGTAAATCCAACATTAAAATTAATACGCTGACCCAACGTTGGACCAACGTTGTTAATCCAACATTGAAATGACAATGTTGGCCCAACGTTGGTCCAACATTGGAAATCCAATGCTAACAGTCGCCCAACGGTACAACCATATCCCTACGTTGGCCCAACGTTGACATGCTGTCTGGGAATCAGCCACTACGATATTCCTTTTTATGGTAAATACAAATATAATTAGTTATTCGGGATTTTCCCTGGGTATATGGGACGGTATGACCGTCCTGGGTTTCGTATTTCCTGAGGCGCATGCTTATTACGATACATTTTAAAAAAAAAAAGTCGTTTGTCAATTATTCAACACTGTATAAAGAAGATCTCAGCGGAAAAGTCGTCCAAGTCCTCTACCTACAGATTAGAGAGTTTTTCCGCCTATACGCCAAGACAATATTTAAATTTCTTTCAAAGTTTCTATAGTTTTTATGTTATAACTTTGGCTATATATTTTGATATTTGTTAAAACATTCTTTTCAAGGTACTCATTATATAGAACAAGTGTGCTTAGAGGAATACCAGGACCGAAACCACTTCCGTTTCTAGGAATTTTACCAGAAATGATTAAAAAGGTAATATGATTTATCTTATAAAAATAAATATACAACTACGACGCTTACCTCAACCAAAAAATGCTTTAAAAAACCGGGGAAAAAGTTTTAATGCTACCAATCAACTAAATAAACTTAAACAGAAGGATATGTGACTGCAACATTTGCCTGTAAGTGTGTTTATCAAAAAGCATTGAAAGTGAAACTGATGTTCATAAAAATTTTCAACAGGCATCGGTTTAATCCCAAAACATTTTGCAGCAGAGGATAAGTTTTAATTTGTGCCGTGCAGTGTTTAAACTATTCTTGGGGAATCTATCAAATCTATTGGTTAATTTAAAGTTTTTTTCTTGCACCAAGGTCTATAACTTCAATTTAGTTGACTTCTTCCCAATGATAGGTTTTTATTGTGGAAACAAGAGATTTTTAATTTTTGAAATAAAGATTTTATATTTATATTTTTCTAGGGTTTTCATGGTTTAGATATCGAATTACGGGAGAAATACGGACGTGTTGTAGGGTAGGTTAGTTAGAGATTAAAATTCTTTTAATAATTTAAGAGAGAATACGCGAGGGTAATAAAAAGTATGCACGAGAATGAAAGAAATTACTTGTTAATCAATATAAAATATTTTAATCAACTTACCAAAATTAAATCAGTTTACACTCGGCAATAAGTGAATTATGTTTTCCGTTTCCCATAATCTTGAAAATTTCATTCTTCAACAATATTTCTCCTGTTTTCAAATTTTCCATTTGGATTTTTACTTTAAAGTTTGGCTATGTTTCAAAAAATTAGTAATACAAATATTTTAAAGTTTGGCTATGTTTCCAAAAAATTAGTATTACAAATATTTTTGTATTTTAAATTTTAGAACTTATGTTGGACATTTTCCATCCATACTTGTTTCTGATCCGGATATGATTAAGGAAATATGGGTAAAAGATTTCCAGCATTTTTCGGACAGACCTGTAAGTTTATAAAATCAAAACAAACTCTGATATTAAACAAGAGATACTTGTTTAAGAGCTGTAATTTCCTTAGGTCGCAACTATATTATAGTCTGATAAATAAATAAATAAATAAATAAATAAATATGACAGGACAAAACTATTGCCTTCATTGTCATTAACAATTTTCATTCAGTGTCTCCTAAAAACAAAAATAAGGAAACAAAAACAGCTGAATGTATGAAAATAAGCCGCTTTCTTTTCTTTTTTTTTCTTTTCTTTCTTTCTTTTTTTAAATTGTTTTTATTCATTTATCATCTTTCAGGAATTGGCGTATGCTGGTGAAATGGCTTATTCAGCTGTAACACTAGCTAGAGGCAATCACTGGAAATTCCTTAGAAATGTGCTGAGTCCGTCTTTTAGTCCTGCCAAGTTAAAACAGGTTATATCTATATGAAATATTTGACCATTATTTAAAAATTCATTTTATGTTGCTGTCTGCGTTTTGTGTTTTCTGTTTCTACGAGTACCCGAATAATCTCCCTTACCTGTTTACTCTATATTATAAAATTTTACAATTTTTAATTCGACAATTTTATGTGGCGTTTATAATTTTTTAAAATAAAAAAAACAAGGCGTGTATATTATCTTAGGAAAATCAGATTGTGAAATTTTCTTTCATTGTATTGATTTCAATAAAAGTGCCATTCTGAAATGGAACGTTATATTTTAAAATTTATCGATATTTTCTTGTAAATGACTAATATTATTTGGCGGGTGTAGCTAGCTAGACACGAGGTGCCTACCTTTCCGGAGCACCCAGTTTAACTTCAGTCGTGATTAATTGAATCAGCCAGTTTACAAAGTTCTTACTTTGCTTTTGGATTTCTGTTTTGGACGCGGATCGTTATGTTTGTGTTGGATTGGCTCCGTTGTTTTATTAAGAGATCATGATACATTTTCAAATTCTTCAGCAGCTCTTTGTCATAAGTCTGAAAAATTTCTTTAAATTAAAACTTTTAATATTTTTATTTTATTATAAGATGTATTCCTCTGTTGAAGAATGTACAACCCAGATGATTTCACAGATATCTAAACAATCTAAAAATAACTGCAGTGTTAATATGGAACAGTAAGTTTATTAAAATTATTTTGAACTATTTTATCATATTTAATAAAAATTTGTTTTTTTTTAAATTTCTTTCCTAGTAACATATGTGCTGATATTGAATGCATTATTTTAATAAAATTCAAAATCAGCACATGACACCTATTATAATTGTTATAAGTCGGCTGTACAAAAAAAAAACCTACTTCATTATATTGCACTACATTGAAATTCCCGCTTATATCACAAACACAAAGTGCTCACCTTCAAATTTAAAATAAAAACAACTTTATAATATTGCACTACATTAAAATTCTCGCTAATATCATGATTATTACAAAAAAATAGTCCTCTCGAAAATGTAATTCGATCTTGTGATATAAAGTATTTCTTTATAGTAACGTTACCTCTTTCAACTTAAAATTTAGAATTTGTCACGGATTTGCTATGGATGTTATATGTAGTACTGCGTTTGGGCTACAAATTGATTCACAAGAAAACCCTAACAACCAGTTTATTATGATGGCCAAACAGATGACCAGCCTCAAATTTTCTAACCCTATGTTTATGCTTCAAGGTAAGCCATAACGTTTTTTTTTTTTTTTTGTTTTTTTTTTTTTTTTTTTTTTTTGTTTTTTTTTTTTTTTTTGACTTGAAGAAATAAAAATATTTAATTGGTATCGAGACGGTGATAGGTGCAATATGACAAATATTAATGATATTTTAAAATGATTTTCAATAAACCTATCTTTTAAATACAAAATTAGAAATTTGTTAAACACATATTAATTTCATAATGATATTAAAAGATGTTATAAAATGAAATGGTTAAGAATGTTTAAATTTTGATTCAACATCACATTATGTATTAAAACATACAATTCAGATTATTGCTTTCCGTATTTCTCTATACAAATACGCAATTTTGGTTGAAAATTAACCCTGATTTCAATTATAAAAAATAAAGCGCATTCCTCACAGAAGATATTTTGACTACAAAAATAAATAATAAAAATAATTTAACTGTGTATGAATTATTTGACACCCCAGCGTAAAATCATGATGTAGTGATTGGTTGTTGTTATAATGTTGTTTAATCAAGATTTTTTTTTCAGCTATTCGCAATTAGAGCAAGTCTGTTATAACTTATGGATTCATCTAGGAATAAGTTCGTGTATGCGGTAAATGCGTGAGTGTGTATTATTGCTTGCCGTGTACTTATGCGTACTTAGGACTACTTTTTTGTTTAGGTGCTAGCTCACCGATTTCGTATGCCGCAAACAGGCATACCACCAACAGGCATACCACCATGAACACAAAACATTTATAATTTAAAGGGTGTACATACGGAAAATATAAATACATTTTAACACAAGAAACAAAAACAAAAATGACAATATGACCAAAAAAAAAAAAAAAAAAAATACGCAACATTCATTGTACTTGACTTGTTTTAAAAATTAGCATAGGTAAAACGGAAAACTCGGCGCGTCAACTCTAGTTTGATCAAAGTTGTTCATCCAATCAGTCAAGATGGAGCCATAAATATGTCACAAAATATCGTTAAAGTAATCAGAACTAGACTATACCGTCATGTATTTTATAATTTTTATTTCAGCATTATTCCCGGAGTTGCGTTATTTATTCAGCAAATTTGAGATCAGACCATTTCCATCTAAAGCCATTGACTTTTTTATTGACATCACAAACTCAGCAATAGATGGACGACATAAAAACAAAATGGTAATTCTAACATTTACGTAGTATTCGTTGGTTTAATTGTTTAAAAAAAACATTTAAATCGCCACAACCTCTTCATTTTTTAAAATTCAATTGACTTTGTAACTTTACTTCTACAGTTCAGTTGAAGAAATGCTGAACAGGAGAATAATTTTGTATTACGTCGACTACACAGTGTTTAAGAGTAGCTGGTCTTCCACAGTCTTGTTACATACCTTTGATTAATTTTATCTTTCTAAAGAATAAATATTTATAAGTATACCATAAATGATACGAATACAAAGTCCTCGCAAAAAAAAGATAAATGAGAATTGATATATTTATATTTGCTTCAGAGTTCAAACACTAATTATAATGGGTTCCAGTTAAAGTTCTAAACTCTTACTTTTTTGTGGAGAGGGCTTAAATTATGACCGAGTGGTCCATAGCATGCTTATGGTTCGCAACGCCTCTAACCACATAGCTACGGAAGTGGAAGGTCGTGGGTTCGAACCGCGACCGGGTCTGACCCAAGACTTAAAAGTGGGTAGTGACTGTTCTTTCGCCAAGCTCTCGGCATTACGAAATGAAAGTCACGGTTCTTTCGGATAGGAACTTAAAATAAACGAGGTCCCGTGTCACGGTAGGCATGGCAGGATGAAGAACCCTGCTGTAATATGCCATCAGCGCAACGCACAGCAAAATTTTCTGCACTTTCGCCTATAGCTGGCGATGTCTCGATACAAGTGAAATATTCTTGACTGGGACATTAAACACAAAATCTCAACTCAACTGTAAGCGCATAGGTTCAAATCATACGGAAACTCATCTTAGTTTGAGAACGTTTTTCAGTTCACTTGCCGTTCAGTTTGGTCGTCCTATCCAGACACTCCGATTTCCTCCACCGTCTAAGAACTGGCCACGTCGATATAAGTGAAGGAACATCATGGTCTACTACACTTACATATGTATCTTCGAAATTTCTTCGTGATATTGTTTTTACATTAATGTAAAAATGGATTTTCACCTATTACGTGTACACCTGACAAAAAGATGAAACATTGTTATACTAAAGGTTATCAACTCAGCTTTTTTAACAATTTACTGGGTTTTTTTTTTACTATTTTAGTCAAGAACAGATTTTTTACAACTTATGATAAACCATTACAAGGACTATGGAAATTCATCACAGCCAGACTATACACAAAACAAAAGCTATGAAAGTTACAAGGAAAGAGGTATACTCTCTGTATACAATGTCATATATGCAACATTAATTGTAACTGGAAAGTCCAATTTTTATCCCTGTGTCATGTACCATTTTGGAATTTAATCATGAAATCAATCAAAAATGATATATGACATCTAGCATGTGCAGTTTAAAATTGCACCATAAAAACCTATATCCGGGCTGTGTCATAGTTAGCATGGAACATTATTTGTTGTCTTAAGCATAATGCAGATTTTAGATATTTTTACTTTGCTGTTCCCCAATTTTGACACTGGAGTTCGAAAAAAAAAATCGTGCATCTGTTGCATTTATCAATTAAAGTGTTTCTTTTTTTCGGTGTGTTTAACTAGAGTATCTTCTGCTGATTGCAAAAGTGTCATCATTCTTCTGTATTTTGTAAAGTTGCACACAATTTATGGTTATGTATGTTTACGCAAGCTAAAAACTTCTAATTGTACCAAAATAATTGGGGTACACAAAAAAAATGCTTATACTGGTACTTAGCCACCTGTAAAGACCATTTACAAGAAAAATTCCCTTCGCCCTGTGGTCATTAGTGGTTCAGGCTTGAGCGTAAAAAGAAAATACACCATCACCGTTGTTCTATAAATTGGTTGACTTTGATTTGATTTATTTGATTTATTTAATTTAATGGTGTTTTATGTCCCTGTCAAGAACATTTCACTCACATCGAGTTGTCACCTGCTATAGGTGAAGTGGCAGAAATTTTTACCTTTGCAGTGCGTTCCTGATGAAGGGAAATGTTCAAGGAGGATTATTTAGCGTGTCACATCGTGACACAGAGCATCGGTTTTTAAAATTTTCCTCTGAAGGAAAAATTTCGTTCATTTCTAAATGTCGAGTGCTTGGCGAAAGAACAGTCACTACTAATTTTCAAGTTTTTGTCAGACCCGGTCGGGTTTTAACCCCGACCTCCCACATACGAAGCAAACATTCTACCAACTGAGCTACCATAGTGGGACACATTGGTTGGAAATAAATATACATATTTAGTTGCTATTTTTAGGAATTACGGAGACTGAGATTTTGGCTAACTCGTTGGTATTTTTCCTTGACGGTTACGATACAACAGCTATCGGTTTATTGTTCAGCGTCTACAGACTTATGGTACACCCAGAATGGCAAGACAAACTGATCAAAGAGATTGATCGAGAAATAGGATCGGTATGTTAATAATATAACGTAAGCTCTGTTAGTTAGTTCATCTATGATGTTTCAATAGCTTTTACTAGGATTTCGTTTTGTTCGACGAATATATATTGTTTTTTTTTATCAGAGTCTAGTTTCAATTCGTTTTCCAACCAAGCACCTTGATCGTAGCATAAACTACCATTATCCAACTCTCTTAAAATCTTTAAAACAAGTTTTCCTTTTTTTTAATTTTATTTTTTGAAATCTCCGGAATACGAGACTTTAATGAAGTTACCGACACTTGACATGTATTTTTCGGAGGTGATGAGGATGTACCCTCCAAGCACAAGGTATGTTGCTGTATGTATCTTTGTATGTATGTATGTAGCCCAGTTATTCTTGTGCTTTGTCATGAGTGGACAAGATCTCGTAGTTAATCTGCAAGTTTATTAATGCTTCGTAAAATCTGGCCCCAGTTTAATAATCATTAACTCAATTGAGTGCACACTTAACTCAAATTAGGAAATATTTCAATGTCAATTTTTAAGACATTTCATAAATAAATATAAATATCTAATGTTACATTTAAATTGTTTTGTTTTGGTTTTCTTCTACAAAAGAAACCATTTTTTCATAAAACTTTATTTCTTTTAAAATACTTATGAGAGAAAAATAAAAATTTTTGAGTTGAATGTACATTCAATTGAGTGAATGATTGTGAAACTGGCGCCTGCTCTTTTGATCAATTCTCTTTGCTCAGAATGAAATGTATTTTGTCGTTATGCCTGCTTATCGGAAGTATAGTATGTACCCGCTGGATAAATCACTTGAAAAAAGATTTTTAATTGGATCACAAATATAGTCACTACTACACAGGGACAAAAACAATTAAAGATAATGAAACAAAAAAAGAAAAAAAAAAAAAGAAAAGAAGACAAGAGATGAACATTTTTTTTGCCATTGATTACAAAACTACCAACTTTAACGAGCATTGGACTTAAAGACCAATATGGTGTAATTTTAGCCCTATATAGGACACAACTTTCCTTCTGTCTTTTAACCAATAAGCAATAAATACTCATGATTCACGTTATAGTGGACGTTGCATTTTTTATAGGTTTGACTTACTCCTAACATTGTTATAGTATTTATTATTTTAACTTCACTGTTATTATAGATTTTTGATATATATATTATATTATATTATTTTATATACTAGCGGAAAAAAGTAACTGTGCATCAATAGAATTTATAATTTCGCTATTATTACTGAATGTATAAATCTTAAAATTTGCACAAATGGTAAGTGTATATACCTCTATCATATCGCTTGGTCATTGCATAAATTGCCCGTGATTTTTACGCTTCATGCGCACGGGTCGGTTTTTACGCAATTGTCGCCCAGCATTTCAGTGTGACAATATTTTAGGAATAATTTACTGTTGTTTGTTTGTTTGTTTGGACACCAGAAAACCAGAAAAGCAAGTTTATTCGGTTGAAAGCTTCCATAGTGTAATGCCTAGGCTAAATGAAAATGATCGCCTCCGCGCAATTGGTATGCTTGAGGCTGGTATGACCCAAAACTTTGTCACTAGACATTTTAGTGTCCACAGAAACACTGTTTATGCTTTATGGAGACGATACCAACAGTTTTCACCACTAGAGACCGCCCTCGTCCAGGACTTTTCCCCAGAAAAGTACGGAATCGTTTACGAGAAAGACATATTCGCCCACGACGTCCGGCAATCTAATTCTACAACGACATCATCGCACAGCTCGTCTTGCATGGTGCAGAACACATTTATGCTTCAATCGACAAGACTGGGCACAAATTATGTTCACCGATGAGTCCAGATTTCACTTAGACAGCAGTGACGGACGCTCCAGAGTTTATCGGCGCATTGGAGAACGTTCCATGACGCGTGTGTGGTGGAACGACGTTCGTTCGGTGGGGGCAGTGTAAAGGTTTGGGGTGGCATCACAGCGAATGACAGAACTCCTCTGGTAGTCATCGACGGGAATTTGACCGGTGTACGGCACCGTGATGAAATCCTACAGACCAATGTCATCCCATTCATTCAAGGACAGCAACGTAACGTCACTTCTCAGCATGATAATGCAAGACCACACGTCGCACGGGTTGCAATGGATTTTCTGGCACAGCATAACATCAATGTGTTACCGTGGCCAGCCGTTTCACCCGACCTTTCTCCAATTGAACACGTATGGGATGAAATGGAACGCCGATTACATCATCTGCCCAATCAGCCTGTTACATTGCAAGGGTTGGCCCAAGCGTTAGACCAGATATGGAACAACATCCCTCAAGCATTCTTTAGGCATTTAGTCAACTCTATGAGGCGTCGCTGTCAGTCCTTTGTCAATGTTAATGGTGATCACACACGATACTGATCTTGTGAACTGACTTTTACTATCTGCTATGTTTCTAGTCCCCTGCGTATGAAATAACAGTATCTGTAACCTTTTCAATGACATAAATTTGTAAAGAAATATTCAATAAACAAATACGAAATTATTCATTGCTTTGCATTTTCAGATTATTTTATAATCTCACATTTCAGTCATGCACAGTTACTTTTTTCCGCTAGTATATTATATTATATTATGTTATGTTATGTTATATTATATTATATTATATTATATTATATTATATTATATTATATTATATTATATTATATTATATTATATTATATTATATTATATTATATTATATTATATCATTATATTATATCATATCATATCATATCATATCAAACCATACCGTAACAACCATACCATACCATATTATATCATATCATATATCATACCATACCATACCATATTATATCATACCATACCATACCATATCATACCATACTATATCATATTATGTTATATCATATCATACCATATCATATCATAACATAAAATAACACATCATATCATATCAAACCATTCCATACCATACGATACCATACTATATCATATTAAATCATATCATATCATATCATACCATATCATCATATCACATCATATCATATCATATCATATTATATGGCACTATTGATTTTGAAGCCATTCATTAAGTTTATTTAAAAAAATTTTGTTTCTAATCCTGAGCATTGGTAAAAGAAAAAAGTAATGTTTGATACAAGGTATGCTATCCACTATAACGTTGGATCTCTGACCTTTGTAATTGTTAATACAAAGATTTTAAACATTATCTTAAAATCCAACATTGGTTAAATGGACCAGACCTATTAATTTAATTGAAATAGGATGGTTATGATTTTGTTGTTTTTCTGTATAAGTTTTTGTATTTTGAAGGACAAATAGAAAAGCTATGCGGGAGATGACCATTAACGGTTACAAAATACCCAAAGGAGTAGAAGTAACTGTTCCAATATATTCGATGCATTATGACCCAGAATTGTGGCCAAATCCGGATAAATTTGATCCTTATAGGTAAATATTTGGATATTAGGAAAATAAATGTCTTAATAAAATGCCTTAATCCTAAAGAACCAAAACTACAGATCTAATTATATAGTACATACAAACTAAATTACAAATACAAATACGTCCCTTAAGACGGCTACTACAAGACTTATGTTGCACATAATAGCATTTCATAGTAGGCGACTCGACTTCCCTTGTCTTGCAAGATGCTGTCTTGGTGGTCTGGAATGTGCGCGTACGGATCAGTGCGCCTCTTTAAGCCTCGGTTCAAAGCTTAGATCTTAGTATCAGAAAGTATTTCAGTTCCTTTGTTGAAGGTCGGTGAATTTCCCCGGTATCGTCTACCATCTCAGATCTTACCGCCTCCGTCTGCGTGAAAGGATATTGAATATTCTATTCGTTATTTAAAGTTCAACAAAACTATAAGCTTAAAGTTGCAAAAGAGACGCAAGTAATCGGAAGAATATATTTACTTGTACACGATAATGAGAGTTATTCTGGAAATCATTTAAGATGTATAACTTATTTTCAAGCTAATTAAAACGTAACAAATATTTCTTCTCAATAGCAACGATATAGTGTTTATTGTATTTGAACAAAATTAACCATAGATTTTTGCCTGAAAATCAAAAGGAAAGAAACCCATATTCGTATATGCCATTTGGACACGGTCCTCGAAGTTGTATAGGGATGAGATTAGCACAACTTGAAACCAAAATGGCGATTGTTCGTCTCTTGCAGACATTTCGACTTTGCAAAGCATCAGACACGGAGGTAATCTTTAAAATAAGGATTTTATTATAATAGCCATCTCAATTTGCTATGTGTACAAAGTTTAGGAATTTGATGATGGTGTTAATAAGTTTATCTCTTTTTTCATACGTTTGATTTACCGTACCCTTGGTAACTATAGGGACAATATATATATTTAAATTGTTCATTACGTTCAGTTTTTTAAATTCATTTACTTCATATTTCAAGCGATTATTTTGGTATGGCTACTTTTTTTTTTTTTACCTTTTTTACGTTTTAAGTAAAATTCATTTCTATGGGCGGAGTAACTCAAGATATGTTTAGCTTAAGCAGATGGTTATTGCAAATTTCTCAATGCCATGATTGATTGATAAAAGACATGGGTGCGCTATTTATGTATTTTCTATTTTTTTTATATAAACCCTAAATCTTTTTCACACAAATAAATCAAGTTATTTTAAAATGGAAATTTTCCGTTCAAGTAACGCTGCGTTGTACGTTTAAGCTCAGATGTTAAAGTATTAATTCAGTTTATGCTGTTTAAGTAATTTCGTTTTCTGTTAAGCATTTGTACATAGTCTATCAGAAATTTTAAGAACTGTCTAAGCTTATTATGTTCTTGTGTTTTCAGATAGAGTTTGATAATACGTCTGGCGGAATTCTTCGACCACTTCGACCTTTAATGGTAAACGTGGTGCCACGTTGATATGCATAAAAATCCTTTGATGTCATTGGTATGACTACTTTAAACATTTCCAGAAACAGCAAATACAACGGTGTCTTAATGTCGGCATTAATGAATTTTTTTTAAAGGTTGAGAAAATATTTGAAAATTTTTTATGTTAATTGATAATGAAAATAAAAAATGTTCTGCATTTTTAATCTCGTCTCCTGTCCAATTTTTGTTTGCCTTTTGTTTAAAACATGTTGATTTTAGTTGTTGTTGTTGTTGCATTGTTGAATAACGTCGCATTAGCAATTTTAAGCCATTCGCAACGAAAGGAAGATTATAATCTCTATAGATTAATCTAAGAACAAGTTCGTGTATGCATGAGATATGCAAGTGTGTATTATGGTATACTGTATACGAAGGCGACTCTCTCTTAAGGTGTTAGCTCACGGAGTCAGTATGTCGCAGACAAGAATACCACCTTTACATTCGATATTCCTGGCACCATCTGAACCAGTCGACACTCTGCCCTCTTAATGTCCAGCGCAAGGAGGGAAAGCAATTTCTAAAATTTTAGAGCCTTATGTTGACCCGGTCGAGGCTCGAACCCACGACCTCCTGTTCTCAAAGCGTTCTTCCGATAAATTTATAGTAATTATTGTCAAAGCTGAAAGCAGGTACGTAATAAACGTGCATATAATAAATCCGGGTACGTTTAATGTCGAAGTTGATCAAGAATGGTAAAAATAGACGTCAATATATTCATTAATTAAACGGTGCGAGTAAATAAGTAAATCTCAATTATTATAAATCTAATATATTAAGAATTTGTCCAATGATGATAGGTACACGTTAATTTTATAGTTTTATGATCCGTATAAAGGGTAATTGGGTAAAGACAATCTCGAAAAAAAAATTGGAGAGGTAAATTTACCGTTGCTACATTTATATTTTATTGTGTTGTGTGTGCGTTTTAGAACTGGCTGGTAATTATTTTTACAATCTTTTTAATCATAATCAAATTAACAAAAACTAACAACAAAGTAATTTTAAAGCTTTCTTATATATATTATTATAACTATGATTATTTAGGCGGAATAGTTCAATCCCGGTTTAAAGAATGAACAATAATTACATGACCCTAGCAAAGAACTATTGCGCTACGCTACGATATTTTCTTCATAAAACATCATTCCATTGCCATATCCACCCCGTATTTATAAAAAATAACATTTTATTGGCGACCTTAAGACAGTCATTGCGTTCTATAAAATAGGTTTAACAACAGAAAAATTTAAAAGAACACATCTTTAGGTAGTAAAATAACCTTTTTTTTTTTTTTTTTTTTTTTTTTTTTTTTTTTTTTTAATAAAAATGCCTGCACGGAGCATAAACGCCAAAATGCATACGGATACATTACCAGAAACAAAAATAACAAGTAAATATAGGCATTTATGATGTGTCAATGTTTATTTGTTTTATTCCTCTAATGTTTATATGTTTCTTCATTTGACAACTGGATGTCCCTATCAAGCATTCAAAATACAAGCTGATCGTAAATTGCAAAGTGGTTAACGTAATAATATTGACGGCTCAAATCCGGATATAAACATCTTTTATCTTGTTGCCATCAGAATCTTCCATGTACTGAAAATAAACAAATTTTTACAGGTTATTTATATCTCTACGGATTTATTCTAAGAATATATTCATGTATATGAGTTGTGAGAGTATGTATTATAGGATGCTGATATGTACTAACGCATACTCAGGGCGTCTTTTTGGTAAGGTGTTCGCTAGCCTAGTCAGAATGCCACAGACAAGCATACCACTTCCCCGGACACATTATTCTGACACTGGGTCAACCAGTCGATATTCTGTCCCATTAATGCCAAGTGTCAGACGAGAAAGCAATATCTTAAATTTTATAGTCTGATGTATGGCCCGGCCAGGACGTTCGAATCCACGACCTCCCGCTTTTAAGGCGGAGACGCTCTACCACTATGCCATCGAAGCAGTTTAATCGTGTAAGTGTAAGTAACCTGTATTCTTTCAACCAAATTCGATCTCTTTGGTATCGGACCAAAAATTCGTTATGTCAGTCAAACACAAATATACCGGTCCATGTCCAAATAACAGTCCGGAAAGCAAAGCAAAAAGTTTGAAAAATGGCGTAAACGTAAACGAAAACTTTCACTAAGGAAATGAGTCTGGATGCTTCAGCAGCGTAAACACTTCCTGTTTAGCTAGCTACATCCGACATGTCGAATAAAATTTATTTATATGATGTCAGTTGAATGTTGTTTTTCATTGTTATTCTCGTCTCCCTTCAATGGGAGAATATTATTTTATCAGTTAAATTTTAATATTTTAATTGCAAAATTGGTCAAATTTTAACGATTTCTATTCAAACGAGCTTTATTGTAAAAATGCATTCATAAACATCTTTTGTCAACTTTCTACTACTAATAATGGGCTGTATCAATATAAACTTCAATCTGTGTTGGTTTAATTTAAAACACTACTTGCAATTTAGCAAAGCAAAAGTAGGCAGTAGTTATTTGATTAGGAGTAATTTTTAGAATTCACTCGGATTGTTTTAAATAAAATTAGATACAAACATACGGCGGCGCAGAGGTGACATCAAAAAATTGTTTACCGCACGCGAATGTATCGTGAAAATTAAAACACGTGCTCACGTAAAAGTTATCGCGTGCTCATCCAGATTTTGCATATTTCAAAATAACTTTCGGGTAAGCATGTAATAATGTTTGCGTGAGCATGCAAAGATTTTCATGTGAGCACGCAAAATTTGTCCACGTGAATTTGCAAAAACTTTTGCGTGTGCATGCGATAATTTGTACCACGTGAGCACACGATAGAAATGTTGGAAATGGCGTTAATTTTATACGTTATGTAGTATAGTCAATTAGTTTTTTTTTTCTTTACTTACTCTTTCCATGCAGTTTCCGTTCACGTATGCCCTGATCTTCAACCGACTATCTGCTTTCGGGGTTTTTAAAGTACAGTTCTCGACCAAACAGTCACCATCTATTGTAATTGTAGCCTTTAGCAGTTTAAAAAGTTAAAATAATATTAAGAAATGATCACTCTAACATTATCATACAGAAAAAATATATACAATATTAAAAAACAGTCATAATGCATGTAAATTGCCCCAACAATTTACTAAAAAGCCGCCGTCTTTATTAAGAACCACGGTTTTGTTTAATTTTAAATGGGAAACTGTGTGTGTGTGTGTGTGTGTGTGTGTGTGTGTGTGTGTGTGTGTGTGTGTTTAATTTTGCTTCAGTTATTTTTTCCTGCTGTTTCAGAAAAGAGGAAGGTAGTTAAAAATCGCTATTGAATAATCCAAGAACAAATTTGTTTTTGAGGGTTATGTGCAATGTGTATTATACTTGTACTAGCGCGCAATCAGGGCGATTTCTTTTGTCAAGGTGCTAGCTCATCCAGTCAGTATACCACAGACAAGCCAACAATTCCCCAGTAAGTTATCCCGAGTGAACCAGTCAATAAAATATACTCCTAATGCCGAGTGCCAGACGAGGAATTCCAAGCAATATATCAAATCTTAATACAAGTCTCTTATATGACCCAGTCGTTTCGAACCTACGACCTCTAGCCCTCTAGGCGAACGCTCTAAAACTGAGCCTCTGGGGCGGTATGGAAGACATTTATGATATAATTTGTAATCAATATGTATCATTATTAATGAAAGTATTCAAAAGTTTTAATCAAAATTTAATAAGAATCTTAATTTCTTTCAAAGTTGAATAGATTTAAAAAATAACGTTACTTTTGCTGGATTTCCAAACATATCTTTAGTTTCAAATTCTTTGCCGATTTCCCAAGCAACCGTTCCAGTAAAATCTCCCGCCTTTATTGTTGTTTTCCAACCATTCCCATCTTTACCAATCGAAACGATTACCTCTGTTTCACGTACTTTAGCCGCTTGTTCTCTTGTATATCCTAAGATAATGAAAAACAAGGTTATCAATAATACATTACAATATATAGAAAAATTTACATAAGTGTTCATTTAGTACTTGCACATATTAATATAAAGATTGTTCGATTTGCATCCCTTTCTATGCTGTGTGACATTTGACATCTGAATATTAATGAGGTACCCCGTGTTATATAATTTGAATACATGTGGTTACCAGTTGCACATAGGCATCGGAGGCTGTTCCTGAATAAATAAAGATATTATGTCATGTAGATTTGTTCGTTATCGATCAACATAACTTTACAATACTGGTTTTGTTTAACAAAATTAAGCAGCGAGTTTTGTACGAGTTGCATAACATATGTTTAAACGAACGGAAATGTAAGATTCTTTTCAATGTTTTAAGCATCATGTTTGACCCGGTCGGGGTTCGAACCTACGATCTCTCGGTCTCGAAGCGGATAATTTTTTCCTTGTGTTAGTTTTATGTTCTTGTCAGGTGCAAAAAAAAAAGAATTCAAAATTATGCACATGACTATTAATTATTAAATGCAAAATTTGAATATATTTTTTGTTTTTTGATAAAAATTCAAAATTCTGCATATGTAATTTAGATACTTTGTGACTTTATCATATTTATCAATAACTTAATTTTTCTTACTTTTTTTTAAAGCGGTTTTACCAGAAAATATATTTCGGAAGCCACATCCTTGACAAAAACAATTTCCGGAACAGCTGGTTTTCAAAAAGACCATTCCAAAGCGCTTGTCTTGTAGAACTCTTATTGCTGAAACCACTGCGGTAGCTCAGTTGGTAGAGTGTTCGCTCCGTTAGTGGGAGGGCGTGGTTTCGAATTCCGACCGGGTCTGACCCAAGACCTAAAAGTGGCCAGTGACTGTTCTTTCTCCAAGCACTCGGCATTACCAAATGAAAGGTTCTTTTGGATAGGAACTTAAACTAAACTAGGTCACGTGTCACGGTAGGCATAAAGAACCCTGCTGTATAATGCCATCAGCGCAATGCACAGGCAAAATTTCTGGACTTTCGCGTTTAGCTGACGATGTCTCGATATAAGTGAAATATTTTTAACTTGGACGTTAAACACCATTACTCAACTCAACTCTTTTTGTTAAAGTTGAAGGCTGTAATTGTAATATACAAACCGGAAAACGTTTTATCATCAAGAAGTTGGCAAAGGGTCATTGTTGTCCAAATGTACTCTGTCCAAATAAGTTACCCAAGTTCAATATTATTCAAATACAGCTTATAAGAAAGACGTATACGGTTCTGAACTAGGTCCCCTCAGAATGTTCGTATCACTCACCCAAGCTTCAACTGAAACAAATTTTATATGCATCATCTGCCTTTCAAGATGCCTATTGTTTCTTCTTACCGTGTGCTAACATGAAAGCTTCGTGTCCCTCTCGTTTTGTTTTGTCAAGTTTCCAGTTCCCAATAAATTTTTCGCTAGCCATTTCAGTAATTTCAAATATTTAGCAACCTATTGCGCGAAGATGATAAAATCCGGATGGTCTTTAAACTAGTCTCAAGATACTGAAGTTTTGTTTGGGAAGTCTTTAGTCAAGGTCGACCTATATGTGCGAGATATATATTTAATTTAAAATTTTGTTTCAGATCAGAAAGTAGAAAGAAAGAATAGATAAAATATTGTTTATATTATGTACACATTTTTATCGCACTAGGATACTTAACATTGTCAGTGTTAGAAATAGCTGACATACCCCCTAATGCAAGCGTAAGGTAACATCCTTATCCCAAAATACAGATTTAAATGACCCGCTTTTTGAAAATAGAAATGTAAAATGTCTTGTGTAGGATTTTGAATTTTTGCCCCAAAAATATAAAAAATAAATAAAAATGAATAGTAAATAAATAAATAAATAAATAAATAAATTGAAAATAAATAAATTAATTGAAAATAAATAAATTTATGTAAATAAATAAATAAATAAATAAATTAATTAATTAATAAAAGAGTATTGCACATGACAAAAAAAAGAAGATCAGATGCACCCCGTGTCGGAATTTCATATTTTTTCTACTTAATGTACCAAAATATGAAATGGTCTCTAATATTTTTTTTTTAAAGTTGCAGTAAGAGGTGAGACCGCGTGCTCTGGATGATAAGAGATATTCTTTTTTGCTACAAATAAAAAATATTCAAGCTACTCTAGTGTCTTTTGAACACGTTAAAATTTAGATCACTAGTTTAAGAAATATTTGGTGATTGTTTTTTCACATCTAGAATGAGACTCGGAAAACAACTACATGTACATGTACATTTGTATTGCAAAAATCACTTGTCCGGATTTTTTTGAATCAGTGCCAGAGAGCGTTCAGTAGGTGAGGTACATGTATTAGTGGTAAGTTTTCCCAGTTTAAACAATGAAAATTTTGAAATAAGTTTACTTGATTATCTAAAAGTGTCAGAATAAATGAACTTGAGACCTTTGTATGAATCAGAGTGTGCAAAAAAAAAAAAAAAAAAAAAAAAAAAAAAAAAAAAAAAAAAAAAAAAAAATTGTCTTTGTAAACTACATTTTACATATGTGTATCGGTAATTGACACAATGGTAAGATAAGTTTTTTTTCTTAATTCACACACACACACACACACACACACACACACACCTCTCTCTCTCTCTCTCTCTCTCTCTCTCTCTCTCTCTCTCTCTCTCTCTCTCTCTCTCTCTCTCTCTCTGTTATGCAAAGTGCAGCTAAACTGCCATGTATGTCATGAGCAAAATTTTGAATTTTTACAAAAAGAAATTTTCAAAATTTTGCACATGACATGTATATGCACATTCGTACGTTTCCAAACACATGCCGGCTTTCTCTAGTTGATTAAAATAGCATCGTCTAAGAACACCAAAACATGGAGGAATTTACA
Organism: Tegillarca granosa; assembly: GCA_029721355.1. Classification (NCBI taxonomy): domain Eukaryota; kingdom Metazoa; phylum Mollusca; class Bivalvia; order Arcoida; family Arcidae; genus Tegillarca; species Tegillarca granosa. The sequence continues at coordinate 22,709,662 of CM056600.1, forward strand.
AAGATAACGAAATATATAGAAAATTACATCACAAGGAGATGACGAGTTAAATTCTGATGATTTTATGAATGAATGTCTGATAACCGTCCGTACTATCTCTTGATACCTGTGATAATCCACGTGTTTAAAATCATTGTTATATGACATCATTTTGACACTTCAACCCCTGGTCAGATGGTACGTGGTGTAATTGTTGGTCAATAACTCATGATCATTAACCTATTTATTTGTTTCATCGTTTCATTTGGTTTCAGACAATTCTGTATTGCACGGTGAATATGGTTCTCATAAATTATAATTTTTTACTTCCCTTTATTTTGGGTAAGTTATTTATTTATTTATTTATTTATTTATTTGTCTATCATCATCATTATGGTTTATTATTATTATTATTATTATTATTATTATTATTATAAATACGCACGATAAATTGCCGAAAAAAGAGAATATTCTATCACAAAATCACGAAATGACTTGTAACCAGGCTATAGCAATTTCTTGATTTTTACGTACTCTGGATTTTCGTTTACAAGTGCCTGTACTTAGAAATAGACGCGTTTTTCTGATGACATTTTTACCATCTTAGAAATTTGTAACCTTTTTATTACTTTTTGTTTTTCAGTAAAAATTTATAATTCATTTCTCCTAACAAAATGTTACCTTCTTTTTATGTCTAACGAATGACGCTTTAAAGAAACTTTATTAAGCATAAAGCTCCCCCGGAGAGGTTATCCGGGATCTTTATACGACAGGGGCGTATATACGGCGTAAAGGTGCTTTCTGACCAAGTGTGATTAGTATCCTGTAGACACACATATCATTTCCCAAATCACAAAATCCAGACAAGGAACAAAAAAATAATTGTGTCGCCACGTCAATAATATATAATGTATTGTAAGTTTCCCAATTTTTGTTGTTCTTGTGTTTATATTGTGTTATGAATTTATGTTAAAGAAAATTTTTCATGCCACAAATATAAAACGAAAACCACAAACAACGAATTAATCAACCTACAAAAGTATTTACTCTTTCCACCACAAAATAAACGATTTCACATAATTGGTATCATAATTTTTTCTTACAGTATACAGAGTTTTACCAGTACTTGGCACGAAGTTGTCGAAATATACCGAAGTTACCCGAGGTTCATGTAACTTCAATCACGGTATGTGTGGATACACTACCTCTAGTGATTGTATAACGTTCCAAAGATTTCGTACCACAGAAAATGTATTGTTACTATGGAAACAGAAAAATGACATTTTAGGTATAATCTACTAAGTAAATCATTTATGTCTAATTTTTAAAAAAATTGGATAAAAATTAACTTTGCTTAAAAAAATTTCAAATAGATTTCAGAAAATCTTATTGAACGTCAAGACTACATTTTCTTACTGTTGTTTCATTCAATATACAATTACTTTAAAAATAAGTTGTACCTTTGTTGATTTCAGAAAGAGTCTGATACAGTGTATATATACAAGTTAGTTGTTATGTTGTTTAACGTCGAATCAGCAGTTTTTCATCTATACACGACGAATTATGAATTTAACTAAAGTCCGTGTATGCGTGAGATGTTCGAGCGGTTTTTTTATGGTCTTCTTGAATTATGCGTTCAGCAATTTTAACGAAATAGCTCTCAGAGTCAGTGTGTCGCAGACAAGCATACCACTCACTCCCCAACTTATATTATCATGACTCATATGAATCAGTTGATACTCTGTTCTCTTGATGCCGAGCGGCTGACAAGGAATCATTTTTTCGAATCTAAAGTCTTGCTAATGTTGAAACAAAATCTCATAAAATTCTCTCTCTCTCTCTCTCTCTCTCTCTCTCTCTCTCTCTCTCTCTCTCTCTCTCTCTCTCTCTCTCTCTCTCTCTCTCTCTCGTGTGTGTGAATTCATTGTATTCATCAATTTCTCTTTTATAGATATATTTCAAACAAATGTTCGAAAATATAATGGGAATATGACAAGTCCTGATATCAACCCAGGCGATTATCAGCTTCAGTTTAATTACTGGCAGATGTCCGAGGATCCAACACTTTATATAACAGCGCGTTACAACAACGATAATGAAGACGTTATATGGATCAGTGATAGTGGCTTACAAATGGGGAAGAAAATTTCCATCAGATTTAAACAAAATAAACAATTCGTGGTAAGAAAAAGATAACCTTACTAATCATGTATTTTAATAAAGATATTCTTAAGAGTTGTCTCCCTTACACTGAATATTTCATTAACTAGTTTTAGTGATTTATGCTTTTACCACTTACCGCATTGTGTTAATTTTGTATTAGCCCCCTTGGAGGCTAAGGGGTATAACGTCGAAAGCGGAGGTCGTTAGATAGAACCTTGGCAGTGTCATACCAAAGGCTTTTAAATTTGAGATACTAGTTATTCTTCTTTGCGGGGCCTCGGTGGCAGAGTGGTCTAAAGTGCGCTCTTACGGATAACAGTGTCTCTCACCGCCTGGGTTCGAATCCCACTCGGGACAGATCCTAGTGTGAGAAAGTTTGTCAGTTAGCTTGCCAAAGGTCGGTGGTTTTCCGGGCACTCCGGTTTCCTTCACAATTCTAGAACTGACCGCCTTGAAATAAGTGAAAGATTCTTAACTTGGGCGTAAAACACCATTACTCCACTCCACTCCATTCCACTTCTTCTTTGCTTGGCGTTTATCATTAAGAGAACGGAGTATTGTCTGGTTCGCTTAGTGTCGGGATAATAAGAAACGGGGCCAGTTTTGTTTTGTTTTTTGGGCTGACTCTGTAAACTTGCACGTGAAAGTCGCCCCGATTGCGCGAAAGTACATGGCAAACTAAATATACACTCGTGCATCTCATTCATAAACGAACTAAGATTAATGCTAAGAAATTTATAAGATTGTTCTTCCTGTAAATAGCCGAGAAAATGCCTATATGATATTTAACAAAATTACAACCAACTATGTAGGTTATGAAAAAAAGTGTGATATCAGCTGACGGGCTAACCCGTGTCACTTATGTTGTTTACAACAGCATCCTATTTTATAGACTTTAATAAATAAATAAATACCTACATACATAAAAAAAATAGCATTTTTAAAAAATAAGATACGAAGATTATTCATTTGCATAAGTTCCAAATGTCCGTATATATATTTATATATATATATATATATATATATATATATATATATATATATATATATATATATATATATATATATATATATATATTTTTTTTTTTTTTTTTTTTTTTTTTTTTTTTGCAATAACATAAAAAATTATTATAACCTTGGATTTTTAATGTGATTTGTAATGTTTTCGATATTTATTTCAGATTGTTTTCAGAACAGAATATGAAAAGCTTCAACGTCATATTCTGGCTATAGGCAACATACAGTTGTTCTTAATTCCGGTAAATGTTCTTGAAAACAAAAGTAAATCTGAAGCTTCTAAGAAAAATCAAAGTTTTATTGGCGGACTCTTGGAGAGATTCCGCAGACGATCGATAAAGAAACAACCTATGAACGAACAAAAGATAAATACGACAAATTATGTAGATATAAAACATGTCTCGATCCGTGATGATTTGAAGGTGCAACCGACGCAAGTCACAAAGCATGCCGATGACTCATCAAAATTAATGCGGGAAACGGAACTCAATGAATCAACACCAACACCGACGACAGTAGCTACACCACCAACATCTTCAACCGACTTCATGACGCCAAGTCAGTTAACAACATCATTGGCCACAGTCATGGGCACAAGCCATTCAACAATATCATCAACCAAATTCATGACACCAAGTCATTTAACACACACATCGACGACAGTCAATACACCAAATCTTTCAACAACATCTGCAACCAGATTCATGACACCAAGTTATTCAATAACACCGTCGTCTAGAGTCATGACACCAAGTCATTCGACACTGCCATCAACGACCAAATTAATGACACCAAGCCATTCAACAGCATCATCTACCACAGTCATGACCAAAAGGCATTCAATAACACCGTCGACCAGAGTTATGACACAAAGTTATTCAACACTGATATCAACGGCAGTCAGTACTCCAAGTCATTCAACAACTTCATCGGATATGGTCAATACTCCAAGTCATTCAACAACATCATCAACAACCAAATTCATGACACCAAGTAATTCAATTGCACCGTCGACCACAGTCATGACCAAAAGGCATTCAATAACACCGTCGACCAGAGTCATGACACCAAGTCATTCAACACTGACATCAACGACAGTCACTACACCTAGTTATTCAACAACATTATTAGCCACAGTCATGGCACATAGTCATCCATCAAAACCAACGAAAACAGTCTCGACACCAAGTCATTCACCAGCGCCATCGTCCACAGTAATGACACTAAGTAATTCAACAAAACAATCGTCATCAGTTACGACAACGAGTCATTCAACAACACTATCAAAGATAGCCACAACAACAAATTATTCAAAAAGTCAATCAACTTCAGTCACAACAGGTGACATTTCAACAATAAACTCGACATCAGTGACGACACCGAGTTATTCAACAACAAAGACTATGACCTCCACCACACCAGGTCATTCATCGACAAAATCGACCCCAGTTACAATGACAACTACACAATCGATGCCAGTCGAAGTATCAGGTCAACCGACAAAACAATCAGAGCCAAACACAAAAACCGGACCGGCGTTAGTGACAACACTAGGTCATTCAATGGCGCAATTGACTACAACTCAAGGTTCAACAACACAATCAACGTCATCGATAACACCGGGGCATCTTACAAATTCAGTATTTACAACACTAGGTCATTCAACAACACAATCGATGTCAATCACGACAACTCGTCATTCAACGACACAATCAACAGCAGTCACAAAACCTGGTCCATCAACACATTCAGAATTAGTCACAGCATCAGGTGTTTCAACGACACAATTTACAATAGTAACGACGCCAAGTCGCTCAACAACACAAACAACAACAGTTACAAAACCAAGTCATTTATCGACACATTCGACGACAGTCACAAAAGCAGGCCAATCAATTGCACAATCAACAGAAGTCATAACACCAAGTCATTCTCTGACACAGTCCATGTCGGTCGCAGCATTGACTAAACTTGCAAACAAATCTACTTATGTCATACCAAGTGTTAGACAAACAGCTCAATCGACGTCAGGTCGAATACTACGCCATTCAACGACGCAGTCGACGCGAGTTACAAGACGTTTTAGCTCTACAACACAAAGCGCAACTCGAAGAAATATAACAGCACAGTTGACAACCAGTTCTTCACAAAGACATTCTGAATCAGAATCGACACAAGACCTAAATGTAGTAAAACAGTATACCACAAGTTCGGGACAAAAGACAGCTTCTCCAGTGAATGCTGAGACTGTCGGCATACCGCACACGTCATTGTTCATTACCAAAACCAGTGGGCAGACAATAGCTAATAGTAGTCATTTAGTACACCCAAAAAATGAAACGCACATAAACAGAACCTCAGACGGTCCAATGAAACAAGCTTTCGTCACAACAGCGTTAGAAGATGGTGTAATAGTGGGCGTCTTGGGAGTCGTTTTAATATTTGTCCTTTTTGTCGGGGTGTTCTTGTATTCCGAATGGAAAGAGAAGCATAAGTTTGATACTACAAAAGCACATCAAACAAATTATCAGTCGAAAGCAGTTCTTTTAAACATGTCCGAATTACATGTCAAGAAATATGAAGAGAATGATATGGATGAAAAGAGTCAGACGACAGCAGGCGACATGGAGGAAATCAGTATGAAAGATACGTGATGGCGTGACCCAACGTTCTGCAAGTCACGTGACTTTAAAAAAATTTTTTAGAACATTTTAAAAACTAGCCTGGTTCCTAGTTGAATTGAATCAAAATATTTATTTTCAATCTAATTTTCATTATGATAACTTTATGTATGTTTTGCCATTATAGCGTTTCCGGTGTAAACTTGATGGTACGTCTTGAATCTTAATGCAGAATTCTGTTTTATCAAAATCTTGGCTGGCTCCAAGATACCATACTTTGAAATTTTGCAGTTTTTCAAGATTACTTTATCTAATCTTTTTTATTTTACCTATACAATAAACTTTTATCGGCTGGTTCCGAGAAGTTTTATTTTTGTTATAAATATTCTATATGTTTTCCAAAAGTCAAGTTTTTTAACTGATGAATCAGAGATGTGAAATGAGTAAACAAAGTTGTAGGTCCTAGTCAATGCTATTTCTTTATATCGAGACTTTGCCAGCTATAAATGGAGTGGCAAAAATTGTGTATCTATTCAAGTTGGTGGTATCTATGCCACTCTTACCGTCTTGGGTCTCGACTTACGTAACCTTTGACTATACTATCGTAGTCGGTACTCGGTTTTAACACCCCCCCCCCCTCTGTATCTAGTAAACTCATTCCTTGCTTAATTGAACCCCTTCAATACACTCGACATTAAAGTCACATTTTCGTTTTAACAGATAAAATAAATCTAAAAAACACTGTAAATTAATAGGGGAATTTAACGCTATTAATCATGTGTTCTATTATGTTAAATTACCTTGTTTTGGTTGTTATCTGTTTTAAAATATCGGAAATAAATTATTTGATTAGATCTTCACAATTTTCTTTTGTTAAAAAACTCATAATTTTATTTTAGTATTTTAAATATTATCTTGGTGCAAATGACGTCTTCGGAAATGACTCATGACTTTAATAACGGGTTATACTAAAATATTTTAAAATACGTACAAGAAGTTTTAAAATGCTAAATGTTCCTTTTCCTGTCGAGTATATAATATCGAGATAATTTTCCAGATAAATTTCCGCAATTTATATTTGTCATCAGCGAAAAACTTGAACTTGGAACTTCCATACTAGCGCGATGCTTTACCAACTGAGCTTATATTATCGGCAGTCTATTGAGCCCAGGGACCAACTTGTTGGTAGGCCTTTTTATGGTCTTACGAGCCCCAAAATGTAATAGGAAAGAGAAATAATGCAAGAGCATTAGTAGTACTACTACTTCTTCTACTAGTACTACTGCTGCTACTACTACTACTACTATTAACAATTAAAAAAAATATTGAAATAAAATTTATTCAGCTTTTATCTTGTGGACATGCAATAAAATTTTCAATAATTAAATAAATAATTTTGTCCAGTACTGAGAAGGACCAATTTGTCTATTCATTGTATTTAAGTGTACTAAACTTGTTCTGACAATATTAATGATTCATTTGTAAATAAAGTTTTTGTCGAATATAGAAAAATCAGCAAAATCGGAGTGTATCTCAGAATACCACGGCCGCGCGTGTGTAATTACGAAATGACCAGCAAAATGGGTATTATATATTTATATTTCAAAGTCTCGAGCACCGGTTTGGCGAGGACAGCAAGATTATTAATCTCCAAGGATATCGATTAATCAAAAATAGAGTTCGTGTATGCGTGATATTTGCAAGTGTGTATTATGGTCTGCCGTGTCCTACTGCGCACTTGAGGCGATTTCTTTTGGTAAGGTGTTAGCCCACCTAGCGTATATGCCACAGACAAGCATATCAATCTCAAAGTCCATTATTCTTGCACTAGGTATATCAGTGGAAACTCTATCCTCTCAATTCTGAGCGCTAGGTGAGGAAGCAATACATGTATCTTAAATTTTAAAGTATTATGTTTGATCCAGCCGGGGTTCGAATCCAGAACTTCCAGCTCTCGAGGCGGACGCTTTATCACTGAAATACCGAGGCGGTCACCTTTCATATGATGTCAGGTCAAACATGTTTTCTATCGTAACATTAAACTGCATAGCATATAACATAATTATGTTTAATAGGTCGATTTTGACAGGTATACAATAGTATGCGGTTTAAAAGCCACCCCTTGTGAAAAATTAAACCTGGTTACTATCATTACGACATCCGGTGTTTTCAAATGTTTACTTTACTTGAAATAAAAAACTTCTAGGTGTGTTTTTATTTTGATAACCGCATACATTTATTATGTTAAAAGTAGTATATATATATATATATATATATATATATATATATATATATATATATATATATATATATATATATATATATATATATATATTCGACCATCAAAATACTATCAATCACAGCTGATTGGATTTTCGGTGTTTTACGCCTCAGTCAAGATTCTATCACTATTATCGAGGCCAGTGCTTGGAATTGTCCAGAGAAAACCACCGACTCGAACTTCAGCGAACAAAATGACAAACTTTTTGCCCGATTGGGATTCGAATCTAGGCAGACAGAGGCAACCGCGCGCTTTGGACCACTTGGTCACCGAGGCACCCATGGCCAGCTGGATCCTTTGATAATATAATTAAATAAAACGACTGAGATGAGAAACATATTAGTCCCATTGAGGTCGTTGCTCATCACAAGCAAGTTTTCTCCAAGTCCACTGAGTGGCATGAACATTGGGACATCAGTCCATTGGAAATGTTAATAACATAATAAACCTTAGTTGACTTGAACAATGTGTAAATGGTTGCCTAAGGAAATACACTGTAACACATGGCACGACTAGAGTTCGAACCTTTGACCATTGAATCATCACTCAACCTCAACGATATTAAACACTTGGTCAGGTGTCTCAACTAATGACGAAAACAGCCGCAAGACAACAAAGACAAACATACTGATTATAGAACTCCCGAGTTTAAATGATAAAACACACAACCCCCCACCCACCCACCCAACAATTTTAACAACTTGTCCCTCGATATATATATGTTTGAGTACTAACAACGTTATCACTGCAAGAGGTTTGTCTAAAAGAATCTTTATTATTATTATTATTTCACAATAGCCAGTGACATCTACGTACTTGACTAGAATGTAAACACGGATTTGTTCACTATTTTTTCGCACCCTAACTTTTTCTATCAAAGGAAAATTACCGTGTGAAAATTGACCGATTTTTACGTCATCGGCGGCTCTTTTTTATAGATGGTCCCATATCATCTGTAGAAAATGACTAATTGGAGAGAGAGAGAGAGAGAGCGAGAGGGAGAGAGAGAGAGAGAGAGAAGAGAAGAGAAAGAGAGACAGAGAGAGAGAGAGAGAGAGAGAGAGTGTGTGTGTGTGTGTGTGTGTGTGTGTATTAAATCACTGTGTAAAATTGTAGTACTTTTAACTTAAAAAACTCGACACATTTAAAAAGTGTATTAAATATTATTTCAACAAAAACATAATTTTATAAAAATACATGAATATAGTTATCTAAATACATTGTACAAAATATATACAAAAACTGTTCGATAGTGGGATTTTTTTATAAATTTATTTTTTATTTTTTTTAATTATAAAAGTTTTTTTTTCTATTTACAACCTTTTTGAGTATAATATTTCAATAAAATTGTTCATTTTTGGCAACAAAATTAGTCCATGACCTGCATGGACTTCTCTGAAACTATTTCGTAGTACCCGTTTTCAAGTACAATAAGTACTTAGTCCCAGTAGCATATATCTTTGGTTATTCTTATCACAGTTTTTAAGAGATTAACAACTTTCTGAAACGTTAATCGTGAGTCAGTTCAATCATTACAAATGAACTGAATAAATCGTCAGGACTGACAATGTCTTTATTCTTCATAGTAACCTTGACGGCTACACCTTTCTTCAGAAAAACGGGTTTCCAGATTTGATTAACTCCCTTGTGTCCACCCCAAAAAGACCCCATGTTACAAATGGAGTCGATTTTCTGATCTCCTGGATTGACATCGAATTCAACACAATGTTGATAGTTGTGCAGATTCATGTTAACCTCTCCAGATTCGTCATACTCTTTGTACGTCACGAGGTACAATTTCGAGTAAATTATATACCAGCTATCACGAAGTACCGTAAACACGCCATCTGAGTACTCAATATCGCGGTTTTCCATTTTCCCCAAATTTTCTTTTGGCGAAGATTTCCATTAAGCAAACTATCGGAATCTAGAAAAAAAAAATAAATAAAAAATGTCCATTAGACAAGTTTTTCTGAAGCAAAGTTTAATTAAATCATAAGCTAATTGATTTAAAATATCGAAATAAGTGCATAGGAAATAGCAAACAAATTACGGTTCATGTTGCAGAGAGAGAGAAAGAGAGAGAGAGAGAGAAAGAGAGAGATTCATTAGCTTTGCAGTAAATTTCTTGGCCAACTGCCAAAAACTGGCGAAAAAACGTAGGGGTAGACTTAAAGAACTAAGGTGCACCAGTGAATAGGGAATACAATCTGTCAGTTTTTCCCTCTGCATAGAGAGACTGTCACTGTACGTAACATCATCAATAAAGCAATGCCGTTTAGTATTGCTGTAAGATGTTAAGACAAGGTCGACTTTTTGCACATATTTAGATATCAAATTCCACAACAATAATAATAATAATAATAAACAACCGTCTGATTACAGACAAATACTATTATTAGTTTTGCTGCCGTTTCAAAATACAAACTGTAATAGACTAAAATTACGTGCATTTAATATGTAAACTTCATTATAATTATTATTACCTGTTAAGGAATTGGTGTCAAGATTCATAAATACTCCGGGTAACTTTTTAGAATGTTTACCGTTTTCTTTAAACATATCTGTAAATATATAATTTAAATAGAAATTAAATATTCCTATCCTAAAACTATAGGTAAGGGATAATTTTTTAATTCAAAAACTTACAAAACTTAATATAATAATAATAATAATAATAATAGTAATAATAATAATAGTAAAATTGTCTTAAAAATGAACTGAAAAACTGACATGGTAGGAAATTATATATCTACTAGTAATAGAATCACTGCGGTGGCTCTGTTGGTATAGTCCTCGCTCCGTTAGTGAGAATCGTCGTGGATTTGAACACAAAGCGGGTCTGACCCAAGACTTAAAAGTGGGAAGTGACTGTTCTTTCGCCAAGCACTCGGCATTACAAAATGAAAGTCGCGGCTCTTTCGGATGGGAACTATAAATAAACGAGGTCCCGTGTCACGGTAGGCATGACAAGATAAAGAACCGCGCTGTTTATGCAATCAGCGCAACACACAGGTAAAATTTTTGCACTTTCGCCTTTAGCTGGCGACGTCTCGATATAAACGAAACTGAGTATTCTTGACTGGGACGTTAAACACCATTACTCAACTCAACTAGTAATAGTGTATGCTATAATACTTACATGATAAGAAGAGACTGTTTATTTTGTTCATGTAAGGTTCATGGCTGTGGTTCTCAATTCCGTCTTTATTCTGAAAAATATATATACAATACGTGTAAAACCCATTTTCCTTTTTTAAAATGTTTACGTTTCAAGATTGAAAAAAGCATTAATAGGACAAAATGACATCGTTTTTTTTAATTCCAATATTTTCCCTGTGAAGTTTTCATTAACGTAATTCCCTATTTACAACAGATTTTTGTCT